>CM053585.1:30771074-30808518 GCA_028646515.1 Pseudochirops corinnae | reverse complement strand
TTTGAGCTCCTGGCTTGGTGAAAACAGAATAAGGTCATAAGTAAATCTTATTGAGTGAGAGTAAAATTCAAAACTGTATCAAGGTCTTGGCCAACAGTAAAATGCAATTAATCCGAAGGTCATAGTTTTTCATTGTTGTGCTGCCCTTCAAACAACCTTGATTATTTGAATGCACCATTTTAAAAGTATGTAAATAAATACATTTAAAACCTGAAATAAAAAAAATTCAGCACTTCACCCTTCCTAAGTTGAACAGAATGTGTCCATGTTTTTTTTTAAAATATGCAAGTCAAAGAATGGACCCCGCATGGCTAAGAACCTTTGCTGTTTGGGGATTGTTCCTAGAATTTGAGAACTATACACTTTCAGAGCTGAAAAAGACTTGGAGATGAATTAATCTAACTGCTTCATTTTTATAGAGGACAACACCGGCACAGAGAAGGGAAGGTCTATTCCCAAGGACACACAGCACCTCACAGCTGTAGAATTGGCTCAGTGGCCCACCTCCTCCCTGAAATTCGTTTTTTCTTAGCTTCCATGACAGGCACTGCTTTCTCCTGCTTCTCTTCCCCCTCTCTGATTGTGCTTTCTCTGTTTCTTTCACCATCCCTTTTCCTTCTCCCTTTTCTCTATGCATCCCTAATGAGCTCACGAAACCATCTTGTTTCTCTGTCTCTAGGCAGTGAACATCACAGATCTGGACAAGGATAGAAATGAGTCCAGGCGTTTCACTTTCATCAAGTCTGAAAATGGCTCCACATGCAGCTTTGAGTCTGCTGCCTGCCCCGGCTGGTTCCTTTGCACCCAGACAGAAGCTGACAGGCCAATCAGCCTTTCCAACACTCAAACAGAATCTATCATCACCAAATTCTACTTCCAGAAGGAATAGCTCCAAGAGGACTACCTACCTCCTCCACTCCTCCCCTATACTGTCTCCATTCCTTGCTGGCCTCCCCCAGCCCCTGGGCCTAGAAATCCTCATCTTTTTCCTTTGCTGACCCTCCCAAGGTGGCAGTACCATGGTGGGTACTGTCAATCTCTGAGCCAGCACATTGAGGAATGAGAACTGGACTGAAAATTGGGAGACTTGAGAGCCTTGCCACTTTTTACTTATGTGACTTTGGACAGGTAGATTCACTTTTCTAAATCTCAGTTCCATCATCTGTAAAATGACAAGGTTGGATGAAATGACCTCTGATGTCTCTTGCATCTCTGAAGTTAATCTGGTTATATGTTACCTGGTCTTCCTTTCTCTTGGTCTCAGGGTCCCCATTGGTCCCTCAGGGAAACCAAGTCTGCTCCACCAAGAAATTAAGCCCCAGAGGAACTATAGGAGATGTTAGACTCAAACTGAACTGGGCATTTTGGTTTTTAGTTGTTTTTTGTATGTCTTGTGACCTACTACATCATGTTTCAATAAAATCTTGAAAAATCATTGAGTTGGCAGCTCTTGTGTGAATTTCTTCCCAGTCATAGGACAGAGGGGGCATAAGGAAGGCACTGTGGTTGACAGGACCTGATTCCCAACACCCTTAGTGCCTTTGCCTATCCCCCTTTCTGGTTCCAACCCTCAGTTTCTCCTAGACAAAAAACAGGCTTAAAGTTCTCTAGGGGAATTGAGGCAACTAATGGCTGCAGTGTCTTGGAGGCAACAGAAAAACCACGGCGAGCGCTAACACTATACCAAATGACTGCCACATAACACATTCAACCTAGAGGCAAAAGGGAAGAAGAGAGAGGCCAGTAAGGTCTGGGGACTATTAATAATCAGTGCCTGCCATTTCTTGGGATTGGGGAAGCATATTCGATCAGAAGTGCTGCAGCTGTATTGGGGGATCCCTGACAAAGGATGGGCCCCGAGTCACAAAGAAAGCTCTTTATCAGCCCCATGGATTCCCACTCCATCCCCATCCTTAACAATCCTTTCCTTCTCATGGCTGGGGAGAAATCAAAATCTTTATTTCTTTTTCTATTAACCTGGATATGTGATATTTTTATTATAATCCATTGTATTCTTTCTCAGGTTTGTTAGAGTGTAATTGGGAAAAATAGTTAACAAATTACCGTAATTCCCTTTCATCTGTTATGAATTCTCTTTTCCCATTTTTTAAGCATCCCAATTTTGTTTTCTCCTCGTTTGGACCAAACTAGCTAACACTTCAGTTATCCATCAGCTTTGTTTTGGGTTTGTTTTTGTTAATCCACCAATAGTTATATTTATGGGGCTTTTTTGGGTGTTTTCAACTTTGTTTAGTTCTCTAATTTTCAGAATTTATAATTTTGCGCTTATTGTTTTTGTAGTAGATTTAGTAGCATTCCAATTTCTTGATCTGCCTTTTTTCTCTTATGTTGAGAAAAGCATGTGGAGACAAAACTCCTTCAACAAAAACTGCTGGGGGAAACTGGAAAGCAGACTGGTAGAAATTAAATATCCACCAATATGTCATGCTGTACAGTAAAGTAAGTGCTGAAAAGACATATGACTTAAACATGAAGGATTACATCATAGACAAATTAGAGAAGCTAGGTGGTCTAGTGGGTCTGGAGTCAAGAAGACCTGAATTCAAATCTGACCTCAGATACTTCCTAGGTGTGACCTTGGGGAGTCACTTAACCTCTATTTGCCTCAGTCTTCTCAATTGTAAAATGGGAGTAATAATAGCACTTATCACTCCCTCCAAGGGTTGTTGTGAGGATCAAATTAAATAATATTTATAAAGTGCTGAGCACTTATATGTGCTGGGCGCATAGTAGGTCCTTAATTAAAGTCTCCTCATCTCTCTCCTCCCCCCCTCGCCCTGGTGGGGGTTACCATAGGCAGGGAGGGGGATTGCTGTTGGGCAAAGTCTTGTTTGCCCTGTCCTAGTTATAGCCTGACTAAGAGTGGTCTGCCAGCATTCGCGGATGAATTGTTTGGTGCTGGATCCATTATAAAACCACTAAGTATGTCTTACCGTGAGACTGGTGAAAAAAGGAATTCCATGAGACGAAAAAAAGCTCATTTAGGTATTTCTGGCATAAAATTCAGCTCTCACAAAAAAACTCAGATGACTCTCTTAGCTGGATTAACTTTAACAAATTTCAACTCAAGTTTTGAAGAAATTTCAGAGAAGCAATGAAATAAATGTCCACCAGGGGGCAGGACCTCCTCGAAGAAGTTTCATAAATCCTGGATTTGTATTTACAATTCAAAAACGGTCTTATATATTAAAGTTTCTTAACCTTACAGCATCGTGGGACTTTTGGAGCCTGATGAAGTATGTGGACTTCTTTTCAGATGGAATAATAATATTAAATGTATAAAATAAAATAATAATTAGGTAATTAAATAATAATTAAAATATTGGAGTTGAGGAGGTATAAAATAATAAAATAAAAACAATAATAAAGGAATCCAATTATAGTTAATACAGTCATCAACATACATATATTTGCTTTTTTGGAGGGCAATTGGGGTTAAGTGACCTGCCCAAAGTCACACAGCTAGTAAGTATGTCGAGTGTCTGAGGCTGGATTTGAACTCAGGTCGTTCTAACTCCAGGGCCAGTGCTCTACTCACTGAGCCACCTAGCTGCCCCAAACATATATATTTTTAAAGAAAAGTTCATGGACCAACCCTATTTGGGGTGTTCTTAATAAATATACTGGAGTTGTTTGCCATTTCTTTCTCCCACTCATTTTACAGATGTGGAACTGAGGCAAACAGGTTTAAGTGACATTTCCAGGATCACACAGCTAGCAAGTGAGGCCAGTTTTGAACCCAGGTAGATGAATCTTCCCAACTCCAGTCCTGGCACTCTATCTGCTATGGCGCCACCTAGCTGCCCAGTGTATTTATGTACACACTCATATATCTTATGTGTCTATGTATATATGTGTGTATATATATATATATATATGTTTGCATATGTATGCATATATGTGTATACATATGTGGGTTTATATGGGTTTGGGAGTGTGTGTGTGTGTGTGTGTGTATGCACAGGCACACACATGCATACACATGCACATACATACACAACTACCATTGAGATGCTTACATGATGTGAAATGTATACAGATAGGTATAATTCCAGATAGAATGGGACAGGGACAAAAGAGAGACACAGGAGAAGTGCTTTGAGAAGAAAAAAATCACTTTCAGCTGTGGGGATCATTGTGTGGGAAGGCCAGCAGAGGAGCTAACTCGGCAGAGCACAACCCCTGCCCTCAAGGATTATATAACTGTGAAGAAGAGGGAAAAGATGCAGACATACATCAGTAGAATGTAGAGTGATCATGGGAAATATAATATAAGGAACTAAAGAAGGTAGAAATATAACCTGAGAAAGGAAAAGTGATTTCCAATCAGAAAAGATAAAATCAGGGAAGGCTCCATGGAAAAGGTGGCATTTGAACTGAATTTTGAAGGACTTAGAGGATTTTAACAGAAGGAATTAGTTTGGGGGAGGAGATAGGAAAGGGGAATTCAAGGTTCACTGGAGCATCAAAAAATGATTCACAGTGAAAGGTAGTAGGGCAGTTAGGTGGTGCAGTGAATAGAGTTCTGGCCCTGGAGTCAGGAGGATCTGAGTTCAAATCCAGCCTTAGACACTTAACACAAAAAACTAGCTGTGTGACTTTTGGCAAATCACTTAACCCCAATTGCCCTATCTTCCCCTCTCAAAAAAAAAAGCAAAAAAAAATAAAGCACAATGAAAGATAGAAAGTGATAAGTTCCAAATCACTGACAAACACAATAAATACCCCAGGATCTCAAGTCAGGCCAATGGGAGTTTGGATGAAATGGAGTAAAGGCTTTTTGATGATGGTGGACCTTGAATTGGTTCTTTAAGGATAATGCAATTAACTAATAACTCACTGTAGTATTTGCAATGAGAATTTAGCCTGAATAATAATCTTGTTGTTGTAGATTATTATATTGTATAATTATATTATTATTATATTATATCTAAGTATAGAAAAGATAATGTAGTTCTCTGTGTTATTAGAAGTTATGGAGGAAAAGCAAATAAAAAGAACCTGGAAGGATGTGGTCGAAGCACGAGTCAGGAAACCCAGCATATTTCCAGAAGAGAGGTGAATCAAGGTCAAAGAAGATACCTAGACAGGCCTAGAGGATCATAGAAGCACCGATGCAGGGCAGGGAGGCACCTCGGAGGCTGTCTTGTCCATCCCCTCATTTAGCAGATAAGGAAGGTGAGGTCCAGGGGGGGGTTACTTGACTTTTTCAAAGTCACATTGGACAGAAGAGACAATAGACAACTCCTCTGCATTTATGTGTGTGTACATATATATGTGTGTATTTATATGCCATATATATATAATATATATACGTATACCCATTTACACATATGTAAATTGGACCATGAACTCCTTGAGAACACAAACTATCTTTTGCTCTTCTTTGTATACACTTAGCACAATGTCTGGTATATAGTAGGTGCTTAATAAATGCTTTTTATTGATATGCACAGGTGTATATGTGTGTGTGTGCCATCAAATGGCACAGCATTTATTCCATTTAAAGGAAAAGCTGACTGAGCCATAGAGAGATCTAGATAGTAAAGTCATAATTATTGCAATGCCCATTTCAGATAGACAAATCTAACAAAACAAAATAAAGACATTAATATCCCAAACAGATTATTAGAAAATTAGGTAGATATGTTGATGATTACTGAATGGGAACCATATAGAGCAAATGTATTTTTCAGCTTTGTGTGGTACCTTTCTTTAAAAAAATGACAAGAAAGGGAGAAAAGAACTCATAAGCAAATACACAAAGGTAGAAATACTAAACGTCTCTTTATAGATTATAGTGCAATAAACATTTCAGTCAATAAGAGAAATTTGAAGAAAGAGTTCAGATTTAAGTGATTATTAAATTAATAACCCTAAGGAACCCTTCATTGTGGTATCATTCTGCAAGATCACATCAACCCTGAAACTCACACTTGGTCAGTACCTACTGCCTCTGCCCCACCCCCACCCTTTCCTCTGATTGGAGAGCTCCTCCCAGACCTTCTATTTAAGGAGGGTGCTCTGGAAAGTCCTCTCATCATTGCCCATCTGGCTGCTCCTCTCTGGACTTCATCATACCTTGGCCCCCAGATACCTTGCTTCCCTCCCCCCAATCCCACTCCCTGCTTTTTACTGTCTTCTTATGTGTTGTTTTTCTCCATCAGATTATGAGTTCCTTGAAAGCAGGGATTATTATTTGTTCCCTTTTATACACAGCCTTTAACACAGTGGACATTGTAGGTGCTTAATAAATATTTGGTGATTGCCTGAGTAAAGAATAAGTATGTTAAAGAACAAATGATAAAGAACAAATAATTATATAAAAATGATAACAGTGAAGAAACATTAAAAAAAATATGGGATGCAGCCAAAGCAGCCTATAATGAAAATTTCATTATCTCCAAACATTAATGTCGATAAAAGACCAAAAGAAGAGTCCAGAGAATTGAATGTCAAACCGGAAAAAAAAAAAAAATTACTAACTCCCAGAATAAAACAGCAATTCTTTAAATCCAAGAAGAACTGAACAAAATGAAAAACAGATGACGATTTTAAAAAGTATTTTAATTTATTTATTTTTAACATTCTTTTCTTCTTTAATTTTTAATTTCAAATTCTCTTTTCCCTTCCCACCCCTGACTACCCACCAAGAAGGCAAACAATGTGATATCAATTACACCCATGAAGTCATTCAAGATGTATTTTATTGGCCATATTTTTTAAAGCAAGAAAAATAAAACAAGCGAGAAGATTATTCTTCATTTTGCAGTCAGAGTTAAACAGTTGTCTCTCTTTGGAGGTGAATAGCATTTTTTTTCATCACAAGTCCTTTGGAATTGTCTTGAATCATCGTATTGAAAAGAGTAGCCAAGTCTTTCACAGTTGATCATCATTATAACATTGTTGTTACTGTACACAAGGATCTTCTGGTTCTTCTGCCTTCACTATTCATCAGTCTTGCATATAGGTCTTCCCATAAAATGGATAACTATTGAAATTATAAAGAATTGCATTATATTGTAAAGAAAACTGGGGCAGCTAGGTGGTGCAGTGAATAGAGCACTGGCCCTGGAGTCAGGAGGACCTGAGTTCAAATGTGACCTCAGACACTTGACACAAAAACTAGCCTTGTGACCCTTGGGCAAGTCACTTAACCCCAATCGCTCTCCAAAAAAAAAGCAAAAAAGAAAAGAAGACTAAGAACTGCTTTCATAAGATCAATAAAACAGTCAAACCATTAGCTAATTTGATTTTTTAAAAGGAGAGAGGAAAACCAAATTACAAAAAAAAAGAGAACTAAAAGAAATTATTGGTGATTCTTATGTCATTAAAACTAAAAATTTAAACAAAATTGATAAATGTTTACAAAAATATAAAAACACCAATTAGCAAAATAAAGAAGTAAACAATTTAAGTAACCTGATCTCAGAAAGAGAAATTAAACAAGCCATAAATTAATTCTTATAGAAAAAAAAAACACTAATCGCACTTGAATTTGAAAGCTACATTTATTCTTTTAGTTCTCTCCTATTAATTCTATTCATAGATTTATATTAATCACTTAAAATTAACTTATGTATTATATAAATTATTTTCAAAAATAGGAGGCATCTTCTGAGAGTCTGTTTATGAGACAAATATGGTCACTATTGAAGGACCAGGAAGAGATAAGGCAGAGAAAGAAAATCACAAACTAATATCACTAGCAAATTTTGACATGAAATACTGGGGAGGAAATAGTAAAAAATGCTACAACACACTAAAAAGATTCATTATCACTAGTTTGAATTTATACTTATAAATAAAGGGTAGTTGAACAGTATGAAAATTATAAACATAATAGATCTACTAATAAAAATTATATAAATAGTTACCAAAAAAAACTTCAAAAACACATCACTGATTTATGTTAAAAGCACTAAAATGCAAAGGAATAAATAGACCTTTATTAAATATGGCAAGGGATATCTTTCTTAAACCAAGAGATGACATTATTTGCAATGAATACTCGAAGTCTTTCCGGTAAGATAAGATGCAAAACAAGGATGTCTATCATTAGTGCTATTATTTGATATAATTCTAAAAAGGCTACCTATAGCAATAAGGAAAAAAAATAAACTGAGAAAATCAATATAGTCATAGAGAAGGCAAAATTATATTTTTTCATAGCTGGTATGAAAGAGTCCAGAAATTTTTTAATTAAAACAATTTTGTTACAGTTGCTTATTATAAAACAACTCCACAAAATCATATTCATGTATGTATATATACATATACATATATGTTATATATGCATCATATATATTTTAGTTCTCTACTATTAATTCTATCCATAGATTTATATTTATATATATATATTTTATATATATATACATGTATATGTATGTATGCATGTATGTATGTATGTATGTATGTATGTAACAAAACCCAAGTATTGTAGACAGAAAAGGAAATCTCATTTAAAATAACTGCAAAATGTGTAACACATTTTAGGGGTATGAGAAGTGATTATTTCTCTCTTATATTTAATAACTAATTATTGTATTAGAGCCAAGGTTTTTATTTTTCTACTTCCTCATTCAGAAACCAACCAGTGTGGGAAATCTCTCTTAAAGACTTACCCAGGCCAAGATCTAATCAGACAATAAAAGAAATTCTAAGTTTAGGTTAATGGGTACATTCCTGCTCATTGTGTTTGCTCAGACAGGTCTGGGGAAATGTGGATCCTCCTTTTTATCAAACAAGTGAAATGGAAATTGATAAGTCTCTTTGACCAAGATTTGGGTGACCCAAGTCATGTACCCTAGGACCCTCATTGTAATATAGCCCACCCTCTCATCATAATATTAATTATCTCATTAATTGTTAACCAATCAATGTTGATTGACACCCTGAGGAACCTGCCCTTCCAAGGACATATAAACTATGAAACCACCACCATGAGGGATCTCTGGTCTAAGAGAGATGGCCAAATGATCATCCTTTTTAAAAAAAATGCTGATATTATTAATAAAATGATTAAATTACCCAGAAATTATGTCTCTTCAAACGTTTTTAATCATCATAGGAGTTAATTTACCAAGACATATTCAAGATTTATTTGAACACAACTATGAAACATTCTTTTCAAAAATAAAGGAAAACAGATCATTTCAGAGAGATTCGTTATTTGTGGTCGGACTACAATCTATAGATGTAATGAAAGTGGGGATACATTATTTTACACAGTGTCATTCCAACCAGATGGTCAAGGAGCTACTTCATAGGACTAGTCAAAATAATAACAAAATTCATGGAGTTGCTGTGATCAAATGAGACAGTGTAGGTAACATGCTATATATTTGTCTGTCTTCATTACTCTCCCAGTTCATTGCTCCTGCTCTGGCTTCACTTTGTCCCTTCAAACTCATACCAGTTTGGTTGATTAGGTTTCCTCATATGTAGTCTAGAGGGCAGGAAGGATCATGATCACAGTTGTAGCATTAGGCAATATTTGTTTGCAGAAATGGACAGGATCGAGATATGGTCACATCAGCCACATTGTCACTCTGAGCCCCAGATTGTTGAAACAGATGTAAATAGTGGGCTATGAAAATGGGGACATTTAGCCTTGCCCATGGTCATACAGGTAGTTAGAACTTCATCAAACATCAAAGACTCCCAGGTCATCCACTGCATTCTGGGTCATCACCAGTCATCTTGACTTTTGTCTTGTTAATGGACTTTGATGACCCTGGAATAGAGGGTGAGGCTGAGAATATCTGCAGTTCTGTCTCATTTAAATCCAAACTGACACACAAGTCAAGATATCACCTATAATGCCATTGGTCCTCTTCAAAAATGAAGGACAAACAATAGGTGATTAGTGTGGGAAAAAGAAGTTGAATCTAAGTCTGTCTACCTCTAGGTGTAGTACTCTAATAACAATGCCCCAACATACAAACAGACTTGGGGAGGGAAGGAAAGACCATTGAGGTACATTCATGGTTATGGGTCAAGAGATGGATGATGAATCATCAAAGGAAACTGAGAAGGAATGATCAGATAATTAAGAATTCTCCCCAACACTTTTATGGATGTCAAGAGAGAGTGTCTCCAAGGAAGAAGACTTGAGAGATAGCATCCAGAGATACACACAAGGACAAGTTCATGAGGTCTAAGAAAGGACCATCAAATTTGGCATTTTACATTGACCTTGGAGAAGGCAGTTTTGTGGCTAGGTCGATGGACCACAGAATCACAGATTTAGACATAGACAGACCCAGAGGATCACAGAATCAGAGAGGCAGGGCCAGAAGGCCATCTAAACCAACCTGCTCATTTTGTGGATGAGGAAAGGGAGGCTCAAGGAGATTCACTGCCTTACTCAAAGGCACTCAGGTGCTCAGGGACAACAGAGGCTCCTCTGACTACAACCCCAGTGCTTCCTTCACTGTATGATCCTGAGTCAAAGTTAGACGATGGGGCAATGAATATCACATCAGCCTTGGAATCAGGAGGACCTGAGTTCAAATTCAGCCTCAGACACTTGACACTTTACTAGCTGTTTGACCTCAGGCAAGTCACTTAACCCCAACTGCCTTGTCTTCTCCCCTCCAAAAAAAAAAGTTGGACCATGGGAGTTTAAGAAGTGGTCCCTTGATGAGCAATTGGTAGCAATAAGGTTAGATGAGCTCTTCTTAGAGTCTCATTTGTGAAAGTAAGAAAAGGTAGAGGAAGAGAGATGGAGAAATTGATAAGAACAAGTGACTTTTGTTTTTATGTATCTTTTGTTTTTGTTTTTAAGGACAGGGAAAATCTAAGCTTGTCTGTGGGCAGTAGGGAAGAGTTTTTAGTAAAGGAGTGACTGAAATGAGAAAAAGGGAAGGGAATCAAAGGTCTTGGCAAGGAGTTTTTATTAGAGAGTAGGCAAAGAAAGTCTGTGCAATGCTATAAGGAGGGGTTGAGGTATGAAAAGGTGTACTCCTAATAGACCTTCTCTATTTCTCAGTAAAGGAGGATGGAGAGTGACTTGAAGGCCTTGAAATGACTACCATAAAGACCTAGAAAGGGTGATATAGATGGATGGAGAGATTTCGACTTTTTTTGGACAAGGCCAATGCAGGAATTTATTTTGTCTTTTATATTTGTTTAAAGGATTTTGTTTTATCTTTTGTTTTTTTCAAAAGGCAGGGGGGAGGTAGGGAAAATCAATTTTTGTTCATTAAAAAAATAGAAATAAATGATTGATTGATTGGGGCACATGAAAGAAGGCTCACCCAGAAATGGAGGGTGCTATCAAGAATAGTGTCTTTTGATGAGATCCAAGCTTCTCTGAGAACAGAAGATGGAAGACCTGTGACAGGAAGAGATCTCAAAGAAAAGATAGTTAATTATAGAACAAGCAGCTTCAGAGGGCACAATGGAAGGGAAGATCAAAAGAAAATAAGGATTAGAGAGGATCAGCACTGAGCTGGAGAGGGATGGGAGTGTGGGAGATGGTAGCTATAGTAGGGAAGGGAGGATTTGGTTTACCTAAATCAAGAGGATTATAAGAAAAGGAGGGGACACAATAAAAGTTTACTGACCATAGTATGAGGAAGTGCCAGTGGGCAAAGGAAATTGCAGAGGCAGCTTTTGGTTCAACTTGGAGGAAAGTTTCCTAGGACTAGAGCTATCCAAAAGGACATGGGCAGCCCTGGAAGGTAATCTGATTTTCCTCAGTTTACACCCTTCAAGTGAAGATTGTGGGGATGCTGTACAGGGGTTTCCCTGTCAGGCTTGAGTTGGACCATGTACCCCTGAACTCTTCCAATTCTGAGATTCTGAAAAGATATTGTGAACTTCCCTCTTGTGATTGTTTTGTATTAATAAGGCTAGAGGAAAGAATAACAACAATAAAAATCAAAACTAATCACTGTATAATCATAATGATGAAGTTTGGCCTTAAAGAAAACATAAGAGAATGCACCTGTCTCCCTTATTTGCAGAGGTGGGGCACTATGGGTGTGGAACACTACTTACATTATCATTCTCAGTTATGAGTTTGTCAGTTTTTGTTGAACTGTTTTTGCTTCCTCGTGCTTTGTTTAGTTATTAATGTAAGGGTGGGGGAGCAATCTATTGAGAAATGAAGATAATATAAAAGAAAATAATGAATATATTTTAAAATTACTTTATATATGCTTTATGTTTAATTAGAGGGACATAGAATAGAGAGTTGCCCTTGATGTTAAGAAAAGCTGGGTTCAAACCCTGCCTCTGACACATACAGAGTAAGTTCTTTAACCTTTCAGTGCCCCAGGCAACTCCCTGAGATGATAAATTGCAAAACAGATGCTAATTTATACAGATTGAGGGAGTTTCTCCTTGTGGGAGTCCCTTCTGCCAATAAAATCACAAATCATTACCCTGTTCTAGCATTTGCTAATCTGCATATGTGCTCTATCCTCTCAGTAGAATGTAAGCCGCTTGAAGGCAGTCTTTGTATTACCAGTGACTAACACAGTGCCCTGCAGTCAGTCAATAAGAATTTATTAAGCCCCTAAGGGCAGCTAAGTGGTGCAGTGGACAGAGCACCAGGAGTCAGGAGGACCTGAGTTCAAATCTGCCCTCAGACACTTACCAACTGGGTGACCCTGGGCAAGTCACTTAACCCTGTTTACCTCCATTTCCCTCTCTGTAAAATGAGCTGGAGAAGGAAATGGCAAACCATTCCAGTATCTTTGCCAAGAAAACCCCAAATGGGGCCACGGAGGGTCTGAAATGACCTAACAACAGCAGCATGCACCTAATGCACCTAGCATCAGGCGCTGAGCTAAGGGCTGACAATACAAAAAAAGGCAAAAGACAGTCCCTGCACATAGTAAGTGTTAAAGAAATGTTTGTTAAGTTGTTACAGCAGTAAAAGTATTCTGAAATGGAGAGAAAGGAAGGTAATAAGAGTTAACTCATCTATAGCACTTTAAGGTCTGGAAAGCACTTTACACATATCTCATCTGATCCTCAAAACCACTCTGGGAGATGAGTACAATTATTATCTCCATTTTACAGATGAGGACACTGAAGCAGAGAGCAGTTAAGTGACTTGCCCAGGGTCATATAGCTAGTATCTGAGGCAGGATTAGAACTCAGGTCTTCCTGACTCGAAGTCATACATTCAGTCTGCTGCACCACCTAGCCACTCTCAACAAGAGAGTTTGTATCTGACTCAGTTTCTTCAGTATAAAATCATAGAGTCAGAATTTTATTGCTGGAAGAGATCTTAGAGATTGTCTAGTCCTGGGGTTCTTAACTTTTCTCATTTCATGGGACCCTATGGCAGTCTGGAGAAGCCAAAGGACCCCTTCTCAGCATAAATGATGTTTCTTAACTTCGTAAAGTAAAATACAGAGGATTACAAAGGACATGAATTATACTAAAACATAGTTATCGGCTCCCAGTGCTCTGTGATGATCCCTTCCTGTCCGCCTGCCAGGCTGCCTTCAGTGGGAGCTTTGTTTCTCTGTCACTTTGTGGGTTCTGGAGCTCTAAAATTTGTTTAGAGTCATTTTATAGGTATTTGAGGTGGTTATGGGTGGAGCCATGTAATTTTCCTGCTTCTACACTGCCATCTTGACTCCGCCCCTAAAAGATAGTTATTAAAACATCTTTTGAAAACAAGTCCACAGGCCCCAGATTAAGACTCCTAGCTATAAAGGGCTTCAGCTGAACACACAGCTTCAAGAAAACAGTTTACATAGGAACAATGTCACTACTATTATACAATCCCCTAGGCCTGGCCCAATCCCTCACCCCGCCCACACAGCTGAGTCCCATCCCTGCCTACACATATATTCCTTCTCCAACTGCATGCTGGTGATCCCCACCTGGATGTCCCAGGGGCATCTCAAACACAGGATGTCCAAAACTCACTTTACAATCTAGGAAGGGAAGTTTTAAAGGGAGAGAGATGTGAAGCTATGTGCTCCCAGGCACAAGGCTAGTTAGAAGCAGGAGGGTCAGAATGAGACCCAGCTCTCCTGACTCCTGCTCTGGGTCTCTCGCCCCTCCACCAAACTGCCTCCCTAAGTTATATGCCAGAATGGAGATGTTCAGTAGCTTGGGGGTTGAAAGACCATGAAGAAGGTTGAGAGTAACTGTTGTGGGAAATCATAATAATAAAGGCTAACATTTATATGGCACCTACTGTGTGCCAAGTATCTCGATAAGAGCTTTATAAATATTATCTCTGATGCTCACAACGACTCTGGGAGGTAGGTACCCCCATTTTACAGATGGGGAAGCTGAGGCAGGCAGTAATTAATGACTTGCCCAGGGTCACACAGTTAGTAACTCTCGAGCTAGAAGGGGCCTCAGAGGTCACTCACTTGGCCCAAGCCCTTCATTTTACAGATGAGGAAACTGAGGCCCAGAGAGATTACATGTGTGACCTGTCCAAGGTTACCTCGGTTATAGGTATCAGAGCACGCTTTGAACCCAGGTCCTTTGACTGGAGAGTGATCTCTCCACTGGGCCAGGCTGCCTTCTGTGCTAAGCAGCAGGGAGGTCAGAGTTGAATTCCACAGATTTGGAGATGAAAATGACCTTAGAGGTCACCTGGGCCACTCCCTTCATTTCATAGATAAGGAAATTGGAAGCCCAGAACCTTCGTGGAATCATGAGATCCCAGAGCCAGAAGGGATTTCAGGGACAGGGTAGCCCAATCCCCCGCATTTTACAGACGGGTAAACTGAGGCAAGCAGCGATTAAGTGACTTGCCCAAGGTCACACGGTAGCAAATGTGTGAGGCCAGACTCAGGTCTCCCTGACTCCAGGTCCAGGGCTCTGTCGACCGAGCTAAATCTAGTGATCTTTCTACTGTTCCAGCAGAATAAGTGTGTAGTGGTCTAGGCCAGGGTTTCAGGTCCCTTTGGTTAGGCACTAAGCAGAATTCGGGGGAGGTGGGGAATGGGGAAGGCGCCCGCGCTCCAGCAACGCGCGCCCGGGGCTGCGGGCGCTTCCCTGGGCTGGTGGTGACCCGGGCAGCCCTCTCTCCAGGGGAGCGGCTTGGCACGGCCGTGTCTGCGGGAGGGCACGCCCCAGCCTCAGCCCCATGCTCCCCAGTGGATGACGGCAGCGGTCTAACCGGTCGGACAAGCTTCAGCTGTTCTCCCCTCTTTGTGGCTCCTGCCGGTTTGGTCTTGCATTCGGTATGCTGGAAAGCAGTCTCCAGAGAGCCCTGGAGAGTTCTGTGGGCAGAGGCCTGGCTGAGCCCCCTCCCTGCGCCTGAAGCTCTGCCCCCCTCCCTGGCCCAGGGCTGGGCGGGGAGCCATGGGGGAGCAACTGGGCTGGTACCTGGTGAGAGGAGGAGCCTCCAGCAGAGCGCAGGAGGAAATGGGTAAGGGGACTGTGACCTGCCCCACTGAGGTCCGGGGGAGGGCAGGGCAAGCGAGGAGAGGACGAGGCCCTTGGAGGGAGACAGGGGAGGGCTGAGCAGCGAGAAGGGCTCTCTTTGCGCCCCTGTCTCCTCCCAGCCTCATGCCACGCTCAGGAAATGAATGGAAGAAGTTGGCCCAGCTGTTTGCCTAGAGATGGGGGCGGGGTGGGGGAGACAACCTGGAACGAGGTCAACTTCGGGGACCAAATAAGACTGGGGTGAGGCTGCCAAGGGGCAAGGACGCTGGATTAGGGCTGGGAGAGAGGAGGGCAAGAGCGGGAGCTCTCCAGCGCGCGCACAGACGCTCTAGGGCCAAATGGGCAGCAGCAATGGACTGTCACACCTGGCAGGGGCTTCTATCTCTGCCTGCTTTGGGAGATTCAGGTCCAAGGCAACGAGGATTTACAGGGGATCGAGTAACTTCTAAATGTCACCTTGTTCGTGCTGAATAGACACAGCATCATGTCTCCCGAACCGGCGTATCGGGTTAAGTGACTTGTCCAAGGTGACACTTGTAGGAAGCCTGTGTGCTTTCCCTCTGCATTTTGTGGACGATTAAAATCGAGCTCAGAGAGGAGGGGGAAGAAAGTGGGAAAGAACAAGTGGAGGAATTTAGCTGAATACCAAAGGAAAGGTATCTTAAAACTTCTGAATGTCATTTGACTCTGTTTAGGGGAAAGGGAATAAGCATTTAAGTAGCATCTACTGTGTGTGGGCACAGTGCCAAGTGTTTTCCAAATATTTTCTCATTTGATCCTCGCAACAATCCTGGGAGATGGGTGCTGTTATTATCTTTATTTTATAGTTGAGGAAACTGAGGCAAGCCAGGTTAAATGAATCACCTAGAGTCACACAGCTTTCAAGTGTCTCGATTCAGATTTGAACTCAGGCCTTCCTAACTCCAGCTCCAACACTCTATGGATTGGGCCATCTCCCTCTCTCAAAACCTACAATAAAAACAAACTTCTAGAAAGAGCATTACGTGGCAGCATTACATGGTCTTGAAACCAGGAGACCAGTACTAAGTCCCAAATCTGCCAGTTGGCAGCTGTATGACCTTAGGCAAGGCAAGAATTTATGTTCTTCTTGTTCGTACTTACCTAGGGTATATCAAATCAGATCTTGTCATAGCCATGCAATGATTACTAACAGCACAGACAGTATCAAGCATACACTAACGCTCTCCTCTCTGCTGGGATAACACTCGAATTCCAGAGACAGGGGAAAAAAAGGATGTCAGGGAATTGGGAAGTAATCTTTGGAAAGAGAGATGCTCACATCCACCACATCTCCCCAACCTGAATTCCTGCTTTCTAGTTTTGTTTTGTTTTTTAAATCTTGTCCTAGCGGGCAAAGTTGAGATTTCTAGGAAGACAAGCACATTCTCTTGATTGAGAAATCAGAATCATTTTGAAGGGTGCTCCCAACTCTAAAATTCTAACTAGGTAACACAGTGAAAAGGAAACAGAATATGGAGTCAAGAAGAGTGAGGTTCGAATCAGAAATTTACCGGCTGTGTGACCCTGGGCAAGTCATTTAACCTTAAGCAGTCTGAGCTGCCTAGTGTGCTAAGTGGGGATAATAATAGCAGTGATTGTTGTGAGGATAAAATGAGATCCTATTCATAAAGCTCTTTGCACACCTTAAAGCTCTAGCTAAGTGCTAGTTATTATAATGACGGTGATCATTCTTAAGGTTCTTGGTCTTTGCAGGTGAGGCTGTAGAATTAGAATTATAAATCTGGAGCTCCCAGAGACATCAGAGGTCATCTCATCCAAATCTCTCTTTTTGCTTGTTCAGTCATTTTCAATCACGACCACATTTGGTGTTTTCTTGGCAGAGATACTGGAGTGGTTTGCCATTTCCTTCTCCGGTTTATTTGATAGAAGAGGAAACTGAGGCAAGCAGGGTTAAGTGACTTGCCAACGGTCACATAGCTAGGAATTATCTAAGGCCAGATTTGAACTTGAGGAGATGAGGCTTCCTGACTCCAGGCCTGGTATTCTATTCACTTAACCACCCAGCTGCCCTTTTTATAGATAAGTAAATGAAGTCCAAGAAGTCGAGGGATTTGCCCAAGTTCCAACAGCTAGGAATGTCAGAAGCAGGGCCTAAATGCAGAGTCTGTACCCTTTCCAGTCCCCAGCTCCCAAATCTTGGGGATCCTATGATTCTTGGTGGACATGGTAGGTACATAGACTTTGAGTGGTTTTTTTCCAGTTTAGGGAATGGAATTATACTGTATTCTATCTACATTCTCTCTGTTCTTTCATCCAGTTCCACTTGTGACCAAAGGCATGTGTGGTCATGACAGCTGGCTAAGGTGAGGGCAGCCAAATGGCCCATCCAGGGATCAGGCCTGTGGCTGTGGCCTCATTAGCCTGGTGCTTTAATCACCAAAGCAAACTAGCCCCTGAACTGATTGAATGTAATGCACAATTAATTGAGTGTCTTTGGGCCCCCATGATGCCATGGACATAGTTAAGAACATTTTTGAGGATATGGCCTCAGCCCCTGTCCTAATGTACCAGGGCAGGGGCAGGCTGGCCAGGTTCATTCATTTGTTCAACAGAGACAGAATTCATTTTGTGCAAGTGGCTGAGGTGGGGATGTGGAAAAGGCATGGCAGTCCAGTGGGATACATGAAGCATTTATTCAAAAAACTTTCTCATAAGCTTCTGGGACTCTAGAGCTAAAAGGTGGTCTCAGAGCATCTTATGACCCCTTTACCCCCTTAAAAATTATTGAGGTCTCCCCAAAGACCTTTTGTTTATGTGGGGTTTTGTTGTTATTCAATCTTTCAGTCGAGTTTGATTCTTTATGTCCCCATTTGGAGGGGGAGGTTCTTAACAAGGATACTAGAGTGGTTTGTCATTTCCTTCTCCAGCTCATTGTATAGATGGGGAAACCGAGGCAGACAGAGTGAAGTGACTTGCCCAGGGTCACACAGCTAGTAAGTGTCTGAGGCTGGATTTGAACTCAGAGAGATGAGTCTTCCTGATTCCAAGACCAGTGCTCTATGCGCTATGGTGCCACCTAGCTGCCCTTTTATGTGGCTTTTATATATCAACACTGAGAAATTAAAACATCTTAGTATTATTTTTTGACAATGAACCCTGAAAAGGTTTCTTTCCCAGATCACCCTTTGAGAATCACTGTCTTAGAGATTAGAGAGTTGAAGAATTTCACATTTGGAAGGAACCTCAGTAGCCTGTTTACTCTAAGCCAGACCCTAAAATGAATTCCCACTACAACTCATTGAGCAAATGGTCGTTGAGTCTCTGCTGGAGGACCTCTAATAAGAAGAATCCGCAACTTCCCTATATGGCCCATCCAACTTTGGGGCATCTTTAATTATTGCAAAGTGTTTCCTGATCTCAAGCAAAGCTTTGTCCTTTGCCACATTTACACATTTCTCCTCATTCTACCCTATGGGAAAGTCTTTTCTCTCTATTAAACATCCTTTCAAATACTGAATCTCGCTTCCCGGAGTTCTCTCTTCTCCAGGGTAAAAATCTCCAGTTCAACTCACCCTACGTGGCATAAGCTTGAAGCACTTCACCATCCTGAACCCCTTCCTCCCCACCTTCTCTAGCATATCAGCATTCTTCCTAAAATGTGAAGCCCACAACAGAACACAATATTCCAAACATGGTCTATCCAGAACGGTACAGAAAGACTCTCACCTCCATATTCTTGCATGTGTTGCCTAAGATTAAAATAGCTTTTATGGTTACCACATCACACTGCCAACTCATTTCACTTGCTGTCCACTAAGACCCTCAAATTTTTTTCATATAAGCTTCTTTCTAACTATTCCTACTCCATCTTGTACTTCTAAAGTCATATTTTTGAAGACCTAAAGAAAGACTTTAATTCATCCCTATTAAATTTCATCTTGCTAGAGTCTGCCCAGTTTTCTAACCTGTTGAGGTCTTTTTTGCATCCTGACTTTGTCATCCAGGGTTAGCTATCCTTCCAGTTTTCTGTCATTCTCATGGAGCTCTGGGCATCTAGGTGATGCCATAATGCATAGAGCACTAGACTTGAAACCAAGAAGCATCATCTTCCTGAGTTCAAATCCAGCTTCAGACACTTACTAGCTGTGTTACCCTGAGCAAGTCACTTAAACCTGTTTGCTTGAGTTTCTCATTTGTAAAATGAGCTGGAGAAGGAAACAGCAAATCACTCCAGTGTCTTTGCCAAGAAAATCCCAAATGGGGTGATGAAAAGTCAGAAAAATGACTTAACAACATGTAGCATTCCCTCTCGGTTACTTCACACAACATTTGCTCACAGGTTAGGTCTCCAGAGTGGCAACTACCACATAGGTGCAAGGAACTCTGTGGATCCATACTCTTGAAAGTACAGCTCCCTCCTTTTTCCAATATCATATGCAGTTTTGGAAAACATATCATCTATGTTTTGATCACCTGTAAAAATTTTAAGTATCACAAGGCCAAACATGAATCCACCGGGGTCTTCCATTGGAGACTTTATAAGTTGACCCTGAGTTTTTAATGCCTTCTCTGAAAGTCCAATCATTGAACCTGTTCTGCATCTCTCCCATGGTGCTGTGGTCTCATCCTATCTCACTATCTTTTTGACAAGAATAGTATGATATATTTTACCCCAGGCTTTGCTGAGATCTGGATAAGCAATATCTACCACTTACCCCTGATTTACTTATACACTTTCTAAAAAAAGAAATGCGATCAATCTCATCTGACTCTCTATTGCTGAAGCCACACTGGCTCTCTGTGATTATGGCTTCCTTTTCTAGAGGGCAACTAACCGTTTCTTTAATATCATGCTGTGGGATTTTGCCAGGAATCAGAGTTGAAGTCACCAGCCTATAGGGTCAGCAGACTGTATTATCATGCCTTTCTTTGAAAAGTGGGACAACATTTAGTCATTTTCCCATCCTTCTGGCACCCCACCTCTGCCTTTTCCCCCAAGATCTTTCAAATGTCATTGAAGTCGCTCAACAATTAAATCCATTAGGATTTTTAGTACCTGAAGATATTGGTCATCTGGACCATGTGAGTCAGATTCATCAAGGGTGGCTAGCCAGGTACTTTCTTTTTCTGTATTAATATTGGAAACTGGTTGTCTATTAGCTGTCTTTGGTTTGTCCTTCCCTGGGAAAGGGCCAGCCTCCCTGGCAGGAAACACAAAAGCCAACTGAGAATCGAACAACTCTGCCCCCTCTCTGTTGTAAGTTATCACCATTTAGTCACACAGGCAATGGTCCTGGTTTCATTCCCTTCTTTTCCCTCATATTGACTGAGAGAACATGCACAAAAAAAGACAAATCTCCCCCATTTTTTGGTCATGAGCTTTCTTTACCATCTGCAACTGGGTTATAACAATATTCTTAGGATACAGTCATCCTTCTGTATTCATTCTCCACTATCTACATTTCCTTTCATTTTCTATGTGTATCTTTTTAAAGTATTTCATGTTTTTTATTGATGCCATTTGTCTCATGGTCCAACATATTAATTGTACTATAACAAACATGGCTTTAATATTAAACTTTTTCCATATTATCAAAATCATCACAGTCCATTTCAGCAAGTATAAACATATATACTTAAAACTTTGTACAATACTAGTTTTTGGTCCAAACAAAAATGGATCAGAAAAGTCAATAAACTGATTTTAAGAATTCCTGATTTTATTTAACAATTTTCTAAATGGATTTAGGCAAATTTGAATAATGGGATTTATATAATAAAATCTTGAGACAATACTAAGCAAAAAAAAGTTATTAACACACAAAATTAAAATTTGAAGTTCACAGATTTATGTTATACCAAAAAGTATGTACAGAAACAAAACTTAATTTATACAAGTTTCATAATAAAATAATGAAAAGGCAATACAAGGTGATGAAGACATAAGAATGAAAATATTGAAATAGCAGATAATTATTAAAAGGAGAATGAGACCTAACAACTCCTTGGTATGAACCATTCTTTAATCAGCCTTCCTCTACTGGGACCTTTTAATGCACAATCCACCCAACTTATTCACTTCACACATGCGTGTTTCTTGCTAAAATCAAATTTGGTTGCAAGGTACCTAGATGGTGCAGTGGTTGGAGCATGGGACTTGTAGTCAGAAAGATCTGCGTTTAAATCCAGCCTCAGAACTCACTAGTTGTGTGATCCTGGACAAGTCACTTAACTGTTTTCTGCCTCAGTTTCCTAATTTGTAAAATAGAGGTAGTAGCAGCTACCTCCTAGGCTTGTGAAGATCAAAAGAAATAACATATAAAAAGTACAAAACTTAAGGAGTTATAGAGATACTTATTATTGTTGCCATTATTACTGAGTCCTCTTTGAAATCACATGGGTCTCTTAAAACAATCCCTCTTTTTCCTTCTCACTGAAATTGTTTCCATTTAAATCTTCAAAATTTTAGTCTTGAGTTTCTCACCTCTTGGGGATTAACTTCCCTAGTCAAACTGTAGTACATGAAATCCCATCTGTCTTTCCCCAGAAGCTTGTAAAATCTCCTTTTCTCAAATATAATGTGAATGTCTGACTTTCTTGGCACAAACTCTGAGAAATCAATGGTCAAAGGTAGGTCACACCTACCTTACTTCTGCCCCAGCCACAGTTCTTCCCAATTACTGAAAATCAAATCAAGATGTTTTCTCCCAGTTGATTCCTCCACCACTAAAATACAGAAAGGCATTATTGTAAGGCAACTCAAGAAGTCATTGAATGCTTTGAGTGTAATAGAGAGAGTACCAACTGATGTGTGGGTAATTCAAGTCTTCCACCACTACTCTAACACACTTCTGTGTCTGACTTCTGATCTGTTTCCAAAACAATAAGCATGTCTATTTCTGTTACACATTTAGCTAATCTCCAGCATACAACAACAAAAATGTCTCTTTCTCACTCCATTGATCTTCATCCAAATGCTCTCCACCATGTTTTTCCCCATGAGTTCATGGATTCCCTCCCCTGAGTTTACCTTCTTAATATACAATGTTTACCTCCTTTATCTTCCTTTACTTGAGTCTTTGATGAAGAGGTGACCCTTCTCCTCACCAAGGTCAACTCCTCTATGTTCACCCTTGGTCCCATTCCTTCCCACCTTCTCCAACAGATTGCCTTTCCTAGATCTTCCTTCTCTCTATAATCTTCGATATCTCTCTATCCTTCCTTGCTGCCTACAATCACATCCAAGCTTCCTTATCTTTAAAAAAAAAAATCCCTTCAAAATATTATCCTGTATCTTTTCTCCCTTTCCCAGAAAATTAAAACTGCCTGGACTTGTTGCTTGTACTCTCGACCTTCTGGTGCATTTCTCAGCCCTTTATGATGTGCCTTCTGGTCATCACTTAACTGAAGCTGCTGTCCTCAAAGTCACCATTGAGGTCTTACTTGCCAGATTTGATGGCTTTTTCATCAGCCCTCATCCTTCTTGACTTCTGAAGCATTTAACTCTGTTGATCAACCTCTTCCTCCAAATGTTCTTGCCTCTCTGAGTTTTGTGACACTGCTCTCTTGGCTCTCCTTCCACCTGCCTGGCCACTCTTCAGTCTCCTTCACTGGGTCATCATCTTTATCATGTCATCTAACTGTGAGTGTAGCCCATGGATCTGTCCTGAGCCCTCCTTATATATTCTGTCTTTCTGTGATGAATGCTTGTAGATTGATTGATTGCTTAGTGATCTCGATAACTTCTTGCTTTTTGTTTGTTTTCAGTCATGTCCAATTCTTTGTGACCATATTTGGAGTTTTCTTGGCAGAGATTTGAAGTGATTTGCCATTGCCTCCTCCAGATCATTTGAGGAAACTGAGGCAAACAAGGTTAAGTAACTTGCCCAAGGTCACACAGCTAGTAAGGACCTGAGGCTGGATTTGAACTTGTGAAGATGAGTCTTTCTGACTCTATGCTCCGTCTTCTATGCATTGCCCCACTCAGCTACCCTATCTCAATAACTTCAACAGGTTTAATTTTCATCTCTATGCCAATGATTTTGAGATCTACATATCCATTCACTCTATCTCTACTGAGTTCCAGGATCGTATCATCAGCTGCCTCCTAGACATTTTGAACTAGATGTCTCACAGGCACCTCAATGTCCAAAACAAAACTCATCATCTTTTCCCAAAAAAATCCGTCCCTTCTTCTAAACTCCTTTATTCCTGTTGAAGGGACCACCATCCTGCTGATGAGTCAGATTTACAACCTTCCTCTCCCTGACCCTACGTGGTCAATCAATGGCCAGAGCTTGTCATTTCTGATTCAGCTGCATCTCTTGTACCTGTCCCCCTCATTCCCTCACAGCCACTGGCCCACATCGTCACGTCTCACCTGGACTATCACAATAGCCATCTAACTGTTCTCCTTGTCTCAAGTCTCTTTAATCCATCCTCTGCAGAGCTACCAAAATGATTTTTCTAAAACATCATTCTGATCATGTTGCTCCCCCAGTCAATAAATTCCTCTACACTACCTCTAGAAAAAAATGACTGTTTAGCATTTAAAGCTCTTCACAGTCAGGGCCCTTTCTACTTGTATTATTAAGCTGGCCTCTTGCCTGCTGTCTCACAGAAGACTTCATCTGCTATCGTTGGCCTCATACACTGGAATAGACTCTCTTCTCACCTTTGCCTTGTTTTCTTCAAAATTCAGCTCAAATATGGCCTCTAGCATGAAGTCCTTCCCTATTCACCCTGATTCCCTTCCTCCAAAAAAATCACCTTGTATTTTATCTATCGATCTATCTACTTATCTATCTATCTATCTATCTATCTATCTATCTATCTATCTATCTTTCTATCTGTCTATCTATCTATCTATCATCTATCTAGTGCGTGTATACATATGTGTGTGTATTGTCTCCCATGATAGACTGTAATCTCCTTGAGGGTAGGAACTGTTTAATTTTGGTCTTTGTGTTTCTAGCACATAGTATAGTTCCTGACATGTAATAACTGCTTACTAAAAGGTTGTTGATTGAGCTACATTACCCCTACCCCACTTCACCCTAGCCTGTTGAATAAGGTATACTCATCTAAGAGCCACATGTCTCATCCCACCACATCTGAGTAACAACCTTTGAGTAATTTGACCTCTGAGGTCAAATATGCTTCCTTCCATTAAGATAACTAGTTCATTTTGTATATTGTGCATTTTTGTACAGACTTTGTTTTTTGTAGAGACACTTGAAGCTGTGGATTTTACTGCTGGACCCCTTCCTTGGATTTTGTGTCTTGTAAGCTCCTAGAGGTCTCAGTTGTGATTCTTCTCTCTATATGTTAGCTGTTCTCTATGGTGTCTAGCTAGATGGGTATGTATAGATAACTCTCTCCCTCTCTCTTTCTTTTCAGGAAAAAGCCCTTTGGGCTATATTTGCAAAACACCAAGCTCATCCATTCTTTCCAGTTTCAGTTAGGTTTATTCCATCCCCATTCAGGAGATTGTCATCCTCTGTCCTAAAATGTGATTCGGAAATCCAGATTCCATTCTTAGACTCCATTTTCTTAAGCAGCTATTAAGATAATGATCATAGAAAGGGTTTAGAGCAGGAAAAGATCTTTGAGTTCATCTAAATGAAGTCTTTCATTTTACAGATAAGGAAACTGAGGCCCAGAGTAGTGCCCTTAGTTGCTCAAGCTCACATAGTAATTTGATTGCCAGGTCCAAGACGACAACCACGTCTCCTGGTCCCCAGGACAATGACTTTCCCACTATGCTGTAATACTTTTAAACAATGAAAACAGTAGCAAGAGTTGGCATTTATGTAGTACTTTGAGCTTTTCAAAGCATTTTACATACATTTCTTCATTCAATCAAAACAACCCAGTGAGTTATATGCCATCATCAGCCCCATTTTATTATATGATGCATTATTGGATATGTATTCTGTGTGTGGAAGAGTTTACCATAATTACCCCCCTGGGAGGGGCCTTGGAGGTCATCCAATCCAACCCTGTCATTTTTACAGATGAGGACACTGAGGTTTAGGGAAGTTAAGTGAATTATTCAAAGAGTACACAGCTAGAAACCACCAAAGGCAAGATTTAAACCTAGATCCTCTGACTCCAGAGCAAAGCAATCTTTCCACTGAGCTGGAGACAAGAAAATTAAAAAAGAAATTTTATTAATGCATCTGGTTTTTATATCAGTAAATTCCAGAAACATTCCCCAGTCTATTCCTCAGTCTTGAACCCTCCTTTGTAACAAAAACAATAAAATTAAACAAAACAGTCAGTAGGATTATTGTATCTGATGGTGTATGAAACATTCTATTTCCATGGTCCTCCTCCCGCCCCTACCCCACCCCCTGAGAAAAGAAGGAAACATGCATCTTTTGATGAAAGGAATAAATCAGTCCCAGTATTTCCAAAGGCTTCAGATTAAACACACAGTATTTGTGGACTTTTTTTTTTCTCTTGAACTTCAAGGAATCCATGGACAGGGAAGGAAAGGAGATCACACCAGTCCACCATCAAGTAGCTTTCTATTCTAGCTGAGTCTTGTGAAACAGGGACCAAGCTTTATTTTTGCTATACTGGAAGGTGTCAAGTGATGCTGACATTCTCTAAATTTGGTGCCCTCTAAATTCCATACCCTGAAACAAAGCCCCATTTACCCCACCCTTGTTATATTTCTGAGTATCAATGTAGGTTTTTCACTCTGCCAACAAATATGGTGGCCCTTCCTCACTTTATCGGGGGTATTCAGCCTAAATGACCTACTTTGCAACTTCCATCCTTGGCTCCTGGTTTTGCCTTCTGGGACCAAGCCATATAAAGCTCATCTTCTGCTATATGATGGTCCTTCAAAGGCTACCAGGAAGGCAGTAACCATGTCACTCCAAAGTCTTCTCCATGTTAAACATGCCACCACCTTCAACCAGTCTTCACATGGCACGATTGATGGCCTCTCACCATCCTGGCTGCCATGATCTAAATAGATGTTCTCTGGTATATCCACAGCCCAACAAAAATATGGTAGCCAGCATGGAACATGGTGCTGCTTAAGGAACCTGACCAATGCAGAGTACAGGGGAACTATCGTATGCTTTATTCTGGACCCAGAGCTAGAAATAGAAATTTTTGTCCCAGAGGAGGTACTAAAAGTCATGCCAGGTCAAACAGCACTTCATGCACCCTCAGTTGGGAGTGCATGGGTCGAGCACAGGAATTCCTAACATTTTCTGTGTCATGGACCTCTATGGCAGTTGGACAAAGACTAGGAAGCCGATTGGTATAGTAGAGAGAGTGTGGGACTTGGAATCAGGAAGACCAGAGCTCAAATTTTGCTTCAGACTCTCACTAGCTGGGTGTCCTTCAGCAAGTCCAAATTTCCTCATCTGTAAAATGTGCATAATAGATAGCACCTACCTCATAGGGTTGTTTTGAGGATCCAGTGAAATAACATACACGAGGCACTTTGCAATGATTTTTAAAGGACTATATAAGTGTTATTATAGTTATTATAATGATAATAATTATTATTCTCAGAAGAATAATAAAAGTAAAATGCCTAGGATTGCAAAGGAAACCAGTTATTCTCAAATATAGTTATCAAAATAGTTTAAAAACAAGTTCATGGGTCCCAGATTAAAACATCTGGTCTAAACGGACAGGGCAGGAAAGGAGATCACACCAGTCCACCATCAAGTAGCTTCCTATTCTAGCTGAGTCTTACGAAACGGGGACCAAGCTTTATTTTTGCTACACTGGAAGGTGGCAAGTGATGCTGACATTCTCTAAATTTGGCACCCCCTAAATTCCATACCCTGGAACAAAGCCCCATTTACCCCACCCTTGTTATATTTCTGACTCTCCCTTTTTTAATGCAAGCCAAACCAGGGCCTTGCACATAACAGGAATTCAATAAATGTCAGTTGACTTGAATCAAATGTACACTATGACCCCTGCCCTCAAGAATGATAGTGCCCAGTCTGGGTGCCAAAGAGTCAGAAAATAGCTAGAGATGAATTGAATAGCAAATTGCCTCTAAGTATGAGTAATTCAAAGAAAGAAGGGATTAGCGGTCTCTGGAGTGGTCAAAGAGAGCTGGTTTGGCTAGGCAGGAAGGAACAGGGAGGCTTTGCCATAAAGGAGAAGGGACACCCCCCCCCCCTCCCCCCATGAATCCTGTACCATTTACCAAGTAGAGAAGGGTGACTTGCCTCAGCACTCATGGCTTCCTTATTATCAGCATGCTAAATGCCGGCTTAATTGGCATCTATACTTAAGCATTTTAAATTTTAGGATCCTCCTCCCGTGACTCATCAGGGCGGGAGGCTGAGCCTGCGTTCTTGAGGTGAGACATTGCAGTGTTCTGGGCTATGATTTCTTCATCTATAAAATGAGAGGGTTGTACTAAATAAATGCTAAGGCTCTTCTTTAAAAAGCTTTGAATCTGTGATCTATGATCATTAAACCTTCCTCTTGCTGTTCTTTCATGAGATCCATGTTTCTAGTTTTGTGTGTATGTGACATAGACTATAAATTCCATGAGGGCAAATGTCCTTTTAAAAAATTATTCCTCTTAGCATCTTGCGTATAGAAGGCAGGGAGGTGGTACAGTGACCTAGAGCACCAGGTCTAGACCTAGAGCACTAGGTCTAGAGTCAGGAAGATTTGAGTTCAAATCTGACCTGAGACACTTACTAGCTGTGTGACCCTGGACAAGTCACTTAACTGTTTGCCTCAGTTTCCTCATCTGTAAAATATGCTGGGGAAGGAAATGGCAAACCACTCCAGTATCTTTGCCAAAAAAACCCCAAACAGGGTCACAAAAAGTCAGACATGACTGAAAAATGACTGAATAACATCAACAACAAATATAGTAGGCACCCAGTAAATATAGTATTTGTGGGATTAATTCATCTTGCTGGCTTGTACCTTTTCTTTGGATCCTTAGGGTGCGCACTGAGGTCATATTCTAAGTATATTTTTATAGTATCCATGGCATAAAGGGTCAAAGATATTTAGTTCATTGCACATTGAACTCAACTCAATCGAGTAGGGAGCTAGCTGGCTTTATTGGTTAAAGCACGAGATTAATGAGACCAAAGTCCCTGGGTGGATCAACTGGTTTCTTCTGCCCTCTCCTGCCAGACTATAAACTCCATGGGAATCAGATTAAGAACGGCCTTGAAAATGAGACAAAGTTCCTGCAAAGTTGTGGATATGGAGGCCTAAGGGTGTCGCCAAATTATAGAATCATAGAATTTGGGAGATAACAAAGACCTTGCGCAATGCATGTCTGACAGGAAGTCATCTGCCTGTCTGTCTGTCTGTCTGTCTGTCTGTCCCCAGAAAACAGTGATCCAGCCTCTGTCTAAATTCCTGTGAAGGCTAGGCAAGGCATAAGAGGGAGGATGGGGAAGACTAGATGTTCTGTAAGGTTCCTCCCAGTCCTAACTCTATGAGCCCATGAGCTGTGCCTAGTGTCATTGTATATGATGGATCCTGCTTTTTATTGTCATTGTTTATGTAAATATCATCTCTCTTACCAAACCATCAAGCAGTGGTTCTCAACCTTCCTAAATGCCTCAATCCTTTAATATTCATATGTGGGCGTATCTGCATGTGGGCGGACCCACCTGGAGATGGATAGAGGAGCAGTGTCTCTGTTCCTAAGACCATCGGAAATATGTGTTTTCTGATGATCTTAGGTGACCCCTGTGACTCCTGTGAAAGGGTCATTAGACCCCCAAAGGGGTTGCAACCCACAGGTTGAGAACCGCCACCATAGAGGGTGTTTCTACACCAGGACTAGGCCTGGTTATATCTCCCACTAGTGTAGATCTATCAGAGTAGAATACAACCAACAAGAGTTGAATAAATGACCAGCCTCCTAACTGGTCTCCCCACCCCTGGTGTACACGACTGCAGAATCAATGCATCAAGGACCTATGATTTCATTCGGTGTTTCAGAGTTCTCTCCTCCCACACAGATTACAGTCAGTCTATTACTGAGAATCATAGAGAGCTGCCTGAGGGTTAGGGAGGTTATGGCTTGCTGAAGGTCATGAATCTATGGAAACAGTAGAAGTAACATTTGAACCCAAGTATTCTGACACCAAGTGGTCTTGTCACTATACAAGATGGAGGAGGATGGATCAACAGGGATTAGATTTCTCCACTAGAGAGGGTCACTAGAAAATGTGGGGAGGGAAAACAATGTTAGTAGCATGGTAGGGGTGGAAACCATATTAAAAAGGATCAAAACACAGGGTCTTAGAGCTGGAAGGAACTTCAGAAGCCAGATAGCCCAACCCATAAAATAATACTAACCAGGGCTTGAAAGTTTATAAAGTGCTCTGCAAATATTATTTCTTTTGATCCTCAAAACAACCTGGGGGGTAGGTACTATTATTATTTCCATTTTACAGATAAGGAAACTGAGGCAGACAGAGTTTAAGTGACTTTATCCACCTGTGTTCACATAACTAGTGAATGTTTTAGGCAGGATTTGAACTTAGGTCTTCCTGACTCCAGGTGCTGTGATCTATCTACTGCTCTCTCGTATGGAAACCAGCATTAGCTTTCCCCTCCCCAACAAATGCTCCTCTTGCTTCTGCTTCATGACTTCTAATGTGGGAGAATCGATCTCCCTTCCTCCTTCTGAAAGCAGCCCATTCCAATTCGGGATAGTAGCAATTGTTAGGAAGTGTTTCCTTTGACTAACTCTGCCTCTCTCTGACTCCCAATGCTCCTAAACTCTGGCCTCTGTGGCCAAACCAAACAAAGATGTTTGCTCTTCCACATGACAACCCTTTAAAAACTGTTGCTTCCTTCCCACCTGTATGGCCTTGAGAGTGGCTGGCATGGTCAGCCCCAAGGTTTCTCTTCTCCAGGCTCACCCTCCTCTCTTCCTTCCACCAGTCTCTGAGCCTCTCCCCTTTTTGATTGGCCTCTTCCACACATGATCCCGTGCTTATCTGGGTCTTCTCTGAAGTGAGTGGGGAGGTGGCCTGACCATGGCACAGTGTGGCAGAACTGTCACCATCCACAGTGGGGACCCTGTACCTTCCATAGTGTAGCCCAGGGAGCATCGGGGGTGCTGACTGCCATCTCATACTGTGGACTCTTATTAAGCTTAAATTCCTCTGACTTTTTCTTAGGAACTAACGGCCAAGCTATGCCTCTTTCATCCTGCACTTACATAGCTAAGTTGATTTTTTTTAACCTATGTGTATTATTCTATATTTATCCATGTTAAATTTAATATTCTCAGATTTGACCCATTGCTCTAGCTCAGTGGTTCTCAAGGCTGGGGGGCGGGTTGGTGAGATAAAAATGCCAAGTCATTCTCGGGGCTATTTGTGGAAAGTTATGCCTTACCAAATGGGATCTCTGAGTCGGAAGCCAGCCGGACAATGAGTCGAGCCACTATTCCAGAACAGGAGAAAGATGCTTCTTGTTGTGAAGGTGAAATGACAGCTTTGCCTTCAAGAAATAAGCAAAGGTCAGTCTTCTCTGGGGGCTGGGTGTCTCTACAGGCCCCATGGTGGCCGGAGGAACAGAGCCCCGTATAAACCTCAGAAAGAAGACCTCCCTCCAAAAAGGGAAGTGCAAATCAGAGTCCCTTCAGCTGGGACTTTTCGAGGCCCCACAGTGAAAGGATGGCTGGCGCTCAGGGGTGGGGGTGGTGGGCCACACAGCTTGCATTGAAGACCTGAAACCAAAGAGGGAGTAGGCAAGTGCCTTTGGGAGGGAAAGAGATTTGTTCACATACACACACACACACACACACACACACACACACACACTCTTCCTCTCCTTCTTTCTCTCCCTCTTCTTCCTTCCCTCTCTCCCTCCCCACCTCCCACTCTGTCTGTTTCTCTCTATTTTTCCCTCTCTCTTTCTCTCTCTCTGACCCTGTCTCTCTCTGTCCCTCTTTCCCTCTCTTCTTCTTCTTCTTCCTCTTCTCTCTCTCTCTCTCTCTCTCTCTCTTTCTCTCATAAACACCCCTCCACCCACCCCAGGCTATCTGGCCATGAGAAAGGCAGCTGTGAGTCAGGACAAATCACTTAGCATGCCAAGACCTCAGTTTCCTCCTAGGGGGAGCCATAGTGCAAAGAGTGAAGGGCCTGGAGTCAGGCAGACTCACCGCCTGAGTTCAAATCCAGCCTCAGACACTTACTAGGTATGTGACCCTGGGCAAGTCACTTTACTCTGTTTGCCTCAGTTTCCTTATCTGTAAAATGAGCTGGAGAAGTCAATGGTGAACCACTCCAGTATCTTTGCCAAGATCCAAGGTCTCTTCCTGCCTCCAGACACGTGAGGATAAAGTGAAGCTCTCTGGCTGCCAGGCGCTCTTTTAGTTTGGCGAGCCAGATGCTGCTCTCTCTGGTGCCTGGCAATGAGGGAGGCATCCATCGATCCCAACCGTCATCGTCTCAGGTGACACCACTTCACCCTGGGCACGAGAAGGCTCTGAGGACAGGAGCCAGAGCTGGCGCTCTGCCACCGCCATGTTTGACTTTTCCACTGGCCTGTGGCCTCTGTTGGCCACATTTGATGCATTTTATCAAGGAAACAACAGGAAACACTCATCAGTATGCCGGGTGCAGGGGGGTCAATGGAGCAACAGCTAAAATGCTTTAATACCAATTCAACAATATATTCTTTTAACAACAATAATAATAACTCACTTTTAATACCATAATGATAGCATTTCTATAGCAATTTAAAGTTTACAAAGTGCTTCATAAATATTTTCTCATTTGTTCACAAAACCTGCTATTATTCCCACTTTACAAATGAGGAAACTGAGGCAGACAGCGTTCAAGTGATTTGCTCAGGATCATGCAGCTAGTGAGTTTCTGAGGTGAGGTTTGAACCCAGATCTTGCTGAGTGCCCTCATACACCGAGCCAACTAGCTGTCTCATAAAGATAAAGCAAATCCAAAGTAATTTTGGAGGACAGGATGGAAGCAACTGGAGGAATAAGAAAAGATCATGAACAGAGAGTTGTCCTTAGAACTAGCAAGTCCTGGGTTCATTTCATCTCTGATGAACACTGGCTATGTGAAATGCAGTGAAACTTTCTGTACTCCAGGAAGCTCTCCAAGACTGTAAGTTTCAATTATGTCTAAATTTTTTTTTACATTTATTTTTAAATTTTGAGTTCCAAAATTCTCTCTCTCCCTGAAAGCCCTCCCCACACATTGAGAAGGGAAGTAAAACTCCAAATTTCAGAAAAGGTGCCAGCGTGCACTGGTAGAGGGCATTTCCTCATCTGGGAGCTCCCTATACTAATGAAAGCACAGATCTAGTCCCTGCTCCTGATTAGGTGTTAATATGAGTTATTTCTCTCCCACAGAAAGAGTAAAACTGCTGCCAGCCCTCTAACCTTCAGTACCCTGGAGAAAGGTCCCTTATGCTCTGGCCCTAATTAAGAAAAAATAGAAAAGAGAAAAAGTCTCCTGTAGAAGGTGAAGGTTGAACTGAACTTTAAAGGAATTTAGGGACTCTGTTATGGTGGTGAGGAGAAAGTGAGTTCTAGGTCAGGAGGAAGGTGCCAGGCAAAGGCTTGGAGATGGTGGATAGAATGTTGAACATGAGGAGCAGTAATTGTAGAATGTCATTTTAGAATGAAAATAGAATTCTGTCTGGCATGATTCATGACATTCTATATGGGATTTTCATGGGTGGATCAGGGTGAAGTAAGTATGTCCAAAGAAATGGGCCTGAGCCTTGACTATGCCACACCAAGATGCCTTTCTCCAACAAAGGCTGTTTTTTTTTTCTTTTGAGGCAATCGGTGTTAAGGGTCACACAGCTAGTAAGTGTCAAGTGTCTGAGGCCAGATTTGAACACTGGGGCTCCTGACTCCAGGGCCAGTGCTCTATCTACTGTGCCACCTAGCTGAGTCAAAGGCTTTTTTAAAATGATAAAACAAGACTTTACGGAGGGCTTCTTATGGACCCTGCAGTGGGTAGGTGCTAAGGATACAAACACAAAACGTCACTGCCCTCAAGGAGCTTACTTAGAGGGGCAGGGGGTGCCAGGGTATGTCCATTTGGAGGTGGAAGGGAAAGAAACATTGGAAAAGGAGGTATTAAAAATCCTAGAGAGGGAGAAGATTATGGCAAGATCAAGGTCTTGGAAAGGATGGGTACACAGCACAGCTAGAGGGGATGCCATAACAGACGAAGAGTTAGGAGGGAGGAATGGAACGATGAATGTAGCAGCAATGATCAAAATGAGAATGTCTATTTCCACAGGGCAGGAATGTGTATCACCACCTCCATCCTCAAAGTCTGGTGGAGTTGGTTGGCCAAGAGCTATGAGCCTCATTTCACTGATGAGGAAATTGAACTTTAGAGGTTGCTTATAGTCACACAGTCAAGAAGATGGAGACATAGGGCTTCATAAATAGCAATTGTTTTCTGTTCTGGCCAGAAACTCCCAGGGTCTTCCCTTCCCAGACTGGTATTTTTATGAAGATAAATTAGACCTCCTTTTTGCTCGATCCTTACCTAGCCCTTGGTCATTGAATGGGTGTTGCCTCAGACAAACTGAGACCTGGGAGAGACCTTGATTTAGAAAGACCAAGCTCATTTGCTGCATCCAGGGCCATCACCAGTGGTCCTGACCTGTGTCTTGCCACTGGGCTTCTATGACTTTAGAGGAGAGATGATTTTGCATAGCCTTGCCTCACTCAAATCCAGATCACTCAAAGGTCAAGACAGTGCCCTTTTGATGTCACTGGACCTCTTTGAGAACAAAAGATGAGCAACAACAGTTATTCTGATTCCCAGGATAGTACTCTTTTCCCTATACCTGTTAAAGAAAAAAAGATATTAAGTGCATGTGTCTGTATGTGTGTCTGTGTCTGTGTATATATATGTGTATATATATATGCACACATGTAAGTGCAGATATGTATTTTATAGTATTTTTCCCCAGTTACATGTCAAGAAAATTTTTAGCATTCATTTTTACAAGATTTTTGAGTTCCAAATTTTCCTCCCTCCTTTCTTCCGAAAATGGTAGACCGCTTGCTATAATTTATATGTGTGCTGTTATATAAAAAATATTTCATATTAGTTGCAGTTGTGAAAGAAGAAGCAGATTTTTAAAAAAGCAAAAGTAAGTGAAAAAAAAATGTTTCGAACTGCATTAAGAGACCATCAGTTCTTTATCTGGATATGGATAGCGTTTTCCTTTGTGAGGCTGTTGTATTCACCTTGGATCATTGCATTGATGAGAGGAGCTGAGTCATTCCTAATTGATCATCACACAATGTTGCCCATACTGTGTACAATGTTTTCCCTGTTCTGTTTATTACACGTTGCATCAGTTTGTACAAGTCTTTCCAGGTTTTTCAGAAATCTGACTGTTCATCATTTCTCATAGCTCAGTAGTATTCCATTTCATTCATATACCACAACTTGTTCAGCCATTTCCCAATTGATGGGCATCCCCTCAATTTCCAATTCTTTGTCACCACAAAAAGATCTGCTATAAATGTGTGTATATATAGGTCTTTCTCTTTTATCTTTTTGGAATATAGACCTAGTAGTGTTATTGCTGGATGAAAGGATATGCACAGTTTTATAGCCCTTTAGGCATGGTTCCAAATTGCTCTCCAGAATGGTTGAATCAGTTCACAACTTCACTAACAATGCGTCAATGTCCCAATTTTCCCACCTCCACTTCAACATTTATTAGTTTCCTTTTTTGTCATGTTAGTCAATCTGATTGTTGTGAGGTGGTATCTCAGAGTTATTTTAATTTGCATTTCTCTAATCAAAAGTTATTTAGAGCATTTCTCCATATATCTATAAATATCTTTGCTTTCTTCATCTGAAAACTGCCTGTTCGTATCCTTTGACCATTTAACAATTGGGGAATGACTTGTATTCTTGTAAATTTGACTCAGTTCTCTACATATTTGAGAAATGAGGCCCTCAACAGTGACGCTTACTATAAAGGTTATTTCTCAGCGTTCTACTTTCCTTCTAATCCTGCTTGCATTGGATTTGTTTGTACAAAACCTTTTTAAGAACCAGGAGAACATTGTACACAATTACAGACACATCGTATCTGTCTTGACTGACTTTGATAGACTGGGCTTATCTCAGCAATGCAAGGTTATAAGACAACTCCAAAGGACTCACGATGGAAAAGGCTATCCACATCCCGTGAAAGAGCTACAGAGTCTGAATGCAGATTGAAGTAAACTACTTGTTCTCTCTCTTTTTTCGTTTTGTTCTGTTTTGTTTCTTCTTCTTTGTTATTCATTCCATTGGTTATAATTCTTCTTTACAACTTGACTAATGTTTAATGTGAAGGTATGTGTAGAACCTATATTGGATTGCATGCTGCCATGGGGGGTGGGAGCAGGGAAGGGGGAGAAAATTTGGAACTCAAAAACTTGTGGGACTGAATGTTGCAAACTAATAATAAATAAATTTTTTAAAAAGCTTTTAAATTTAATATTATTGAAATTATTTGTTCTACATTTCATAATGCTTTCTGTCTCTTGTTTGGTCATGGATTGTTCCCCTCCCCAGCAGATATGTTTTATACATGTATGTGTGTGTTGTATGATGTATAAACATATACATGTATGTAATAACTAAAATGTAGTAAATAGTATAAATAAATCAACATAATAAATGTATGTATATATACATATGTATACTGTGTATGGATATATAAATGTGTGTGTATATGTGTTTATATGAATGCACACACACATATATGTGTGTGTATATATGTATGTATGTGTGTAGATATGTGTGTATATTCCTACCTTAGCCAGGCTTAAAGTCTAATGGCTACTTATATGACACTGAAGTTTTGACCTGTTTTAGACCTATTTAATTTCCATCCTGGTCTGGTTAACCTCTGTTTAGGTGGCCTAATCCGCTACCCCACCACCACCATATCGGTGCCAGACTTGATACAGGCACAAGGATCCACCAGTCTTGGCATCCCCAAAACTAGGGATTACAGGCATGGGCCAGCCCTCCTAACCCATAAAAAAAATATTTATGCTCATGCAATCCTTGTTGATTTAGGCCTAAATCTGCTGGAAATAATTTGAGTTAATTTAACATTAATCTAGATCCAAAGTATTTCTAGCTTGGAAAAGAAATAATTGGCACACATCCCCATGCCCTCTGATGTGACCCTCTTCCTCAAGACAATTTCAGGTAATATTTGCAGGAAGATTAAAAAAGGAAAGGACCACAACATGTGAAAAATACAGTTAGGATTAACATTTGAGAATTGTTGATAATGTTCCTATTTCCTCCTGGACCGCTCCCTTTACTCCTGGAGAGAACAAAAGGATGTCATCTCTGGGCTAGATAGTAACATCCTTAATCAATGGAGAAGCATAGGTCCTAACACCAGTCACTTAAGGTGGGTAGTGAGGCTATCGTTGTCATCATCATGGTTATTATTATTATTTCTATTGGGCTTTATGGTTTGCAAGGCATTTTGCAAATACTATCTCATCGAATCTTCACGACAAGCCTGGGAAGTACGTTCTATTATCCCCAATTTTACAGATGAAGAAACTGAGGCAGACAGAGGCAAGTGACTTGACTAGAATCACACAGCTAATCCACCCCCCCCACACACACATAACCATATTGATGCCAGACTTGGTGCAGACACAGGGACCCACCAGCTATATTCGAACTCAGATCTTACTGTACCCACCTATCTGCCTATAAACAAGACAAGAATTATTCTTTGTTTAAAAATATAGTAACCATTCACCTATTTTCCTATGCAAAAAAACCTTTTTTTCCTAGAACTATATCTTTCATATTTCCAAGGATTTAGTAAAAGGTTTTTTAGAGTAGGGAAACAATTATATTTCTTAATATATCTAGAGAAACTAAAATGCTCCCACATACTGTACTGCTTCTTATGATGCATTGAAGGGAAAATGTTGATGTTTGGGGATGTTCCTATGCTTACCTTGTAAAGCAATAGGTACCAGCATCTACTGAAGAGCAGAGGGAAGTAAGAGAAAGGGGGGCTTACAGAGAGAGAGAGA
>CM053585.1:30732863-30770574 GCA_028646515.1 Pseudochirops corinnae | reverse complement strand
GAGACAGAGAAGGAGAGAGAGAGAGAGAAGGAGAGAGAGAGAGAGAGAGGAAGACAGAGAGAGAGAGAGAGAGACAGAGAAGGAGAGAGAGAGAGAGAAGGAGAGAGACCTGAGTAGTCACAGGAAGGGGGATGGACTCCTGAGCAGCCCTGAAGGCCAGGCTGAAGGTGACTGGTGTGAATTTGTAACAATCCAGTCTTCAGAAGCATGCAGTGACCTAGGAGAAGGCCTTAGAGCAGCGGTTCTCAACCTGTGGGTTATGTTCAATTTGTAACAATGAAAATACATCCTGCAGATCAGATATTTACATTACAATTCATGACAGTAGCAAAATTACAGTTATGAAGTAGCAATGACAATAATTTTATGGTTAGGGTCACCACAACATGAAGAACTGTATTAAAGGGTCCTGGCATTAGGAAGGTTGAGAACCACTGCCCTAGAGGAATGGAGCTCATTCATGCAGTTTATCACAAAACAAAGGTATTAACTACCTGCATTAAAAAAAAAAAAAACCCTCGTGTACAATGTTGCGTGAGAAGTACATTAGAAAAGTAAAAACCAAGTGCTTTGTAAGGTCTACAGGGGAAGGTCTTTTCTGACCAGGATCAAGGAAGACTTCCAGGAGTAGGTGGCATTTGAGTTGACTTTTAAGGGATGAGTAAAAAAGCCAGGTGCAGTAGTGAATTAAGTGCCAGGAATCAGGAAGACTTCTCTTCCTAAATTCAAATCTGACCTCAGATATTTAGTAGCTGTGTGATCCTGGGCAAGTCACTTAATCCTGTTTGCCTCAGTTTCCTCACCTGTAAAATGAGCTGGAGAAGGAAATGGCAAACCTCTGCAGTATCTCTGCCAAGAAAACCCCAAACAGGGTCATAAAGAGTCAGATATGACTGAACAACAACAGAAAATTAATGGATATAGAATCCAGTCGTTCTGGCTCACTCCTGTAGTCCTAGCTACTATGGTATCTGAAGCTGGCAGATCTCTTGGGGTTGAGGGTTTGGAGTGGCAAAGTCAATTAGGTATATGCACCATGTTCAGCATTAATATGGTGAGCCCCCAGAAAGGGGGTGAGACACCATGTTGCCTAAGGGGGGCCAACAGACCTGGGTGGAGCAGAGTAGGGCAAAGTCCTCATGCCAATCACAGTGGGCCTGGGCCTTCAAGGACCCCACTGTACTACCAGCCTGGATGAGATAAGACGACCTAGTCTTTAAAATAAGAATAGAAAAATTTTAAGAGGCATAAAGGCAGAGGAGAGACACTTTAGAGTCCTATCCCTTTAAGACAATTCAAATACGATCTTTTGCATGAAATCTTTCCTGGTCTCCCCAGCTGCTAGTGCTGCCATTCCAAACTAACTCACATTTAACTACTTTGAATATCTTTGTGTTTATTCCCTTTCTATTTATGTTGCATATAATTATATCCGTACTTACTATCTCTCCCATTAGAATGTAAGCACTTTGTAAGTAGAGATGGTTTAGTTCTTTGCACTTGTACTCCACAGTCCGTAGAACAAAGTAGGTGTTTAGTAAACACTTGTTTGTTGATTGTTTCTAGGACTGTCAGAGGAGGTTTGGGGTAAAATTAGGGGTCAGGGTAAAGGGTTACACTGAAATGATCAAGCAAGAACACTAGGCTGGGGAATGAGTTAAGTGGAAGTTAATGGACATGGTGAAGTGGATGGGGTTAAATGATAGAAGGTCCTGATGAGGATGCAAAGCAGGTTTGGTGGGTAGGGATGTGGGAGAAATCATAGGTAAGGATATCAGGAAGGGGCAGCCCAAGGACATGGCGTCTTTAAGGAAAAGAGCCACAGCAAGGAGGCAGAAGGAAGGTAGAAGAAGGGGACAGAGGATGAAGAAGAGTTTGCACTGGTTGATGTATGTTTGTGATAAGGGTGGAAAGGAGAATGAAGTCAACCTTTAAAGTCGAGGATGTGCATGAAGAAGGAGATAAATGTGTCTACATGAACACTGAAGAATAAGAGATGAAGGTGGGGCAGAACGTGGGATAAAGTCATCTAGGAAAGTGCAAATAGGTCTACAAGACCCTAATTATTTAATTATCTGCCTCACTCAACCCCCTCCCTGGGCAAATGAGCTTAAGTAATTCTGGGATTGCTGGAAACTGGATTCCCGCTTTGTTCCCCTCCCAGCCAAGGCTTGGACTGATCTCTGGGCTTTGCTTCTCCTTCCGAACTCGTGTCCTCTTATGCTCATCCTAAGAATAACAGACTTCTGTCGATGCTTCCGTGTTTATAACCTGGACCTTCTCATAAGCCCTGATGGTCTACCTGTCTTTGGCTCTATCCTCTGCCCCCACACACACATACAATGCTGGTGCCTTCTCCTGCTGATTAGCTCCAATTTATGTCTTCTACAGCTTGTTAAGACAATTGTTTTCATGTTGTCTCCGCCATTCGATTGTGAGTTCTTTGAGATGAAGGATGTTTTTTGTTTGGGGCCTTTCTTTGTATCCTTAATATTTAATACAGAGTCTGGCATGAAATAGGAACTTCATACATGCTTATTAACCCATAAACGCTTTTTAAAAATCCATCTGGCAAAATAATAACAAAGTAATAGTAAGCAATAAGCAATGGCAAAATAATTTTCAAATAATAATAGCTGTTGTTATGCACATAAATATACATACATGTATGTAAAGGTATACATGCATATACCATGTAAATGTACATGTGTACATACATATATAAAGGCAGATGTACATAAAGGAATATATACATACATGTATGTAAAGGTGTATATGCATATACCATGTAAATGTACATGTGTACATACATATATAAAGGCAGATGTACATAAAGGAATATATACATATAAGTATATAAATATATATCTACATATGTGTGTATATAAATGCATATCTACATGTGTGTATATAAATATATATAGCATTTTTAGGTTTACAAGGCACTTTACCTGTATCAGCTCATTTGACCTCTTGAATCAACCCTGAGATAGAGATACTGTTATTCTGTCCATTTTATGGATAAAGACACTGAGGCTCAGAGATCAAGTGACTGAACACCTATGTCCCTGACTCTGAAGAATCTCATTCGGCTCTTCCTTCCTGCCTCTCTAAATCTTCCTATGTCCCAAGCCTGGGTTCTATGATCAGCAAACAGCAGCAGTAGAGATGGATGGCAGGAAGTATACAGATAAAGAGTGGAGGGAGAGCCCTGCATTGACAGCCTAGATTATTGATCCCAAAAAGGGGTCGAAGGGTCACAGACACAGAGCTGGGAAGTTCCTCTAAGATCATCCCCTTGTCCAATGCCTTCATTTTGATGAGGAAACTCTGGTCCGGGGTGGGGAAGGGGAGGAAGCAACTTTAGATGGTCATATCACTCATGTCTGAGGTGCGATTAGAACCCAGATCTTCATGATGTCAAGTCCAATGCTCGTTGCATTGTGCCACATTACCTTTAGTTGTTGTTCAGTCCTTTCAAACACCTCTGACCCTTTGTGAGTCCATTTGGGGTTTTCTTGGCAAAGTCACTGGGGTGGTTTGCCATTTCCTTCTCCAGTGGGTCCATTTGGTCAGGCAATCAGAAGTTAAGTGACTTACCCAGGGTCATACAGCTAGCAAGTATCTGAGGTCAAATTTGAACTCAAGTCTTCCTGATTCCAGGTCCAATGTTCTATCCACTGAGCCCCCAGATGCCTCTCACATTACCTTTGCTCCTGTTAAATTGTGGGGAGGAGATCAGACAATCACCAAGTATTTATTTACCACCGGCTATGTACCACATAGGCACTAGATACAAAAAGCCATTAATAAAACAGTCCCTGCCCTCAGGGGGCTTACATTCTATAAGGGAAGACAACGCCTACAAAGATAAGAATGTAGGAAATCTAAACAGAATAAAGATGCTGTTAGGAGAGAGTGGCATCTCCACCAGTAGGACACGGTCATTTAAAGGGAGAGCCAGAATTGAGGTAGAGCAAGGCCATGGAAGCAGGATAAAGGACAACTTTCCCACCACACAGAAAGATTTGAACAACTGAAGAAGGCAGTAGCTGGAAGGCTGAGTGGGGAAGCATCCCCAGATCATGCCAACAGTGCCTAACAATATTATCCTCCAAAACTCCAAAATCATGGGATTCATTGGCCTTATAGTAAGTCCTTCCTTCCATCAAGAGCAGGGTTCGGCATCTGGCTCTAAGAGCCATAAAGTAGACCTTCTCCCAGAGCACAAGAATTGAAACCCTATTTTTCCCTCAGATTGACTGACTTCGGAGCCTGGTACAGGGCACACTGGCTCTGGAGTTAGAAGATCTGTGTTCAAAGTTTGCCTGTCATTTACTGTCTGTGTGACCTTGAGAATGTCACTTAAACTCTCTGGGGCTCTGTTTCCTCACTTGTGAAATGATGGGTCACCTTGTCTGAACAACAAATATTCATCCTGCATTGGAAATATACACCCATTTCTGCAGGGAAAACAAAGTTTTAAAATGTGGCCCCTGCCTTTAAAATGCTTTCAGTCTGGTGGGGGAAATAAAACACGCCCATGTGGTATTATGGCTCATAAGAGCAGGAAATGGGTCCTTGCAGAAGAGCAAACATTAACCTGCAGAGCTGGGCTCCACTCTAGGCTGTGCTGTTCCCAGGGTCTGTAATAGTAAGAGGACGCTCACAAGTTTCCTGGGTTTTAGGCTCCTTGTCCAGAAACCTGTGGGAATCATATTGTGCTTATTGGTAGACTTCACTGTTATAAGGAAAGCTCCTTGCAAATCTTAAAGGGCCTGTAGGTTAGGTTGGCAGGCATTTATTAAGTGCTTACTGAATGCCAGGTTCTGTGCTAAGCACTAGTGATATAAAGAAAGGGGGAAACGGTCACAGCCTTCAAGGAGTGCCTATCCTGGAGGGAGGAGACAACATGAAAAAGACAGTTATGCACACGTCATAAATACAGTGCAGATGGAAGGTCAGGCAAGCCAGGGGAAGACCCTAGCAATGTGGGGACAGAGGGAACAGAAAGGCTTCCTTTGGAAGGTGGAATGGACTGAGTCTTGAAAGTGGTCAGGGAAGCCAGGAGGCTGGCATGAGAAAAGAGTGGTCCAGGCCTGGGGGGCAGCCAATGAAAACCTTGGAGTTGGGAGAGGGATTGTCCCATTCAAGGGACAGCAAAGAGGCCAGTGTCACCAGGTCATTGAGTATGGGACTGTAAAGTTAAGAAGGGACCACCAGGTTGTGAATAGATTTTGTATTTGATCCTGAAGGCCACAGGGAGCCAGTGAAGTTTAATGAGTAGGGGAGTGGGGGTGACATGGTCAGACCTGTGCTTTAGGAAATCACTTTGGTGGTTGAATGGAGGAAGGCCTGCAGCAGGGAGAAACTTAGGGCAGGCAGACCCAGCAGCAGCTCCTTCAGCAGTCCAGGCCTGAGGTGATGAGGGTCTGCACCAGGGTGGTGGCAGTGTCAGAGAAAGAGGATGCATGTGACAAGTTGAGATGACAAGTCTTGGTGGCTGATTGGATTCGTGGAGAGAATGTGAGTGAGCTGCCGAGGGAGGACACCAAGGGTGGGAGCCCAGATCACTGCAGGGAGGTCAGCTCCCTCGGCAGGGGTTGTTATACGGGGACCTCTTGACTTTCACGTGAATTAGATTTAAGTGAGGCCAAGCTGTACAAAGTTGTCACTCTCTCTTCTTGCGTCATTGGAAGTCCAGTGGCAGGACAAAGGTCAGGATGGCTGGCAGTGGCCCAAGATGCAGTGGACGAGCTTGGCGTCTTCAGTGTCTGACCAAGCTGGAAGCGCCCCAAAGAGCCTGCTTCAGCCACCTCCATGGCTGTTGGAACGAATTGTTCTCATCCACTCATTCCACCAAGGGAATGCTAAGAGTAGACATGAAGCCTGTCAGTGACCCTCATTCTGGGTTGGCCCATCTCCTGAGATGGTTTTGCCAGGTGTGGCCACTGTCCTTGCTCCAGCTTCTTGGAGCCACAGGGGAGAGCTGGGTGAAGGTGGATGCTAGAAGAGGGGGAGCAGCCCTGCAAAGGGCTTAGCAAGAGCTAAGATGCTAGTTGTCCTGAATACCCCATAACACTCCTCAACAGTAATAGAGAGGTTCAGAAGAGGGTGGAGGATTTGGAGGAAAAGCTAATGAGTTCTGTTTTGGATGTGCTAGAAATGTGGTAGTGAGGAAGGGGAAGGACCCCTTGCAGAGGGTGGGATTTGAGCTGAAACAGAGGCAGTGGTTTTTACGATTAGGCTGTCAGGATTTAGAACTGTCAGCATATCTTAGAAGCATCCACTCCAACTGTCTCATTTTACAGACAAAAAAGCTGGGACCACACAGGTGAAATGACTTCCCCAAGGCCCAATGATGAGGAAGTAGCTAGCTCTCTGATTCCAAATCCAGACTTGAGCAGGGGGGGTAAGAATTGGACCTGGGCCTCACAGGGCAGGCAAAGAGGAGTGAGTCTTTCTAGGCAGGGGGCAATGACCTGAGCAAAGATGCAGAGGAAGGAAATTGCAAAATGATTTTGAGGGACAGTGGATAGAACATATTTTTCTTCTCCCCAAAGAAGGGTACATGAACCTCAGGCTATTCCAGTTTGGCGTCAGTGAGTCAGGCAGTTTCCTCGTCAAGAAACAGAATGATCATCATTGTTGGGCTGCTTAGCTCATGAGTTGTTGGGAGAAAGTGCTTCGTAAGCCTGCTGAGCTCAGAAAGCTGGACTTGGAGTCAGAATTCCGACTCTGACATTTATCAGCAGTGTGCCCTTGGAGAAGGTTCATGTTTCAGAATTTCCACAAATATCCCATTAAGACGGCGCTCCATGTTGTCCCCATTCCACATCTTGGACCTGCCCTACCTGCCATACCCCTAGCCTAAGCCTTCCAGTTTCATTTGGGTCTGTCTGTCTCTCCCATCCGTGCTGTTTTCTGGATTTTTTTCCTTCTATTTCTCTCCCATCCAACCTAAAGGTTCTATTTCCCTTCCCCTAAAAACCTTGCTTTCTTCTGATCCAAGGGTTCTTAACCTTGTCTATGTTATGGACCTCTTCGGCAATCTGGGGAAGCCTATGGACCCCTTCTCAGAATCATTTTTAAATGCACAAAATCAAATACACAGGATTACAAGGGAAACCAACTATAAAATAGTTATCAAAAATTTTATTTGAAAAATAAGTTTATGGATCTCAGGCTAAGAACCCTTGTACCTGAATGTGAATAATTTAAGGTAAGATGTTAATGGCCAGTAGTGATGAATATATCAATATCTCAAGGAAACATTTGTATCCTTCTCCACTGTCCTTCAACACCCTAACCCTAAGGAGTGGCAAATGGTGGAAATAGCAGATACAATGATAGTGATGTATTAAAGGAGGCATGTGTGGGCAAGGAAAACTTTCATTTCCCCACAGTCCTGCCACAAACAGCTAACTCCTCCCACTTAGACATTAAACAGGTCTTCCCTTCTGTTCCTTTCCCAGAGTTTCAAAGACCTTGCCTCCCTACCTCACCAAAATGAGTGATATTATTAGAATGATAAGATTTTCTAGTTTCTTAATGCCTATTATGTTATGGGCACCTTCCTTGGGAGTTCCCTCATCCATCCTGCCTAAAGTCACCGCTTACACCCTCCCCTCCAGGGGGCCAGGCTATTCTGTTCTTTTCCAACCTGATAGAAAATGGCGAAGGAATTCAGAGCATGGGCCTGAGGATGAAGAGAGGGATTTCTCTGCTACCTACAAATGAGGCAGAATTGGGAAGTGGGCAGATCTGTTCCCCCACTCCCCTTCTTCTTGGTACCCTCTCTACCCTTCCCAGAATCCTCTTCAATGTTCTCACTTTCCTCAAAGTATCTGATAAATGAATTCCCACTAAGCTTCTTAGGGACTCAATGTGTCATCCTGCTGGGATGTATTTACTTCTTTCTTTTTTAAATTTATATCTTTGGATTTTATTTCCCTTTCATTTCCCAATGTATCCCTTTCCCCTCCTCTCCCAAAAATCTATTCTTTATGACAAAAAAGAGGGAAAATCAGGTCAGCCAAACCGACCGATGGGTCAAACCGACTGATGGGTCAGCCAAACAGACCAATGGGTCAGCCAAACCGACCAATGGGTCAGCCAAATTTAACAGTTGAGGTACGGTCGCACTATCATGGTATGTGGGTATATACCAGAATATATACCTTTGCAAAGAAGGGAGGGAGATAGAGGGCCACATTTCTTCTATTTAAATTTTAAAAGAGGATTAGGGAGGGGGCGTGGCTTAGTAGAAACACCACAAAAGAAAACTCTTCTCCTCCTTTAACTTGAGGCTTTTCAGGAAAAGTTGGTGTTGAGTTGTTTTTCAGTCATGTGCAATTCTTTGTGACCCCATTTGGGGTTTCCTTGGCAGGGATATGGGGGTGGTTTGCCATTTCCTTCTCCAGAACATTTTATAGGTGAGGAAACTGAGGCAAGCAGGGTGAAGTGACTTGCCCAGGGTCACACATTTATTACGTGCCTGAGGCTGGTTTTGAACTCAGGAAGATGGGGCTTCCTGACTCCAGGCCCTGTGCTCTATGCACTATGGAGCCACTTAGCTGTCCTTGAGACAAAGTATTTAGACAAAATGATTATAGGAATGAATGAATTGACCACAGTGCCACTTCAGATTAGTAAGGGGTACTCCTTGGGCCCCCTAAAAGCATCACAAGTCCTACGTTGCCTGTTTATGTTGTATATCCTCCATTTCTGAAGAGGACCAGTGAGGTTGCTGTGTGATGCGTGACATCTTGACTTGTGCCTAATTGGATTTGAAGACATCCATGTGCCCCAAAGGTTGCTCTGTCTTGAGAATGACAGAGAAACATCCGCTAATGACAAGGAGGGCTTGGCTTCCAAACCTATCAAAGATTAGTCAAATGGCCACGTGCCCTTTGATGAAGCAGACACATGCCTGCTCTTCCCTTCCCGCTTTAACCTGGCTTCTTCCCTTTCTCCATCCAGTCTGTAAGACAAAGGAGATTTTCAGGTGAGAAAAAAATAAAAAGAATGTTGCTGTCTCTTCTCTCATGAGCATGTTTCAGAGCCTGACACATCTGCTGAAACCTCAGCCTTCCTGGGACACCTGCCTCCTAGAGGACAGATGTGCAGAAGGGCCAGGGAGCAGGAGAATGGGGAGGCTAGAGCTTGGTTACACACCCAGCCCCTGAGATAGGACCAGAAAAGAGACACACAGCAACAGCCCTGAGCCACAGAGCTGTGTTCTCTCACTACCCTTCAAGAACCCTCCTCCCTCCCTACACACACACACACACACAGACACACAGACACACACACACACACACTCACACATACTCACACACATTCACACACACATACTCATGCTCACATCTTCACCTACACACACATTCATACTCACATATTCACACACACTCAAACACACACACTCATACTCACATTTTCACATACACACACTCAAACACTCACTCAGTCTCACACATACACACACACACACATCTCACCACAGCAGGATGAAAAAGCTTTTCATTTTCAGACCCAGCTTTGTTCGTTCAGTGGCAGGAGTGAGACAGAAGTGAAGAAAGATGAAGAGATCAAGGGCCTGAACCACATTCCCAGTGACTCTGGGAGGGTCTTTTCTCTCTCCAGCCTTAGTTTCCCTTTGGGTAAAGTGAGGAGATAGGACAAAATCTCTTCCGCCTCCAACTAAGGCCCTTTAGCTCTTTGGCTGTAACTCTCTAGGGTCTGATTTGGAATCAGAGAATCTGGTCTCTGCTACTTATAGGATCATATAGATCAGAACCTAGAACAGGGCACAGGGTCTGACCCCTGCATTTTACAAATGAGGAATCTGAAGCCTGAAGAGTAACTGAACTAAGGACAGAGAGGTGGTAAATGGCAAAGCCAGGATTTGAACCCAAATCCCCTGACATTATATCTCTTTCTAAAGCTGGGAGGCACTGTGGATAGAGTGCAGGAGTCTGGAAGACCTGAGTTCAGATCCTGCTTCAGACACTTTCCCAAGGGGAAATCATTTCACTTCCCCCAGGCTCAGTTTCCTCTGTAAAATGGGAATAATAATCTCATGGGATAATATTTGTAGCACTTTGCAAGCCTTAAAGCATCCTATAAAAACTAGCTATATTATTTCTATATATCATTAATCATTATAAGTTATATTATTATATTAATCTTAATTTGTTGTGCAACACCCCAAAAGACAGAGAACTCCCATGTGGACAAAATTTTGGAGAGTTTTAAAAGTCACTGCACTCACCTCCAGCTATTGGGAAGCCAGCCAGGCCAGGAGGTCAGAGCTTCTGGAGTCTCTTGGGTAATCTCTTCCTGGGCTTCCTAAGGAGCATGGATGGGGTGAGGAAAAGATTTGGGTTGTGCCTGCCTTGGCCTTTTTCCCCAGTAGCTCAATTTGGGAGAAAAAATAAAACCCCAAGACATAAAACCTAGCTCTGAAACTTCCTACCTGTGTGACCTTAGGCAAAGCATTTCTCTCTCTTACCTTCAGGCGCTCCTCTGTGAAAGGAGAGTTGGCCAAATCTAAAGTCCTACGAGTCTAATTTAATTCATTTCTGCAAACGTTTAATCCAAAGGTAAACAGTTCTTCCTATGGTCGCCTAGTCAGCAAGCATTCATTAAATACCTGCTGTATGCCAGGGCACTGTGTTAGGGACTGGGAAGTTGGCGACAAAAATGTTACAATCCCTGACCTCAAGAAGTTTACCTTCTACTGAGAAGAAACAAAATGTAACAGCACACATTTTGTATGACACAAATTCTATTCCAAATCTATACATTTCTGGGGAGGTGAGAAAATGACTAACTCCCAAAGGAGAATCAGGAAGGGCTTCCTGGAAGAAATGGGGCTTGAGCTGAGTCTTGAGGAATCCTGAGATGGAGAAGTAAGGAGCGAGAACATTCTGGTATCATGGCTGGTCTCTGCCCAGCTGCAGAGAGTGGAATGATGTGCAGAGAAAATAAGTCTGTTGGTGCAGTTGAAACCTAAGAGTATGTGAGGGGGAGTCTAGAAAGTCTTCCCGGAGCCAGACTGTGAAGGGCTTTAAATGCCAAACCCTGACATTCATATTTCTAGAGGTAATGGGGAGCCATTGAAGGTTCTTAAGGAAGGGAGTATCATAATCAGACCTGAGCTTTAGGAATATAATTTTGGCAAGTGCATGCAGGATGCATTGAAGATTGGAGAGATAAGGAAAGGAGAGCAATTGGGAAGCTCTTTTAAGATTGCAAGTGAAGAGAAATAGTAGTCTGAACAAGAATTTTAATGGAGAAGAGGGGAGGGATACAAAAGAGGTCAAGCAGGTAGAATTGATAATAGCTCCTAATAATAGCATTTATGTAGCATTTACTCCGTGCCAGGCATTGTGCAAAGCACTTTGCAATTATTCTAAATTGACCCTCACAATAACCTTGACAGGAAGGTGCTAGTATTTTCCTGTTTTACAAATGTGGAAACTGAGGCAGACAGAGGTGTAGTGACTTACCTAGGGTCACACAGCTAGTAAAGCCTCTGAGGCTGAAATTGCACTCAGGTCTTCCTGACTCCAGGCCAGATGCTGCGTGCTCTATGGCTCCACCTAGTGGACATGATTTGGCAGCTGTTTGGAGGTGGAGGGGAGTTAGGGAGAGGGAGGAATGGAGGGTGACTCTGCAGGTACAATGCTGCCATCAATAATAACAGGGCCAGTCAGAAGAGAGGGGATGGGGGAAGGGGCACGGCGAGTTTAAGGTGAAAGCCAGGATGAAATTCCCAACAGTCCATTGGAGATACAGGACTGGAGCTCAAGAGAGAGATGAGAGATGAGAGTTAAGTGAGAGTCTTCTGCCTAGAGATAACTGGACACATGGGAACTGATGAGATCACAGCGAGACAGAGACAGACAGGAAGAACATAGAAAGAGAATAGAGCCCAGAAAAGTAGTGGGCTGTGCCTATGGGGGACACAGATGATGACCCAGCATGGGAGACTGAGGAGGAGAGGTCAGATAAATGAGGGAAGGGGGAGCTAATGCTCCCAGCAGAGAGGGTTAGAGGCAAGAAGCATATTCTTTTGTCCCTCAGCAGGCTTTGTTTGGCTGCCTGTCCAGTTTGTACATTGAGGGCTTTGTGAAGTGGGAGAAATCCATCTATATGGGTGAAAGGGGAAACTGGGCAGCCCCAGTGGGGTCTTCTCAGAAAGGACAAGTACCCAAAGGAAATACATCTAGAAGCAACGCTGGAATCTGTTAACCCATGTCCCCTGCCTCATCACCCCAAGACAGCCCATTGCCAACGATGATGGCTAGCCAAGCTTCTTGAAAATACATCTGAGGAGGAAGTCAGGACGCTTGGATGCTGACAGCCCTGATCTTTCCCTTACTTTCAGGATCTGTAGAAGTGTGTGTGAGAATGTATCTGATGGTGATGGGCTAGGATCTGAGAACCCTGAGGCTGAGCCTAGTTGGCCCCCCTCCAGGAGATCCAATCCCTTCCCTCCACCCCACAGAGCAGCTCTGTCTCAAGAATACAGGCCTCTTCCACCCCACTCACTACCTGCCACCACCCAGCTTCCTCTTTAAGCAAACAGGAAGTGAGTTTATGCTCCCAGAAGAAAGGGTTAGAAGCAAGAGGGGGCCTTTGTCCATACAGAGAGCAGTCTATCCAGTTTGTATATCAAAGAAGGGCTGAGGCTGGGGATTGGGCTCTGCATGACCTGAGACAAGAAGGGAGGACCCAGTGGGGTGAGAACCTAAAGTCATTGACTGGACTTAACCAATCATTCTTGCTCCTGGGGTGAATTCCCTGGGAAAGGGCAGAAGGATGGATAGGAGGAGGTGTGGTAGACAGTCTGGCCCAGCCAGTTTAGCAGATAGCTGTACCAGAGGAGTAGCCGACCACTTCCCAGAGAGTCTAGCCCTAGTTATTTCTGGGTGGGGAAAGGTGCCTTGGGCAAAGGTGAATGTTGAGAGAAGGGCGTGACCAGGACAGACCCTTGTGAGTAGTGGACAAGGGATAAGCAAGGAAAAGAGGTGTGATATAGATTTAGGGATCAATCATGACATGGGCCTAGAAAAGACCTGAAAGTCTTGGGGTCAATAGGCCAGAAAATCACTGGGAAGAGATGCACCCCCTGGATATGCCCTGAGACAAAGTCCCAGTTGCCTGGCCTTAATTGTAGCTCATAGGATCTCAGACTTAACCATTTAGACTTGGAAGGGACTTGATCCATTACAGTTTGAGATGCCCTGCTGCTCAGCTCAGCCTCGGTCCTGGGGCCTGGGTAGAGAAGGATGCCTCTCTCTCTACATCTCTGTGCAATCTGCACCTAGTCATGGGGTCTAAACTGGCCTAGATCCTAGAGAGCTCTCTCCGTTGGGGCTCTAAGAACTACTTCTCTAGTCATGGAAGAAGGAACTGGAGACAGCCTGGGGACAGATCTCAAGCCAAGGGCTCTTAAGGGTCTCTTTTGTTAATGCCCCTCCCTCCCATATGCCTTTGCACTTAATCTCTCCCAGCTAAACAGGACCCAGATCTGGACTTCCAGCCTGAGGTTGAGCGGAGGAGGTGTATTTCTTTCTATTGCACTGCATTCTTAATTGAAGGTAGACTGGGCTGGGAGTCAGAAGACCCCACTTTTACTCCTGCTCCAAGACTGACTTAGCAATGTGACTTTAGGTAAGTGGCATCATTCACTTTCAGTGTGTACCTCTGATAAATGAGGATACCAGCTTCTTCCCTGTCCCCCCCCTCCCCAGAGGCATGGAGATCATGTATGTGGCTTTGTAAAAGCCTGCAAACAAAGGGCAGGGGAGATTAGAGGACCCTACGAGTACATCCTTCAAACATACATACACATGCTGGGCAAAAAGGCCCCAAAGCTGGAATTCCAGCATGGGAAAGCAGAGGAAATGGGCACCCAACCTCCATCAACCACACCAGGTCTCCAAAAGAAGCCTAAGAGATGGGCTTATATAGTGGGCTGATGTAGTGATGATTGAGAGTCACAGGCCTGGGAAGGGACCCTGCCTCCCTACCAACTCCAATCCCTATGAGAACCAGGGAAGGGCAAGGCCCCGACTCTGAGCCTGGTACAGGGGCAGGTGGGCAGCCATTGGGCAGAGCAGGGGGCAGCAAAGAGAGAGAAAGGGGAAGAGGAGGGCCGCCTTGGGCAAAGCTACATCTTGTGGGCAGGAAGTGTGTGAACGGGGAACTCTTGGGGGAACCACAGGGGAGGTGACTGGGAGCTGGAGGGCGGAAGGCGGAAGCTAGCTAACACTGCCCCATTTGTCAGGGAGGACGGACCTTGGAGGTGGGAGCTGCTCCCTGGGGAGGTCTGGGCCAGCTTACTCCTTCTTCTAGCTCTGGTGGGGTGAGTAATGTGGATCCCCTGAAGGGGGCTGGGAAGGGACAAGGGAGCTCAGAGCAAGGATATGGAAAGAGTCCTATGGGTGATGTTCTCAAGAGGGGTCAGTGGATAGTATGCTGGTCTTGGAATCAGGGAGACCGGAGTTCAAATCCTGCCTAGGATACTTACTACCTATGTGATTCTAAGCAAGTCTCTATGTCTCTGGGCCTCAGTTTACTCACCTGTAAAATAAAGGGCAGGAGTTAATGACTTCTAAGGTGCCTTGCATTTCTAAAGCTATGATCTTGTGAGAAAGCCCAACAAGGAGAAGATGAAAAGCTAATTATGTCATGATTAAACAATGGGTCGGTGAGCAGGTATTTCTTGCCTGTCTCTAACCCTGGACTAAGAGCATCCTGCCACATCCTCCCAGCCCCCACCCCCTCCTTCCGCCTCCATCAGAGAGCACTTCTCCTGTGCTGCCCCGGTGTGGCTCCCAGCCAAGGGTCCGGGGCTCTGTGATGGATGGAAAGGCAATATTCATTATGCTTCCTCCTCCATCACCAACAGGACCCTCCTGCTTATGCACAGGCTGAAGCATCTTCCAGGCCAGCCTTATGTCTTCCACTTGCCCCACCTGCTGGGGACCCTGCAAAGAAATCCAAAGGAAAGCAAAAAAAAAGGCAAGGGAAGGCCAGGAGGGATCTCAGTTTCCCTTAGGCCAATGACTGCAGAACTCTGAAGCATCCAGAGGCCGAGGGTCGAGGGCCAGCCCCATGGTCAAGACCGTGGCTGGTGAACAAAGAACCATGTAAAGCAGGGTAGTGGGAGTTCCAAGTTCACGAAGGCCTAAAGGCTCCTGCACCCAAATTTTCAGCAGGTTCTGAGCAGCAGCGTCTGCATTAAATACTGCAACCTCCCTAGTGTCAGGAAGTGACCCACGATTGTACTATATCATTGCCACTGGGAAACCCACCTGCCTAGTGCCCTTTCCTCAAACAGCAAGAGTGCCTAGGTATAGCATGAAAAGTGAGGGGTGTTTACCTGGTGCTTTGAGAACTCCCAGTCCAAGGTTTGGGAAAGCCATTAATAGATAAGATAGGGCTTACCAAGACCACCCGGTCTGCCTTCCATTCAACAACAGCAGAATTCAACCCATGTGCTGAACAGCCGATGATGTGTGCAAGGGAATGTGGTGAGGAGGAATGAAAGTCCCCATTCTACTGGGATGAGGGAGGGAGGGAGGGAGCAGAGTGAGGAGTCTCTGTACACATCCATCCATCAATCAGCCAATCAGTGACCATTTATTAAGCCTTTACTTAATTATGTACCAGGCCCTGGGCACTGAGGACACAAAGGAAAATAAAAAATCATCCCTGCCCCCAAGGAGGGCATCTTTCCAGGCTCAGGAAGCAAGCAACAGGTCATCAGATTTGGGGAGATGTCAGTGGTTCAGTTCAGCTGGAATGTGGGGTATATGAAGGAATAATGTATGATAAAGCTGGAAAGATAGGTAGGAACCTGACTGTAGAAGGCTATGAATGCCCAGCTAAAGAAATTGTGTTTTATCCCAAGAGCGATAGAAAACCACCAAAAGTCTTTTGAGTAGGGGAGTGATGTGGTCACGATCACATGAGGCAGCAGTGACAGGGCAGAGAGCCGGTCCTGAAGTCTGAGACCCGAGTTTGAATCCAGCTTTAGATACGTACTAGCTGTGTGACCCCGGGCAAGTGAAGTGACCTCTGTTCATCTGTAAAATGGAATTAATAACAGCACCAATCCTAGAGGCGTTATGGGGATCAGATGAGATTATATTTGTTATATTTTTATAAAGAGAAGTGTTTAGCCCAGTTCCTAGCACGTAATAGATGGTACATAGATACGTTTCCCTCCCCTTCCTCTCTCCTACCTTGCCTTAGGAAGATTGTTGGCAGAGGTATTTGAAGCAGGGAGACCAGTGGGGGCTATGAGTAGTTGAGGTGAGAGGTCATGGAGAGATCAGGACCAGCGCACTTAGCTGTGTAATTAGAGCAGTGTTCTTAACACGGGTGCTGTGCACTTGTGAGAAAGAGAGTACGGGTGTACGTACATCCCACATGTGTAACACACTATGTGCATGCACGCACATGCATGTAGCACGTCATATGTTTGTGGCATATACACACATCTCATGTTATATGTAAAATGTGTATGTGTGCATAATTACACATATAAGATTATATATGTGAAATGTGTTTATATGTATGTGTGTGTATATGTATATGCACACACACACACACATATACAGGTTTATAGCACCCAGTTTAAAAACCCTGTTCTGCATACTTATATACTCATATGTGTTTGTATGTATGCATATGTTTTGATAACCATGTCACTATGATTGGTTTCCTGTTTAATCCTATGTTTTACATTTTATGGGGCAGTTAGGTGGTGCAGTAGATAGAGCACTGGGCCTAGGGTCCCGAAGACCTGAGTTCTAATGCGGCCTCAGATACTTTGTGACCCTAAGCAAGTCATTTCACCCTGTTTGCCTCAGTTTCCCCATCTGTAAAATGAGCTGGAGAAGGAAATGGCAAACCATTCCAGTATCTTTGCCAAGAAGACCCCAAACAGGGTCAAAAATGACTGAAATGACCGGGCAAAAGCCTTTAAGAACAAGATTCTAAGAAGGGTTCCTAAGCTTTACCAGGTGGCCCAAGGAGTCCAGGACACAAACAGAAGGATAAAAACCTCTGGGCTCAAGCGTGCCAAACGCTGTTGAGATCAGATATTTTGAGAGGGAAGGGGAAGGGAGGGGAAGGGAAGGGAGATGGGGATGGGGCTGCACATAGGCCCCTAAGGAGCGCAGAGGAGTGAGAAAGACCTGAGTTCAGATCCTATCTCATACATTTATTAGCTGCGTGACCCTGGGCAAGTCACACGACTTCTGTCTGCCTCCGCTCCCTCATCTGCAAAGTGGGATAATGAGAGCACCTTCCTCACCTGGCAGTGGTAAGTTTCAAGTGAAATACGGTATATAAAGCGCAACATAAATGTTGTTGTTATTGTTCCCATTCTTAATATTTAGGTCCCCAGGGTTAGGAGTGGGGCTAAGGGCGTGGCAGCCCCTCCTCTGCTGGCTGCTCGGAGGAGAGTGAGCCCCAGAAAAGGGAGGCTGAAGCTTCTGCCCGGGCCCAGCGAGGCTCGGGCCACTTTGGTGCAGGCTCAGGGGCACCTGCTTGATTTGTCTTCCCAGGTAACAGCCTGGGGGAACCTGGGGGGGAGAGGACTGTGAGGGGGGGGAAGAGGAAACACATGGGGACCCTGCCTGGCTGCCAAGGGGCCCGCATGCTGTCCTCCACCTCCTCCTCTCCCTCCTCCTCCCCTGTCTCCTTCTTCTTCCATCCCTCTTCTTGACCTTGGCCTTTGGCCCTCAGACTTGGCAGTTAGGGCTTTGAAGTTGGGACGTCCCCTCCAAACATACACAAGGAGGGAAGAGAGAGAGAGAGAGGGGGGGGGGGAGGGAGAAAGGGGGGAGGAGAGAGAGAGAGAGAGAGAGAGAGGGGGGGGGAGGAGAGACAGGGTTTTGAGGTGGAGGGTTCCTTCTCTCTCCCTCTCTGTCTCTCTCAATGGCAGTATTTGCATGAACCACGAACGGCGGTCTTTCTTCCTTCCTGGCAGGATGTGGGGTCTTCCGGGGAGACGTCTCTCTCTCTCTCTCCCCTGGGGCTGAGGTGTGACCTCCGTAGGCTGTCTCCCTCCTTTGCCAGCTCCCTGCCCTCCTGGAGCGTGGGCCCAGAGTCTCTCCCTCCCTCCTTCCCTCCCTCTCGGGGGCCCCTCCGATTCATTTCCTCCGACCACACAACCCTGAATGGGACTGTCAAAGCCAGGCTCTGAGTCACCAGGCTTGGCTGGACCAGGAGGAATCATGGGGCTTTGGCCAAGGGAAGTGGCAGTTCCCAGGACAAAGTGAATGAGGCCTCACATGGTCAAGGAAGGATTCTCAATAAAGCCAGAGGGCTGAGGGAGGCTTTTGATACAGGACCAAAGGGCTCTGTATTGGGAACCCAGTCAGTGAACAGAGCGCAGGAAGACCTGAATTCAAATCCTGCCTCGGATAATTCTTGACTGCGGGATAAGTTCTTGGCTAAGGCATAATTCTTCCAGGCTTGGCCTTCTCATCTGTAAAGTGGGCATAGCACCTTCCTCAAAGGGATTATTCTAAGGCTCAAATAAGTGAATTACATGTAAAGAAAGCACTTTGCACACCTGAAAGCCCCACAAAGAGCTGAGGCCTCTCCTCCTGTGGGGGCCAAGGGCTGCCCACCTATGCGGGTGGGGCCATAGCTGACATTTTTGTTCAAATAGGGGGTCTCCTAGAATGACTCGGGTCCTGCCCGTGGCAGCTGATGTTCCCAGGATGCTTTGAGGGTCACCAAGCCCCTTCCATCTGAGCTGAGCCTCCCAGCAACCCTAGGAGGTAGGCGCTGCAAGGGGTTGTTATCCCCATTTTATTGATAAAGAAACTGAGGCTTAGCCAGGTCAAGTGAATGAGATGGTTGGACTTAGAGCTGGAAGGATCAGGTCCATCCCCCTCCTTCCAGAAATGAGGAAACAGACCTGACTGGGGTAGGGAAAAGGCCACAGGCTCCCCACCCCCAGAACATGCCCTGCCTTGGTCACTTCCTGCAGCGCAATCCAGGATCTCCCCCCCCCCAAAACCTTATCCAGATGTTTCTGTCCACTGAGCCTTTAAGCCAGGACAAGGTGACCTTGCGCGAGTCATGTTTCCCTGTTTGGGATTCCGTTTCCTTAAATGAGGGGGAGAACGAAAAGGATCCCTGAGCTGAGCACCTCCTCCCTGTGCTGCCCTTAAGTCTGTTCTCTTCTGGGTACGGAACGCTCCTTCCCTAAGCTTTCTTCTTCTTCTCTGGCTTTTTTCCTCTCTCCCGCAAGACCTTCTGGCTTAACCTAAAGTTACAATAATAACAGCAACACCCAATTCTATTTAATTTTCTTGGTGAGAGAGAGTACGACTATCCCCATTTCACAGATGGGCAAACTGAGGCTTAGAAAAGTTGAATGACTTGCCCAAGGTCACATGTCTTGGGCGAGGCAGAGATGGGTGAGGCCCCGTTTTCTGATGCTGAATCGGGGGCTCTCCCTACTGCTCTGCCTTCTCTACATAAGACATACGTGCCCACAGAGAACCGCCACACTTTAGCCCCAGGACATCCACGCCGACTTTGCTCAGGGGCAGTAGTGAGCAGAGCAGGCCTTTTTGCACTGTTGAGGGAGGTGATTGAGCTAAGCTAGAGACAGCCAGAGGGTTCAGGCGTCTTAGTGGATGCCCCGTGCACTGAGTCCTCCGTGCAGAGGGAGCTGGGCCTGGGTTCAAATTCCGCCTTTTACACCAACAGCCTGTATGACCTTGGTGAAGTCACCCGACTTCCCCAGGCCTCAGTTTCCTCAACCGTAGGCTGAGTGAGGTGCTGCCTAAGGCTCTTTCTGACGCTGGGTCTAGGACCCCTCTAGAGCTTTCCTCCTTTCCTGCAGATTAGTCTGAAGAGGGCTGGCAGCTCCAGCTCTTGCCTGCCACCTGGCGGCCGCCTACTACAAGTGCCTCCTCGGGCAGCCAAATTCTCATCGGCTCATGCATACGGTGCGTGGATAAAGTCTAGGGTCCCTCAGCTAGCGGCTTGTGGAGCGCTCCGATGAGTCCTCCTCTTCTGCCTCTAAATAATGCGGCCGCGGCCAGAGAAGGCTAGTGCCATGGGATGATGGAGGAGGAGGAAGAGGATGGGGATGGGGACGAGGATGAGGAGGAGGGAGCGGAAAAGGAGGAAGAAAGAAAGCTAGGATTTATATAGCTCTTTTTGTTTGTTTTTTGGAGGGGGAAGGCAAGGCGATTGGGGTTAAGTGACTTGCCCAAGGTCACACAGCTAGTAAGGATGTTACGTGTCTGAGGCTAGATTTGAACACAGGTCCTCCTGACTCCAGGACCGGTATACAGCTCTTGAAGGTTTGCAAAGCCCTTTCCAAACATGATTTCACCTTATCTTCACAATAATCCTGTGAAGCAGGTGTCGTTTTTAGCCCCATTTTACAGATAGGAAATCTGAGATTAAGGGACTTGTCCAAGGTCATGAGGGTAGGCAGGATTCAAACTCAGGCCTTTCTTCCTGACTCCAGCTACCACTTTTCACCTAGCTGCTTCCCAATCTGTCATCATGGTGCCTAGCAGCATCTTTCCCAAGGAGTTCCAGGCAAGGCTGAACCCTCCAGGCTCCGGGAGAGACCCAGCCCCTTTTGCATTGCTGAAGTTCTGATTCTTCCCATTCTATCTCCTCAGCCACTGTAGATTCCTCCAGAGTCTCTCTTATCTTTGTTTCCCCAGCTGTTGGTATGATCATTTAGGATTAGAGCTACATACAGCTGGAAGGGATGTCCAAGGCCATCTGGTCCAATACCCTTGTTTTATAGATGAGGAGCCTGGAGGAACAGGGAAGTCACTTGCTCAAGGTCACACAGCTATCAAGGGTAGAGGTCCATAATGCGAGGACCCAAGATTTCTGAGATGTAGGTACTCTCTCCACAGACACAGGTCACAGCACCCTAGGGAGTTGCTTCAGGCTCAGAAGAGATAAACTGGGAGAGACCTCAGAGGTCACCAAGGCCAGCATTCCCAGAAGAGAAGACTGAGATACAGAAAGGTTGTGATCTACCCAAGGTTAGATAGCAAGTGTCTGAAGCAGGATTCCAACCCAGGGCTCCAAGTGAAATATTGCCTCCACCACAGGCAAGTGTCAGAGCAGGATTTAAATGATTCAGGAGTATTTGTGGTTGACTGGAAGATCCAATCGAGCTAGATTCTCAGGGAACCTCACCTCCTCCCTATGTGCCTCCGAGCGTTCACCCCAATGGGAACATCCCAGTGCTGAAGGGTGACAGGAAGGAGGTGTTAAGGAGAGCCTGGATCTCCCCCAGCCCAGGCAGGGATGTCACACAGAGGGATGGGGACAGAGGAGACGCCAGCAGTGGATAGAAGGTTGGAATTACTCATTTCCAAGGTCCCTTCTCCTGGGTTCTGATTCTATGAAGTCAGTCAACAAACATTTATGAAGCTCCTACTGTATGTCAGGCATTATGCTAAGGGCTGAGGAATCAGAGAAAGGCAAAAGAGGGCCCTTGCCCTCAAGGGACTAATAACTGTGTACAAACGAGATGTGTACTGGATAAATCAAAGAAAGTCAACAGAAGGCAGGCATGAATTCCAGTTAACCTGTGCCTGAGCAGTAATCCCACCCCCTCACAACATACACACACACACACACACACACACACACACTCACACACACGCTCACACACACACATACGCTCACACACACACATCCCCAACAAATGGTTCTCTTCCAGGTTTGGACTTGGGCTACCCCTTACTTTTCTGTTTTCTTCTGACCCACCCCCCCAGGTGTGATTTTCCTTGGAGGCCATGCTGGCTCTCACCCAGGGTTCACTAACTGGTGTTTGCTTTGGCTTTACAGGGTAGACCCATGTGTATCCCAGGGACTTCTCTGACCTGCCCTACTCTCAGCAAGACAATGGGATTATAGGCAGAGGAAGCAGGCCGGCCCCAGCGGCTACTACTACACTGCCTGGGATGATGGATGGCCAAGGGCTCCCTGGTCATCCTGAGTCAATGGGATATCACCTGACCCACTTGGGGGAGAATCTACAGCAAGTCTCTGGTGACCCCCCGAGGGGAGTCTATGGGCCTCCAGAAGTTCCTGGACCTTGCATGGACCAAGCCTGGGTTTTTGATCCAATAAACCAAGATATTCCCAGAATCTTGGGTACTAACAATAGCCCACAGGTGTCACCTCTCGCAGAACACTACCTTAGATCAAATAGAGATGCCTCACCCAGTTCTCCAAGAGAGTGCTGTCACTCAGGGAGAGACAGCCAGAACAACTCCACCCAGGTCATGTTCTGGGCTGGTATCTTACAGGCCCAGATGTGTGTCCTTGACCTGGAAGAAGAGCTGGAAAAGACAGATGTGTTCCGAGAAGAGCTAAGGCGCTGCATACCTTCCCCCATGGAGATCCCAAGCTTTTCCCCACATGGCCAAGATTCCCAGGACCAGGGCATTGCCTCCAGGTCCCTGCTAAGGGCAGATGACTCAGATGAAGGCAGCAGCGGGCCCGAGGAGACCAGAGAGTTTCCCCAAAACGAGCCCCTTGCTTCTCCTGTGGAGTGGGGGGAAGAAGAGGAGAGTTTGTTCTTTGACAATCCCCTCTTCCTGGAGAGCCCTACCTCAGTCACTAGTGCTCATGAAGAGCCTTGTTGGAGCTTCCCAGTATCTGATGGAGAGGAGAGGACTGAGCAAGGGAGGCTTGAACCAGAGACTCAGTGGACCCAGAGATCCCTGCTCAACAGGGGAAGGGGCTCTTGGAACCTAGAGAATAAACCTGAGTCAGAGGCTGAGGGAGCTGATCCTAGTAGGGAGACTGACCCCTCGTATCTGGTGCCCACCTACAAACTGCATTATCAGACCTGGGCAAAACAGGATTGTCCCAGTGTGCCTGCCTCTGTCTCCAGTCCTGTGATGATTGAGGAGACCTTGCCGGTAAGGAAGAAGCCAATGTCCTGGAAATAGGGTTGAGTCTGCTCATGAGAACACGAGCTAAGCTGGTTGGCATGAGGGGGTAGGACCAAGGATAGCAGTAAAGCCATTTCTGGGGGCCAGCATCAAGGGAACTGAGCCAGAAAGGACCTTAGAACTCATCCAGTCTAAGACCTTCATTTTACATGAGCTGAAACTGAGCCCAAGAACAATCAGGGGACTTGCTTAGGGTCACAGGGCTAAAAAGTGCGAGAGACAGAACTTGAACCCAGGTCCTCTGATTCCCCATGCTCTTTTCACCACGCTATCACAGACATTTCTTACTAGAGTAGTTCCTTTCTTTTTCAGGATCCTTCTGCAGAAGCATTGGGACCATCTTATTTTAAGCCAGTGGTTCTCAACCTTCCTAATGCTGCGACTCTTTCATACAGTTCCTCATGTTGTGGTGGCCCCCAACCATCAAATTATTTTCGTTGCTACTTTGTAACTATAATTTTGTTCCTGTTATGAATCGTAATGTAAATATCTGATATGCAGTATGTATTTAAATTGAACATAACCCACAGGTTGAGAACCGCTGTTTTAAGGTATTTCGGCACCCTTGGAAAGAGTTGAAATCTGAGGATGGCATGGAGAGCCTGGACCACCAAGTTCTTTGCTCCATCCATAGTGCCCTTGGACATGGTCCCTCCATTCTGAGACATAGACTGTCTGCTTGAGGCAGTGTAGGGGGCAGATTTCTTGTCCTTTGCAAGCCCCTGGGCTCCTCTCCTAATTTTCCAGTGGAACCATCTACTACAGGCAGGTTCTCAATCAAAGGAGAATAGAGAGGTCAGGGGAGCAGGCAAGGCATAGGACAAGGGTATACTCCAGACTTGTTATACAACTAAAGGTGTGCAGAGTGGATACCTGTGATACAATTACCCAGGGGGAAGTCCTCACCTCTCATTCCTAAGATTCTCATTGTTTATAATGATGGTAATAATAGCGGCAACTAGGTGGCACAGTGGATAGAACACAGGCCTTGGAATTCGGGGGACCTGAGTTCAAATCCAGCCTCAGAGACTTCCTAACTGCATGACCTTGGACAAGTCACCTAACCACGGTTGCCTCAAAAAACAGTAATAATATAGCTTTCATTTATAGCGGTACTATGTATATGTGTGTGTGTGTGTGTATATGAACATATATATGCTATTCAAATTATATATACATATGTGTATGTACATATACTATACAAATATTTCATTTTTAACCTCCCAACAAACCTAGGATGGAGCTGTTATTATTATGAAGCAAACAATGATTTGCTCAGGGTCACACAGCCAGTATGGGTCCAAGGTAGAATTTGAACTCGGGTCCTCCTGCCTCCCACTGTAGTCTATGCACTACAGTCACCATGGTTTCCTCTTCAGTAATTAGCTCTTTGTTGATCAGAATCAGGAGCAGAATCCAGCTCACCTCATCTCTTCCTCTGAAAGAGGCAAGGTCCCCTCCAAGGGGGTCTGTCTGGTCCTTCTGAGGGATGGTTTCCTACTACCCCAGAGGGAGGCTGTCTAATTGTTTCCATCCACAGCATGTTGTAGTGAAAAGAATAGTGGATCCAGAGTGAAAGCTGCCTTCCATCCTGCCTCAGTCAGTGGCTAACTGTTCATTCTGGGCAAGGTACCACATCTGGGGCTCTCATTTTCCTCATCTGTAAAGGGAGTGGGTTGGACTGGATAATCACAAAATTACAATATCTTTGCAAAGGACTTCAGAGACCATCCTTTAGAGGGGCTCTTTACCTTCTTTTTTCTCAGATCCCTTTGAGTATCTGATGATGTTTATAGACCCCCTTCTCAGAAAAATGCTTTATTGTCTCCATTCATAATTGAAGGAAATGCTCATTTTTCACTAGAGATGAGTAAAAACAAAAATGTAAATTGTTTACCATTCAAAGTCACGAACCCCCTGAAATCTAGCCACAGATTCCTTGGTGGGGGAGTCTCTAGACTCCAGATGGAGAACACCTGATTTAGTAGAACCCAAACCTAAGGAAGAAATCTCTCTGCAAAACACCCAGTGTCATCCAGCCTCTATTTGAAAACTTACATCAATGAGACACTCATTACCTTCCAAGACAGTCCTTTCGACTTTGGAACGGTTCATATTGTTAGGAAGTGTTTCCTTAGTTTGAGCTAAGCTTTACTTCAGTAACCTTTATTTGCCCATCTGGTTTTAGGCTTAGAGGTGAAATGACAGAAGCATCCTCTCCCTCATCCAGCCCCCAATTTTGGAATATGAGCATTTCTAGCCATACTTTTTGCCCTGTCAACAAATGAGGTGACAGAGATACCAGTAGCAGCTATATGGAGCTTTTTTTTTCTAATTGATAGAAGAAATTAAAATTATTTAAACAGAAATTGGAAAAGAAATTTGACAGAGTAGACTAAACTTTGGAATCACCCTCCTCAGAGAGAGGGGAGGGCTAAACCTCACAGTCTGGGAACTTATCTCCCAAATGGGAAGGTCAGTGTCCACCATCCATCCCATTGGAGCTGAAAGTGGATGTCTCTGGGGCTGTAGCAATAGTCTCATAGACTACTATGCCTTAAAGCCAAGCTCTACCAGGAAATTCTGGGAGACTTTTAAAAATGCCTTCTAAAGACCAGGGGACCAGTGCAGTATCAGTGCTATCCCCTTGACCATCATCAGTAAAGGAAATGCAGTTAGTTTGGTATGACTCATTGTGGCTGAATCCGCACTTGCTCTTAGACCTTGTCATTTCTCTGAGTGCTCATAAGCCCACTCTTTACTCCTATTGTGTTCTAGAATTTGAAGAAGCCACTCTCCCTTCCCAACTTAAAAACAAACAATGCATTTCTCCTTTCTCATTCTTATGACATTCTCCTATTCTCCACATTTCCCATATATCACCGTCTGCTATTCTCTGTCAGCCTCAGCTTTCTTATCTGCAGAATGGGAATAATAATAGCACCTATTGGAATGAATGAGAAAATATAGAAAGTACTTTGCAAACCTTAAAGCGTTATGCAAATCTGAGTCACTGTCATTTTTTTTTTGCTTAAGGTCTTGTTTTCTGTTTTGTTTTTTTTTGCTTAAGGTCTTGTTTTCTGTTTTTTTGTTTTTTTTTTGGCTTAAGGTCTTGTTTTCTGTTTTTTGTTTTTTTTTTAGCTTAAGGTCTTGTTTTCTGTTTGCTTGTTTTAAGTGCTGGGAATTATAAGATAAGTCACACCCCAGTGCGGGGGACCAGAGAGCAGTAAAGTATACTTTTTGTCACTTCCCCACTTACCGTGGGTGAGGCAGCTACAGGGGTGGCATGGGGAGAGCCCTGGATTCGGAGTCAGGATGAACCCAGCTCAAATCCTGCCCCAGAGACTCATTAGCCATTGGACTCTGGGGTCAAATCGTTGCCCCTCTCTCTGTTTCCAAATCTGCAAAATGGGTTAATAACAGCACCAACTTGCTGGGTTGTTGTGGGCATCAGCTGGGCGAGGTGCCAGTAAAGCACTTTGCAAGCCCCAGCTTCGTCCGTAGGTAAATGCTAACGAGCTCTTCCGTTTCCCATGAACCACGCCTTCCTCCCCAGCTGAAGATCCTCCTCCTTGGCAAAGAAGAGAGAAACAAAACAAGCGTTCAATTCAGCTAATGTTTCTAGAGTTCCTGCTAGGTGCCACCTTCCTGTGCCATGCGCTGACAGTTTGCCTTCTCTCTAGTCTATCATCCCCTCCGGAATGAAACCTCAGTGTTCCTCAGCTCCCCCAGCCCCACAGTCTGCCACCGAGCTAGGACGTGCTGCCCCTACAGTCTCTGGGTGGGAGAAAGAAGGGGCCCCACCCTAGCAGATCTCCCCACCCCCAGGCAGTCGCTTCTGCTTGGCCACCAGATCTTCTTCACTTGACTGTAAAAGGGGGCTTGAGTTTCTAGAGATCTAGCTCCTAATTTTGGCTCCACCATGAGCTTGCTGTGGACTTGCCCTCTGAGCCTCAGATGTCTCCCCTGTAAAATGAGGGCGTTGGACTAGATGATCTCATAAATGCCCATGCTCTAAGGAACTGAGCCTGGATTTTTTCCCTTAGGTTCAGGACAGCTACACACCCCAGTGGACCACAGAGCTTCCCTCTGATGTGGACAAGCAACTGTTCAGGCCCAAGGAGAGAGGTTCAGGTGAGTCCTAGTTTGGCAATTGGCTGCAAGAGAAGGTCAGGGGACAGCTCTGGGACTAGGGGGGCTGGAGAGGCGATCACTTGGGGTCTGAGATGGAGTGAGGACTACTCCAAGATCCAAAGGTGGCATGGAATTGGGGAGGGAAGGAGAGGGAAGAAGGGCATACCCGGAGGACACGCTTCCCTCCATAAGCAACCAAATGGAAGGACAGTGTGTTCTAGTCCTTGGGCTCCTCCTTGCTCCAGCTAAAGGCAAGCTGTCAAACAAAGGATCTAAGGAGCTGGTGCTGACACTGCTCAGATGGAGAAGGAGGGAAAGGAAGAGAGGGAGAGAGAAAGGAAGGGAAAGGGAAGAGGAAAGAGATGAAGAGGCAAGAAGGAAAGAGAGGGCCAAGAGAAAAGAGGGGAAGAAAGGGCAGGTGAGCTAAAAACAAAAGAAAGGTGTGAAGAAAGGGAAAAGAGGGAGGAGAGAAGGTGAGAAGAGAAGGGAGGACTGGAAAAAGGATAGAGGGAATAAAGAGAGAGAAGGGGAGGGAGGGCAGGGGGAGTGAGGAGGAGGAAGAGAGGAAGAAGAAGGGAAGAAAGGAGGGGAAGGGGGAAGAAGAGACAGGAAAAAGGGTGGGGGGCAGAAGATGATGAGGGGAAGGGAGAAAAGATTAAAGAGAAAGGGAAGAGGGAAAGGGGAAGGGGTAGGAGGGGAGAGCATCATCCAGGCATTAGCAGGTGGGTCATCCAAAGCTTTACCTTCTTCCCCAGGTGAAAGCAATGCTGAGCCAGTTTGCCTTCTGTCTCCAGGCCCCTGGGCACCACCTGCCTCATTTCAGGAGACTGGTAGCATAAGAGTTGGCATCAGGGGCCTCAGGACTCAGTCCAGCTCCAGCCCCAGCCCCAGCCCCAGTCCCAGCCCCAGCCTTAGCCCTAGTGTGACCCCCATCCCTGTGCAGACCCTGGAGGCAAGTTTTCACCGTGACAGTGCCTTCCCTGAATGGAGAATACTGGCTACCTCCTGCCCTTCATCCTTGGAGAAAGAGGAAGCAGATCCTGATTTCCTAAAGAAGACAAGTGAGCTCCTGCCCCCAGGGAAGACAGTGGATCACCAAGAGGAAATCAAGACAGAAGCAGCTGGGGAAGCTCAAAAGGATGTCAGCCCAGCACCCCCCAACACCAGAGAGTAAGTATGGGGAAAATCACCTCCCCAGTTAGGTGTGGGAGGGACAGTGACTAACAGGAATAATTATAATGTGTATAATATGTGTGATGTATAATGTTTTATTCTGCTAGGATGGGGGAGGGAGGAGGGGAAGTGTAGTTCTAGTGAGCTGGGCTATAAAATGCTCCCAAAGACCCAAATGTGGGATCTGCTGGAAGGGACAGAAGCAAAAGGAAAATTTGGGGTAAGTCTAGAAGGTATAAAATCATGAGAAACCACAGCACAGATCCTAGCACAATTGGGTGGAAGCTGGGTGACTGTTAAGAGGCAGCCTTTTCTAAATTGAAAATTAGAGACAAGAATGAAGAATCAGTCAGGATTCCTGAGACAGGCTGAACAGCTGGAAACTCATCATGAGGCATGTTTATACAGTGCTTCAAGCCTTAAAAAGCCCTTTCCCTACAACAAACCTATAAGGCTGGTAGTATGTGTGTAATTATACTCAATTATGAATAAGGATAAGTGACAAGTGGGTCAGTGCCAAGATTTGACCTGGCCTTGCTTGTCCAATTTGGGAGGTCACAGAATTCCCCAGGGCACACACACCCCCTACCTTGAACTGGGGGAGGAAAGTCTAATCATGCAGGAAGGGCCTGGAGAGGGGAGACGTGATACAGGGGCTGAGTGGAGTTTGGGGAGAACAGAATCCCAGAATGGGGGCTGAAGTAATTGGAAAGATCATCAGTGGCCAGGAAAGGAAGCCTGAGTAACCCAAAGGTTGGGGCTGAAACTATAGGCTGGTGAACTGTGAGGTCTAAAATAATTAATGGTGATGGTGATGATGATGATGATGATAAATACCAACACAGCATTTTAAGGTTTACAAAGCATTTTTATGTAGGTTATCTATTTGACTCTCACAATAACTCGAGGAAAGTACTATTATTGCCTTTATTTTGCAGATGGGGAAACTGAGGCTGGGAGAAGTCTAGTTATGTGTACGAGGCAGCAATTGAGTCTTCCTGGCTTCATCTAGCTTTGAAATCCAAAACAACAAGGCTTTTAAGTGCCCAGTTGAGGGGGTAACCTGCCTCAAGCTAGGTTAAGTAAGGAGACTGTGGTTCTTGTTGGTCTGCCTGTTACTAAATTTGTGCCTGGAGATCTCATGAATTGAAGTCAAGTTGTTTGGGCTTCTAAATAGGGGGCTGAATATATTAGGGTGGGGCTGAAAAGTCAGTAACAGGAGAACACAATCCCAAGAACGCAGGGTTCATCAGAAATCTCAGAAAGAAAGAAATAAAAGAAGGAAAGGAAAAAAGAAAGAAGGATGAAGGAAAGATGAGGGAGGGAAGAAGGAAGGAAGGAAGGAAAGGAGGAAGGGAGGAAGGGAGGGAGGGAGGAAGGAGGGAAGGAAGGAAGGGAGGAAGGAAGGAAGGAAGGAATAAAAAGAAGTCTCTCCCCTCTTTTTGTCTCATTCTCCCTTGGGTGTTTAAGGATGCCTGAATTTTTTGGTTTTTTTTTTTTTTGTCACAGAGAATTTTGTTTTGTCACAGAGAATCGAATTGAAGGGTCCTGGATTAGTGTGACCTTTCCCCTATCCTACTTCACACCTGTCAGCTCTGTCTGCCTCTCCCCCGTGCTCAGACTCCTGGCTTCACCCCCCACTTCTGTAGGTTTGTGGCCTCTTCCTGTGGTTAGATTGCCTCCGGAAACTAATATCCTCCCTCATCCCCTCTCTCCTTTCCACCCCCATGTCCTTCTACAAAGCACATTCTCAGATCAAGTTTCTTCTTTTTCTAAAATGCTATGAAATTTATGTATTTTATCTTGACCTTAGTAACTATCAACAAAATCAAACATTTGAATGCACAAAGAATAAAAAAAAAGTGGCCACAAACATAATCGTAAATAAAACTTACATTTCTGTTAGTAGCAGTTTGATTAAAATTATTGTTTTTTCATCTTTGAATTTTTTTTTCTGGACTTAGTTATTGTTATAACTACTTTTAATTTCCCGAGTCTGTATATGCTTTTTGGTCTTATCTTCCTCCCTCTATATGATTTCTTATAAATCTCCCCACATTTCTTTGTAATAATCATAGCTGAGGTTTATATAGTGCTTTATAGTGTATTAAGTGTCTTATATTTTATATTCTTATTTGATTATATTTTTCATGTTTGTCACTTCTTATGATAAAATAATATTCCATCACATTTATATTTCTCAATTTTTCTACACATCCCTGACCATGTGGGTTGTTTCTAGCTTTTTGCTATTGCAAATGGTGCTGCTAAAGGATGCTTGTATAAAGAGAGAAACACTTTTTTTTTCGGTGATTAAAATCCTCAGAACACAGCCATAGTCATGGGCTCCCTGGTACAAAGGCTATGAAAGATGGCTTTTGTTGTGTGGTTCCATGTTGCTTTCCAAGCAGATTTCATCAATTCACAGCTCTACAAATTCTGTGCCTGCTTCTCCACAGCCTCACCAACATTGGACTTTGTCGTTTTTAGTAATTTTATTTTTGTCCTGAGCATTTTTCACCTGTTGTAAGGCGGCATCTCAAAGATACCTTAATTTGTATTCAATTATTAGAGATTGAATAATTTTATCCTTAATTATCAACGTAGGTTTTTTCTTTTGATAACTACCTGTTGACCAGTTATTTGTTGAAAAGTTGGTCTTACTCTTTCAAATTTGTAACAATTCCTTATGGACGTGGATGTCTGATTTTTATCCCTAGTGTTTATAGGAAAGGGCTTTCTTCCCCTTACTTAATATAGTTATATTTTTTTCTTATGATTACCCAATCCTCTCAAGGACAACAAAAATTACTATTGTAGGGAACTGAAGTTTGATCAGGACGTAAGCCCTATTGGTCCATCATTCCATGTATTGTACATACACTTGCCTAAAAGACTATTTTTATGGAGAACTCACACACAAGGCAAGCGCTCACATGGTGTTCAGAAGAAGTGACACAAGGACACTCTTAAGGTCTCTCTCTCAAGAACTTTGGAATTGATTGTGTGAAATGGGAGACACTGGCACAGGACCACTCAGCATGGTGTGCCCTCATCAGAGAAGGTGCTGTGCGCAGTGAGCAAAACACAATCAAAACAGCTCAAAGGAAGCACAAGATGCACAGATTTGGAGAATCCACCCCAAATGTTCACATGGGCTATTTGTGCCTGTGGTAGGGCGTTCCAAGATCGTATTGGTCTGATCAGCCACAGTCAGACACATTGTAACTTGGCTCTAATGTAGTGATGTCATTTTGGTCCTCTTCAGGAATGAAGGATAACAACCAAAAAATGAAATTTCTTGTTTCTGACTCCAACTTTTTTCCCCATGAAGTCTGTATTCTCTTCCCACTCCTTATCTTTGGCTATCCAAGGTCCAAGCTCAGTTGTCTTACGTGGACTACCTAGATATCTCTTTCCTGATCTTCTGTTCTTACTCCTAGTTGAGTCTGGGCTTAGTTCCCTTAACAAGTTTAAAAAAAAAAAAAAAAGAAAGAAAATTTCTCCAGGAGCCCAGCTTCCTCCAAACCATTTCCCCTAATTATCTTCTGCCTCCTGCTTGGATGCTGAATTCCCCTTTGCTGATCCCCTTTGATCCCCTTTGATCATCTGCTCCCCAGGACCTAGGGCCATTTTGTTTCTCCTAGAGGAGCTTTTTTGCTGATGTAGAAACAATTAGCCCATAACCATTAGCTGTAGTTATTTCATAGATGCAAATAAAACATGTCTAATTATACTAAGGAGTCTCATGGAAAGGGAGACAGTTTGTGTGCTCCCTGTATCATTCCTCCTCCCAGGGCTGTGCCAGGCCCTCTGATGGCAAGTCTCTCCATATGCTCCCATGCTACTCACCCCAACTCGGAGGTTTGTAAGGAATAATGAAGAGCTATAACTAAGGGAAGAGGAGTAGGAGGAAGAGAACAAGCTGGAGAGATGAGAGCTGCCTCGATCTAGAGTGCTGGGCTTCTTTCCTTGCTTTTTTGTTTCCTGAACGTCTTTGAGCCCAGGCGCACGGAAGGTCATGAGCATTGTCGGCCAAGATTTGGAAGAATAGGCTAAATTTCACTTCTGCTCAGATTCAATACAGGTTTTTCCTTGTCAGTCCCATACTCGACTCGTGATGAAGCCACTTAACCCCTCACTCTTCTCATCTGTAAAATGGGAGGGACAACAGCACCTGCCTTACAGGGTTGTTGTGAGGATCGAGTGAGATCACCAATGGAAAGCATTTTGCAAACCTTAAAGCGTCGTAAAAATGTTGGCTATTCAGACCCTAAAAGAGCTGGGTTCCCTTCCTGAGATGGGCAGGATTGTAGACTTACTGCTGAAAAGGACCTTAGAACCCAACCCTCCTTTAGAGGAAGGAACCAAGGTCCTGAGAAGGTAGTCACCGTTATACTCGGGACGGCCCGCGCTTACACAGTGCTTACTGAGTGCCGGGCTCTGCGCTAAGCACCTTATAATGACCTCATTGGCCCCTCACGGCCACCAGCCACCCTCTGAGGGACATATTGTTATTATCCCCATTTCACGGATGAGGAAATTGAAGCAAAGATGAAGTGACTTGCCCAGGGTCACACAGCTAGTAAGTGTCTGAGGATGGATTCGAACTTGAGTCTTCCTGACTCCAAGTTTATCGCTCTACTGCTCTATCTAGGTGCTTCAGGGCTTGATCTCAGTATGATTTGATGATAATCTGTGCCTGCAGCCCTCTGACCTCCCTATTGCAGTTGGCCTCGGGTCAAGCTTATCCTCAGAGATTCCTCCTCAGAGTCCTCTGGCCTGGGACTGATATCAGACGTGGGGCCTTCCTTAAGCAGCACGAATATTGTCAAGGCTAACCTAGGCCTGTGGTTCTCCAGTGGGCTGTCCTGGCTCTTCCAGCTTTGCCCTCAACGTCCTCTCCTTTCATTTCTTTTTAGACATCTTAGAAGCACTGAGTCCCCAAAAGAGCCCCAGGGAGAAGGCCAGAGGCCAGAGGCTAAAGACAAGGTCGCCAATGGGGTCAGCCCCGACCAAGTGGCTTGGAAACTAGCTTCGCGCCTCTACCATCTGGATGGTTTCCGGAAATCCGAAGTGGCTGTACACCTTCAGAAGAAGTGAGCAGGGGCCCCGGGTTGGTTGGTTGACAAGGTAGAACATCCCCTTTTGGGGAAGATCTGATTAGAGGGCTGGCTGGCTACTGCTAAAGTGCCCATGGAATTGCCTTCCTGTCCTCCCTCTTGTCCCTGTGTCTTTCCTCATCCCTGATTCTCCTCCCGGCCCCACCTGCAGCATGCTCCATGTCTGCTCCCCTCAGCCCACTCTGGGTCCCATTTCTCTTCTCCCTCACCACTGAACCGTCCTCATACCCCTTCTGGGTCTGGGATGAGGTTCTCAAGATGGCAGTGATGATCTTCTCTACCTGTTCTTCCATGAGCCACATGGGGGCAGAATGGAGCAGGGTATCATTACCTTGGCCAGATGGCCTCCCTCACTGGACAGGTAGCCCACTGATTGCTGGCTCTGGCAGGACGTCCTTTGTGTCCCTCCTGTTGGGATTTCCCAGCAGCTGGAATGCTCAGCTGGGGCTCCCGTTTCCCCATCTCCTTCTCTGCCTGGCTCCTGGCTCCAAGATGCGGGTTCCTCACTCTTCCCATGCCCTTCTTGGTTTGTAGCAATGACTTCAGCAGGGATGTGGCTGAGAAGTACCTGTCCTTTTTCCAGTTTAAAGACAAGAGCTTGGACCAAGCCCTCCGGTAGGTCACTTTGGGGCTATTCATGGGCCAAGAAAATACACACAAGTAACCGTAAGACCAGCTTATTGTTCAGTCATTTCAGTCATGGCTTCATGACCCCATTTGGGGTTTTCTTGGCAAAAATGCTGGAGTATAATGTTACTGTTTCCTTCTCTTGCTCATTTTACAGATGAGGAAACCAAGGCCAACAGGGTCAAGAGACTTGCCCAGGGTCACACAGATAGTGTCTGAGGCCAGATTTGAACCCAGGCCTTCCTGACACTGAGCCTAGTTCTATATTCACTGTGCCACTTAGCTGCCCCCATAATGCCAGTTAGCATGTACTAAATCCTGAGTTCAAATCCCACTTGAAATGTTTCCTTCCCCTGTGACTCAAAGGTCATGCCCCTTGGCTTCTCTGGACTTCAGTTTCCTCACCTGAAAATGAAAGGGTTGGACTTCCTCAGGCCCCCGATGTCCCTTCCAGGTCCAGATCAATATTCCCTAGAATAAGACACTTTGGGCAAGTCACTTAACTTTCTTGGTCTCAGTTTCCTAAATGATTAAATGAGGGATTTGGACTAGGTGACCTGCTGGGTCCCTTCTAGTCTGAAACTAGGATTCTGGATTCTGTGGAGGATTTCAGTGGAAGAATGGGTGAAGTCAGGGGGTGGAATCCATTCTGGGTGTGGGTGACTGCATGTTTTTTCAATGATTTCCCCTCCCTGACTTTTACCCTGCCCCCTCCACCCCATGTCAGGAGTTTCCTCCAGGCTTTGGTGTTGAGTGGAGAAACTCAGGAGCGAGAGAGGATCCTCTACCAATTCTCCAAGCGTTTCCACCATTGCAATCCCGGGGCCTTCCCATCAGCAGGTGAGAAAAGGAGGAGACGGGCCAGGCCAGAAGGGAGGGGTCCTGGCCAGACAAAAGAATGTGAGAGGGAGCAGGGAGGTTGTCTGTCACCACTGGTTTAGGAATGGACTGGAGGAAAGGGAGCCACACCCCTCAAATACATCAAAGTGCAATGATTTCCTTGGCGGGGCATCCCCTCCTTCCAGCCACCCTTCCTTCTCAATATCAGTAAATGTTTTCAGAAGTGGAAAAGAGTCACTTAGTCACCAACGCTCTGGAGGTGCGACTCTTCATGCTTCACTAGGCTGATCTTTGGATGAAAGACGGACAATCTTTTGCGAGGCTCATACTCCAATGCTTAAGGAGGTGGTATGGTCCAGTGGGGAATATATGTTGGATTTGGAGTCAGAAGGCCTGGGTTTGAATCCCAGTTTTTGCTGAAGTGATCTTGGCCTCATTTTTGTCATCTGTAGAGTGTTGGACTCAGTGTCCTCCAAGGGCCCTTTCACCTCTAAGTCTATCCTCTGGTGGTTTCCACACCCTGGTGAGGCACCTGAGGTAGATTCAGATGGAGAGAGGAAAAGGGGAAAGGAGAAAGGCATGGAATCACTGAGTCTGACTCTACTGAGTCAGTCTACCCCACACTGAGACTTGAGACTCCATGGTTTCTCTGGTCCACAGATGCTGTCCACACCTTGACTTGTGCAATAATGCTCCTCAATACAGATTTGCATGGACAGGTGAGTAGGGATCAAGGGATGGAAGCATCAGGAAGGAAGACGAGAGAAAGGAATAATTAGTTTTTCTGGGGTTCAAGGCCAGTGTGGTTGTCTCCTGGAATATTGGCCTGCCCAGTCTAAAAGGGTATTGGAGCTAGAAGTAGGGAGAGCACCCCCTTCCCTCACATGGAGCCCCAGTCCTGGTGCCATGAAAGTAACAAATTGGAGAAAAGGGCTGGTGATTGGTGGGAGTGGTAGATCAGAGGTTGGCTTATTGAGTGGAGGGCATTCATATAGTATAGGATGGACAGGGAGAGTGCTCAGGGGTGCTATGGAACCTAAGGGAAGGAGATGGAATAAGGGGGAAGGGGCTTAGGAGATCTGAGCCAGTGGGGAAAGCATGGAGGGGCCAGCTGGTCAGATCTGAAGAAGGGAGATTGAGAATGTTTCCAGCATCTAGGCAGGGCCAGCTGTGGGGGCATGGGAAGGAAAAGAGGAAGTGATGCTGTTGAGTAGTGACTTATGTCTGCTTTTCTCCATGGATACATGTGACCGCAGAACATTGGCAGAAGCATGAGCTGCCAGGAGTTTATAGCCAACCTGAATGGCTTGAGGGATGGTGGGAACTTCCCCAAGGAGCAGCTGAAGGTATGGAGACCAACAGGGCAGGCTGGGGGTTTCTTCTTGGAGCACAAGACACCAGGGTCCTTGATGTGCTCAGCATGCCAAGTGATAGGAGACCCTGGAGATCGTCTCATCCAACCCTTCATTTTAGGGATGACAAAACTGAAAACCAGAGATGTTCAAGAACTTTCCCAAGATCACACAGATGACCTTTGACTGCAAGCCCAGTATTCTTTCCATTTCAGCCAAACGGGGGGAAATAATTAGCTATTAGGTGACAAAACCTCCTCTGTTCAGTGTTTAGTGCACGCGTGTCACGTGCCCATTGCCTGCTGGGCCCTCTGAGGGACATCATGTCACATAAGAAAGACATGTCATACTTGGGATTCCTAGGTCATTTCCTTCTTGGCCTGATTTGGGCTTTGGTATGCTAAAGGTGAGGAAGGAAGGTGCTCAGAGCAGGTTGTTGGTGATCCACTATCCCTGTAGGAAAAAGGTGCTGGACACTGCCCCCCCAAGAGCCTAGATTCAGGGGTGGGGAGGCTGCAGCCTCGAGGCCACATGTTCCCCACCCTGGGGGCCCCAGATAAAGAAGGGCTGGTGTGGGCCATGAGCTGGCAGGTATAGAGTGGGAAGAGGTGTTTGCCACATGAGCTGGGCTTTCAAGAACAGTTAGTTTCTAATGTTCGTAACCTTGGATATGTCACTTAATATGCTTAAGCCTCAATTTCATCAACTTTTAAGGGTCACTGTGGTCTGTTTCTTTATCTGGTGTTGTTTTCTGTTTCCAGACACTCTACTGGTCTATACGCAGTGAGAAGCTGGAGTGGGCCGTGTAAGTAATAACCCTTCTTCCCCTCCCTCCTGCGTCCCTGAACTCCCATCTCCTCCCATGGTCCCTCCAACCTCTGCCCATGTTGGCAGGACTTCTCCAGGATAGACTGTGGGACCAAGTGGTTCTCCTAGAACCCAGGAATCATGGGCCACTTAAGCAGCCCCAGGGCTCATGTTCTCTATGAAAAGAAAGAAGCAAGGACCTGGTCTGTGCTACCAGTGGGCACAGGGGAAGCCCCAGCCCCATGTGTCCAAACAAGAGTGGAGGAGGAGAGGAGCCCAGGTGGGTTCTGGTCTTATACAGAGACAGCTCAGTTAGGGGGTAAGAGGGGAAGAAAGAAAGCCACACGAGAACTTTGTTGTACATTTAAAAGGAATGACAAGTTATACACCATAGATTTGCGGTTTCATGAGCAATCATCTTTTTTCTATTCTATATTCTGGAAATGGTTGTTTATTTCTTAAGTTCAGAATAAAATAAATTTTTAGGCAGCAATCCATAGGGCACTTTGTGTGGGTCCTTACAACAACCCTGTGAGGAAGGCGTTATTATTATTTTTTTTAATTTTATTATAGTTTGCATCATTCATTTCCACAAGATTTTGAGTTACATATTTTCTCCCCCTCTTTCCCCCACCCACCGCCCCAAAACAGCCATCCCAGT
>CM053585.1:30661807-30732363 GCA_028646515.1 Pseudochirops corinnae | reverse complement strand
TTTCTCCTCCTCCCTCACCACCCATGCCCACTGGAAAGACAAGCAATCAAATACAGGCTGAACATGTGAAATTATGCAGAGCCTCTCCATAGTGAGCACACTGTGAGAGTCTGATTAAATGTTCCTTCTTCCTATCCTGCCCCTCCACTCTCCACCCTGTCCCTATCCCTCTACAGAAATGTGAACATTCATCAGCCCTTCCCCCCCCCCTGCCCTCCCCTCCATCACCCCACCACTCATCCTGCTTCCCCCAACTCTTCTATGTGGCAAAATGCCCAGTTTAGAGTTTATGTCATTCGGAAGGCGTTATTATTGTGCTGGTGTTACAGATGAGGCAACGGAGGCAAACGGAGTTTAGGACTCACCCAGGGTTATGCCGCTAGTGTCTAAGGCAGGGTTTGAAGTCGGGTCTATGTGGCCCCAAGCGCGGTGTTCTGGCCCCCCTACTGTGGCTGCACCTCTAAAGGATGCTTCCCATCGTCCCAGGCAGCCCTTCTACCCTCTGGCTTTTCATTTCACAGGGATGAAGAGGAGGAGGTAGCCATGAAGCCCATGAAGCCCAGGCCATCCATTTCAGGCAGCCAGAAGAGACGCAATACCTTGGTTCAGTTTACCCAAGACCCTACTGTGCCCACCTACAAGCAAGGGCTCCTCGCTCGAAAGATGCACGCTGATGTTGATGGGAAAAAGAGTGAGTGTTCGAGGCTCTCATCACTCTGGGTGTCTGTTTGTGTGTGTGAGTGTGTGTGTGTGTATGTGTGTATGTGTGTATGTGTGTGTGTGCGTGTATGTGTTCACATAAACTGGCCATCCCCACTGTCTAGGTCAGCAAACATGACTTGAGCACCCACTACATGCAAGGGATTATGGGGGATACACAAAAGTGAACAAGACCCATCCTTGAACAACTTAAATTTCTTTCTTTCTTTTTTTCCTTAATAGCATTTTATTTTTTCCCAATTATATGTAAAGATAGTTTTCAACATTCATTTTTGTAAAATTTTGAGTTTCAATTTTTCTCCCTTCCCTCCCCCCTCCCCAAGACAGCAAGCAATCTGATAGAGGTTACGCATGTACAATCGTGTTAAACATTTCCACAGTAGTCACGTTGTGAAAGAAGAATCAGAAAAGGGAATAGACATGAGACAGAAAAAAAGAGAAAAAACAGTCTGCTTCCATCCACATTCGGACCTGGTTCTTTCTCTGGATGTGGACGGCATTTTCAGTCATGGGTCTTTTGGAGTTGTCTTAGCTCCTTGCATTGCTGAGAAGAGCTAAGTCTACGAAAGCTGGTCATCGCACAGTGTGGCTGTTACTGTGGACGATGTTCTCCTGGTTCTGCTCACTTCACTCAGCATCAGTTGGAAGAGCTAAAACTTTGATGGAAAAGAAAGCCCTATGGAGATAGCCCTGAAACAAAGCAGACCAAGAAGAGACATGTGTACACACAAAGGGCCAGTAAGACCCCTCATCACAGCTGACACTCCTATGGTGCTGTATGTGCGTTGTCTCATTTGGACCTCACAACAGTAATGTGTGGTAGGCGCTGTCCTTAGGCAGACTGAAAAAGGCTGAGCTGCCCAGGGTCACAGGCTAGGCAGGATTCAAACTCCGCTCTTCCTGACCCAGGTCTGGTCATCTGTCAAGTGCTCGATGTAGGGGAAGGAATCTCTTCTGGTTGTGGTGGGGGGGTCCTAAGAGGCTGCACAGAGCAGAAGGCATCTGACCTGGGCTATTTTTGTCCCGTCCTTTCCATGAGTGGAAGGTCACATGGGGCCAGGGCCCGCTACTTCTCAGCGGCCAGGCCTGTTGGGAAGGGGAAGGCAGGGAATCGCTGAGGAGGAAGGGAAAGGAACAAGCATTGGCACACACCTGCTATGTGCTTTACAAATGTTGTCTAATTTGATCTTCACGACAAGTAGGTGATGTTATTCCCCATTTTACAGCTGAGATAACTGAGATTAAACAGAGGTTATGTGACCTACCCAGGGTCACACAGCAAGGAAATGACTGAGGTCACATTTGAACTCGAGTCTTCCTGACTCCCTGCCTAGTGCTCTATCCATTGTGCTGCCTGGGTTGTCCACTCTGATGCCTGGGGCAAACTCAGTGACTACAGGTGCAGATGGGGAAGACTGGCCTGGGAACTCCTGCCCAGTCTTAATGTTTAACTCAGGGCTGCTGAGAGCTGGAAGAAGTACCCACACCCTGAAGTAAATGCAAGAGCTCCTAGCTCTTGTCCCTAGAGGATTGGGGGCCTGAAATGCCCCTTCTCACCCCCAAAATTCTGGATTCAGAGACCCCTCAAGTGCTTCCTCTCCTATCTAGGAAAGCACTGCTTATCCCAGGGCACAAAAAATGTTCCTCCCACCCTGATTAGAGGATGGCACCAAGGTGAAGTTTTCTTCCTGAGACAAAGCCTCAGTGACCTGGACTTAGTTACATGTATGCCCACCACCTTCTTTCCTCTTCTCTGGACAGCTCCCTGGGGGAAGCGTGGCTGGAAGATGTTCCACACCCTCCTTCGAGGGATGGTCCTCTACTTCCTGAAGGTAAGCATGCCCCCTACATGGCAGGCAGCCTAGAATCTCATTGGAGGGAGGATGGGAGCCCAGTGCCAAATACTGGCCCATATTCCCTCCGGAGACCTGCCATGTGTCTTCTCTAAGTCTTGTCCCCTTGGGGCAGGGAGAAGAGTCCTGTCCAGAAAACTGGCCAGCAGAAGGGCCCATGGCAGAGGAAGCTGTCGGGGTCCATCATGCACTGGCAATCCCGGCTGTCCATTACACCAAGAAACCTCACGTCTTTCAACTGCGCACAGCTGATTGGCGCGTCTACCTCTTCCATGCCCCGTGAGTACCTACCAGAGGACAGGATGAAACCCTCATAGCATCTCTGCAGCTCCCATGCCACTTCCTTCTCACTCTCTCCTGGGACTTAAGCCCTTCCTGGCCAGCCCTCTGCTGCTGGCTGAGAACTGGGCTCAGTCACTGGTTTGTACCACACCTCACCATGAACCCCTAAGGGGGTGTACTTTCTGTGAGGGGGGGTCTGGATAATAAAAATAGAGACAAGTGGGCAAGTGTGGCTGGGGGGGATGGTTTAAGGCTGAGAAACAGGGCAAACTAATAAGAGATTGGCTGTTTTCTCTCCCATGTTCCCACCCCCACTCAATGGCTTCTGCCATGCCAACTCTAGAACTGCCAAAGAGATGACTTCTTGGATTGCCCGGATCAACTTGGCTGCGGCCACCCACTCTGCTCCACCCTTTCCTGCTGCCGTGGGCTCTCAACGGAAGTTTGTCCGACCCATCCTCCCCACCGGCCCAGCACGGAGCTCCCTGGTATGCTAATCCCTGGGCAGAGGGAAGTGTAGAGGGCAGAGGCCCCCATGGTAGTGATGGGAGGCATCCACAGAGTCCATTTAGAGCGGCTCTTTGGCCAGTCCCAAGGCCGGGCATTAGCCTCAGTCCAGCCCCCTTTAAAACACAGGAGGAACAACACCGATCCCATGAGAGCTGTTTGGATGCAGCCTCTGATGACCTGATAGACCTTCAGAAGAGCCTGCCTGAGCGGAGAGGCCGGAGCCGAGACTTGGAGGAGTACAGGCTCCGGAAAGAGTACCTGGAGTATGAGGTGAGTGAGGCCTCCTTCACAGCCATTCGGCCACTCCCTTTCCTTTCCCCACCACCCCTCACATGCCCCTTCTCCCATTAGCTGTGCTCTGTGCTCTCCTCCCCTGTATAGTTCCGACTTGTGCCTCAGCGGGGTGCCGTTGGGGTTAGCGCTCAGAAGCTTGGGTTCAGGCAGGTCCTTGGCCCTGTCTTCTTGAGTCCGAGAATCACTTCCCTTGCCAAAGTCTCTCTAGGCCCATGTCAGGCTATAAATTTATTTCTTTTTTAACCCAAAACATTTTTCTTTGGGCTTATTTTGTTTCCTTCCATAAAATTAGAAAAAACAATTTCTTGTCAGCTCGTTCCTATAGGTCTTTGCATCTCTGAATATACCTAACATGGTCTTTTATGGGCTACCCAAGTTTAGATAGTATATGTATTAATGTTTCCCGACTAGCATAGCCAATAGAAATGGAAAGACTACCACCTTTTTTTCTTTTGTACAAATTACAATTCACCTTTGAATTTCCACCTTATTTCTCGAAGCATTGTTTACAGACCTGTTACTAATACTTTTATACCTGGAGCACATGGTTTAAAGAAACCTGGGCAAAAGTCACAAGAAATGAGCAAACCCTCAAATCACCTTTTTTAGGATGAGTTCAGTTGTGGGGTAAGGCCGGGTAGGCGCTGAGACAGTGTCCCTCGAAGGGGGAGACAGACCCCAGCACACCCTGAGCTGAGAAGGAGCTTGCCTGGGTGATGCCTCTAGGCAAAGGAAGATGCCATCTGGTAGCTTCCGATTTTGACTCATTAGTCTCAGGAATTAGGGATTCATCTTTCTTCTTAGCTAGTGCTGTCAATGTCCCCTAAAAGTCAGCACCCTAGGGCAAAGGCCTAGGTCTGTGACCCTGGTTACATTTCTGTGTTTTGTTTTGTTTTTCAAATCAGCACCCTGAGGCAAAGGCCTGCATCTGCCACCCAGGCTACATCTCTGTGTTGTTGTGTTTTTTCTCTTGTGATTTTAAACTTTGTTTTCATTTTAAAGTCCTCGGTTCTTAAATTCTCTGCCAGTTGAGTATGTGTGATAGCCAACCCCAACAAGAACAAAGGGCTTGTCAACCTAGGGCCAGCCCAGCTGAGCCCAGGGAGGCTCACCAGCATATTGGCCTTAGTGTGGTTTGTTTTTTGTTTGGGGGGGTTACAGAAAACCCGTTATGAGACCTACATCCTGCTGCTGGTGGCCCGCTTGCGCTGCCCCTCCGATGACTTGGACCTATGGGAGAACCAGCTGGCGCAGGAGGCCAAGGGGACCTGGAAACCAGAGCCTGGCCTCAAGAAGTCCCATTCTAGTCCCTCCCTGCACCAGGAAGAGGCCCCCACCACAGCCAAGGTGAAGCGGAACATTTCTGAGAGAAGAACCTACCGCAAGATCATCCCCAAGAGAAACCGAAACCAGCTGTGAGCCCCGGAGCCAGACAAGGCCCCTGATGGGGGCAGCCTCAGGAATCGATGCCTTCTGATGGAGAGGAAGCACCCCCCTCAGTCCGGCCTGCACCTCAGCTCCTGGCCTCCCGGACTCCACCCCTTGCAGGTGGCTTATTCTGTTCAGGGATTTCAGCCTTGGGAGACTGATGGAGGCAGCCCCAGATTCCTCCCTTCCCCCTTTTGCATCTGTTTTTTTTTTCTTCCCCCTCCTACCAACCCTGTCCTCTGCCCAGACTCATTGAAGTCACCAAATTTTCCTCAGCCTTCCACTTCCACATCACATCCTCCACCCCCAGCCTCCCAGTGGGAGAGAGAAGTGAATGTGGAGATGAGCCTCACTTCCCCCACCCACTAGAGAAGTCATGCTTGCTTGCTGGGGGCAGGGACAGAAGGCAGGGGGAGACAGAGGACAGACAGACCTGAGCTTCTCCCCCCAACCTCATATGAGGCATGTTATTGCTTCCCCTGTCTAAAACCCAACTGGACCAGATACTCCCTATGTTCACTTCTACTTCCAGAGTACTGCCTCTCGTACATACCACCAGAACCATAGAGGTCCAGAAAAAAGGGAGTCGAAGGTTCAGAGCTGGAGAGGCCAGGCTGCCTGCTTGGAGAAGCCCCTGGTGGGGGGGAGGGGTTGGTTGGTGGAGGAGGAGTGGGGACTCCTCCACAGATAGACTCTAGGCTCTCCCCCATCCTGGAGGAAGCCCTTGTATATGCAGGCTTATAGAGTTCTCTAGGTCAGCCTGGCAGATATGAAAGAGAAAAGGTATGGGCCTACTCTCTCTGATTCCTCCCCTCCCCACACAGCTTTGTAGGAGCCTGGTTTCAGCAGGTGTTCCAGGATCAAGCCTGGCAGGGCAACATTTCCCTAAAAGTCCCAGCCCCTCCTGCTCTTCGTCCTTATTGACCCTCCCCCTCCCCTGGCCCTGCCAGCTGGGAGAGGCCCCTGGCTTGAACACCCATTCAGTGATCAGCCAAGCAGAGCCAAGTGTCTGGGAGTGGGGGCTGGAAGGGGGTGGAGGAACCTTCTACTCTCTAGAGAGAAACTCCAGGGCTGAGGATAGAGACCTGGCACTCTGGGAACAAGTGGCCTTTGTTTCTTGAGGTGAAAAAAACAGGATCTCACTGCTAGACTCTTCCCCTGTCCCAGCCCCAAAGTATGCACCCCACCCCAGTATGCACAGGGGTGATGCCTCCTTTAAGGGGCAGCAGAGAGCAAGACCTCTCTTGCACCCTACGCCAGCTCCCCAGTCTGGAAAGCCCAATTCCCCCAGGCAGCAGAATTACCCTCTGATAGCAATACAATGCGACTGTTGGCTTAGACGAGGCTTACAGGGTCTGGATGTTCTTATGCGGTCATAGCATATGCAATATCTTCCCGTCTTACCCCCAGCCATGCTTTTGATTGCCCTGAGCCTGGCTCCCTACCAGGACCACCCTGAGATAGTACAGCCCTCTGCAAACTCAGAGAAAGATGTTTTCTCCCTCTGTCTCTAGCAGAAGGGGCAGCAGCCCTGGCCTGGCAAGCCCCCTTTCCTTAGTTCTGAGGGATGGATCTGGCTCCTGGGGTCTCCATCACGGTCCCCCAGAATTGGCTCGGGATCCCCAGAGCCCTCACGGCCCTGTTTATTCTGGTCTTTCCTGGCCAGGTACAAAGACTACGTCAGCACATGTGGGAGGCCGAGGCCAAGGCTGAGGCACAGAGAGAAGGAAGGGAGCGGCCCCCATTGTCTCTGCTCAGCCAAGTGAACCAGCCGGCAGGGAAGGCTCACCCTCCAGCCCCCAGCCGCCAGCTCAGCTCTCCTCTCGAGCCTCCCTCCCTCCCCCTTTTTGGTCCTATTCTCAACACCCTTGAGAACACATGCTTCCAAAGGGCAGGGGCTCCTCTTCACTGTGTCTTTTGAACTCCTGGCTCCAGGAGAGCAATGGCATGCACCCAATGGGTGCTCTGAATAGAAGTTGAGTGACGAATCCTGGTGTGTGCTTTTGCGGTCTACACCACGGTGTTGATGGTGACCAGTGTCCCTGGGGGTCGAGGGAGGGCGGTCCTCCCTGGGACCTGAGGGTGGATGGTCCCTTTTAGGGGCCGGGGGCAGGTGGTCCCCCTTGGGACCTCAGGGTTGCCGCTTTCCGGCGGTGGGGTGATGTCTCGAGGTCTATACCCATGTGTCTGTGCCTCTACAAACTCTGTGTCTACATCAGCACACGTCTTCAGGTGCACATGTGTGAGAGAGAGCTGTTTCCACTCTAAGGGAGTCCTGCCCAAATCGAGCTCACCGTAGCCTAGTCATTAGCTAGGAAAATGAATGGAACCTTTGTACCCAGAAGGGGCTGCACCTCCCCCAGGCAGATAGGACCTTCAGAGCATTTGCTCCCATCCCATAGCAGATGCTCCTTGAATGTGTGATTGGGAGAGGAGGGAAAGGCCCCCCCTTCACTCCTAGAGTGAAAAAATGTCTCCTCTATGGGCCAGTCCTGGAGTGTGACATTCAGTCATCCTTCTTGAGGATGAGAAAAGCCCAAAGTAAGTCCGAGATATGGGGGGGATGTCACAGAAAGGAGTGTGGGTTTCAGAGGAACTGGGTTCGAATTTTCCCTTGACACTTTGTGCAGAACTTCAGGGAAGCCGCTTCGCCTCCACAGCCTCAGCTGCCTGGTCTGTAGAATGGGTAGGGGCGGTGGGTGTGGACTAGACTCAGAGAACTGCAAGCTGGGCGAGGAGTGAACCCTCTTCCCGAGCCCAGATAAAGATTACCAGTCAGACTGTAGATGCCGCTTTTGTCCACTGGAGGGAGCCATCGTTCCGCCCTGTGCTCAGCCGGCTTCTCCAGCCAGCTGAGCCTATGAGTCCAGTTATGTGAGGCTGAGCTCCCGGGGTGACCTGTAGCTGTGGGTCTGTGGGTGCCCTGGAGGACCCTCCTCCTGCCCCCTCTTACATCATTCCCAGTGTCCTAAGCTGGGCCTGCTGCTCCTCAAGCCCATCACTCCCAAGCAAGGAGCTGGTGCCAGGAGATCATGGAGAGAGATAGAGAAAAAAACAGAGACAGAGAGATCAAGACAGAAAGAGACAGAGACAGAAAGGCAAAGAGAGAGAGAAGATAGAGACAGATAAACAGAAAAAAGAGAGAAACAGAGAGATGGGGAGAAAGAGAGGGAGGAGACAGGCATAAAGAAAAAAACAGAACAGGGAAAAAGACAGAGACTCAGAGAGAGAGAGAGAGAGAGAGAGAGAGAGAACAGAGACAGAGCAAGAGAGCAGAAACAGAGACCAGGACCAAGGGAAGCATCCTCAGAAGGCGTCCCTATGAAGAAAGAGGATGGAGACAGGCTGGTGCAATGCCAGGAATGTTGGTTTTGGAGTCGAAGGCCATAAGTCCAAATCTCAGTTCTGCTCTCTGGTTTTTAACTGAATGATGAATGAATGAAATCATCTCTTAACTGTCCTTGAGAACTTATTTAATCTTGGGCAAATCACTCAGTCTCTCTGGGTACAAGCACCATGGATACAAGGAAAGGCAAAGACACAGTGCCTGCTCTCAAGGAACTCACATTCTATGATAACACGTAAATAGCGTGTAAGTATGAGAGAGATACCGGGTAAATGAGAGAAAAATCTCTTCAAGAAAACACTACAGTGGATGGAGGGAGGGGAGCAGGAAAGGCTCTTGTGGTCATCCCCTTCCCATTTTTTCCTTCATGGCCAAGCCCATCAAGGCAAGAATTTTAGTGCCCAAGGCCAGTGGGGCCACGTGTCACTTCCTCTGTGTAACCAGCAGAATGGCACCCTCCTTGTGGCACACCCCTTCCATAACTTTTGCTAAAGCGCAGTAATTTCTGGATGGCTTGGCTCTTGGTTTCACATGGCGGACTGCGGGAATTTTCTTCATGTTGGCCTAGAATGCGGGAATGTCTGAGAACGTGACATGGGAAGCCCAGTGGTCTTGCATGAGAGACTTCCTCCTCCCCGGACTCCCTAGTTCCCTATCCATCTGCTACAGAAGGCCCAGGGGATGGGAAGGAAAGAGAAAAACTCCTACATCAAGAAAGAGGAAAACAGAACCCAGAGAGTCCTCCATGACCTTTCCCCTACTCTCTAACCGGTGCATACCCCAGAGCAGCTGGGTTGGTGCTGCCCCCCTCTCTTTTTGCCAACACCCTTTACCCATACGGCCCCTTGGCATCATTGCTGGGCCCTACTGACCTAGACATGGGCAAAAACTCACCTCCCTTGAATTCAACAAAGGGCAGGTAAAGGCTAAACAAAACACTTCTACACTCATGTCACCTTGCTGATCTTCCCTTATTATGACTTATTTCAAGTGGCCCATGGGTCCTTTTGCCAGTGCCAGCCCCGTTCACACCTAGAGAGACCGTCTCCTCACCACAGCTACTACAAACTCTCGCCATTAACTTATGACCCTCTCCACTCCTCCTTCTTGGCAGGTGTCCTCACCTCCTATTTTACTGAAAAAAATGAAGGCTTCCCAGATCCCTTCTCTTCTCTTCTCTCATAGTCTCACAGAATTAGGACGGGAAGGGATCTCAAATAGAGATCATGTAGTCTTCATTTTATAAATGAGAAAACTTGAGCCCCAAAAGGTTATATCTTACCTAAGCTCACCCAGTTAATAAGCGATGGCTAAGCCACTGAGACTTTTGACTGCAGAGTCAGGCTTCTTTTCATGGCACCACATTGCCTCCCACATTATCTGAGAAGAAGAGGTTACTCTTAACTAATTTTTAAAATCAATTCAACCAACTTGTTCTTCCTATATCATCTTTCAATATTTCCTTCTCTCTTTCCTACATTTTCAATCTTTCCTTTTCTACTGGTTCCTTCTCCTCTCCCTTGGAATATGTTCAGGTCTCCTCATTTGATCCTCTTATCCTATCTAGTCATCATTTGATTTCTCTTATTTCTTTAGCAATTTTCTTAAATAAGTGGTCTACTCCCATTGCCTTCACTTTCTAACTATCTACTCTTTGCTTTCCCTACTTATAACTTGACACTCACTCCTATTATTCTGGAATCATTGAATCCAACGAGAACAATACAAGATTATTCTCCATATTTATTTTCCTTGCCCTCTCTGCACCATTCAACATTGTTCACCACCCCTTCAATTTTGTTGGCTTCCATGACACTACCCTGTTAATTCTCTCATCTCTCTGATCACTCCCGTTCTTGCTCTTCTTCCTCCTTCTACACCATAAATTCAACTATTCCTTAAAGGTCAGACATTTTCTCTCCTCATTAGAAAAGAATAAGACAATTAGACCAGAACCTAGTAGCTCAGGCCTGTAATCCTTGCTACCACAAAGGCTGAAGTTGATAAAGATCACTTGAGTGGGGAGTTCTCAGTTGCAGCAGGGCAAAGCCAACTGAGTACCTGCCCTTAGTCTAGCACCAATATATTGATCCCCTGGGAGCATGAGGAAGATCAGCAGGATGCCTGGGGAGGAATGAGACAGCCCAAGTCAGAAAGAGAGCAAGTCCAGTCTTCCATGGCCAACAACAAGGATGGGGCCATGAGTGGCCACAGCCCTCTCAACCCAGATGAGATCCAGAGACCCAGGCTCAAAAAGAAGCAGTAGGGAAATCAATAAGAAGAGCACAGCTGTTCCCCAAATCTTTTTTTGTTTTATTTATTTATGTATTTATTTGTTTATTTATTTTAATTTTTGTTCCCAAATCTCTGACAAGAACAGTGACCCCTTTTCTACTCTGAGGCTATCTGGAGGCAACAGAGAAAAACAGGGTAAGCCTGGGCTTCTGGGCTGGTTTTTGGGCTGACCCATCATGCTGAAGTATTTGAACTGTATGTTTTGAAAAGGAGGAGGGGCATGTTTGACCTGTTGATGGAAGGTGTAGTACAATTCTAGGTTATCTGGCTCCATGGGTAGTTTTTCTTATATGTCTTTATTTCCCTGTGTTGTGTATAAGAGGGTGGACTCATCCATTGGAAAGTCACATACATTGGGCTGTGCTGTAAGATGCTTGAGATCTTAGGCCAAGAACATCCACAGGGCTGGCCAGGGATGACTTTGTATCACCAGGTCAGCAACAATCCTGTCTTCGGCAGCACCTTCTGGACGTTATCCTGTTCTCTTGGCTCTGCCTGTAGTGCCCTGAGAACGCCCTTTTCTCATCAATCCCAACTGGCTGCAGTGACATTTTATATAGAACTGTCTCAAAAGTCTGGATCTCTAGGCCTGACTTCTTAGTGACCATCACAATTTGCTCAGTCACTTTAATAGGCATTTCCAATGTCACTTTAAGCACAGCCTGTCAAAACCCGTCTTATCTTCTGGTTTCCCAAACTGGCTCTTTACCTTTCTTGTAGCCCCCTAGAGCCAAAAAAACTAGGTCATCTTTGATTCTACTAGTCCTCAGCTCCTCCCTCCTCCCAGTCTTTTAGCTTAATCTATTCTCCTATGCCATCTCTCACTCTCTCTGCCTGTCTCTGTCTCTCTCTCTCTATCTCTGTCTTTCTGTCTGTCTCTCTGTCTCCGTCTCTGTCTCTGTCTCTCTCTCTCCCTCTCTCTCTCATCTCCTGGCATTTTCTATTGTAACTGCCCCTGCCCTGGTTTATACCCTTAAGGCTGAAAATATGAACTATACTCTTTCCAATATAATCCATCTGACATTGTTGTTCTTATCATCATTTTCAATCATGTCTGATTCTTTGTGACCTCATTTGGGGGTTTGGGGTTTTTTTTTGGCAGATGCTGGAGCAGTTTTGCCATTTCCTCCTTTGAATCATTTTGAAAATGAGGAAACTGAGGCAAACAGGGTTCAGTGACTTGCTCAAGGTCACACAGCTAGAAGTGTCTGAGGCCACATTTGAAATCATGAAGATGAGTCTTCCTGACTCCAGGCCCAGCGCTCCATGCTCTATGGTGGCCCCTAGCTCCATGTTACCTACCACTGCAAAATGCACCATCTGTAGCACAGCTTTGCTCATCCCTCCAATCAGCTGCCAAATCTGGCCATTTCTAACTTCTCTCACCACCACCCCCTTCTCTCTACTCACGCAGCCTCAACTCTAGTTGGCCTAGAAAAGCCTCATCACCTTTTACCTGGACTACAACAGGCGCCCAGCTGGTCTCCCTGCCTCAAGCCTCTTCAGTGCCATGATCGCCAAACTGTTTTTCTCCAAAACAACACAGATCCAACCACGTCATTCCCCTGCTCAGTAAACTCCAGTGAATCCCTATTACCCCAGGATCAAAGACAAGTTCCTCTGTTTGGAATTTCAAGCCCTTCACCCCTCAACCCCAACCAGCCTTTCCAGCTTTATTACATACTCCATTCAGGCCAAACAGGACTCCTTGCCATCTCTCCTACGTGGGATTCAATTTCCTGCCTTTGGACCTGCTCTTCCCTGGACCTGGAATGCATCTTCACCTATGCAAATTCTTGTTCTCCAGGATTCTGTGTAAGCACTCCCTCCGCATGACCTTGGGTATCTTTGACACAGACCCACCTTATGTACACGTTCCCACCCCCATAACCCAAAAGAACAGAAGGTCCTTGAGGGCAAGCACTGGCTTCATTTTTCTCTTTTGCCCCAATGCCTGGCACGTGGCAGATACATCAGAAATGCTGGTTGTTTGAATGTTGATCGATGGTGTCAGAAAACTGGTGTTTCATTTCTGTACAAGGACTTCAGATGGGCTCTTGACCACATACAGTACATCATATCTAAAGAGAGTCTTTTGGTTATCTCACCTGTGTCTGACTCTTCATGACCCCATTTGGAGTTTTCTTGACAAGAATAATGGAGTGATTTACCATTTCCTTCTCCAGCTCATTTTACAGATGAGGAAACTGAGGCAAACAGGGTTTAGTTGACTTGCCCAGATCACACATATCTGAGGTTGAATTTCAACTCAGGTCTTCCTGATTCCAGACTTGCTGCTCTATTCACTGCATCACCTAGCTACTCTCTAATGTACTATTCTAGTTAGGAAGCCTGTCTTTGCCTGGTGATACATTGATCTAATCAAGAAAGCATTACATGGAAAATAAATGTAGAGATAACAAACTGCCCATGTCCATGAGCTAAGGCAGATATGTCAAAGAATCATAGATATAGACCTGAAAAGAGCTCATTTACCAGAAGAAGACAGTGTTGTTCCAAAGCACAAAAGAATGGGAACCATGAGGAATACACAAAGTGCCCAAGAAGTATTACTGAAGAAGGCCAGACATTGGAGGCAGAGAGATGCATGGTGTTCTCACCACTTTGGAGGGTCGTGGTTTCCCTAGGGCCAGAAAAGTTAAGTGGAACGCTAGGAATCACGCCACTAGAAGGTGTCTGAGGCAGGGTTTGAACTGAATTTTTCCTGTCTACAAGTCCAGTGCCCTACCCACTGTGGCATGCTCCCTCTTAACAAAAAAGAACAGTATGACGTGAGAAAGAAATCAGTAACAAGGCTCCCATAATCCATAGGAGGCAAGAAGAGAAGTATGGCCTATTAATGGCCTCAGATGCACAAACGTATAGTATGAGTAATGAACAAGGTAAGCTAGAGATCTTAATGTAAAAGGGTGAATTTGACCTCAAAAGTATCACTATACCCTAGAATACAAAAAATGGAAGGGATATTGGATGCCACCTGACCCAACCTGTACCTAAAAATTGTCCTTCAGTCTTAGCTCAATGATTTCCTGGTACTTAATCAATGTTTACTGATTGATCTATTGGCTGATAGATTCCTCCCAAGGCCAACCATTTCACTTTTGGACAGCTCTAATAATAAGGAAGCTATTCTGTAAATCACAATTAAATTTGCCTTTCTGTGATTTTCATCCATTGCTCTTAGTTCTAAGATGCAATAGAATAGGCCTCAAGACTGGGTTATGCCGTTTGAAGTGGATATCTTATTAAAATGGAGCAGATTAGAAAAATGAGATGGTAGAACGGCATTATTTATTAAGTTATACTACTGAGAGGAAACCTATGAACTGAAAGGGGAACATTTGGCACTGAGCATTTGGAAGAAAACCAATGGAGGGAGAAACTAAAATGGCATTATGGTAGGTGTATATTCCAGACCACCAAGCCAGAAGGAGGAAATGGATGATGAATTCTGGAAGTGGATCATAAAACTGTCAAGGAAGAATGATATAAAAGTGGTGAGAGACTACAAGTATCCAGACATTTGTTGGAGTTTTCTCTCTTAAAAGGAGAACAGCTGAAAAAAAAATGTTTGACTAGCTTTAATAGTAAGTTCATTCTTAGCAGAGGAAATAGCCCAGGAAACGACAATTCTGGTCTTGATTCTTAAACAATAAAGAGGAAAGGGCTACTGAAATAAATAAAAAAGAATTTAAATAAGTGTCTAGAACCTTGGAGGAAATGATCATGCTGTCTCAGATTTCTTGATCAGTAAAGATGAGAAAGGCAAGCAAAATGGCATGGACACCCTAAATTTGAGAAGAATGGATTCATAGGATTCAAGGTCAATGGAATCCCATAGCTGAAAAGTCTATGAAGGAAGTCAGTTCAAGGTGATTGGTGAGCACCAAAGAGGGAAGCATTGTTCACTCTGAGCCAACATGGGTTCATCAAGAATAAATCATTCTAGATTAACTTCATTTCCTTTTTTGGATGGAATATTGATGAGGGAATAAGGAGAACACCATGGACATAGCATTTCTGGATTTTAACAAGGCATTTCACAGTCTCTCACAAGATCTTCATGAACAATATGGGAGAACATAGGTAGAATAGGACTGACAGGTAGATTTGGAACTGGGTGATTAATGGGTTGGTGTCAGCCTTGGAAGGATTATCTCATAGAGCACCACAGGGCTTTGGGCCAAGCTCTATTCAACATTTTTATCAATGATTTTGATAAAGGTGTGGATGTCATGCTTATCAATTTTGTGGACAGCATGAAACTGAGGGGACTAGCCGGCATGTTGAAGGACAAGATTCTGACAGATTAGAATGATGGGCTAAACCAAAGAAGTGCATTCAGGGTAAACACAAAGTCCTACAATTAGATTCAAGAAATCACCTGTTCAGATCTGGCCTCTGACACTTACTAGCTAGGAACAAGCCATTGAACCTCATTCAGCATCAGTTTATCTATCTGTAAAATGGAGATAAAAATACTATCTGCCTCCCAGGGTTGTTGTGAAGTTGAAATGGGATGATACTTGTGAAGTGCCTTGTAAACTTTAAAATGCTATTTAAATTCTAGCTATTGTTAGTTATTATTTTAAAATGTATAAGGACATAGCTAGGCAACAGTTGATGTGAGAGAGGCCTGGGAATTTCAGGGAACAGAAAGGTCAACAGAAGCAGGACATTTGCAGACTGTGTAGCCTCGGATAAGTCATTGTACATCTCTTTTTTGTTTTTGGAGGGGGGAAGGCAGGGCAATTGGGGTTAAGTGACTTTCCCAAGGTCACACGGCTAGTAAGTGTTAAGTGTCTGAGGCCAGATTTGAACTCAGGTCCTCCTGACTCCAGGACTGGTGCTCTATTCACTGTGCCATCTAGTCACCCTGTCATTGTACATCTCAATGTTGTGGGTTGTTCTCTAAGACTATAAGTATGACGTATTGGAAGGTGTTGAGGAGTCACAATGAAGTCATTGAAATCACAGGCTTAGTCCTCATGCCTAACACAAGCCACCAGTATGATATGGCAACCAAGAGAGCTGATGTGATAAGCGTGATGTCCTTGGCAGCGAAAGGTGCGGTGTGCCTGCCACAAGCTTCCCCAGTCAGAACATAAATGGATTGCTTCAACTACTGGGAGTTGAGACATTTTAGGAGGTCATTATGATGCATCTCCTCAGCAGGGTGCCCAGGAAGCAGGTGGCCAAAGGAACACAATATTCTGCCATGCTGAGAGTAACCAGAGACTGAGAACATGGAGCCCAGAGAAAAGAAGCCTCAGGGAGGACAGGATAATGAACCTCATGTGTTTAAAGGCTCTTAGTAGGATGAAGAGTTATTCATGTTCTTCTTAGCTTTGACAAGCATTTGTCCAGCACCTGCTGCATACAAGGCAATGTGCTAAGTACTAGGAATGCAAAGAAATGGCAGAACTAGGAGCAACTGGCAGAAAATGAAGAGATTTTGACTTTATTAATATATATAACCACATAAAATAAACAATACATAATAATATTACATATAATAACATTATATAACAATGATAACTAACATTTACATAGTACTATGAACCAGGCATTTGTGCTATATTTTCCAATTATTATCTTATTTGGTCTTCATTTGATTTAATAACAGTAACAACAATAGCATGTGGACAGCATTTTGAAGTTTTCAAAAAGCCTTAGAAATATTATCTGATTTTATCCTCCCAATAACCCTTAGAGGCAATAATTATTATGCCCATTTTATAGGTGAGGAGACTGAGACCAACCTGCCTGGGGTCACACAGCTAGGAAGTATCAGGCCAGGAAAGCTTCCTAATAGTTAGAGAGATCCACAAATAGGATCTATCATCTCAGGAAACTGTGAGCTCTCCACTACTGGAGTTCTTCGGGGAGAGGGGCTGCGAAAGCTTAAGACTTTCGGGACATGCCAAGCTACAGAGTCATATATTCCAAAATATAAGGAGCTTTGAGAGACTTGTTGGGTCACAGAAGGGGCCTGAGCAGAACAAACTGGGTTTTTTGCCTTTTATCGAGGACTGAATTCCATGCTGGGGTGGGATTAGGAGGCACAGAAAGGGGGCACGACCCCTTCAAGAAAGCACCCAAGGTCCTGAGCATAGAATGAGATTCCTTGGCACTTGTCCAGAATCGAGGTGGCATGGGACAAAGGAAAGTGAGCTACATTTGGTGTCAGAGGGTGTGGGTTTGAATCTCTGCTCTGCCACTTACTATTTGTGAGACCTTGGATAAATCACTTAACTGCTGTGCCTCAGTTCCTTCCCTTACTGTAAAATAAGGGTGTTGTAAGTACTAGGCAATCTCCTAAATTCCCCTTCACCTCTAAAGCTATGGTTCTATTATCCTAGACAACTTGGCAAGGGGAGGAATAATAAGTGATGATGCCAACTTTCCCCCATCTAAACACGGGGGTCTTCTCTTACATACCTGAACACCCCTAGCAGTGAGTTTCCTATCTTCTATTTAATTTTCCAATTTGTTTAATTTATTTCCCATTGTCTGTATTTCCCTTCCTATGTCTGAGGGTCTGTCTGTCTTACGTCATAATTGCCTTGAAGACAGCAGCTAAGTCTGTTACGAGGCCGTAGATGAAGAGTGAATAGATGCCTCATATGTGTCTGATAAGGAAGGAAAGCTCTGGGCTCAGCCATCAGGAGATCTGGGTTTGAATCCTGATTCTGACAGTAACTAGCTATGTGACCTTAGACAAGTCACTTACATTCTCTAAGCCTGTTTCCTTATTTGTTACAAAAGGGTAATAATGCTTTCAAGTCCTTATTGTCTTTCACAGGGTGGTTAAGGAGAGACTGATTTTTAAACTTGAACATACCGCAGAAATAAGGGTGTTTATTGTGGCATTATGATGTCCAGGGTTGGTCTGGGTGCTCTCATGAGTAAATGCATCTCCTCCTCTATTTTGCAGAAATGGAAAACTACATAGTCCACCAGACTTAGGTTATACATGCATTTGTTTTGCTAAACCCCATTTTTCTGAAAAATGATTTTAAATCTTAATAAAGAAATGTAAACCTTTGTTATGTAAACATGGTGGAGACCAGAACTGTCATTCAGAATTTTTTCCCCTGTCTGGAGTCCTCTGTGGCAGTGCAGGAGAGCATCCGGCTTCAGACCCAGTTACATGGGGAGAGTCGGTGCCCAAGAGAGCCCTTGACCTTTGGTGGGTTGGGGAAAAAAATGAACCACATCTGTATGTATGTGACAGAGAGATGGGAGCCTAAGAGTGATGATGCTGGCCAGCAGGGAGCCTCAGTTGGAGGTAGAGGGACAGTGGTCACCAAGAGGAGTCACCTATGCCCACTGTTCATTGGCTCCTTGGGTCCAACCCTCCTTTGCCCACGTTCAGTTATGGCCGATCAAGGCTCATGAATCTGAATCTCCCCCGACCCCTCCATCTGTATTCTCCCCACACCCACAGCCTGAGATCACACAGAGTCAGCACACCTAACACAGACCCACATGGAAGATCTCACCCACCCCCTGTGCCTTCATACAGACCTTCACCCATGCTCCCACCCACATCCCCTCCCCCAGATTGTGCCAGGTGGTCATTTCGAGAGGAGTGAGACGAGAGAAACAAAGTCAAGCCACCTCCACCCTCCCCTTCCTCATCACCCGTGTTCCCTCACCTTCCCCTACCCCAGTTTTCACACTCCAGCCTGCACCCTCACCCACACTGATGCCCAGACCCTGATTCAGGCCAGGCTCATGCCCATGCCCCAATCCCAGAATGCTTTGAAACACCACATGGCCAAGGAGTTTGAGGTTGCCATCCCCACTTGTGCCTGGGCCCTGAGGGGGATGCCAGCCAGGCGGGGGCAGGGGTGGGGGGAGGACTGGCAGAGGGAGGGAGGGAAGCGGCTTCCAAACTCCAGATGCGGCAGTTAAAAAGAGGACAGAAGCAATGATCCTTCAAATTGCCACATCTGTATAATCTGCCTTTTATTTTCTGCTTCATGAACCTTTATTTCCTATTATTTATTCACCTCCCCGCCCTCCCCTCCCCCGCCTCCTCTCCTCGTTAGCGGGCGACATGCTCAGATGGGCCCTGCTGATGTCCCAGCCCCCAAGCCCTCCTGCCTCCCCCCACCCCAGCTCCCTGACCCTGGGGCCGGATGCACCTGCTCTTCTCAGCCCCAGCTCCCTCCTGGCAGGCCAACTGGGAAGAGAGATGGGTGATAGCTGGAAGAGGCTGGCCTGCCCCAATCTCCCCACCAAGCAGGAGGCCGTGGCCAAGAACCCAAGTGCCCTGGAACTCCTTGGTCAAGCGACACAACAATCTCCTCCTGGTTCCAGTCTTGCCTCTGACACTTGCTAGGGTTACTTAGTTTCATTGTGACTCAGTTTACTCCTTTGTATAATGGGAAAGGTGAAAGGGATTACCCAAGGGTACCTTCCCTACCTAAATCTATGACCCTGCAATAATTATAATAGTAATAGTAGTTAGCATTTATATACACCTACTATGTGCCAAGCACAGTGCTGAGTGCTTTACAATTAATCTGATTTGATCTTCACAACTTTGGGACATAGGTGTTGTTATGATCCCCATCTTACAGATGAAGAAACTGAGGCAAACAGAGATGGAGTGCCTTGCCCAGGGTCACACAACTAGTAAGTATATAGGAATGAATTTGAACTCTGCTATCTTATGTCCTTCCTTGACACTCCCACCTGTACACCATCCAGATCCCTCCCTATATTCCCCATCTACTTCCTCCTTGCCTTGGGATTCCAAACACAGAAAAGTGAGGTCTGGGTTCGACCACTCTGTGTATTATTACTAACAAGTTGGAGAAAAGAGAAGGGTGGATGGGGGTAGCTAATGCCTGAGAATGAGTTGGGCACATTCCAGTATCTGTTTCCCAAGAATGCCTGGAAATGGGGAATACATGTGTGCATACTCTCCATCATACCCCTTAGGGAGATATCTGGGTGTAGTGGGAAGAATATTGGCTCTGGCTCTCCATTGGAAAGACCAGGGTTCAAATCCTGCCTCTTTTGGTTACTTAAGTCAACAAATATGTATTAATTATGTGCTCTAAGAGATAAGAGTTCAAAGAAGGCAAAAGGATGGTCCCTACCTTCAAGGAGCTCACAGTTCAATGGGAAGGACAAAAGATTAATTACTGGGTTCAAACAAGACATTTATTGTTGTTGTTGTTCATCCCTTGTTTTCATAGAAGACCAGTGACATCAAGGGTGCCATCTTGACTAGCCCATGAGTTGGATTTAAGTGAGGCAGAGTTGCACCAAGTACTCACCCTCACTCTCTCTCCTAGAGTCATCAAAGTCCAGAGGCAGGAGAAAAGGCAAGATGATTGGTCACACAGGGAATGGCTTTGGCATCTTCCATGTCTGACCATGCTCTAAGCACTCCACAGTACCTGCTTCAGTTGCATTCACGGCTATTTGAACAAATTGTTCTCATCCACCCATTCCAATGGGAGAAGTCTTCACTTGCTAACTCACAAACCAGATACCCTCAGCCTGGTTTGGTCCATCTGGCAAGATGGTTTACAGAGGTGTGACCACTATGCATGCTGCCTCTTCTTAGAACCACACAGGATAGATGGAAAGCAATCTGAGAAGGGAGGGCATTAGCAACTGGAAGGCCTAGGAAAGGACTCCCAGAGTAGGTTGGATTTGAGCTTAGTCTTAAAGGCAGTCAAGAAAACCAAGAGGCACAACTAAGGGGGCAAAGCATTCCCAGAGTGGGGAACAGCTTGTAACTTGGAGATAATGCAGAAATTGCAAGGAGCCTCATACTGAGGGACCATAGACTTACTGATGGAGAATAAGGCAAGGGAAGGCTAGAAAGGTGGGAAAGGACCAGGTTCTAAAGGGCTTTGCATGCTGAAGAACAAAGGAGTTTACATTTGACTCTAGAGGTCAGAGGAAGGCACCATGGGCAAATCACTTCTATTCCCAGGCTCTCTAGGGAGTCTCAAGTTGGCTCTCCTCATCAGTCACTTTTCTCTTATGTGATTTGCCTCAATAGTAAAATGAGAAGGTTGGACTAGATTATCTTGAAGGTCCATTCTCAGTCTATAAACTGATAATTTTAGAATTGGGGACTGGAAGGGATAGCAGGAGATATCAAAGTCAGTTCTTCGTTTTACAGATAAGGAAAATGAGAGCCGTTCAGACAAAGTGACTTATCCAGAGTCATATAGACACTAAGGAGTCAAGTCAGGTTTCAAACTCCATGCTCTTCCCAATGTCCCATGAAGATTCCCTTCTCTCCTCCCATTGCTTTCCTCTCTCTCCCACTCCCCTCCATTCTCTTTCCCTCTCCCCCTCCCCTCCCTATTCCTCCACTCCCAGTTCTGGGAGAGAGGAACAGGAAGGAAGCTTTATGAAATGGCCAACATTGGACCCATCTACATAGATATGGGGTGAGGGTGGAGGGTGGGATGGGATGGATGAGGTGCTGGAACAGGAGGAAATCATAAAGCAACGTGCTATCATGGAATCATAGTGTCGAAGAGCTGAGAGGCACCTTAGCTTCCATTCAGTCCAAGCCCTATACTAAGGAATCCCTAATATAACAAACTGGAGGAGACAAGGGTCCAGCCTCTGCTAGGAGACCTCCAAGGAGGGAGACACCCGTCCCCTCTCAAGGCAGTCTATTCATTATACTTTAAGTCAGCTCCCAACAGCAACCTTAAGATTTTTTTCTTTGCACCAATGGCTTCTGGTTCTGCCCTCTGGGACCAAACAGGGGAAAGAGTGCTGCATCTGTACTCAGAGGCATCAAGTTCAAATTCCGGCTCTGCCATGTACTGCCTAGGTGACCTTGGGCAAGTCACAGCCATTCAGGGCTTCAATTTCCTGAGCTACAAAAGAGGATGAAAAGGTTTTATTTGATGACTCCATTCCACTTCTAAATCTAGGATACTATGCTGGGGAGTAGTCATGTTCATTTCAATTCTCCCATATCTGTGCATTCTGTCTTGGTTCAATCACCCACCTCAGGCCCCAGATCATCTCTGGGAAGAACCTATTGGCTTATATAAAATTGTTATTGTCATTGTTCTTTTTCAACCTTGTCTGACTCTTTGTGACCCCTTTTGGGGTTTTCTTGTCAAAGATACTAGAATGGTTTGCCATTTCCTTCTCCAGCTCCTTTTACAGATGAGGAAACTGAGGCAAACAGGGAGAAGAGATTTGCCCAGGGTCACACAGCTAGCAAGTGTCGGAGGCTGGGTTTGAACTTAGGAAGAAGAGTCCTCCTGATTCCAAGTCCAGTACTCTACTGGCTGCTGCCCCCTTATGCGTAATGAAAGCATTCAATTGGGTTTCACCTTCTAAGTAGTCCTTAGTGGGGAGTACAGGGGACTCCTAATAGGTCTGATGGGAGAATTTAGAGTCAACTTGATGAGGGCTACAACAACATTCAAATGTTCCTACAAAGATCATCTCTGTTTCAAAAGCCTAGACTGGAATCTGCTCCAACTACCTGCCTTGGAGAACAGTCATATTGACAATTTCTTGGATGGTTTAACTCAGCACCAAGACAATCCACCTGGGTTTCCCTGGCCCACCTTCCCCCCACTGGAGGCTTTGGGGCAGGAGGAAGAGAGGACAAAGCTTATTGAGAAAACTTTCAACTATCTCCCCAACTAATACTGCATTTCCATGGGTGGCTCTTGCAGAACTGCCTAGCAAAAGTCAAAAGAATCAAACAACCATTTAAGAGTCTACTATGTGCCAGGCACTATGCTAAGAGCTTTACAACTATTACCTAATTTGATCCTCCCAACCGCCTTGGGAGTGAGGTGCTATTATTACACCCATTTCACAGTTGAGGAAACTGAAGCAGTCAGAGGTTAGGAGACTTGCCCAGGGTCACACAGCAAAGATATAAATGAGACTGAATTCAGATCTTTCCGACTCCTAGACCCATTGCTCTATCCACTGTGCTGCCCAGCTGCCTCTAGGGGCCACTGATGTAGTAATGAGATCCCTGGATGGGGCATCACAGGATACCCATGTCCCAGCAATACCACTAATTAGCTGTGATCTTGGGAAAGGGACTTCAACCCCAGAGCTCAGTGTTCTCATCTGTTATATGGTAGGTACAGTTAGACTAAAATCAGCAGTGATTGATAAAACCCAGGCTACTTAAGGATAGTTTTTGTTGGTTTTTTTTTTTTTTTTGCAATCTGCTTAACTCAGACATTTGTCCTACGTTTATTTGGTGATGTATAATTCATTTCCTTCACGGAGCTATTGAGCAGCTGTTTGCTTTCTCCCCAGACTGTGAGTTCCATGAGGGCAGAGACTGTCTTTAGCTTCTTGTTGAATCTCCAGTGCCTAGTACAATTCCTGGTGCTCAATAGGCACATAATAAATGTTTATTGATTTGATAGATTTGAAAAAAAATGAAAGGGTTAGATTAAATGACCTGAAAGTTTCCTTCCAGACCTCATCTTCCATGATTCTATGATTTCCTGGGAAAATTAACAAGATTTTCTCCCTGAATCAATCAGGCCACTATATCTATCATTGATTTAGTAAGTGCAGAATCAGGATTGTCAAACGAAATTTCCACCCACTTCTGATTTTACATGTGGGGAAACTGAGACGGAGAGGTCAGTTGCCTTCCCCAAAGTCATTCAACTCATTAGCCTGGAATCTAGGTCTCCCAACTGAGAGCAATGTTTTGTATTTCAACATGCTGTCTCCACCCTCACTCCCAGTGGAGATCTTGGCCCTGATTCTTATGAACACCCAGCTCGATTGCTAATGGCATTATTATTATTACCATAATTAATGGGACCTAATAACTCCCACAAATCTAGCCCATTACAGAATAATATGCAGAATCGGCCCCTTTCCCATATCGTTAGCAAATCTATGATCTGAGGGAGAGAGGGAAGTTCAGCAAATTGGAAATGGGGTTGAAACCGTTTTCTTTGATTTTATATACATATATATATGTATTTTTTTAATCATGTCAGAGAGATTTTCGCCAGTTCATGCCAGAATGCTGTCATTCTTCCTTTCTTTCCCTTCCTTCTTTCTTTGCTGAAGAAATGAGGACTCTGTCGTACCCCCATGCATCTATTTTCCGGGCAATTTATTTCCTTCTGCATATAAGGTGCGTGGGGGACGGGATGGGGGCGGATTATTTCATATGAGCTGTTCCGCTGAAAGGCCTATTGGGAGGTCTGTCCCTGGTGCCCCCACCTTATCTCGCAAAGTGGGGGGCTGGGAGGGGAAGCTGAGGGCGCCACGGAGAGTGCCAGTCCCTGGTAATTTGGCAAAGAGGGTGCCTATGGTACAGGAGCCATGGGGGACATGGGGTGTGAGCTCCCCATCTCAGAATGCCCTCCAAGACTCAGTCCTACACTGCCAGCGGCTCCGCGGCTCCCCAAGATTTATTTGCAATGAACACGTCTACTGGTAATTGATGGCTCCTGGGGTTTGCATAGAGGGTAGGTGCCTGTGTGAAGGAGGTGCCGTTGTGGGGAGAAAGTAGGGGTGTGGGGAAGGGGAGCCAAGGATTGGGTGGGAGGGGGATGGAGGAAGCTGGGGCTCGGGGTGGGGGGTAGGGTGGGGTGCGTCAGTGTCGTGCTGTTTCAAATTTGATTTATCCCTAATGAGTTCTGAGCACATGGCTGCTCCCGGTTCACTCTAGGGGCCAGGGCGGCCCCCCGCAGGCCCCATCCCTGCTCGGGTTCCGTGGCAACAACCACCGCCCGCTCAGAAAAGAGCCAATTTCCACAATGCACAGTCCGTTTCACTCAAGGGGAAATCACATTTCCCTGCGAAAGCCTTAGGCAGCGAGTGCCACACTTGGGAAGCCTGGCGGGCTGCCGCCTCATCACAGATGGGGAGACATGCCAGTCCCCGAAACTTGTGTCCTACCCTTCCCCCACACACAGACATCCAATGGCTCACATCTCCTCCAGTCAAAACCCCAAGAAGCCTCCAAGAAACCCATCTCCATCGAGCCTCCCAGCGGTATGGTATCGCTGTGGAAAGAATACGGTATCTGGGGTCCGAAGACCCAGGTTCGAATTCCAGCTCTGAGACTGATTTCCTCTGCCTCAATTTCCACCCGCTGAAGAATGAGGAAGTTGAACTAGAGATGGTCTCTAAAGCCCTTTCTAGCTCTAAAATCCCTAATCCTAGAATAAAGATGTTGGACTAGGCAGTCTCTAAAGTCCATTCTAGCTTTAAAATCTATAATCCTATGATCTTCAATCAATTCTCTGTGCCTCGGTTTCCTCCTCTGTAAAATGAGGCGATTAGACTAAATATCCTCTAAGGTCCTTTGAAGTATCAAGTCCAAAAACCTAGGACCTTGGACCTGAGTGCTGACCAACACAGGAGCCCTGGAGGATTCAAATGAATAATAGAGAGGGCGTGGTCCAGAGGATGACCACTAGGAAAAGGGACAAAGGAATATCTGTCACCTCCTTCCAAGGTGTTGAATGTCAGTCAAACTGGCTTCTTCTCTGGCTCTCAGATTCTAGCCTTTGGAGAGAGCACGTAATGCCCATGGGAGTGAGGTTGGGAGTGAAGGGGAAGGAGGGATTGTTGTACCTGTCCGGAAAGACCTAATTCCAGCCCCACCCTCCCTCTGCCTTCCCTTCACTTGGATCCTCAAACTTTCCATCTACATACAATCTTGGAAGCCTTGAAGAGCAAAACAGAAAGAAAGGGAAGGAGACCCTAAGGAAAGAAAACAGAAAATGATGAAGTAGAGCTATTTCCTGGAGGATTGTTTTCTAAGTACAGTGAATCCGTAGGTGGAGAGCTGGCAGGGAGGCCAGAGGTCACCAAGTCCAATCCCTTCACTTTACAGATGAGGAAACTGACACCCAAAAACATGATCAGTAATAGATCTAAGTCTGGGGCCTCAGAAGCCAGCAGGTATAACATATGGAGAAACTGAGGCCGTCAGAGGGGAAATGACTTGGACAAGGTCATTTGACAGTAAATAGCAGACCCAACAGCCCAGTCCAGCTCCATTGATTAAACTAGTTGTCACGGTGAATAGGGTGCCACCTGGTTCAAATCTGATCTCAGACCCTTCCTGGCTGTGTGACCCTGGGTAAGTCAATTAATCTGCTTCTCTCAGTTTCCTTAACTTTAAAAGGGGGATAACAGCACCTACCTTATATGGTTGTTGTAAGGAATAAATGAGATAATATTTGTAAAGTGCTTAGCAAGGTTCCTGGCATACAGTAGGCACCATATACATATACATGTTTGTTTCCTTCTCCTCACCTTCCCTTCCCTCCATACCCAGAGCTCTTAGGCATTGTCTAATACCTCTCTCCCCACTGCCTTTGGGATGGGGCAGAGTTGGGGGAGGTGGGGGGGGGGAGGAGAGGGGGTGAACAATTTTCTTCTTAATAGGCCGGAGGAGACAGAGAAATGAGAGGACACTTTCCAGATCCCTCCAAAAGCAAGAAAGGTAAAGGGAAGACAGCCCAGAGACTTGGTCCCAGCATCACAGCTCAACATCCCTTGGTCGACCAGCCTGGTCCTCATCTGCTCCAAAATTTGTCCTTCTCTGGTCAGTCCAGGACCAGACCATCTCTTCCCCCACCCCAACCCTGGCCAAGTACAAGTGCCCCTGAGACAACATGCTCTGGGTAAGAGGCAAATCCAGAATGGGCAGGTAGTCATGAGAAGTAGAGAGAGGATGAAGAGAGTGAAGGAAGAAAAGATGGAGAAGAGGAGGAAAGGAGCAGCTTTTATTAGGAAGGGGACATTTCATCAGAATGAGAGCTTTGTCCAATATATGGGCAAGAAGACAAACATGATGATGCCCCTTGACAGACAGAAAAGCAGCTATTTTCCCAAGGAACATAAATCCTTTATAAGTCTAAAAGGCAGAGGATTGAAGCATTACAGATGAGGAGAGACCCTGGGCCACTGTCCTAGAATAGTGACAGTTGGATGTGGAGTTAAAACCATGTCAACAACATCTCCTGCTCTGAGTCATGGGTGAGTGGGCTCCTGGATTTAAAGCTGGAACGGACTTTAGAGGCATCTGGTCCAATCCTTGCATTTTCACAAATGAGCATACTGAAGCAAGGCTAGAATCTGAATGCTGGCTCCCTCATGCCAAATCCAGCCAGGTTCATATGTCCAGACATAGATAAAGCTGAGAGCCAGGACCGAGTATCACCAGAACATGGACCTCAGAAGTGTGCTGGACAGCTGTGATGGTCCAGGGATTGGAACTCCCTCCCCAAAATGCCCAAATGGTGCTTTGAAAGTCATTAAGATCAGAGCTGCAGAGTCAGAAGAGGCCTCAGGGGCCCTGGCCTCCACTTGACACAGAGGTTAAGAGATTTAACATGGTAGATCAAGAGAAGGAAAAGACTCAGAAGCCAGATGAGGCAGCCGAGATCTATGGTGGTCAAGGGATTAAAGAGCATAGGTCCTGGGAGGGACCATAGAGCCCAACCCCCTCATTTTACAGATTAGGAAACTAAGGTCATGGAGATGAAGCACCTTTCCCAAGGCAACACATCTAACAAGTGTCAAAGGCAGAATCTGAACCCAGGTCCTGACTTCAGAGTCAGTGGGTTCCTGGCAGATTACAAATGCCTCCATTCTATCTCAATATGCTCCAGATAGCAGGGGATGGACATGTGATACAGAGCTGGGAAAGATTAGGACCAAAAGGAGTTCTCCCCCAAACTCCAGAGAGTAGTAAGAGGCAGTCCTGACCTGTCTCAGAAAATTTCTATTTGTACTTGGGGGAGGGGGAAGCAATGTATGGGCAGGAAGAAAAGGAGGAGGTCAGAGGATTTTGGGGGGTCAGAGTGTTGAGGAGCTATATATACCTGGGGACCTAGGCAGATCTCTCATGAGAACTCTTCAGTGACTATACCACAAGAAGATGGCCACCAGACAGAGTGGAGAGGATGCCTGGCATGGAGGGAGGGGGACAAGGACAAAGGTTACTGGCAGCTGAACTCCAGTGAGGTCCAGGTCCAAAACTATGATGGGGGATTCCTTCCCCCTCCTAGAAGGTGTGGCCCCCAGGACTTAATCAGGGAGGGACATGGCCTCAGAAAATGAGGAGCCTTCCCCACTCCCCAATGAGAGAGCCAGCAGCAAGGAGCAGTAGCCCTAGGAGGGATTCTAAAGCAAATTTCCCAGCTCTCCTCCCCTCCCCTCCTCTCCTCTTCCCTCCCCTCCCTTCCTTTCCTTTCCTCTCCTCTCCTCTCCTCTCCTTTGGTCTCTTCTTTCTCTGTGTGTCTCTGTCTCTCCCTCCCTCCTCTGTCTCTGTCTCTGTCTGTCCCTCTATCTCTCCATCTCTTTCTATTTGTCCCTGTCTCTGTCTGTTTCTCTGTCTCCCCATCTCTTTCTGTTTGTCCCTGATCTGTCTCTCTCTAATACATTTCCCCATTGCTGTCCCTCTCCCCCTGATCTCTTTACCCTGATTACTTCACCTTCCTTCAAACTCCTTCTTCACAGAAGCATGGACACAGAGATTCTCAGATCAAGAAGGCACCTCAGAGGACATCTAACCCACCCCAAGCCTGAGCAAGAGTCCCCTCTACTACACAATGGACCATTGCATGTTGATTTTCAATAAAGGGGAAGTTACCACCTCCAGAGGCAGCCAATTAATCAGATTTGCCCTAATGAGTCATGGGAGGGCACCTCCCTCCAGCTCCCTCCCTGACCAATTGCCTTGGGTAAGAGAGAAGCTCAGAATGTGCAGGCTAATGTGAAAAGGAGACTGGGACTGGGCAGGACTGCTAAGGCATTGAGGGACGGCTGGGAGAAATAGAGATCTACTTTCATCATCAAGGCAAGGCCTGTCCTGAGATCATAGCACCTGCAGGCTTCTGGGACACAGTGTATCACAAAAGTGTAACCAATACAGAGCAAGTAGGGCTTTGTCCCAGCATGCTGTCATCTGATAGGAAGCAGCCCACTGCGTCTCTGTGACGGTATGATGCTCCTCTGTGTCTCTTGCTTTGCCCCTACGTCCAGTGCAACCCTCCTAAGCCATGACTGCCAGGGTCCTATCACAGCTACCAACTTCCCCCTCACCCCCAAACCCCCAAAAGGGAAAGAGCTGGGGCTGCCCCCCATCCCATCAAGATTACATTATTGTACAGGGGAAAGGAGGCAAAATTGGCACGCTAGGGACCCGAGTTCAGATCCTAGCTCTGCTGCTATCTGTGTGACATGAATAAGATGCCAACACTTACTTTCCCTAGGCCTCAGATTCCTCTGCAAAATGAGGGAGCTGTTCTATATGACTTAAGAGGTCTCTTCCAGCTTCAAAACTCTGATCCTATGATAGACTGTCTCCTGTGCTGCTGCTGACTCAATAATGAAAAATTCCAAGTTATGGCTCTGATACAGGTCCTTCCCACCACCCCTGCCCCAAACTTGAGACTCCTAACTATGTAGCCCACCCCACACAGTCTTCCTCCCTTGCTCTCTTCCCATATCCCCTCTGTTCCCTCCTCATAGTCCTCTCCCCCTCCCACACCTCTTCCCATGCCCAACTCATACCTTTTCTCTTCCTTCTCATGCACACCTCCCCCATACCTCCTCTTTCTCACACTCCCCTCCCCTCCCACACCTTCTTCCCAAGCACCCTTCTCCCTGTCCCTCCTCCTTTTCCCTCTCATTGACTCCTCATGCCTTCCTTCCCTAGATCACCTTCCTTCCCATTCTCGCCTTCCTCCATCCCTCCTTCCTATGCACATTTTTCCCAGGTTTCCTCAGCTCCTGACTTCTTTCCCATGTGCCAACCCTCATCTCCTACCACCCTGAAGCCCCCTGTGTACTCTTTCCTTCCCACTATCTTACCTACCCACAAGGGCAACACTCAACTATATCGCCCCTCCCCCCACTTTTAGGAGCAACCTGGGAGAAGTAATTTCAAAACTTTTCACTCTGAGCTGAGAGCTGTGGACACTTGCGGGGAGGGGGGGGGGGAACCTAATGATCCCTCTGCTTCATAGTCAACTTCAAAGATAGTTGCTGTAGGGCATCCTGAACTACGCCCTCCACCCCCCATCATAACTATGGCAAAGGCAAAATGGAGATTCCTAGATGTCAGCCTTGTGGAGGCTCTCACGCTCCAGGTTACAGGCATAGAAAGCTCCTGAGGATGGGTTCTGGCCCTCCGGAGCTGGAAGCTCTCTGGATATTGACCCAAGGTCCCAAAGCACTCTTTGGATGACAATTATCACTGAACCTCTGTAAACGCAGAAGTATTCTTCACAGTCCATTGGGAGAAGGACTAGAGGCCAGAAAGGAGACAGAGAGATTCAAAATCCTCAGGCAAATCTAAGGTGTAATGGGACCCCAGTGTCCTTGTGATTAGCCCAGAGGTAGGGTACAATCCTTTCTCTAAAGGGTATGTCTCCCCTTGGCAGGTGCCATTGTGTGTGTGTGTGTGTGTGTGTGTGTGTGTGTGTGTGTTTGTACTGCTCCCCACCCCCAAAGGAGACTGGGAGGCCACAGACCAGATTCTCAGCATTGGGAGGGAGCCCACTTGGGATCTTGTGAAATGGCATACCTGCCTTCAGGGAGAGCCTGCTGGCCATTTCCTTCAGAAGTGAGCCTTAGTGGGTGGCCCCATTCCCTGTCCCTGACCCCCTGGCACACTTCCTAACAGTGAGGACTGGTGAGTGAAGCTCTGTTTCTTCAGGCTGAGCCATCTGGACAGATTCCTTATCCCTGTGCCTTTCCTCCATGACCCCACAGACCTCTCACTGCTGCCAAGACTGACTGGCATTCTCTAATGCCTTCCCCTCTCCAGGTGTAACCCCAGAGGCATGGCTGGAAACCTCTCTTCCCTCACTCTAGCAAAGCATGGTCGGGGCAAAGAGGGGCTTGTGAAATCACCAAACCAGTTCTTCTCTTTTGCCTTTTTACTCCATACCCCCATCCCCACCCCACTGGGAGCTTTGGGAGCTAAGAAGAATTCTAAGATTTAGAGCTGGAATAGATCAACACCTTGGATTTCTAAATGATGATACTGGGAGTTTAAGTAACTTGCCCAAGATCCCTCAAAGTAAGTGCCTGAGCCAGGATTCAAACCCAGCTCTCTCTGACTCTCCACCCAAAATTCTTTACACAGCACAGCACTGCCTTCTGGACTTTTCTGTCACCGAAAACCCTCTTAGAATCTTTGATTGTAGTCCTCTTATGCAGGGTGCTAAGGAAGGACCCATAAGTGCCCAGAGCCTTTTCTGGGCATCCCAGGGTTCCCCCCCCCCTTTGCATTTTATGGTTACACTATTTCCTCTCCATCCCCATCAACTAGCTCTTTGTGTCCCACATTTTCCCCATCTTCCCAAGGAAAATAAGAGAAAATTCCCTCAGGAGACTTCTTAGAAGGCTGCCCCAACACCTTTCCCAGCCAATCCAGAAATCTGAAACAAAGAAGAATGTTTTATTGACTGATGTGGGTGGCAGGGGGTTTTCTGAGTGGTGTGTGTGTGTGTGTGTGTGTGTGTGTGTGTGTGTTTAGAGAAGCATCAAGGGGGGAAGTCCTGCTGCCACAGGGAGATAATTCATAAGGAGGTAAAGGTCTAGGAATGAAAAGAGGGCTCAAACTCAGGCTGAGCTTCATTTACAGTATTTACAGACAGACCCAATGGGACAGGGGGCTCCACCCCCCTTCACTAGGAGGGCATCTCCTCCGTAAGGGAGGAACTTGGTTCTCTCCAAGTTGGCCAGACCTCAGAGGGATATCTCCCTCATGGCACATTTGGGTTTAGGAAGGAGCACATGACCTAGGAATGATGTCTCAGTTTAGAGAAATGGATCCCAAATGATTGTTTCCCCTTACATCATGCATGTTTGACCAAAGGAGAACCTGCTTCTCCCATCATCCCCAGGGTGTCTGGGGGACAGCTGGAGGAGCTTCTGGTTCATTTCTTTCTCAGCCTGTATGAAGCGCATGTCAGGCCCGCCTGGTGGCATTGATCAAGGGAAGGATCCATGAGAAGTATACCTCATAGGGTTCTTTTCAAAGAATTTCTGCTTCAGCAGAAGGAATGAAGGTCAGTGAAGAGCCCGAGGGTCTGATCAAGAGTGTCCCTCAGTCCATGCCTATGAAATAAGGTATAAAGGGAGCCCAAGAAGATGAATAGAGAAGAAAAACAGCACACCTCTCCTCCCTGCCCCTCTTCTGGGAAAGAAGGGCTAGGAGAGAGAGAGATGGGGAAGTCACTGGGAGGAGGATCCGCATCAGGGGAAGGAGGCGGGGTCGGGCTGGGTGTGTCTGCATGAGTGCCCCAGTATCCCAAGACAGCATCACATTGAGTACATAACCAAGGGAAAGCCAAATCTATACCCCATTGCAGCTGGGCTCCCTCCCACCCCACTCCTGCCAAGGATCCATCTTTCCCCAACTTTTTGCCTTCCCCTTCCCATCATCTCTCCTTTAATGGGGAGAAAGCCACAGTCCACAGTTTCTTTTTCTCCAAATCTGTCACTTTAAAAAGAAAAGGGATGATTTCCTTTCTCCAGGACTCCTGTCTCATATTAAGGAGTCTTGGGGGACAGCTTGGTCTTCCTCAAGGTCATTGTGTCTTTCACGTTTCATTAAATTAACCACGCAGGGAGTTGCAATGCTGGACTTGTGGTTATTTTTTCACGTAATAAATAAAGATTCCTTTGTGTGACTTCCTGGGGCCTGTCCCAGCCCAAATCCTCCTGTGGCCCGCCGATCGGTGGCTCCCACTGTCCCCATGGTAACTACAGGTGGTCAAAGGCCGAAGCGGTGGTGGGAGGCGCGTTTGCCCTTGAGGTGGAACTGTAATAATATGGGGAGCCTAGACGAGTTAAAAGAAATAACAACGTTGCTGGTCAGAAGGGAGACTTGCACCAGAGCCTTCCCTGCATCTGCTGACCTTTAAGACAGCTCAAGTTAAACATTTACCCCCCTCCTATCTGATCATCAAAGATTAACTCCTCTCTCCTCTTATTTCCTCTTCTTCCCAGGCCTCAGCACTGACTTTCTGGCAAGGGTGGGAATGTTTCTTTTTTTTTTCTTCAGGTTGTTTTTTTTTGTGATATAACTGACTTTCTACATTCTTGCTTTGGGAAAAGACCACATCTGGAATTCAGAAGAACTAGTAGAGTAATAGTAGGAACACATCTGGAAGGCATTGTTTGGGCAGTAGTCATCGAGGTCCTTGAGGACAAGGCCCTGACTAGCCAGAAGGGTGTAGGACAAGAAGAGAGGTTGGGTTTGTAAGTCTTTCCCCAAGGATCCCGCTGGCTACCAACATGGACAGACTTGTGAATAACAGAGGGGAATGGCCCCTGATGAGCCATTGAGTCAAGTCAGAACTGGAAGAGATCATTAGGTATACAACCTCATCATTTTGCAGATGAGTAAACTGAGGCCCAGAGAGGTTGAAAGTTGGGATTTAAACCCAGGCCTTCTGAATCCCAAGCCCAGTGTTCTTCTCACCATTTTATTCTCCCTATTCCTGCTTCTCTCAACACCCCCACGCCTTTTCTTGGCCAACTGATCAACTATTTGTCCCCAAATCTTTAAACTGAAGGTTAAAAACAGGAGGGAATATGGAAATCAATACAAGATTTTCTCAATCCCAGTGTTTTCTACAGCTCCCAGAAGCCTAGCAATAGGTGGGAATGGTGGGGAAGGGTGGAAAGAGGCAGAGGGGCAGAGTTAGCCAGGGGCTACTCTTCTGCCTGAGAAGGGTCTGACAAAGAGTGATCTCCATGAGTATGCCATTAATGGAAGGGCTTCAAGGTGAGACTCCTTCACCTATGATACCACCCCAAAGCCTGGACCCCAGGGACAGTGTAACAGTGAAGCCCTCCTTCATACAGCACAGCGAATGCCTCCACTCCTGCCAGCAGAAGCAGTCAGAAGATCTGGAATATACTTCTCCATCTCAACTGACAATGTCTTCTCCTGGTGCCCAGTGAATCCTAGGGCCAAGGGCTAGGATAGGAGGAAAGTAAGTCTGGAGCCCGGGAAAGACTTGGCATCTCCTTCCTTTGAATTATTCAGGCATAGGTGCTGTCCCCCTTTACTAGGTCTACATGGTTATTTTGTACTTACTAGGGACAGGAATAGAGACTAAATAAATATGTGATTTCCTTGGTGTAGGGAGCTCCCAAATGGGGACACTCCCTCTACCCAAGCAGGTCTCTCCCTTCTCTTCTTAAAGAATGGCCTAAGGCAAGGAGGGGTAACCTGACTGGCCCAGGGCCTCACAGTCAGGAAGTGTCAGTTAGGACTTGAACTCAAGCCTTTCTGGCTGCAAGTCTAGCTTTCTACCCACTAGGTGGTACAGTAAATAGTGAGTTAGGTCTGTAGTAAGTTGGGAAGACCCGAGTTCAAATCCAGTCTCAGACACTTTCTAGCTATGTGATCCTGGTCAAGCCTTTAGCCTCTGTTTGCTTCAGTTTCCTCATTTGTAAAATGGATGTAATAACAGCGCCTGATCCCAGAGGATCAAATGAGATCACAATTGTAGAGTGCTCACCGCATGTTGGCAATAATTACCATTATTATTAAATCAGGCTGCCTGTAAGGATGTGCACACATATGTATAGACATACACATATATGTATTGTACACATGCAGATATAAAGTACATATTCTTTATATGGTGTGTATAGCATACAGTATGTATCTATACACACAAATGTGAGCATCTCCACACATCATATGTGTAGGATACGTGTACTATGTACATATATGTACATGTGTGCATGCATGTATACAGACATAGATGTAAACTTATTTGTATATTTCCTGTCTCCCCCAATGGCAAGGAAGGTCTTGGAGGGCGGACATCACAGTATGACTCATCATTATCTCTGCATCCCTAGTAACCCTCTTGTTGCCCAGTACATAGTAGTTGATTATTAAAAACTTATTGGTTGGTGGATGGATGGTTCTTTGGGGGAAGAACTCTGTCTCCTTCTCTTCATCCCATTGGGTGCCATGACCACAGCTCATGCCAACTGGAGGAGGGAAGGTCCAGTGGCAGGCAGTCTGCCCCTTTCCCTAACTCTCCCCTCTCTGCTCATCATCTTGACACCTCTAACGCAGTTTACTGCCCTCCCTGCCCTAGGAGGGTTGGCCGGCCCCAGAGAAGGACACTTACTCAGCAGGCTGGAGTTGGGGAAGCGCCAGGCCTCGCTGTAGGAGGAGTAGGGGGAATGACCATAGGCGTTTCCAGAGTAGTCGCTTCCTGCTGGCATAAGACAGAAGAAGAAAGGCCTGTGAGGCATCTAGCTTGGGTGGTAGGAGGAGAAGATGAGGGCAGCTGAGCCCAGGGACCAGGACAAGATTTCAAAGCAGATGTTCTGAAAGGTATCTTCCAGCTCTCAGTCTAGAACCCTAGGATCCAATGATCAGGTATTGGGCTTAGAATCTGAAGGATCTGGATTTAAATCCCATGTCAGATACTTGTTAGCTGTGTGACCTTGGACAACTCATTTAACCTCCCTGTTTCCTCTTCTGTAAAATCAAGGGACCTCAATGACCTCCAATGTCCTTTCCAGCTCTAAATATATGATTCTAAGAACCAATATCTTTGTTCCAGAGCAGAGGGAGTAGAGAGGGCTGGCAACTCCCTCTGGGAAGGTTGGGGGACAGGAATGGAAGGGGCACCAGCTACTTTCATGGAACCTCAGTTTCCTCAGCTGATAAGAGTTATGTCTAAGACCGCTCCATTGGAACTTTTTTGAGGATCTCCATCATCCTTCCAGGTTTAAAAGTTTCCTAATTCAACCCCAGGACTGGTTTCTCCCAAGGGACATGCAGGCTATAGCAAGGGATGAAGTGAGAAAGGTTGAGGCTTGATTGTGGCTGGAGAAAATAGGAGAAGCCAAAGAATTTTAGAGCTGGAAGAGACAGAAAACAAACAATCCAGTCTAATTCACTCTACTCCCATCCCTGTTTTACAGATGGGAGAACAGAGCTTAGAAGAAACACAGCCAGGATTAGAATCCAAGTCTTTGGAGCCTCAACACTACAGGAAAATACATTTAAAGCTGGAAGAGACCAGGATCCAATCCTTCAGTTTTACAAATGAGGAAAACAAGGCATGGAAGTATGAAGTGACTTGCTCAGGGTCACACAGCTACTAAGTTGCTGTGATGGAGTTTGAAGCCAGGTCTCCCAGACTCCAAGGCCATCACTCTATCCACTATGCCCTTCCCCTAGGGAGGAGGAACAGCTCACAGACTCAGCCCCTGGATACTCTGGCATGCCTTGGGATGCTTGTCCCAGATTCCATCAGCACAGGCGTACCTCAGTGTAAGCAAACTGAGTACAGGAGAATTTCACAGATCTGGAAGACTTTGGAGGTCATTTCATCTGACCCCCTCATCTAATAAATGAGGAAACTGAGTCTGAGTCCCAGAAGGATCCAGAGGCTACTCAGTCCAACATTTTCATTTTATAGATGAGAAAATTGATAGGCAGAGGGGACTCTACTGCAGCCCTATCATTGTTATCAGTGAGGAAACTGAGGAATGCAAAGCTGGGATTTTGGTTCTAGCCATCTCCCCAAGTCTTAATGCAGGCATGCAGGAGGAGGAGACAGAGGCAGAAGAGACAGATGGCACTGTGATCATATCAGAGCTAGAAGATGTATTAGAAATCTAGTATAGCACCCATCCATTTTACAGATGAAAAAACCGAGGCCCAGGAAAGTTAGGTGACTTGCTGGAGGTAGAATACGGTAAGCAGTGGGGCAAACACCCAAGGCAGCGAGTGGCCTTGGCCCTGCCCCAGCCGCTGGTGTGTTCACAGGGTAGCCAATAGTAAATGATCGTGCAGAGGCATGTAGAGCACTGGAAAGGGCCTTCATACTGGGTAAGCCTCTTCACCAAATGCTCTGAGTTGGGGGAAGGGAGGAGGAATCCAGACTTCCTTGATTTGTGGAACACCCATTGTTCGTGATCCCTCTGCAGAAGCAGGCCAGCAGTAGCCTTAGAAAGTTGCCGGAGGACACTAGAGCAGCACCATGGAGAGAGCACTGCTTCTGGAATGTGAGACCCTCACTTCAAAGCCTACATCAGACCCTTGGGCTGACCTTAGGTAAATCACTTAACTTCTAGGCTTCAGTTTACTCATCTGGAAAATGGGGTGGAAGGACAGAAGGGCTGGCCTCTGAGTTCCTTTCCAGTCCTAAGTCTATAAAGTCAAGTGATTCAAACAGGGTCACGAGCAATGTATGTCAGAGGAAGGAGCTGAGTCTGGGTCTGATGGCAAGGCCAGTCCTCTATTACCTAGTCTACTCTTGCTCTCAAGCAGTCAAATGCACCTGGTTTTTACACAGATGGGCATTAAAGGCACCTAGGTGGTGTAGTGGATACCTTGGGCCTACAGTCAAGGAGATCTGAGATCAAATCTGGCCTCAGACATTTCCTAGCTGTGTGACCCTGGGCAAGTCACTTAACCTCTGTTTGCCTCAGTTTCCTTTTCTGTAAAATGGATATGATAATAGCACCTACCTCACAGGGTTGTTATGAGAATCAAAGGGGATAATCGTAAAGTGTTTTTAGCACAGTACCGGCACATAGTAGATCCTTAATAAATGCTTGTTCCCTCTCCCTGCCTCAGGGTATGCCTTTTTTTGTGAAAAATCTGAACTTTGAACTCAATTGAATTGTTTGTAGGAAGCATGGGCCCTGATTCTATTATAACTGTAGTCTTTGTTTTGTAGAAGGATCCTTTAAACAGTCAACCCACATTTAGGTCTGATTTAATTTCCCACAGTTTGCACTGTGAGCAAAGCAGAGAAAGGGCTGAACTGAGTCAGAGGACCTGAGTTCAAGTGTTGGTCTTATCTCTTGCTGCTGTGTGACCTCGGACAATTCCCTTAAGCCCTCAGAACCCCTGTTTCCTTATCTGGACATGAAGGGGTTGTAGATGGTCTCTGAGGACACTTCCAGCTCTAGAACTTTACACCAGTGGACCTGTCAGGAGCCCATCTGTTCTGGAGAGGTATAAACTGGCCACACCTAAAATGGTCTGGACACAGCACAGAGCATCTTGAGTTTAAAGCCACCGAGGGTAGGAACTGCTGCTTTCTTTGTCTTGTAAACTCAACTCTAGTACACAGTTGACTGTTGATGAGTTGCCTTTCTTTTCTTTTATTAGGCTCTTGCACCTGTAGTTAAGGTGTAGTTAAGGTGGAGGTATTGTGGAAACTGTATGGAAAAGAGTCTTCCCTTATGGACTCTCCTACCAGGTTCCAGGTCAAAACCTTGACTGCCATCCTGGTACAAAAGCCAATAACTCACTCACTTAGCCCCAGGTGCCCCCCACCTTTCCCCTGGCCAGGCCTGAGGAGTGATTCATAATTAAGAGAAAAACACTATGCTACCTCCCTCCTTCCTCCTTCTCCTTCTCCAAGCAAGCTGCAGAGGAGTGGGGGAGTGAGAGGCAGGGGAGCCGACTGGAGCCCTGGATTGTGATTGAGAGGCCCCATTATCCACACTCTTAAAAAAAATAACCGAATCTTTTCCTTTTTTATCTTGACCAATCTCATTTCACGCTCCAGGAGAGGAAGGGAGGGAGGGAGAGAGGCCTGGGCCAGGAGGGAGAGAGGAGTCAGTATTCTGTATTTTCAACGGTGCATTAACCACATCGCCACGGTAACCAAGCAGCAACAAGTGCCAGCTCAGCAGGTTCCCAGGGAGAGTGCAACCTCCTTCCCTGCTTTCTACTCCCTCCTCCCTCCCTGCCTCTCCCCAGCTCTTCTCCCTCTGTCTTGTCTCCCTCTGTCTCTCTCCAGTTTCTGTGTCTCTGTCATTATCTCTGCCTTTCTACGTTTCTTTCTCTCTGTCTCCATCTCTCTCTCTGTCTGTCTCTATGTCTCTGTCTCTCATTTTTCTCTCTCTCCCCTTCTCTCTCTCTCCCACCCATCTCTCTCTCTCTCCCCACACCTGCCTCAGCACAGGGCACCAAGGGGCAGGCAGCCAGCAAAAAATTAACTCCTGTTTGGAGAGGGAAGGAGGGAGGGAGGGAGGAGCAGGTTAATGAGCAATGCTTTGGGAGGTGGGAGCCAAGAGAGCTGACTGTGCTGGGAGCTGATGCAGCCTCGAGGCCTCCTTCTCTCTCTTTCTCTTTCTTCCTTCCTCCCTCCTTCCCTCTCTTCCTCCTCCTTCTCTCTCTCCCCCTCTCTCCTCTCTTTCCCTCTTCACACAAAGCAGTTCCATTTCCCACACCAGTGACTAGAGACAGGGGCACACTTTCCACTATGGCAGGTGCCCATTGCTTTCTAACAGGGGTCTGGAGTCGAGGCCAGAGAGCTCTCTCCACCACTGCTCTCTGACAGAAAGCCCTGGGGTGGGGGGTGGGAGGCAGTGCAGCCAGCCAGGCATCCTCTTCCAGTGTGTACTTCCTGTCTGAAGACTAAAGTCTGAAACAGGATGGAAGGAGGCAAATAGGGAGGACCTCTCATCCTCCTCCCCATACCTCCAGACTCCAAAATAGGTGGTATGACCCCTAGCCTTGAGAGCCACCCAGTAGACCAGGAGATAGGAAGAAGGGCCTTTTTAAAGGTCATATTTTAAATCTGTATGGGACCTTGGAGGTCATCTAGTCATAGAAACAGAGATCTCAAGCCAGAAGGGACCATAGAGGACACTCAATCCAACACCCTAATTCTGGAGATAAGTAAACTGAGGCCTAGAAGGCTTCGGTGAGTCACAGGAGCAGCACAAAGGAGAGCTGAGATACATGTAACCATAGATTCAGAGCTAGAATGGGCCTTAAAGACCCTAGGATCATCAGAGGGTCATAAGATTTTAAGCTAAAAGGGGCCTTACAGATCATTTGTTCATTTGGGCATAGATTTACAGCTGTTAGGAACCCCTCTACTTTACAGATATGGAAACTGAGACCCAGAAAGATGAAATCACTTGCCCTCGGTCACACAGATTATGAATGGCAGAATCATGAAGCCCTGCTTCATGCTCTAGGAAAGCCATGTGTCTGCTGCCAACAAGTTAAAGTTAGCCATTGTGAGACACCAGGGGGCTGACAGCTACAGCTAGGATGTCCCAGCTCCTTCTGTGATGCCTGATCCCATTTTGGAGTTGGGCGTAAACTCAGAAAGAAAAGGACAAAACCAAGGACAGTCAGGGAACTAAAAGTGCCCAAAGAGAAAAAGCAGCTTGCCTTCCAAAGGAGACAAATTTTGGGACTGCCCTTCAGTGCCCACTGGTAACTCCGGTAGGGTCCCCTCCCACATAACCCTAGGGCCCTAGCCCCCAGTCACGCTCCCTACCTGCCACCATGCCAGCGATGGCAGAAGAGGCATAACTGCCCTGGCCACTGGTGGGGATGTGGGGTGGGTATCCCGGCAGCGTGGGTCCCACCATCTCCCGCCCTAGAAAAAAAAATGGAAGAAGTAGAAACCATCATCAGCTAGAGATTCAACTTTTGCCCCCTCCTTCTCCGGAGGAGTTCAGAATCTTTTCTCCTGTGGGTTGTTCCTGCCTCAAATGTCCCACCCCCAATCATGCTCCTCTCCAAATCCTAGTCAAGCTGCTTCCTCCATGAAGCCTACCCTGACTGCTCCAACCCCTGCCGATGTCCTCCCTCTCTGAACTGGTCCAGCTCATGAAATCTGCAAACATCACTTGGCAACTGCTTTCACACTGTTCTCTAATAACATCATGAGCATTGTCATCATTTCACCAATAAAACTGTAAGCTCCTGGAAGGCAGAAGCTCCTCCCTCTATCCCTCACAGTGCCTAGCTTGGTGCCATGCATACAGTTGACCTTCAATTAATCGATCAACAAACATTTATGAAGCCACTGCTATATGCCAGGCATTGTACTAGGTTATAGGAATATGAAGACAAAAATGAAGAGTCCCTGCCCTCGGGGAGCTCACATTCCATTGAGGGAAATGACAAGGTGATTTAGCCTTCACTTACTTTGCTTCCCCCCTCCTACCTATCACAGTGCCTGGCACATAGTAGGTACATGTTGATTGGTTCAAATACACACAAAAGTAGAAACAAATCGATTAGGAGTTGGGAGGCACTAGAAAGACTACATGTAAAGAGTAATGCTTAAGCTGAGTTTTGAAGAAAACAAGGAATTCTAGGAAGCAGAGATGAGTAGGTAGTGAATTCCAGGCTCAGGCTGCTTCAATAACCCTAAGTTCACAGACTCCCAAGTCCCTAGAGTAAGCTGTGGGTCCTTTGGTGTGGACAGAAGCAGGCAGTGGCTTGGTAAGGTAAGAGTAGACCTCAGCATCTGGTTTACTGCTAGTCTACTGCTACCCTCCATCATGAGGAGTTTGTAATTTACAGACAACCAGGAATGGCTTGGCTTAGTCCTGTGCCCCAGTGGAACTATTTCAGCCCCAGGAAACATACATCTGTTTTCTGGGCCACTCGGAAACAGTAGCTAATTGGGAAATGCTTTATAAACTTTATAAACAATAGAAAGGGGAGAGCTGTAATTTATTATTGTTATTCTTGTTGTTGTTGTTATTTTAATTATAGGCGTGTGCCTAGATTCTGTGACTACTGGTCTTCACAAAAAGATACAGCATTGGCCAGCATCCCTGGGTCCCTTGGATCATAAAGCTTGTTTAAAAAAACAAGTCTCTACCATGTGTGTATTGCCTACAATCCATCCCAGTTTCCAAGTTTGCCTTCCTTTCTCTCCCCATCTCCTGACCATCTTTTCCATTTGCCTCCCTGACCCAGGTCTTCCTCCCCTACCTCTCACTTTCTGGTGCCAACCTGAGTTCAATGATGCCACCCAAGGGCCCTCCTTCTCCTCTGGAAATGATCATCTCTTTTCTCCTCTAACTCTTAGTGGGTCCCTGAATGTCCTCCAGCACTCTATACCCTGGGAAGTGACTGTCTCAGTAGCAGAACTGGCCCTTTACTCTCCCTCCCACCACCTGCCTCTGAGGACCCTTGGGAAAATATTCCCTCCATGGGTGGTTGATCATACATGGTACTACCCACTCAACTGATACTCCCTCTGAAAGCAGAAAAGCTATTGCTCCTCCCTTTCCCTAATCTGAAGTCTCCATATAGACCATTCTCCTTCCCTAAAGTCTTTTGGGAGCTAGGTACTATATTGTACTAGTGAATGATGGGAATGAAATAAGGCAGCTCATGTTTACAAAGCACACTGAAGTTTTACCAAGTCTTCTTCACCTTCCCTCAAGATAGGAAGCACAAATGCATACAGGGGACCTCTCTAAGCTCAGTTTCCTCAGTTGTAAAATTTGACTATGAGAGCCAACATAGAGCACTGGATTTAGAGTCAAGAAGACCTGAGTTCAAATTCTACTGGCTAGCTCTGTGATCCTGGACAAGTCACTTCTCTGAGCCTCAGTTTACTCAACTGTAAATGGAGAGGCTGGATCCAATGACCTCTAGGGTTCATTCCAGCTCTGTCTATGGTCTTACAACCTCTCTTCCAAAGAAAACTTGGCCCCATCAACAATTTAGCAGATATATTCTAGGAAGTGACCTGCGGCTGAATAAATTTTCATGACTGGCCCAGAGGCTCAAAGTTAGTAAATGTCAGATCTGAACCTAGGTCTTTCTAACCCCAAGCACCCAACCTATCCACTCTATCAGGCTTCCTTGAATGGCATTACCCCCATTTTACAGCTAAAGACACTGAGGCTCAGGAAAGTTGTAATTTTTTCACAATCACTTAGGTAGGAGGTATCCCAGTTGGGACTTCAACCCAAGTATTCTGATTCCAAGTCCAGAGGGATGGAGGGGACAGATCTTTTGGAGCCAGGGCACCATCCCTGGGTTACCTGCACTCTCTTCTGACTCCCTGAAGCCCATGGCCCTGGCACAGACTCATGATACTTCCTAATGCCTCTAAGGCTCAGTCTCCTCTCCCATAGAAAGGTGATACTGGTTCTTACCCTGTCTCAACACTGACCTCATATATTCTTCACAAATGAGAAAGCATTAAACATACTGTTGCTGCTACATGTTTGTTGTGCATGGTCCCCCATCTCCATCTCAGTCAAGTTCAAATTCAGGGAAATTCAGGGAATTGTGCTATAAGCCAGACCTTGCTTGGAACAGTGAAGCCATTTTCCTGAAAAAGCTGCCTGGAAAATGAGTTCTTGTAATGCAAATCTGATTATAAATGCATTATTTAGCCTGCAAGTTTAGATCTCTGGATGCCAGGTCCACTTGCAACGCAAGCAATCTATCATTGAAACTGGACCCAATCGGGCAAAACCCAAGCAGGAGTTCTTTAGGCAGACTTCTTTTCACAGCACATAATGGTACTGATGGAGAGACATCAGAACTGAAAGCTCTGCCAAAAACCAAGTTTAGGTCAGGGCAGTGAAAAAAGCTAGATTTGGAGCCAGAGTCTTTGAGTCAAGTCCCAGCTCCACTATTTATTAGCTATGAGACTCTGGGTAACTCCAAACCTAAGTTTCCCGGTCTGTAAAACTTAAATAAGAATGCAGGCACTACCTACCTTACTTCACAGGGTTGTTGTGAGGAAAAAAAAACATTGTAAACTCTCAAGTGCTACATTATTGTACTGTCATTATTCACCTCACTTGGTAGTTTTGAAGATGAAATGAAATAATGTAAATGAAATTTTCTGGTAGAATATAATAGAAATTTAAGGATTTTTTGTTTGGCTCGCTTTGGTTTGAGGACCAAGCCTCTAATTTCATTGGGTTAAAGAACTTCCCAGGAGGAAACTGTCTCTCAATGTATTTTGGGGTCTGCTCTGCAAAGTATAGTTTCAAGAGAATTATGTAGGACATTAAGAGAGGAAGTGACTTGCCCAGGGCCATATAGTCAACCTAAGTTGGAGACTGGACTTGAACTCACGTTTTTAGGACTCAAGGCTGGTCTCTAGCCACTACACCACACTGCCTTCAATTCTACAATATTATTATCATCATTGCCATTATTATGGTAGATTTTGAGTAAAATGAACAATATGCCCCAAATGTAAGTAAACACTGTTGTTTTGACTGGAAAACTCAAACATTTTTTTTTTCTAAATGAACTGCAAAGCTAAGCAGGGAGATTCTTCTGTCTACAGCACCAGAAGGAAGGAGCAGAAGAGAATTACTAATGAGACAAGAAGGCACGTGAGTCTAGGAATGAGAAATATGCAGCCAGGGGAAGGGGGAGATAGGTGTATGTGATGATGAGAAGGAGGTGACTGGAGGGCTAGTGATGGGAGAAGGTGCTGCCTTGGAAAAGACATTGAACGAGGCATCAGGAGCGCTGGCTTCCTAGCCCTGGATCTGCCATTAACTAGCTTTTAGACGGACTGACCCTGGGCCTCAGTTTCCTCAACTATAACAGATGGGAGACGGGATGAGATGATTCCTAAGGTCCCCTCCAGTTCTGTCACCTCCCTCTGTCTTACACTCTTCATTAACTTGAATACTCTCTTTCCTCATTCATTGTTCACATCGTGGGCATCCTGGCCAACCAGTGCCCCAGCTCTATCTAGCCTTGCCTACTGATAGTTCTCAAGATTTCAGCCTGCATTTTCCCCCTCAGGTCACAATGGTGCTTTATCTATTGATGCATACTTCAGGGCTGTTGGTTCTTATAAGAAAATGCCTTCCTTAGCTTTCCTTCCTTGCAGCCTAATGCACTCCCTGCTTTTTCCCCTCTATTACCTTCTCCTCACCCCACTCAAAGCCTCTGCTCCTGCCTCTTCTCTGACCTTCTCTTTCATTCTCCCTCAGGGGTCATTAGAGACACAATTTTCAGCCTTACCCTTTGCTGCTTTCTCTCAGGCTTTCACTGGCGTTCCTGAACACCTTGTCGTTATCTTTCTTTATATAATAATAATAATAATTACTAAAAATCATCTAGGACTTTTAGGTGTGCAAAGCACTTTCCATATCTTATCTCCTTCCAGTCTAATAAGAATGCTGGGAGGTAGATTATTTCCATTTTACAAGTGGGGAAACTGAGACAGAGAGTGGTTAAGTGAGTTCACCCAGGGCCTCTCAGCTAGTAAGTGCCTGAAGTAGAATTAGAACTCACTTCTTCCTCATTCTGAGTCTAACACACTACCCACAAAGCCATCTGGGTGCTTTTCATTGTATTTGGAGCATTACCACACCCCCCCAAGGACATTCCCTTCTAAAAACCAGCTCCATCATCTCACACAGACTAGACTTAGAACTGGAAGGAATCTCAGAGGTCATCGACTCCTGCTCCCCATTTTACAGGGAAGAAACTGAGGGAGGCTCAGAGAGGTTGGGTCATGTGCCCAGTCATAAAGAAGCAACAGATTCAGGATTTTAACTAGGTTTTATGACTCCTAATCCAAGGCTATAATAGGTAAGAACTTTTCAACTTTGTACAAATAAAAATCCAGCAAGGACTTGAAATCAAGAAGACCAAGGTCCAAATCCCATTTCCCTGAGCCTCAGTTTTTCCCTCTGTGAAATGGTGATAATGCTTGTCTCCCTCACAATGCTATTGTGAAGCTCACATAAGCTCGTAAGGCATCGACACCTTAAAGACGTCCCTAAATGCCAATTCTTATCACTGGGACCTCTTTACTTCATAGACTGATATGAGCTGGAAGGTCACCCAGTCCAATCCATACTTGCACAGCAAACCTCTTTGAAGAATCCCTACAACTCTCCCTTCCAGAGATGAGGAACTCACTATTCTCAAAGCAGCCTATTCCGCTTTTGGACAGCTCTGAGTGCTATGATGTTTTCCCTTATATTACACAGAAACCTGACTCCTTCGAACAGTTCTGCTCTCCGTGGTCCTTCAAGACAGCCATTGCATCCTCTCTTTTCTCTTCTCTTTCCCAGGCTACACGTCCCTGGTTTGATCCTTGAATGGCATCATCTCTTGTGTGCCCTCCACATTTGGTGGCCATCCTTGAATGCAATGCACCTTGCTAATGCCTTTCCCAAAATGTGGTACTCAGAATTGCCCATGGCATTAGCTCTTCTGGAAAACTGGGTCTCATGGGACCAAAAATAGAGGGCTGAGAACTAGCTAGGACAAATCAATGGTACATCTCTTTTGGAAAAATACAGGAAATGGCAAGTTCCAGAGTCAGGCTCTCCATGGAGCTACACCCATATCCAGAGCAACAGATTTGAATGTGAGTGTTAGAAATGCTAACTCTTCTAAAAGAGGGTTCTGAACTGTCTGCCAGAGGAGTCAGAGGACCTAGGTTCAAATCCTGCTTATTATGCTTACAGTCTGGGTAACCTTGGGCAAATCAAACCTTCCCAGGCCTTGGTTTCCCCCTTTGTAAAATGTAAGGGTTGGACTCAGTGGTTTTTGAAGTCCCTTCCAACTCTGTACCTTGGATCCTATTTGGGTCCTTTACCTTACCCAGGGAAGGTGTGGTGGATTTGTTTCTTGTCCTTTGGTCCTAGGGTTGAGTTACCACTTGCTCATGCTTCCCCAACGGCCACCAGGCACATCCATATGACTGGCAAAAAGTACAGAAGCCTATGTGACTGGGCTTCCTTTAAGTGAATCAACTTGCCCCCCCGCCCTTAGCTACTGTGCTGATTTTGTGATCTCCATATTATTTTTTGTCCAGCTCTTCAGTGTAATCAAGTTGAGTCAGCCCAATCAATAGACATTTATTAAATTAAATTAATAGGGGCAGCTAGGTGGTACAGTGGATAGAGTGACAAGTCAGGAGTCAGGAAGACTCATTTCTGAGTTCAAATCTGGCCTCAGACACTTACCAGCTGTGTAATCTCGAGCAAGTTACTTAACCCTATTTGCCACAGTTTCCTCATCTGTAAATTGAGGTGAATAAGGAAATAACAAACTGCTTCAGTATCTCTGCCAAGAAAAGCCCAGATGGGATCATGATGACTTGGAAATGCAAGTAATGTCATCTGAAGTTTGCTATTTGTACTATTATTCCATTTCTAAATCATCACATATAAAAATTGTTGATAGAAGACTGAGCTTACTAAATGCAGAGGCTGGCTGGCTTCTTACCTTGTACTGCCCTGGCCCAGTGTCTTTGCCAAGAAAACCCCAGATGGGGTCATGAAGAGTCAGACACAATTGCAAACAACTGAACAACAGTGTCAGATGCTGTGCTAAGTGCTGGGAATAAATACAAAAAGTACAAGATAGTCCCTGACCTCAAGGAGCTTACAATCTAACAGGTCAAGTCTTTGTACCCAATAAGCTTCTTGGGCTAGTAACTACGTAACATTATTTTTTTAAACAAAAGTATTGTCAAGTACAGAATATGTTTTCTCTTTTGTCATTCTTAATGGAAACCTCCCTGATTATGCTTTGAAAAAAGCTAGGGATTCCAGAGACAAACCTGGGGAGGGAGAGCATTCCAGACATGGGGTAGCTTGTTCAAAGAAGGGAGGAAATGAAATGGTGAGTCTTGGGAGCCAGTTTGCCTAGAATATAGCCCCCATTAGGAAGATGTACTAATGTAAATTTGTCTTAAAACATTGAACAAAGCCAGATTGTGAAATGTTTTTTAACACCAAATAAAGTCGTTCTTATTTTATCCTGGGCAATAGGGAGCCTGTGAAGCTTTTTGAGAAGGAGACTGATGTGATCAGACCTGTGCTTTGGGAATATCCACCTGGCAGCAATGTGGAGGTTGGATTGGAAGAGGCAGAGTCTGAAAGCAAGAAAATAACTTGTGGGTCTGTAGCAGCAGTCCAAGGGAGAGGAAATGAGGGCCTTCCCTAGAGCAGCTGCTGTGTAAGTAGAGAAGATGGGACATTTTTTTTATCAGTTATTTTTCCTTCCATCTGGGTTTTTGTGGGGGTTACTATTCCATTGTCTGTTTTAGACTAGTTTTTCAATTTGAGCCCATGTATTAAATGTTTCATGCTTTTAGATTTTTTAAAAATCTACTCCTTCCCTATTTTCCTTCTCACAAGAGTACATTGTAGACCATCTACATTTAATGTCAGAATGGTTGGATTTGCCTCCTGTTCTGCCATGTTTAAATATCCATCTCCATTTTTCTACCATGCCCCAGCTCTGCATGCTGCCCTCTCATACCAGCCCTGGGATTCACCTAGAGATAGAAGCCTTCCTTCTCCCTCTCTCCCCCTCTCAGAACCTCCATTTAAGGAGGGGCCCAGGCCATCCTTGGTTCCCTTCTTCTCCAGGATGCTCCCTGAAGTTCCTTTGCCATGCTCACATTTGGTACCTTGTCCTCCTCCACCTCTACCTTGGACCTTCCTTTTATGCATTGCCTTCACCCCTTAGAATGTAAGCTTCTTGAGGGCAAGGACTTTCTTTCAATTAGTACTTGTATCATCAATGCCTGGCACACAGTAAACACTCAGTAAATGCCAGCTGACTGACATTTTAATATCTGGTATATAGGGAAGAGGTTTGCTACAGTGAATATGTAAAGGCTCCCTAAAAGCCAGGCACTGTGCTACCTACTGGGGACATGGAGACAAAAACCTGTTCTCACAGAGTTTACATTCTACCAGGATGTTATTTTTCTAGGTTATCTAATCTGGAAAGTCAATTCAGAAACAGGAATAGAATCTCCTTCTTACTAACACCTTTGTATATTTCTTGAGGTTGGGACCCCCTTCAGTAAAGACAGGAATTCTTACTTTGGGAATACAGAAAAAATGACTTGTTCCCCAATCCTTTTTATCATGCAACAGCAAAACAGTTTTGGATCCTTCCTCCCTTATCAATCTCATATAGAATCTTCAAATCATAGATTTAGAGCTGGAAGCTACTTAAGGTCATCTAGCCTAACCCTCCTGTTTTACAAATATGGAAACTGAGGCCCAGAAAGAGTGGTTTGCCCATGGTCACATCAGCAAGAAGTGAAAGAGTCAGGATTTGAACTCAGGATCTTTGAGGTCAAGTTTTGCACTATATATAGCTCTATACATATTTCACTATACATCATACATATTAAAACTCAATTGTTTTGTTTTCCCAGCTAAAGGCCCTCATAGCCTCTCACATCCCTCTTATCACAAATATGTATGTTTATATATGCATGTATGTATATATATATAAATCTCCATTCTCATCACATTTAGAGCTGTATGAAACTATGTGTGTATATGTGTGTCTGTATTTATGTATGTGTGTGAGTAAATGTATATATGTATATTGTGTGTGTGTGTGTGTGTGTGTGTATCCTCTACATCAGCGGTTCTCAACCTGTGGATTATGCTTAATTTGTAACAATGAAAACACATCCTGCATATCAGATACTTACATTACTATTCATAACAGTAGCAAAATTACAGTTATGAAGTAGCAACGAAAATAATTTTATGGTTGGGGGTTACCACAACATGAGGAACTGTATTAAAGGGTCCCAGCATTAGGAAGGTTGAGAACCACCACTCTACATTCAAATTCACTGTAACCTTTGCCCTCTGGAAGGAGCTAAAGGACATGTAGCCAACTTGTGATTACTTGTAGATTGGACAATAGCCAAGTTAAACAAGCCTACTCACTCCATACTGCCTGAAATGATAGGGGAGGGAGCAGGCAAGGGGTCATGATAGATTCAAACCCTTTCCTTTGCCCCCTTTGATGGATGCCCTCCAAGTACCTTCTTTAGTTTACTCAAGGGGAAGCAGGAACTTACTAGGAAAGTGGAAAATCTGTTTGACGAGATAACATTTTACAGAAACAAAGGAAGAAGGGGCCTGAATGCCGTGGGCAGCCTCCCCCACCATCCCACTCCTTTGGCTGGCAGCATCTTCCTCTCACTTCCCTCTGCCAGCTTAGCCCCAAGCCCCCACTTCTTAGCAATTGATGCTTAGATCTCCTCCAAGGACTTCAAACTGTTATCTGAACATCTCTCAGTGCTCAGGGAAGGAAATGATTTAGCATGTTACCTCAAGTCATACCTCTCTCCCCCTTCCAATCGTTGGTACCCAGACCTCCTGGCAAAAAGCCTTTGCTGGCCCCCATTCCCCAAAGTCTCACTCTCCTCAGCTAGAGCTGTCACTGCTGGAAAGTTAATCCCCACCAATGGTAACAGTGTCAACAGTGTCACCCTTCCCAAAAGGATTTGCATTTTGATAGGGGATTTTTGAAGACCAAAAAAACCTTAAAGACAAAGAAATTAATTTCTAATGGTGGAATGAAGGCACTAGAACTAGGGAGTTTGGAAGTGTTTGAGTTTGGATGACAATTAGTCCCAGATGTTGTAAAGAGAATGCCCATTGGGGCTGCTACGTGGTGTAGTGAATAAGGCACCGGCCCTGGAGTCAGGAGGACCTGAGTTCAAATCCTGCCTCAGACACTTAACAAAGAAACTAGCCATGTTACCTTGAGCAAGTCACTTAACCCCAATTGCCCTGCCTTCACTCCTCTAAAAAGCCAAAAAAAAAGAGTAAGACTGTGTTTAACAGGAGGTCAGATAAAATTAAAGCCTCAGATTTGGAGTGGTGAAATCTGAACTCAAACTCCCTTCTATTTACTATAAATAATAAATATATAGACACATATATACATACACACATGTATATTATATATATTATATAATATATAATCATTTATTATATAATATATTATATTATATATATTATATATATGTGTGTGTGTGTATATACATACAACAAGACAAGCTAGGTGGTCCTGGAGTCAGGAAGATCTGAAGTCAAATCCAGCCTCAGACACTTACTAGCTGCATGACCCTGGGTAAGTCACTTCACATCTGTTTGCCTCAGTTTCCTCAAAGACAAAATGGGGATAATACACCTAACTTGCAGGATTGTTGTGAAGATCAAATTAGACAACATTTGTAATATGCTTATAACAATCCCTGACACTTAATAGGAGCTTTAGAAATACTTAATACCTTCCCCCTCAGTTTCCTCATGTGGAAAAAGAAACAGCCAAACTGGATCAGGGGTTCTTAACCTTTCTGGGCTCATGAACCCCTCTGGAAGGATGGTGAAGTCTAGGGACCCCTTCTCAAACTTCTCTTGTTAAATGTATAAAACCATACAGCAGAAGCCAATTGTGATGAAATATACTATAAAAGTATTTTCTAAAAAGCAAATTCAATGACCCCAGGCTAAGAACCCTCAAAATAGATAGGTGATCTTTAAGGACTTTCCTCTTCTACATTCCACGATCTTGTCATTTTTCAGAACCTTCTGTCTTTAGGAGTCTATGATTTTTTTTTTAACTTTTTCCCACACAGGAAGTCTGTCCAATAGCCTTCACAGCACATCCCAAGCTCTACCCTCCTTAAAGAGCACAACAATCATGATCAAGAAGATAATCCCAGAATCTTCTTCCCTCACTCACTGTCAGTATTTGAAGGAAACCGATTTCCTGCTTTACAGTTCTTAACTTATCATGACTCATCGCTTGTGCTGGGACAATGCCCTCCTGGTCTACACCCTTATATATGCAAACGGAATCATCTGCCCATTGGACCACACCATGCCCTTTATCAGAAGGACACTTCACTCACCATTCCACTTAGCCCATTCTCTCCCACCTTCCGGAGTTTCACTTTTCTCTCAGATTCTCTTCCTTGTCTGATCTAGACTAAATAAACTCTCTCAACTAACTTCATCCACTTTTTCAATGTCCCTCTTTACTTCTGTCCTTCTTTGTATTCAACCAGGTTTCTTTCATATCTCTTCCAAAAAGCTTTCTTGCATTCAACACGGCATCGGGAAGAGAAAGACATTTCCAGTTACCAAGCAGGCAATAAACAAGAAAGGCACCAGGGACAGATGTTCATCCTGAGACTATTTGGAAAAACATGATTTACAGTGTCAACAACTGTGAGCTTATCCAGCTGTTTATGCTGCTGGGTTGTCTGCAGAGATTCCTCTCTCACGGAAACCTAAATGGGGCCAGGCCTCTGTGTGATGGCTAGAAATCTGGGCCAGCACCACCCATTACCCTCCCTTTGTGCCCTCTTTTCTACTGTTAAGGAATCACCTTTCATATTAGAACTGTATTCTTGCTTCCCTTAAATTACTTTTACATAATTTACATTTACTTATGAGTACACCTGGAGGCTAGGTGACACAGTAGATAGAGCATTGGGTCTGGAGTCAAGAAGACTAATCTCCCTGAGTTCAAATCCAGCTTCAGATGCTTACTAGCTGTGTGACCTTGGGAAAGTCACTTAACTCTGTTTGCCTCAGTTTCCTCATCTGTAAAATGAACTGGAGAAGAAAATAACAAACTACTCTAGTATCTTTGACAAGAAAATTCCAAATGGGGTCATGAAGGGCTAGACATGATTGAAAAAACAACAACAGTAAGTGTAACTGTTGTCCTTCATCCTTTTCTGCCCCTACCCATTGACAGTCATCTCCTTGAGGACAGGCACTGTTATATTTTACCTTAATATACTCAAAGGCAGCTGAGTGGTACAGTGGACAGAGCACTGCAGCTGGAGCAGACCCAGTCTGCCATGGTTTTTTCCACTACAAAATGGGGATGATCATCTCCTATCTCTCAGGTTTCTTGTGAGGATCAATATTTGTAAAACCCTTAGCACAACACCAGGCACACAGAGAGGACTTAATGCATACTTACTCCCTTCCCTTCCCCTAGTGTCTAACACTGCCTTAAATTGGGAGAAAAAGAAGAAAGAAATCTGGGCAAGGTCCCTGCCTCCAGTTTCCATGCCTGGAGATGTTCCAGTGACCATGATTACACCCAAGCCAGAAGTAAGCAGCACTCAGCCCCTAGATCTCCTGGTCCATGCCCTCCACTATCCCCTGCAGACTTTGGAGAGAAGGTTAGCTGGGCTGCCAGATGTCTCTTTCTTCCTTAAGCCTCTCAAAGTGCTCTCTTCCCTCCATGCCACACCTAACATAACCTGATGGGAGTCATGGGGATGGAGCAGGGGTGGCGAGGAGAGGAGAGGAGAGGAGAGGAGAGGAGAGGAGAGGAGAGGAGAGGGGGGAGAGAGAGAGAGAGAGAGAGAGAGAGAGAGAGAGAGAGAGAGAGAGAGGGAGAGGGAGAGGGAGAGGGAGAGAGAGGGAGAGAAGAGAGAGAGATGGAGAGAAAGAAAGAGAGAAGGAGAGGGAGAGAAGAGAGATGGAAGGAGAGAGAGAGATGAGAGATGAGAGATAGAGCTACTCTGCATGGAGGAAAGAAGCAAGACTTGGGAGTGGGCCCCCACAGGGGGATGGTGGTTGACTGATAACCCTATGAACCCTCCCACGCCCTGCATGGGCCCCCCAGGACCTCCCTGTCCATACCTGCAAGGAGGGCCTGGCCTGTGAACTGCCCATACACGGAGGCAGCATGGGGAAAAGCATTGAAGGATGGGACCGAGGCACCAGCTGGGCCCCCTGAGCCGACTTGCTGCAGATCCAAAAAGGCCGAGCTAGATAAAGAGGAAGGGGTGGAGCTAGATCTGGACCCATCGGGGGTCTCCTGCTTTATGGCGAAGGGTGAATGAGGATCTGCCAGAGGGAGGGAGACAAACAATGAGAGAGTGGTGTGAGGAGATGGGGTGAGAAGGCGTGCACAAAATCAAAACATGAGATGCAAAGGGGGACAGGATGGGTCCAGGGGGCCCGGGGAGGAGGGGAGGCTGGGGGTTCCTCCTCTCTTGGAGTAAAGGGGCCTCAGCATCACCAGGAAAGACAAGGCCACATCCCCGTCCCTCCTGCTCTGGGTCCTCCTGGGGGTCAATGAGACAGATACCATGGAAGGGGATGAGACAAAAGCTGGGTCTGCTTCAACAGTGCTGATCCTGTGGGTTCAGGACCACAGGGTGAGGAAATGGCTTTCTAAAGAGCATCTACCAGCCCTGATCTTTGCTGAGTAGGGAGGAGGAGGAGCCAGGACGTGAAGTGTGATCGGCCTCACCCCTCTGGCTGAACTGTGGCTACCCCGGGTAGATTTCTAGCTGTACAGTCCACCTTTTCTTGCATGGCCCTGGGAGCCCTCACAGATCCTTCTTCTAGCTAAGCCCATTCATTCTCCTGCAGCTGCGCCCCAGCACCATCCCAGCCCCCGATACCTGCCACCACAGGGTACGTCTGGTGAGCTGAGAGGTTGCGGCCAAGTGGTGTGTTGGAAGGGGTCAGCGTGGCCTTCCCATCATCCATGGCACTATTGAGCAGGGGCAGAGGGTAGAGACCCTGGGAAGCAAAGAAAAGTCAGTACATAGAAAGCTCTGAAGTTGTCAGAACCAGTGCAGCAAGATGAGGTCATGAAGTCATCCCAAAACTCCTAAACTCATCAACAGAGCATCATCTCCCACTGCCATGCTTTTGTCCAGGCTGCCCCTCCTCCCTCCACCCAGTGCCACCCTGGGCAAATCACTTCATTTCTCTGTACCTCAGTTTCCTCATCTGCAAAATGGGATAATTGGACTCAACAACCTCTCGTGCCCCTTTCAGCTCTAAATCTATGATCCTGTGATGTACTTTACCCTCCCTGGACTCAGCCTTCCTGTTTGGACACAGAGAAAGAGACAAAGTTTTCTTGGGCATGTGACTTGTTGTGGGATTCACAGAATGAGTCAAAAGATTACAGTGTTGGAAGGCATCTAAGAGAGAATCAAGTTCAACTGCCTGTCAGCTTATAAAGAGACTTTCTGAACTGAACCTTGAGGAACTCACTCTTGAGATGCTGTTTGATCACTGGTGGAGAGACGGACACTGTATACCAGGGTTACTATACCAGGCAACCAGTCAAGAAACATTTATCAAGCATGTTCTATGTTCTAGGCACTATGCTAAGCAGTAGAGAAAGAAAGAAAGAAAGAAAGAAAGAAAGAAAGAAAGAAAGAAGGAAGGAAGGAAGGAAGAGAAAAAAGAAAGAAAGAAAAAAGAAAGAGAAAGAAGATGAAGGAAGAAAAGGAATGGAAAGAAAAGAAAAGAAAAGAAAAGAAAAGAAAAGAAAAGAAAAGAAAAGAAAAGAAAAGAAAAGAAAAGAAAAGAAAAGAAAGGAAAAAAGAAGAAAGCCCCTGCTCTCAAGGATCTCCCATTTTGATGGGGGAAAAAACAAATAAATAATGATGTGCTCCCAAGATATTTACAGAGCAGATGGAAGATAATGATTTGAGCAGGAAAAGTACTCATGGGTAAGGGCAGGAATGGGAATGACCAGAAAGGTCTCCTACAGAAGTGGAAAGTGAGCTACATTGTACACTAGGGTTTTTCTCTAGACCCAAGTAAAGATGAATTATTATCATTTGTCTCCCTCAATGTTTAGAGCTAATGTCAATAAGAAATTATAGAGATTCAGAAAGGGTTTATCATACATCCTTACTATCTTGATTTTAATTCTTACCAATCTTCATATGTTCCTCTGCAGACTTTAGCACCAATATCTCTTGGGATACTTGGGATTTGTCTCCCTCAAAGTAGGGAGTCAGTCAAAAGCTCCACACACATACGTACATCATACAGAGACTATGCACATGTAACCTCAAGCACTCCAAACTCTTCAAGTTGAGGGGCTTTCCAAAAGTCACTCCTTTTGACTTTTTCTTCTTCTCCAGGAAGACAGACAGAAACAGTTGGAGGGGCTAAATTTGAAAGACCTCAGTTCCTTCACCCATAAAATAAAAGGATTGGACAAGAGAATCTCCTACGTCTCTGAAGCTCTAGGATCCTATTACCTTAATTCACTCAACTGCCCTGCTGGTTCTTTAGAGCTCTAGATGAACACCCTACCCAGAGACCTTCCCCTCCACACACAGAGCCCCCAAGGTGACGTCCATGATACAACATGCGCCTCATAGAGGCGTATTGCTCCCCATCAACTCACAAACTCGTGCAAAGCTGTGTTACATAACAAACCCTCTGACTGTGATTACTCCTAATTATTTTCACTCAAGTCATGACTCCAAGGAACTGAGATGCTTTCCAGTTGTGCCTTGGGCACCTCCAGAAGCCGTATTATTTCCTGCCCGCCACCAGAGCACCATTGAGGGCGGTGAAGCAAGTACTGACTAAATGGTCTTCAAGGAAAGAAAGATTGGTGGGAAAGGGACTATAGCTTAGGATAGGACTGGACTGGAGCTGCTTAGAACCCAGAGCAGGGAAACAGAATAAAATACCTAGTTTCTAGAAGGTTGCCTTGGTTTTTTTTTTTTTTTTTAGTTTAAGCACATCTTGTGGCCATGTCAACTTTCTGTTTCCTCCTTCCCCCACTCCCACACCCAAACATCAATATCCAATCAATATAGTAAAATATACAAGGTGTCCCGAGAGTCTTAGTGCAATTTTAAGGGTTTAGGTTGTTGTTGGGTTTGTTTTTTTTTAGCTTAAAAGTGAGCTTTAAATTGCATGAAGACTTTTCGGACACCTTGTACTACCTTCTTGTTGTTTTGTTGTTGTTTCAGTCATGTCTGACTCTTCATAACCCCATCTGGATTTTTCTTGGCAGAGATACTAGAGTCATTTGCCAGTTCCTTCTCCCGCTCATTTTACAGACAAGGAAACTGAGGTAAACAGGATTAAGTGACTTGCCCAGGGTCACACAGCTAGTAAGTATCTGAGGCTGGATTTGAACTCAGGAAGTTGAATCTTCCTGATTCCAGGACTCTATCCACTGTGCCACCTAGATGCATCTTGCAATAACTATATGTGGCCAATTCACCTTTTTTTTAAGTCCTCAAAAAAATCAATCAAACACCTCTTACATAGTCCAAATGCACGGATGGTTGATTTTTTTCAATTGAATCAAGGGAATGTTTTGGGATTACATTTGCACAGCTCTCCTCATTCCTGGTATCAGGGATCTTCACCAATTCCTTTCTTGCTGAATGTCTTTACTTGTGAGAGGTTTTCTGAGATGACCAGCCATGACTTAACAGGCAAAGCTGAAACTTCGTGAAGTCTGTGTCATCACAGGTCTCTTACATCCCCAGACTGTTAGGGGACTCGACAGGAGCCCCAGAGAATTAACACTCCTGAGGCTCAAAAGGGTGGTTTGACCTGGTGCTGACCATCTACTCTGCATCTTGGGTGACTGGCCACATGGCTTCCCTGAGGCATTTTCTTTTCCCAAGCTATGATATGCATTTGGTTGTTCCATGTTGTCTGATAAATACAAGAGTATGTGGAGCATGCAAGTATACCCATACACCTTAGATCCCAGGTCTAGGGTCAGAAGGGACCTCAAAAGTCATCTAATCTGACCCTCCCTTGTACAGAGGGGGAAACTGAGGCCCAATGAAACTAAGTGACTTGCCTAAGCTTGTCCAGGGAGTAAGCAGTAGAGATGGAATTTGAACTCAGGCCCTTTGACTCCAAAGCTGATGCTCTTCCCACTGCACCACATTGTCTACTTGTCATTCGTAGAGGAAGAATGGCTTTGTCCTCTTATCATAACCTGAGATGCCCAAGTGAGTGAGTGAATGAAAGTGTGAAAGAATATGCTAAGATTCTAACTCCAAGACTAAGTGAGCTCATGAAAGGATGCACTGAGAGTCTTCCTTAGCTCTGGGGAGAAAAGTTTACACTGAAGGCCTTTTCCTCTGTCCAGCAAAGGCTAAGGTGAGGGGGGAGGGGAAAGATTGGTTGCTCTTCAGACGAAAGAGGTTATATCAGCAACAGAAGAGTAAGAGATGTATGGCAGGAGGGCCCCAGGCTTCCAGAAGGACTCAGAGCATAGCAAGGTTTCTCATCCCCACATGGGCCATGATAGATGTGTGCCTATCACTCCAATGCCCGGCTTCTTTCTCCACTTGTCTCCATTAACTTCCTCCTCTCCTAGACCTGACTAAGCAAGTTGTCCTGTCGGGGGGTGGGGGAGTATGGCTGAAAAATGGAACCAGTCTTCAGAAAATGTTGCTTCGACAGAAGCCTTCCCCAGAGTCATGGCCGGGTTTCATTGGCTCTCAGCAGGCTGGCTGATGTGCAGCCCATTGTTCTCCTGCAGACTGGCTCAGTCACACGGATCGGGCTCTTTCTCCCCCCCCCTCCCTTTTTCCCTCTCTCCCTCTCTCTCTCCCTCTCTCTCCTCCCCCTTCTCTCTTTCTCTCTCTCTCTCTCTCTCTCTCTCTCTCTCTCTCTCTCTCTCTCTCTCTCTCTCTTTCTCTCTCTCTCTGCAGACTCTTGGTGCAGACCTCATTTCTCTCCATGGAGTCAATGACACTTTCTCTGCTGACTCGCTGATGAACAGTCAGGGCCTCTTCTCAGACTTGCTGATAACCTATTCTCCATTGGTCCCCCCTTCTCAGCATCCGCTGCTGGTAAAAATTGCTGATGCATGGTCCCTACCCAGCTGCAGGTGCTGGCCCGAGCCCAGCTCCCCAGAAAGCCACTGGCTACAATTCACTTGGTTACTGGTATCCGTACTGTAGACCCAGTCAATCCTTGAAGGCTGGCTGCAGAAGGAGAGGCCCCCAGCAGTCATTCTTTCCAAAGGATGCTAAGTGGAGCAAGCTAATTGGAATACTGAGTTTGGGAAATTTCCTGATCTCACTTTCAGGGGGGCCAAGCAAAAATATAGAAAGCAGCATCAAGCTAGGTGACCCGGGAAAGCTGGAGGAGCAAATATAGGCAAAGTCAACAAGCTTGTGGTCAAAGGGTGGAGAAGAGGGAAGCTGATGGCTCTGGGGGGTGCTGGGGCTGAGGACGATAAAATGTCTTTCCTCGATGCTCTCAACAATGGACCTCCCCAGCATCCCCACTCAGCCCGACAACTCAGCCTGTCGCCCCTAGCATTGTTCTTGGGAAACAAAACTTCCCCCTAGATCTCAGGCTTCATTTTTCTAGTTTCTATCGTTGTTCAGTCAGTTCAGTCATATTTGAATCTTCGTGACCTCATTTTGAGTTTTCTTGGAAGTGATACTGGAGTGGTTTGCCATTTCCTTCTCCAGCTCATTTTACATGACTTGCCCAGGATTGCACAGCTAGAAAGTGTCTGAATCTGGATTTGAACTCAGGTCTTCCTGACTGTGCACTATGGCACCACTTAGCAGCCCATTTTTCTAGCCCTGTTATCTTATCTGTTCTCAGCGACTTGGGCGGACTGGGCCAGGCTAAAGAGGGCCTTGTCTGGAAGGTACAAGAGGAACAAAACATGGACTGAAAGTGCTGGGCATGGGGGTTAGTCTTTTAACAGTAACTGAGTGACGTGCCAATTATCAGCCAAACAAAAAGCACATTGAACCAGGAACAGAAACTTGGGTCCTTTCAGAGGTGTGCTGGTAAATATTTAACAATCAGCTCTCTCCTTCCCCCCCAAAATGTATGCACAGCAAACTTTTAAATTTAATCATTATTAGCATTTTCTTCATTATTTTTTCAAGTCTAAACAATCAACAACAAAACAATAAAACAAACCCTGGCATGTAGCGTTTGCTCATATCAGAGGTGTAGTTGCTCACACTGAATATTTCACAATCAGCTTTCTGAGACCCTGCACAAGCTGACTAACACTAGGCTTGTTACTAGTTACCTATGAGTCCCTAGCAAATCACCAAAGCTCTTTGGGCCCCAGTTTCCTCATTTGTAAAAGAAAGAGAATGATACTTTTCTATGCAGCCTGGCATAGTGAAGGAGTATTGGACCTGGAATCAAGAAGATCCAGATTCAAATCCTATCTTGAACATTTTATCTAGCTGTGTGACCCTAGGAAAGTCACAAAATCATAGATTTGGAACTGAAAGCTCATCTTGTCCATAAAATACTCATTTTTACAGATGAGGAAACTGATAGCGAGAGAGGCAAAGGTCACACAGGTAGCAAATGGTAGAATTTGAACTCAGGCCCTCTGACTCCAAATCCAACTCCGTTCCTAAGACACCATAATGCAAAATACCTCAGGAGGGACTGAACCAGAGAGCTCCTCTAGCTTCATGATCCCATGATGCTCAGAGGTTTCTTGTGAGTAGCAAATGGGATGTGATATGTCCTGGTTGGGAGTCAGAAAATGTGTGTGCTCATCTCTTCTCCCTAGTCCCTTGTATGGGCTATGAGCTTAGCAAGTCATTTCATTTCCTTGGGCTTAAGCTTCCTCATATGTAAAAGAGGGTGAATAATACCTGCCTGACTGAAAGGCACAGTGGGAAAATCCCTAGTGGGGTCAAATTCATCTCTACCTATGTAACCATGCCTCTGAAAGCCTCACTCCCCTTGTCTATAAAAATGGTCCGATTTGATGACCATTAAGGACCCTCCTTGGTCTAAATCTGGGCTCCTACCCAAGGCAGTCTGGGAACTTTAAAAGTAAGTGTTTAGAGACATCTATTCACATTATTGAGCTCTCAGGATTATTAAGAAAACCAACCAGGTAATGTTTGTCAAACGACTTTAAAAATTATAAAATGAGGTTTCATTTTCATTATTGTCACTTGGGGCATGTGTGTTGTGTGTATGTGTAAGAGACAGAAAGAGGGAGAGAGGAGAAGAGAGACAGAGGAGAGAAGGAGCAGGAGGAAGAGAGAGGAGAGACAGAGACAAAGAAAGAGACAGAGACAGGGGCAGAAAGACAGACAGAGATGGGGGGGAGGAAGAGAGAGAAGAAGGACGAGGAGGAGGAGGAAGAGGAGGAGGAGGAGGAGGAGGAGGAGGAGGAGGAGGAGGAGGAGACTGAGACAGAGAGAAAAATCCAGATCTGGACAAAACACTTTGCTTTGTGTAGCAGGTCTTGTGGTGCCCCCCCCCAGGGGGGCCAGAAGCTCACCTGCTCGCCTTTGGTGTGGCTGGGAGATGGGTAAGCCTCCGTGTAGTGCTGTCTCTCAAAGGGACAGTCCAGTGACTCCAGGTGATGCTGGCTGAATGTGTCGGTCCTTAGGTGCTTCCTTGGGCCACTCCCGCTGCTCTGAGAGTCAATGCTCAGTCGGCAACTTTCCTGGTCACCTGGGAACCCAGGGTGGAGGATGATCTCAGAGAAGGCCCTGGTCACCCCACAGCCCCCCCTACCCCAAGGGTCTCTCTAGCAGGAAAAGGTCCCATGAATTGTCCCAGGGGCTCCCCCTCATGTGCAACACCTACTGACCTTGGCTTGCCTAGATGCCCTTAGAACGTCAGACTCATTGGGTTTGAATGAGCCCCCTTAGGAGATGCTTAGCATATAGTCTAAGAAGTGGAGCACAGCACCTGGGATTGAAGATGCCCCAGAAGTCAGCTCTGTCCCTAACACTGTGTGATCTTGGAGAAGTGATTTCCACTCTCTGGGCTCTGTTCCATGAAGGGTCCTGTCAGCTTGGACATTTTAGAAAGCTATGAATCCCATTCCAGAGCATGTGTTCTTCCAGGATCTCCCCAGCACACAGGCCTGTTCTGATCTATCAGAAACTTCGGGGCCTCTGGGGACCATATCTGCCCTCCCTACACACAGATCGAATGAATCTGCTCTTTTCTTCTGAGGACTGGAAAGACTGATAAGGATCATGGGGTTAGCCATTGTGGTCTTTAAGACCCCAGGTGGGAAGAGTGGGCTCCACTCTCCCAGTGGAAGACTATGGCCAGGTGCCCTTCAGCATCCCCTGGGGCATTGACTCCCCAATTCCTCCCCTACTCACTGTCATCCATTTTCCTCTTGCTGTCGTTTGCAGGCTGAGCAATCCCCAAGAGCCCATTGATGGAGTAGGTTGAACCTAGTGAATCTGACTGTGGAGACTCTGGGGGTGTCACAGCTGAGCTGGGGACTGGAGGGGAAACAAGACAGGAGAGAGGACAGGTGTCAAGGTGATTCTCCAGTCCCCTAAGCTTGGGAGAGCAAGACCCTCAGCCTGGAAGAATAAAGGGCTTGAAGGAGGCAGTGTAATGGCATAATCAACAAAGAACCAGCCTGTGACTTAGGAGGACTTGTGTTCAGGTCCCCACATAGGCTGTAGGATCCTGGGCAAGTCATTAATCTGAGTGTTCTCAGGCAGCTCTTGATACTATAAATGACAGAGTAGGTGGCAATCTGCATTTCTGGAAGGTGTTTCCTTACCCCACTGAGTTCCTAAACCAATAAAATGATGGTCCATATTCCCCCCACTCCACCACCTACATCAAAAAAAAAATGAAGACTTCTCTTAGCTCTCAGCCCTGCCCAATCTGGAAATATAAAAATCAAGACACCTGCTTTTATCACAGTTCTGCCTTTAACTCACTATGTGATCTTATTCAAATCACTTCCCTCTCTGAGACTCAGTTTCCTTAATAGTACAAAGGCAAGGTGGGGGGAGGGAGTGTGGACTGAATGAGCTATGAGGTTTTCTGAAAGCTCTAAAAATGTCGGTGATTTTCAATTTGTCCTCTTTCTGGCCACTCTTCAGAATCCAGCAGGGCTGGTGACATCTCATGCCCATTATGTGAATACATCAGGTGTGGTCAAATATGTGGGTGTGTGTACATGTGAATGCATGTATATGTGAGGAAATGGGAATATAAGAGAGTATATATGTGTAAGAGGTTATATAAGTAAGAGGCTGGAAACATGGAGTATGGAGTAGCTTGCTAGGTGTAGAGTAAGGAAATCTGGGTTCTAATCCTACCTCAAACACTTACTAGCTATATGACCCTGGACAAGTCACTTAAATACTGATCACAGCTTCCTTATCTATAAAATGGGGGTAAGAGCCCTTGTAAGACCCACCTAGAAGAGCTGTGAGGAAAAGTTACTAGGAAAACCTGAAATCACAAAGCCAGTGTTGAGTTAGGATAACACTGATGATTGATGACGTGTGTCTGTGGGACTGGAGTTGGGGCTACTGGTACTTACTCAGGGTGTGTCCTGGACTCAGAGATTTGGAAGCTACACAGCTGTCCATGGGGAGGTTGAATGGCTGCTGCACTTTGGTCCGAATAATTCTATTGGGAAGAGAAATAGGAGGATGTTGGCAACACTGGGGAGTCTAAAGCTGCCATAGCCCCAGCTTTTAGGTGAGGCAAGGCCCTCTCCACATTTATAAATGGTGCTCTTTGTAGTCCAGAGTTGTTTTGTGGGAGAGAGAGTGAGCTCTTTCTGCAGCCCAGAGATAAAATACTCTAAGGGACAGGCACCGTCTTGGGAGGACCCTGGTTCAAACCGAGTTCTGCCTTGGAATAGCCACTTACTTTTTCTTTGCCTCTATTTCCTCATCTGTAAAATGACAGGGTTGAAATCCATGACCTTCTAGTCCTAAATCTATGGACCTCTGTGTCTTGGAAACCAGCCACATCAGACAACAGAGGCAAGTAGAAGGGGACCTGACTGCTAGATCTAGCCAAGCGGGGGGCTGGCTAGGATGGCAGCTCCTATGGGACACCTAGCTAAAGTCCAGTTGCTTAGTCAGATGTTTCAAGAGATCATCGTTATAAAAAGTCTTGTACAATGTGAAAGTATTTGCAGATCCTATACATGATTGCACGCCACCATGGGGGGGGAGGGGAAGGGAGGGGAGAAAATTTGAAACTCAAGGGATTGCGGAACTGAATCTTTTAAACTAAAAGTAAATAAGCAAGTCAATGAAAAAAAAAGAATAATTCTGATAACTTTGGAAAATTCTCAGAAAAGGGAAAAAAGAAGTCTTGGTTGAGGAAACAAGGTAGTACGATGGATAGAGCATGGGGCATGAGGTCAAGAAAACCTGAGTTCTAAAAAAAAAAAGAAAGAAAGAAAACCTGAGTTCACTGACCTAAGACACTCACTAGCTATGTGACCCTGGGCAAGTTACTTTAAAAAAAAAATCTCTTTGCCTCAGTTTCCTCATCTGTAAAATGGTAATAATAATAGACCTACCTCACAGGGTTGCGACAATAATTGTAAGATGACTAGCACAGAATAAATGTAAATAAAAAATAAAAAATAAATAGAAATGTAAACAATTACTATTATTATTGAGAAAACTGGTACATGCTTCATAAAGAATGGAGATTGAAGATAGATTCCCTCTGAGAAGAGAGGGGTGACCTCTGGCCAGGAGACCCCAAAAAGCAAAGGGTAAGGGAGACAAAGGGAAGAGGAATTTCTCTTAATTCCAATCCATTTAACAAGCATTTATCGAGTTGCTTGCCTTGTGCCTGGTTCTGTGTTAGGTAAGAGGGATCCAAGTCAAACATTAAAACCTCCCTCTCCTTAAGTTTGTATTCTCCTGGGGAGAAACAACATGTCCACTTATTAGTTTATATAAAGAGAAAATGCAAAGTAACTGAACAGAACAGAGGGAATGATCGCAAGCGGAGGGTTTAAGGAAGGCCTGGTAGGTCAACAGCACCTGAACTGAACTCTGAAGCTAGCTGGGGATTTTATGAGCTGGTAGGGAAAGGGAAGAACCTCATTTTCATCTCAGCCATTTGTTCAGCTCCTGCACAGGCAATACAACAATGGCCTTTTCTCCCTACACTTGAAGTCTACCCTTTGTGTCACTCAATCCACTTTCCCAGTTCCTAAAGGGACCTGGGCCATTTCAGGAGCCTAAAACCCTATTCTAGTCTGAGTATATGGAACTGATGTGCTGGGGCCACCATCCAATCCCTGCCCTAAATCCTCCCTTCCCTCAGTCAGAACTGATTTGCTAGTGGCTCCCACTGGCCTTTTCTGTGCTTTTCTCCTTTCCTACCTGTTGATTGAGCTGACGCTGGGGACAGTGTCATTGTCACAGACCCCTTCAGCCAAGAGTCTGTCCCGAATCTCCCAGGCAAACATGGTTGGATTTTGCCGCTTGTAATCCCCAATCTTCTCCACCACCTTAGGGGTGGCCACCTTTGGCTTCGAGCCTCCAATCACTCCAGGCCGGATGCTCCCAGTCTCGTAGTACCTACTCCAATAGAGAACGCCAGAGAATTACCCAGTAAGCAAGTGAGGACAGAGAGAGTAGTGAGCAGAGGAGTGGGGTGGCAGAGTCCAGGTATTCCTGGCTTTAGTTTGTCCTATTAAGGGGTTCTTGGGGAAGGAAATGTGGGCTGATGAAGTGGGTCTCAAGGGGAGGGTTTTTGGAAAGCTTCAAAGACAGAGGATAGTTTAGCAGAATGAGTACTTGGCCTGGTACTAGAAGAGCTGATTTCCAGTCATGCCTCTAGTACTTGCTACCTGGGCAACATTGGGAAAGTCACCTTATCTCTCTAAGGTCTCTTCTGTCTTTAAATCCCATGGAGATCCCTATCTCTTACCCTCAACCCCAAAATAGGATACCCATCCTTTAATAGGGTCCTAGACTTGGAGTTAGAATGGACCTTAGAGACAGTTTAGTCCAACCTCATCAACTTACAGATGAGGCCCAGAGAGGTCATTTGTCCAAGGTATCAAGTGTCAAAGGTGAAGAGAAGGAAGGAAGGAAAGAAAGAAGGAAGGAAGGAAGGAAGGAAGGAATGAAGGAAGGAAGGAAGGAAGGAAGGAAGGGAGGGAGGGAGGAAGGGAGGGAGGGAGGGAGGAAGGAAGGAAGTCAGACTCCTGACTCTACAGTAGGGGACTACTTTACTTTCCCTCTTTACTTCTTCAATTTTCCTCCCCAGTATCTCCACTAGAGGCCACTCTTTTAAGGGCACCAGATTGGGCTGGAGGTTGGACCAGCTTTCACTTATTTATCTGAGAGACCTTGAGCAAGCTATTTAACCTCTCTGGGCACCAGTTTCCTTATCCATATGAGGGGCTCAGACTAGTTGACCTTTACAATCCCTTCTGGCCCTAAATATATGGTCTTATGACCCAAAACTTCTAACTTTCCTTCTACCCTAAGATTCTAGGCTTCTTGTGGTGCAGATTATAAGCAGAAAAGGGCAGCTACAGCAAGCATGATCTCCTACTCAACCAGCTTGGCTTGGGTTGAGGAATTCATCATGTTTTCCTCTCTGGCTCTCCCCCTTTCACCCACCCAGGCAGCCCAGCTCCCTCTGTGACCTGAGGGTTGGCTCTTTCTGTCCTCTGTTGCTGCTTAACACTTACTTTCTTCCCTTAGTTCAAGTTTGGACTTGTTCTCTTGCTCTCTAGGCCCCTGGACAAGCAAGATCCTATTCCCAGACCCATTCATTGGTTAAGATGAAAACTATTAATCCCCAACCTGGAGATATCCCTAAAGAATTTTCCAGAATTAGCCTCTTTTCTTTTCTGTTTGTAGTACCTTATCAAGTGCCTCCAAATGGAGTCCATTACCCATGGGCAACACCACCACCAACAACCATATATTACTTTAATGCTTGCAAAGAAGCATATGTAACTATATGTAATACACACATATGCATATGCATGTGTGAGTTGATGTGTGCATATATACATATACAGATATGTATGTGTATGTACATATGTGTGTATAAAATTTGATCCTCAAGCCAATCCTGTGAGATAGGTGCTTTCATTATACTCTTTTTACAAATGAGGAAACTGAGGCTCAGGGACATTGAGTGACATACCCAAGGTCACATGGCTAGTATCTAAGGTGAGACTGAACTTAAATGTTGCTGACTCTAAGTCCAGCATTTTCATATTTGTGTCCTCAGTGTCTTATATGTCTGAGCATAGTACGTAGCTTGGTGTGATAGAGTCTAGGTCCAAAGACCTAGCTTCAAATACAACCTCAGATACTTAATAGTTGACCTAAGATAAGTCATTCAATCTCTCTGAATCTCAGTCTCCTCAGCAGTAAAATGAGGAGGATAACTCCTACCTAAGGAGACTATTGTGAGGACCAAGTGAGATAATGCAGACAAAGGGGTTTGTAAATATTAGAATAAATGTCAGCTATTAGTTTGGCTTTTATTAATAAATTATTCATTATTCATGAATAATAAATTGTTAAAATAATTATTAATATTATAATGAACCTGGATTTCTCAATAAACTGGCCTCCGGGGCTCTGATTTATCTCAGCACTGACTTTCCCTCCTCACCTTTTCTGCTCTCCAGGACACCAAGTCTTCTTATCTCATAGCTCTGCTCTAACTCTGAGCTCCCATCCTTAGTTATGCCTCATATCTTAAGGATCCACACCTTTCATCTGGCCTCCCTCTGTCTCTCTTAAACAATGTTAGAACAGAACAGTAGCACATACAGCATGAAACTGCTATGCCATCCCTCAGTCCCACTCAGGATGAGGAGACCCTTAAATGTGCAGAAGATGGGGGCTATGGGAGGGAGCCATTATTATGGGTCCTGGAACTCTCAAATGCAAGAGCTGCTGAAGATGGTATTCCAAGTTAGAAGTGGGTGATGTTAGTCAAGTCCAAGGGTGCTTCTCTGCCCATGGTCCAATCAGATCATGTGCCCAGCCCTTACTCTGCATCAGGTACTGTGCCAAGTGAGAGAGACACAAAGAAAGGCAAAGACAATTCTTGCCCTCAGTGAGCTCCCATTCTAATGAGAGACACAACATGCAAACAACTATGTACTAACAAGATGGATACAGTGTAAATGGGAGATAAGCTCAGCAGGAAATTGAAGGGATCTAGGAAAGACCTCATGGAGGGGTAGAGAGGGTAACAGAAGGAATCCAGGGGTGGCTAGGTGATGCAGTGAATACAGCACTGGCTCTGGAGTCAGGAGGACCTAAGTTCAAATCCAGCTTCAGACACTTAACACTTAATAGTTGTGTGACCTTGGGCAAGTCACAACCCCAACTGCCATGCCTTCCCTCCTCCAAAAAGCGAAAAAAAATAAAAAAATAAAAAAAAAAGAGGAGGAATCCAGCAAAGGCTTTCTGCAAAAGGTGGGGTTTGAGCTGAATCACCAAGAACACCAGGGAAACCTGGAGACAAAGGAGAGGAAAGAAAGCATTCCGAGCATGGGAAATAGCCAGAGCAAAGGATCAAGGTAGGGAGATGGAGTATTGTGTTCCAGAAATAGCAGGAAAGCCAAGATCATTGGAGGAAAAGTCCTGGGAAGGAGAATAGTGGGGAGCAGTGTAGTCACAAGTATAGGCAGGAGAGATGAATTTCGTGCTTACCTGCCCAGTATCTTGCTGACACAGCCATGGCTGACCCGGAGCTGGCGCGAGATGTCGCAGGGTCTCACACCCTGATGGGCCAGGTCCACAATGCGCTGGCGTACCACCTCGGGGAGAGGCCGGCCATTCACAAAGGCTCCACCCAACTGGTTCAGCCCCCCATGGCCTAAAGAAAGAACGTCCCCCCATCCCCAAGAGGGTGGGCATGGGGGGAGGAGGAGCAAGTAAGAGAAGTGAATTAAAAATAGCTTGCCCTGCCCTACCCCCCACCCAAAGCTTGTCCATTTGTATCTTGGCACATACCAGCCATGTGTGGCAGATGTCTACCTCTGGTTTTTCTGTAAGCCACAATGGGCCCAGAACCCTCATCTCTTTAATCCCATCATGAAAGAGACCATCAGAGAGAGGTTTTTTGGCAACAGGAGAGGAGGCTGAAGTCAGGGACTCTCAGAAGGGATGCTTTCTGCCAAAATACTGGAGTAAGGGTAGATTCAAGGGCCAATTGAAAGGCCTTGAGGGGTCAAGGACACGACTCTGATCTCAGAAACACCCCAGTCCCAGAGGAATGATTTTAAAATCAAAAGACCCAAATACAAATAACCTTGCCTCTGTTATTGTCTGTGTGACCTCAGGAAAATCACTTACCCTCCCTGGGCCTTAGTTTCACCATCTGAAAAAACGAAGGGGTTGGACAAGGTGGCCTCTGGGGCCCCTTGCAACTCTGAATCTATGATCCTATGATTCTTCCATTGTCCTCTAAGACAAAAAAAAAGAAAGTCCTTGCTTTTTCTTTCTCTACTCTTTTGATCCTAAGGAGGCAGACAGAAAGAATACTGTCCTGGAAACCAATCAGGGACCTGAGTTCTAGATTCAGCTTCTGCTACTCACTCAATGTACGAGCTTAGGTAAATCACTTCTCTCTCCAAACTTCAGTTTCCCCAAATGTAAAATGCCAGGGTTGGGCTAGGATTCAGGGGCTCTTTATCTTTTTTAAGGCCCTTTTGGACTTCTTGGTAGTGTGGTGAGACCTAGGGACATTTTTGCAGAATAATGTCTTTAAATGTATACAATACAAAGGATTACAAAGGAAACTAATTACATTGAAACAGAGTTGTGAAAATTGGTTTATAAACCAAGTTTGGGGACCCCAGGTTAAGACTGCCTGGCAGATAATCCCTAAGGTCCCTTCCACTTGTGATAGTCTGGGATTCTGAATCCTTGAGTCTGCCAAAGCTATTTCATCAAATTTGATAATTTTTGCTTCTTCTCTTCCCTAATCCAAAAAGTCCAGTAAGACCTAGCTCACCAATGGGCTGCCAGACCATCCAGTCCTCAAGGACAATGGGACCTGATGTTTATGTTTTACAGAGAAACCACTAGGGTGCCCACAAGTCCACCCACGTGCTGTACCCCCAAACCTATCTTCATTCTTCCCCTTCACAGAAGAAATGGAGGTAATTTGGGGTGGGAGGAAGAGAATTAGGACAAGATCTTTCTCAGGTCCCATCATGACATGGGAGCTAAATGCCTGCCCTACTTCTATCTGCTACACCTATGGCAAACACCCATCTATCTCCCCTGGCACCCTGAAGGATGAAGACAGTGGAGCCAAGATGTTGTTGCCTCTGATCTGGGCACTCGTTAAGTAATTCTTCCCCACTCTCAGCACTCTGCTCTCCAGCAACACTAAGCTTTGCCTTTCCCTAAACTCTCCAGGGGCCCATTCTCAGTCTTCTAGTTATAGTTCTTACTCTTCCCTGAACACCCTTTCCCCTCTTTTCTCCCTCTCAATATCTACACCCCTCTAGCTGAACAGCCAGCCCTCCTCCCCCAGCCTCTTGGACCCTAGAGCTGATTATTCTCCATCCTCTGCCTCGTTAACCTTATTCTGCAGACAATGATGAGCTCAGGAGAGATTTGGGTAGTTGAAACTTTTGAGAGGAGGAGGATGGAGGAATGAGACAGGCAGGGGGAAAGGGGAATTTAGCTGTCCTAGGGATCAGCATTTCTAGAAAGTTAATAGAAAGAGCACTGGGCTAGGAAATGGGAGATTTTCCTGCTAACCCTGGCTCTGCCATTAACAGCCCATGTGACTTTACCAAATCATTTCATCTCTCTCTGCTTCAGTGTCCTCATCTGTTGAATGATGGCAATGGGGTAGAAGGTCAGCTGTCATGGTCTCTTTAACATCAATAGTCTCCCTGTGTTACAATACTGTGTCGTCAGGGAACACCACCATCATTGAAGAATCAGAAACTCTGATTACCCCATAAGCAATGAAAGACACATGGAGAATAAGAACAGGATGCACCATATTACTGACCACGCCCTATAGTAGTAGTATAGAAGAGGCACCATGGGATAGTGGGAAAAGAAGCTATTCCAGGGTCAAAGGACTCCAGTTTGAATCTCTGTCACTCACTGCCTGGATAACTTGGGCAAATCTCTGGATATTAACTTTCTCATTTCTAAAATTAGAGGAATTAGTCTAAATAGCCTCTAACATCTCCTCTGACTCTAGATTTCTGATCATAGTCTATCATCAAGGTTGATGGGAAAGGCGGTGGGCTAGTCATGTAGCAACAGTGATGGATAATATTCAAAGAGCCTATGTTGTGGGAGCTGACATGTTGAATGACATAGTCAGGAGTCAAGAAAAGATTTTGACAATGTTGAGTCCAAGCTAAGAAGATAGAATTTAATGGGAACAAATGTAAAGTATCTTACTTAGGGTAAAAAATCAACTTCACAACAACAGGACAGAGGGGATAGAGTTAGACAACAGCTCACTTAGAAAAGATATGGGGGTTCTGGTGAACTGCCAGGTTCAATACAAGTGAACTGTGTGTGATATTGAAACTCAAGAAAATTAATACAATCTTAGGGTACATAAAAGTGTCATGATCTCCAAAACAAGGGAGTAACAGTACTGAAGGAGAAGAGGAAAATGGAGAAGGAGAAGAAGAAGATGAGGAGGAGGAGGAGGAGGAGGAGGAGGAGGAGGAGGAGGAGGAGAAAGAGGAAGAGGAGGAAATGGAGGAG
>CM053585.1:30648418-30661307 GCA_028646515.1 Pseudochirops corinnae | reverse complement strand
AGACATTGTGCATGAGTCAGTTTGGCTGGAGTATAGAGTGCATGAGGAGGAATCATATATGCAACCACATATGATTGGAGACTGGAGTCAGATTACAAAGGGCATTAAATTATGAGTTGGGGACTTCATATTTTACCTTAAAGTCAATGGGCAGTCACTGCAGCTTACTGAGTAGCAGAATGATATGGTTAGGTTTGTGCTTTAGGAATATCTATTTGGCATTTGTATGGAGGAGATTGGAGTGAGGATAGAAAAGATCTGAGACGCCATCCAAAGCTTCTTCCAATAATCCAAGCAGGGGATGATAAGGATCTGGACTAGAGTAGCTGGGGTGGTGATAGAGAAAAGGAGATAGAATCAACAAGACCTGACAATTGATTGTGTATATGTGGGGGAGGGGGGTGAAGAAGAAGAGAGGAGTTGACAGGGGTTCTGAGATTGGGAGCTGAGTAACTGGAAGGGTAAAGATAGTGATGTCCTCAGTGGAAATAGGGTGATTTAGGTTAGGAATAGAAATAAGGGTTCAGGAGGAAGGACAATGAATTCTGTTTTGGACTATTTAGTTTGAGAAGCATTCTAATAAGGAATTGTCTTCATTGAGAGGACATTCAGGTGGGTCTATCCGGTCTATCAGGCAGTAGAAGGAATAGATACATGTATGCATGGGGGTGGTGGCGGTGGAATGTAAGGGAATAAAGGATTATATTAAACTGAATAATGGCATTTTACACTTTTACCATGTTTCCTTGAAGCTGCCTGTTCAGCTGAAATCCTCCCGTCATATATTCAGTTTTGAGAAACATTCCAGGGCTGTCGTTATCATCTAGGGTTGATGTCCTAGCTCTCTCTGGTGTTAGCTCATTAAGGCAGCTCAGCAGACTCCACAGTCCAAGCACTCCTCGATTGATGGATTGCTCTGAGAGGTACTTTGTGTAATGGAGATAGAGCTGTCCTCAGAGACCCAAGGACCTCTTGTGAGGGCTAAAATCTCTGGGTGATAGGAAGCATCACTGTTGTGGCAGGAGCCTTGTATCTCCCCGTTTTTTGTGGAATGGAAGATGCAGCTGGACAAGGTCAATCCTCAAATGGAAGTCTATGTGACTGTCTTTCAATTTCTGACCCTTGGCTGTTGTGACATACTTGTTTGTATATTTGGTCTGTAAAGAGAGGTTTTTCTCCATTGCTGTGTGTGTGGGAGGTGGGGTGGGAAGAGGGGGTGTCTTTCCTTGAGTTCTTTTTCCATTAGATTAGAATTATAGAACATTGAAGCCAAAAGACATCCAAGAATTCAACTCTCTCATTTAGCAGGTGAGAAAAAATGAGACAGAGAGGGCTAGATTTAGGGTTAGAAGACTTGGGATCAAATTTTGTTGTTGCCCCTTACTACTAGGGTGACCTCGGGAAAGTCACTTAAACTCCCTCAAATTCATCTGTAAAATAAATGCAGTTGGACCAGGTGCCATTTGAGGCTGAATGATCGTTTGTTGCCTGTGTTATATTGTGGATTCCTTTCAAGTGTGACTTGGCCTAGATGGGTGCTGAGGTATTGCCCAACTCTAAAATTCCATGACTATCCTTTCTGGCTCCTGAAGGCAATGGGGGCTGGCACTTACGTGCCAATGTAGGATTTTGCTTTGCACACATTTTCTCATTTGTTCTTCTGAACAACAGTTTTCAAGGTGGGTTCTACTGAGAGAGAGACAGAGACGGAGAGTAAGAGAGAGAGACAGAGGCATACAGACAGACAGACAGAGAGCAAAGACAGATAGGAATAGAGAGAGGCAGAGAGACAGACAGAGACACAAACACACACACATATACAAGCATAGGGAGGGAGAGACAGAGATAAGCAGACACACACACAGACAGAGACAGCAACAGAGAGACAGAGACACAGAGACATAGACAGACCCACAGAAAGGTGGGGGGAGAGGGGACCTAGGGTCACATAACTAGTAAATACCCAAAACAGGCTTCAAATACAGGCTTTCCTGACTCCAAATCCAGAGCTTTAGACATTAGACCAGAGTACCTCAAGCTAAAAGTGACATTTTTTAAAAAATCAGTAAAGAAGGCATAGTCCGCCATTTTGCATGTGACACCCTTGGTAACAGTCAGGAAAGCTTCAGGCCTCAATGATATACAGATTGGTAACTTACAGGTACATGGTCTCTCATTATTCAATCTGGCTTGGCCCAGGCCCCCTCATTAATCAGACCCTAAGCAGGCTGTCCCTCCTTTCCAGTTTAGCTGGCTCCCTACTATAGCCCTTCTCCTTGGGTCACTCGGAGCTTCCTTGGCAGAGCCCCTTTATTTCTCTCTCCAGTCCAACTTGCTGCCTTTTTTCCTTAGGTCACCTGATGATTTAGGAATCTAGTTCCTTTCTTTCTGCATCCCACTTCTGTCCCTTGCTGTCAGGCAGAAAATGATCTCTTTTCAGACACAAGAACTCCTAATAAATCATGATCGCAGCTGACAGTGCTATATCACTTTACAATTTACAAACCGTTTCACTTACATCAGACCTTGGTCAGACCATCTGACCTCCTCAGACCTCAGTTCCCTCATCTGTAAAATGAAGGTGTTGAACTAGATGGTTCTAAGGTCCGTTCCGTCTCTACCCTCATAATCTCATGATTCCCTTTGCTGTGCCTCAGTTTTCGCGTCTGTAAATCGATGGTCCCTAAGGTTCTTTTAAACCTTAAATCTTTGGTTCTATCATCTCATTTGATCCTCAAGACAATCCTCTTGGGTAGGTACTAATATTATTCCCATTTTGCAGATGAGGAAACTGACATCAGAAAAATTAAGTCATTTGCTTAGGATCCATAGTCATATTTATGTATCTGAAGCTGGATTTAACACCAGTCTGTCTGACTGCAAACCCAGCACTGTTTACAATGCCCTCATCTGCCTCTTGACCTACACTGAGGGTCACAAAAGATCCTAACTCTGTCCAGAACTGTCCGCTCCTCCAAGATACCTCTCAACCCTCTCCTGAGGGACTTCTTTGAATTCTGGTCCAGTCATAGAAATCTTCCTCCATTAGCCTTTATTTTTCCTGGGTATACAATCATACCAAAAACTATTTTCAGGCTTGTCTAGCTCAAAACTTCCTTCTCAATGCTTACACCAAAGCATTTTTTCTTCCCTCCAGCCACTCCCCCCAGTCTCCTCTCAACTAAAGCTATTTTCATCCCTTCTGACTCAGCCTCCCACCCCTCTACAGCTTTCTCTTCTTTTCTTTCTCTAACTCCTAAAACGCTTTCTCCTTAATCCCTAGCATAGAGCCCACATCTGGGCCTCTCATTCTCCAATACCTTCTTAGGAGGTCCCCTCCAGATCTCATTGTCTTTTAGGAACAAACATTAACATATTTAAAACCTACATTTACATTTTGGAACTTTGTCTCCAGCAAATCCAGTTAAAATTCAATCCACATATATTTTTAGGTGTTGGGTCTTCAACCCTATGGACAGGAAATCCCATCACTCGCTCAAAGGGTAACCTCCTTAACTTGGATCCTTGGCACCCCTCATCTTTTAACTCTTTGCCAGACCCTTCTATTTTATTTATTTTCTCCTTGTTGGTGTCTGCTGTGTTTCCACAAAGTGGTACAGCCAACAGTTATGAGTTCTGCCATGTTACTACTTTTATCAAATTTTTAAATGTAGATGTGTTGGCTACCTATTCTTCTGGTTAGTGCCTGGCACATAGTAGGCTCTTAATATAGGTTTGCAGATTGATTCTTGAGAAGTCTCGTGTTCATGTGACCTAAATTTTCTGACCATAGCTTTAGAGTTCAAAAGGACTTTGAAGATTCATAGGATCATAGATTGGGAGGCATCTAATCCAACACCTTTACTTTACAGATGAGGAAACATGGTGCAGTGGTTTACCATTTGGTGGTTCACAAACCTTTTGGGTTTCACTACAATGGTCCTAGGGGTTTATGCTAAAATTTCTTTAATGATACCATATGTAGTAAATAATTGTAAGGAGTTTTATAAGTAGTAGATTAAATTTTCATGAGGATTTGCAATAATTTTGTTGTTGTTGAAAGGGGTTTGTAAAAAATGTTGGGGACCATTGGAAAGGGTACTGGATTTCAAATCAGGACAGATTGAGGTTCAAATCCCCCATCAGACCTTTCCTAGTTGTGTGACCCTGAGCAGCCTGTAACCTCCATGAGCCTCAATTTCTTTGACTATAAAAAGAAGGGGTTGATAATGTGGAAATATGTTTTGCTTGGCTATGTATATTTTTCACAAGGGTAATTTTTTTTCCACTGCGGGGTGATAGGAGGCCAAAATGGGTAGAGGAGAGAGAGAGAGAGAAAGAGAGAGAGAGAAAGAGAGAGAAAGAGAGAGAGAGAGAGAGAAAAAATCATTGTCTTCTTTTTTTTAATGGAGAAATAAGAATAGAAGGAAGACCAGAAAAAATCCAGAGAAGCAGAACAGCTTTGAAAGCTACAGATTGGTCTTATATACTTAAGAATAGAACCCAGAGAGATACATAATAGAGATCTGCAGTTTCATGCATAATTCTCTTATTTTCTTCTACTCTGTAAGTACAAATGCTCATTCTGGTGTTTGTTAAATTCGGAACAAACATAAAAATTAATTAAAATCAATGAGGGGGCTGGATTTGATGGCTTTTTAGGTCCCTTCTAGCTCTGTGGAGGATCCTATAATTCCCCAAGGTCACAGAGGTAGCAAGAGGCAGAGCCTGCCGGTTCCAAAGCTATCACTCTTTCCATTGTTCTAGGCAACCTCCCATGAGGAGGTAGGGGGTGATGGCAGATATTCTGAGCAGCTAAGGGGCTGGTGAACAATTTTAGCAGATTGCATCTATTGGCCATGCCTAGCTAGGGACATAGATTTAGACGGAGGAGCCACCCACATTCCCTGAAATCTGGAGCTCACATTCCTCTCCCACCGAAACTCCAGCACGGTACAATCCAGAAAGCACTGAGTTTGGAATGAGGGGGCAAGCCATAGAATGCCAAGACTGCTTGCTGCCTCTTTGCCATTAGTGATCCAGTCTTAAAGATGAAAAGAACCTGTCTCTTCTGGACCTAAGTTCACTCTCTTCATATCGTTGAGCATTGTGGGGTGGGGTTAGGGAGATCCAGATCCTCACTTGTGAGGTAGGCAGCAAAGCAAGAGTAGAGGGACAAATCGAGAAGCTTTGAGTTCATAAGGAAGTCACTTAACTTCTCAGAGACTCAGGTTTCCCATGAATAAAATGGTGAAACTAATGTTTGAGTAGCTGTGTGGTGCAGTGGATGGACTCAGAATCAGGAAGTCCTGAGCTCAAACCCTCCCTTGTATATTTACTAGCTAGGTAACCCTGGGTAAGTGACTGAGCTTTTCTTAGACTCAGTTTCCTCATCTGTAAAATGAGATGGTTGGATTTGGTGGCTTCTAAGGTCGTTTCCAGTTCTACGTCTATGATTCTGTGACCAGTAATTCCTAGTGAGAAAAGGACCACGTAAACTTTAAGATTCTATAGGAATGTGAATGATTATTGTTAAGACCCCTTTTTTTTATCACCAGCTCAGGGGGGTCTGTACACAGGAAGACTTCAAAACATGGCTGGTGATGATAGTAAGGGCATGAATCCCCAACAGCCAAGGTCCCTGATTGTTCTGAGCCTTGTTTCCTTCTTCTTTAAAATAGGTTAAGAATACCCGCGCTGCTTACTTCACAGGGTTGTTGGAAGGATTACTTATGAAAGTAATCACTCAAAATTCTGAAGTGCTTTAAGATTTACAAAGTGCTTTCCTTCAGCAGCCCCATGAGGTGGCTATGAAAACAGATTCTAAACCCCAGAGGACTGTTATTGTGTGTGAGTTGTTATTGCCTGTTGTATGATTTCATCAGTTCTTCCTATATTTGACTGATTTCTGGAGTTCTAAGTTCAAATTTTTGTACAGAAAGTTGGCTTAAAACATGAGTCCTTCATCTCTTTTGTACCGTGGACCCCTTTGGCAGTCTGGTGAAACTGATTGAACCTATGCTCAGAATAAAGTTTTTTTTAGATACTTTTTTTTTTTTTTTTTTTTTTTTTGCTTTTTGTGGAGGGGGGAAGGCTGGGCATTTGGGCTTAAGTGACTTGCCCAAGGTCACACGACTAGTAAGTGTTAAGTGCCTGAGGTCGGATTTGAACTTGGGCCCTCTTGACTCCAGGGCCAGTGCTCTATTCACTGCACCACCTAGCTGCCCCAGAATAAAGTTTTGCAATGCATAAATTAAAATACAAAAGTTGCAAAGGAAACCAAAGATACTAATATATAGTTATCAAAATGTTTTAAAAGACAAGTTCACAGACCACCCTTCTCCCCTCCCCACTTAAAATAAATTACACCTGTATCAATTTGCTTTGGAGGCACAGCTATAGAATTGCAAGGGCCCTCAGAAGCCATTTGGTCCAAGCACCTCGCTTTACAGATGAGGAAACTGAGGCCTCTTCTAGGTTAATTTTTATCAAATGACATATAACCTTCTAATCCCATGCCACACAGTAAGAACCATCATTCTGGCAATGGTTGGCCAGCTCAAGGGCAGGTACTGAGGAGTCCTGAGAGGGTAACTCGGGGGAGGTTATTTTGTTAGTGAATTCTATATTTAAAATGTGATTTTGAAGGTAGTGTTCTTTTTTTGGGGGGGGAGAGGCAATGGAGGATGCAGGGAGAAATTGAGCGATATGGGGACTGGTGTCTGCGGCACTTGCAAGACAGAGATGGAAATTTTGATGAGGATTGGTATAGAGCTGCACCTCTTACTCTAGAATCAGCCATTCAGATAACAGTTGGTTCTGCTGTTTTGACCATCCAAGAGATTGCAGGTGCCCATTATAGCTTGACAGCTCCTCTTGTGGACTGGCATGAGGTCCGTTCTCCTTGACTGGCTCCACCCCTTCTCCTAAGGTCTTGCTTGTCTTGGCCAGCCCTATTCTGGGACTTTGAACAGCCCTGACCTGTTCTTGTTCCAGGGACAAAAAGTTCACAGTAGGAAGGGAGGGGTTGGCATTTGCTTCACAAAGAGAAGGGGAGAAAGTGCCACAGGTAGACTGTGTATGTGTGTGTGGGGGAGGGGAACACAGGGAGGAGGAAGGCAGGATTGGTGGGTAAGACTACCTAAGCCTCTATGGCAAAACTCCTCCTCCCTCAAATCAGTTGTGGATTTGAGACTGGGGGAGAATAATGGTCATATATCCTAATGTGGGTTTGATAGATGAATGGCTTGGTGGGTTTATTGTCACACTCCAGAGTGGAGCCCTGGGTGACTCTTGGGAGAGGTGACTGATATGCACAAATTGTAGGTACTTTGAGAGCAGGTTAGGGTGAGAAAAGAACACTGGGAAAGATACAACAGGATGGTTTAATGCCAATTAAAGGAAAAGGGTGCCAATGGGCTGACCAAACATGTGTTATACCCATCACCAAAAAGGTTATTGAGGGGGAAGCTGAACCAATCATGGCAGAAAGCTACCAGACAGCATTGTAGCCTCTGCCCATGCTCTCTGTCTCCTCATTTCAGGTTGGAGGCTGTGGTAGGTTATAGTGTTGGGGAACATGCTCATCTTGGTGCCAACTCTGACCCTGTTACTAAAATAGGAGAAAGTCTAAAGGGTTTCAGTGTGAAGAAACTTGGGCTGAGGTAGGAAGGGTCCACTCATAGCCCTTACTAGACTTTCCTTGCTTAATTCAGACCATCTTTCTCCAATTTTCTATTCAACCAAACACACGTTCAGTAAACCTCTGTTTATCTGTAGCCCAGACAACCAGAAAGTTCAAGTAATGGCACATTTTGTGCTTTACTTTTATGATAAATAGATACACAGCAAGAGAACAGGCTGATATCAAGGACATGCTTAGAAACCAGCTTCCACGGGCTCGTCCTGGGGTCAATACAGGCTCAGCCTTCTATACCAGAGGCAGGGAGAGATAGAGGCAAGAATGCCAGACTTGAAAGCGGAAAGACCTGAATAGGAATCCTGACTCTGGTACTTATTAGTTGTGGGACCTTGGGCAAGGGGCTTAGCCACTGGTCTGCTGGTAAATGTTTAACAATGGGAGGAGAAGCGGGGAATGTACACATGATATGCTTCTAAGTTAAACGTGCATTATTAACATTTTCTCATCACTTTCTCAAGTCTAGATAATCAACAAAGCAATGATTTAAATCCTGATTTATAGTGTTTGCTGACTTCCTAGGTATAGATACTGAAAATATAGGTATAGATAGCCTGCAAATTTAACAAATGACTCCCCCAGACCCCTGACTGCTTAACCTTTCTGAATCTCATCTTCCCCATCTGTAAAATGGGAGTAATAATACATAGTGGGTTCTTTCTTCTTGGGAGTGATCTTCGAAAAGGCCGGACAATCCCTTATAATGTGTGTGTGTGTGGGGTCTTTTGCAGTTAGACTAGGTGGCTTCTCGGTTTGCTTCTAACTTTTAAATGCTGTGAATACTATCTACCTCACTGGCTGGTCATGGGGCAGGTGCTTTGGAAACCTTAGAGTGCTATGAAATTACATCATCATTATTCTTCATCCAGAATCATAGTTCTAGAGCTGGAAGATTCTTCAAGGTCTGTCTAGTCCAAGTCTTCATTCTACAAATCAGGAAACTGAGGCCCAGGGAGGTTAAGGACCTTGTCCAAAGTTACACGGACAGCAAGTATCAAAGATGACATTTTGAACCTGGGTCCTCTGACTTTGGAAGCAGTGAACAATGTTTTCCACTTTACCACCACTGGCCAATGCTCAATTCTATACACATTTATTAAATGTCAACTACATGCAAGGCATCGTAGTAGGCCTTGGGAATACAAAGAAGAAAAGCAACCTAGCACCTGCCCTTAGAGAGCTTCACATCTACTGTACACTGTTGAAAGCGTGTTACAAACTCTTCTCAGTTAACCAGAACACTCAATCAACTGGAACTCCACATTCTCTTACCATGATGAGTAAACAGAGATCCTGTGTGTCCACACACACATACACACACACACACACACACTCACTCACTCTGCCCCCATTGTTCCTGGTATGATTCTATATTGCCATAACATTTTTGCTTCATTGTTTCTTTGGTCTTTGTAAGATACTTCTTCCTGAGATGCCCATTTGAAGGGGAATGTCAGACCCAAACCTCTCTACAGTTAGTTTTGTTTCTTTGACCATTTAAGTCGTGGAAGGTGGCCTAAAGACCACAGCTTCTGCTGCAGAGACTGTGGCCTGGACCTTTTGTCTTTCCCCTGTACTTCTTCCATGGTGAGTCATTTCAGTCCCAATACTCCTAGTCAGCCAAGTTAAACATACAGGTAAATAAATTATAGGTGCTCACTTTGGCCACAAGTTCTTGGTTCAGGGGATTGACACATCAATCTCTTTGATTTGGTTTCTACCCATTCCACCCCAGAAGTCAGCTATCCTTTTTACCTGAGTCCTGGGGGGATGTGGGATCCTCTCTAACTGGTCTCAGGGCAGTCTAGGATTGTATGTTTGTAATAGGAAGGAAGCTTAGAGGCTGTATAGTCCAGCCCTTCATTTTACAGATGGGGACATTGAGGCTCAGGGATGGCTAAGTGACTTCCTCAAGGTCATACAACTAGTAAGAGTCAAAGGTAGGATTTGAATCTGGCCAGATCTTCTGGACTCAATTCACTATATCATGTAATCTTCATTCCTTCTTCTTCACCCTTCCATTCCTAATTATAATACACTTTGTAGTGCCCTGAAACATGAAATTAGTTGCCCCTTCTTCCCCTGGACTCAATTATATTCAATAACTAACTAGTAAGTACCTACTATATGTCATGTCTTAGACTCTGGGGATACATTGGAAGCAATACAATGCCTGCCCTCAGTGAGGGAAAAACACACTCACATACATTAACACATACACACGCACACACACACACACAATCTCTCTCTCTCTCTCTCTCTCTCTCTCTCTCTCTCAAAATACTTTCCTAAAGATGTGTCAATAATTGGGAGGATGAGGAAAAGCCTTTGGTAGGAATTGGCACCTGGGCAGGACTTGGAAGGAAGCTAGGGATTCTGTGTGGGGCAGGTGAGGAAGAATTGCTTTCCGGATTTGGGGGAGGGGCTGCTCACAGAGGCTGGAGATGTCATGATTCCAGGCCAGAACCTTCTGAACTTCATAGTTTCGGACCCTGAAACCCTGAGGCCTGGGGTCTATAAAAGGCTTCTCTTTCCCAACCTTAGGCTTGAGTCTCTGACTATCTTTAAATCAACATCAACTAATTTTCTCCTGGTTGCTCAGTGCAGCTGCTGCCCTTGATTCAATTCATCCCTTTTCCCCTCCCCCCTCCAAACTCCTTAGTCCCCCCCCATCACTATCCCTGCCCCCACACCTGCCCATCTGTCTCCATCATTGTTCCCAGTCAGCTCCCAATTCTTACAATAATCAAATACCTGACAAACCCATGATGTCTTATCACAGCCTTTGCTGCTCTTGAGGTACGATTTATTTGTACACTTTTAGGAATGAGGATGGTTATCACCAACACCACAGACTGTAAGCTTCTAGCGGGCAGGGATTGGACCTTTTTTTTTTTAAAAAAAAAAATCACATCACTTAGTCCCCTAGGCATGATGTCAGATACATAGTAGGTGCTTAGTTAAGCACTCAAGGAAATAAAATAAATTCCGGTGAGGACCTAAGCACAAGTGCAGAGAATCACAGACTCTCGAAAGTATACAAGAAGCTCTTCAAGTTTAGGTCTCAGAGTCAGTATAGACCTGGGTTCAAATCCTGCCTCAGACACTTACTAGCTGTGTCCCCTCCCAGCATAGTCTGAGTGTCAGTTTCCACATCTGTAAAACAGGTGTATATTCAATGATCTCTAAGGTTCTTTCCAGTTTGGTATTCATGACCTTCTAAGTAATTTGAGCCTATGATATGACAGAGAGAGTGCTGGCCTTAGAGACAGAAGACAGGTTCAAAGTCTATCCCAGACACTTTCTAGCTGTGTGGTCTTGGGCAAGTGACCTAATTTCTCTGGGCCTCAGTTTTTACATCTGAAAGATGACAGGGTTGTATTCAGGAATCTCTAAGGTCCCTTCCTGTTCTAAATCAAGTCCTTACGACCTCAAGGCCATCAAGTCCAACTTGTACCTGAAAAATAGGGAGCCCCCTATCAATATCTTCCATTCTCTACTTGCAAACCTCTAGTGCCTTTCCTCTCCTGATTTACTCTGTTTTGTCATTTTCTATAGCTTGTTTGTACACATTTGTTTGCATGTGTCTTCCCTATTACATTGTGTGCTTTTGGGGAATCTTTTGCCTGTCTTTGGCTTAGCACATTTCCTGGTACAGAATAGGTGCTTAAGAAATGTTTATTAACCGCCTGACCCCACTATCTCCAGAGAAAGCCCATTATTTCACCTTGGGGGGAGAACCTTTCAATTGACCATAGTTTTGACAACCTGTAATAGAGACCTGTCTCGTACTCCAACCCTTCTCCTCTCTGCCTAGGTTAAAGATCCCACTGGGATGCTGGATATGGATTTCCATGGGGTTTGGGCATATCCCACTCCCATACTACAAAAGCTAGGGTCTCTGAGGGAGCAAAGCAGGCTCTTTACCATCACTAGGTATGGGAGCTTTGAAGGTTGGCACAGTGGAGAAATAAGGCACTTTTGTGCCAAGTCTCCAGTCGGCTCTTTTTGGGTCTTTTGCTCATTTGGCCCCAGGATGTCTACAGAAGAATAAGGAGGATAGCTTGTCTGTAGGATTCCTGGAACCGTGCCTAGTAAATACATCTGGCGGAGCAGGGGGACCTGGAGGTGGTGGAGGGGAGATGAGCTTCCAACATGCCTGCCCGGCGCTGGCCATTGCTGAGTACACCCCCATCATGCCTGAGAGTCAGTGTTGCCTAGTGGATAGAGTCCTATTCTTGGGATTTGGTAAACCTGGCATTCAATCCCAGCTCTGATAGGTGACTTTGGGCATGTTACCTAGCTTCTCAAAAACCCAATTTCCTCATCTACAAAATGGGGAGGGGCCACACTAGAGCAGGAGTTCTTACCCTTTTTTTGGTTCATGAGCCCCTTCTCTGAGAATGTAAAATAAAACAAATAGGATTAAATAAAAACTAATGATACTAAAATTAACGACGAAATTATTTCCCCATCTAAATTGATAGGTCTACTGAAGTACATCCATAGACCCCTTGGCTGGTCTATGGACCCCAGGCTAATAATCCCTTACCTAGACGTTCTCTAAAGTTGATTCCTAATCTGTGTTGACCTTACATATGTAAAATACTCTGCAAATTTTACCTTTCTCCTCCTCCTCTTCTTCTTCCTCCTCTTCCTCTTCCTCCTTCTCCTCTCATTATTGTTACTATCATTCCCCCTGTAAGTTTTGGGCAGACACTCTCCTTCTCTGGGTTACCTAGTAAGAAACTAAGACATGATTAAAAGTTGAGGCGGTGGGAGAAGCAGTTGTTTTGGGCAGATCCATCTGGGAAGGACTGGACTCTATCTCTCTTTGCCTTCCCCAAGGCGAATGAGCAGGGGCTCTGGATGCCTTTTCCCCCTCAGGGATAGTCTCATGGGGAGATGGAGCCCATCATGAAAGGGAGCGACTGACCGAGATCAGAAATAAGGAGGACACACCTTGTGAGACACTAGGGAGCCTACCAGTCCTGGAGTTTCACAAACTGGGGAGAGATTTCATTTCTCCAGGAATATGGGGGAAACTTTGCACTCATCCTGGCCACTAAGACACTAAATCCCAGGATTACCTCTGAGAGAGCTCAGAGTCCTCTCCCTGCAAGAGAATCCTAAGAGAGAACTGAGCAAACTCTATCATGGCAGTCCAAGGTCATGTGTGGGGTAGGGGTG
>CM053585.1:30635918-30643418 GCA_028646515.1 Pseudochirops corinnae | reverse complement strand
CTTTATGAATGTATTGCTATATCCTTAAATTCAACATGCCTCACCCTGGGATCCATATTGTCCTTCTAGAAACTGTCAATGGTGCCACCATTCATAATCTTCCCAGTCACTCATGCTAACCATCCCCACTGAAGCTGTGTCTTCTCCCTCTCATTCCCCATGATCCTTTTTTTCTGGTGTTTTTGTGTCTCTCAATTTTCTCTATTCCTTCTGTTGCCATTGCCACCCCTTGAGTACAAACCATCATCCCACACCATTTCGATTATTGTATTTTCTTCCTATTTTTTCCAACCTCTAGTCTTTTCCTACCACTGGTTTCCCCTATATTTAAACCCATCCTTTAATTCTTCCTAAAACACCATTCTCATCCTGCTCAGAAGCCTTCTGTTGACTTCCAATTGTCTTCCGGGTAAAGTCTACACTACTTAGTTTGGCATTTGAGGCCCCCTTCCCACTGTCCCCCAACCTAAAGAGCAATTCCTTATTTAATCATTCAATGTCAATTTAAGTGATTACTATCACTCAGTCAATCAACAAGTATTTATTAAACATTATGTGTCAGGCAACATGTTGGGTACCATGTTGGTGCAAAAACAAAATATTAATATCTAACATTTACAGAACTCTTTAAGGATTTCAAAGCACTTTACATACATTATCTCATTTTACATTTATAACAAACCTGTGAAATTGGAGCTATTGCTATCCCCAACTTTACAGATAAGGAAACTGAGGGTTGAGAGAGGTTAAATGAGTCATCCAGGGTCATGCAGCTTATAAATGTCTGAGGCTAGATTTGAACTCAGATCTTCCTGACTCAAAGTCCAGAGCTTTCTCTGCAAGGCACTTACTTACCTCAAACAAACACACACACTATTCTTTGCCTTTCAGAAGCTTATATTCTATCAGAGTAGATAACCTGTACAAACATCAATATTTAGAAAACATAAAAGATAAATATATGTGTATATGTAAACATATGTGTATATATACATCTATGTGTGTATATGTGTGTATATGTAATATCTATGCATATACATATATATGATTATTTTATGGGGAGATCGAGAAAGACTTCTTATAGAAAGTGCTACTTATGCTATATGAGGATATATATGCTATATATCCCACATAAAGCAGTGGGATGAAGGTTGGTGTTATAGACAGAGTGTCTGTAGATAATCTGAACAGTTAGGTGGTACAGTGGATGGAGAGCCAGGGCTGGAATCAGGAAGTCCTGAGTTCAAATCCAGCTTCAGATACTAGCTGTGTGACCCTGGGCAAGTCATTTAACACTGTTTACCTCAGTTTTCTCATCTGTAAAATGAACTGGAGAAGGAAATGGCAAACCCCTTCAGTATCTTTGCCAAGAAAATCCCAAATGGGCTCACAAAGAGTTTAAATTCTCTGGGTGCCAGTTTCCTTATATGTTAAATGAGATGGGACAAGATGGTTTTTTTTTTTTTGGTTATTTTGGAGGAGAGAGGGCAGGGCAATTGGGGTTAAGTGACTTGCCCAAGGTCACACAGCTAGTAAGTGTTATGTGAGGCTGGATTTTATCTCAGGTCCTCTTGACTCCAGGGCTGTTGCTCTATTCACTGTGCCATCTAGCTACCCCTAACTAGTCTTGAAACTTGAAACCTAAAGCCATGTACTCACCCCCTCTAGAATCCTTTGTACCCATTTGGGGGTGAGCTGTCTCCCAGTCATTTCCAGCCTTACTCTCATTCCCCTCCTGCCAAATTGGTTCCTTCTTGACCTTTCCCTTCTTTGCCTGTTGGTTCCTGCCTGGACCAGTGTCTCTGCCCATCCTTCCAGATGCAGTCCGAGGCTCGCTGCTTCCATCCCGCTTTCCCTGCTCACCCCAGCTGGCCTGCAGGGCTCTCCCCTCCTTTCTCTTCTCCCACTGTCTGTGCCACCCACTCAGCCATTAATCACATACTGCCTTGAGACAGCTTGGTTATCCCCATCTTGAACTGTAATTTAAACCTTGAGCTGTTATTTAATTCCACACATGTTTGAATCTTGCTTTTCCCCAACTAGCTTTGTAAATTTTTCGGGTTGGAAATGAGAGGCTGGAGATGCTCTTGTTCGTGCATTCATTTATTGAGGCAGAATCCCAGCTTTGCTCTAGTCTATCGTTGGGGATACTTGACCTTCATGGGCCCTAGTTCCTTCATTTGTAAACTGAAGAGGGTAAATTAGATGATCTCTAAGGTACCTTCCATGGGCAGCTAAGTGGGGCATCTGATAGAGCACCAGGCCTGGGTCGGGAAGATCTGAGTTCAAATCCAGCTTCAGATACTTACCAGCTGTGTGACCCGGGGTAAGTCACTTAACTTTGTTTGCCTCAGTTTCCTCATCTGTAAAATGAGCTGGAGAAGGAAATGGCAAACCACTGTCAGTATCTCTGCCAAGAAAACCCCAAAGAAGAATTGAACATGACCGAACAACAAAGGCCCCTTCCCTCTCTAAATGCTACATGATGCCATAATCTTTGAGAGCAGTAATGCTGACTTCTTCATTTTTACACCTCTTCACGTCTAACCAAGGGGCTTGCTCATAGTAGGTGCTCAGCAAATGCTTGTTGATTAGCATGGCTTGAGCATCCATCCAACCTAGTGCTACCTTGGAGGGTTTGCTGTGAAGTGGAACAGGGTAGGCCTGTGCATAAGAAGGTGGGGGGGGGGGAGAGTCAAACTGATTCCATTTATCTTGGAACTGTGTGTGTGTGTGTGTGTGTGTGTGAGAGAGAGAGAGAGAGAGAGAGAGAGAGAGACAGACAGACAGAGTGACAGAGAGAGAGAGACAGAGAAGAGAGAAAGGGAGACAGATAGAAGAGAGACAGAGAAAGACAGAGACACACAGAGGAGAGACAGAGACAGAGAGAGAGAGACAAAGAAGGAGAGAGACAGAAGGAGAAAAAGAGACAGAGACAGAGACAAAGAGAGACAGAGAGAGAGGAGAGGGAGGGAGAGAAAGACAGGAAGGGAGTCAGATAGAGGAGAGACAGAGAAAGACAGCGAGACACAGAGAGAGGAGAGAGACAGAGACAGAGACAGAAGGAGACAAAGGAGGAGAGAGACAGAGACAGAGACAAGAGACAGAGAGAGGAGAGGGAGGGAGAGAGAGATATGGAGAGGAGAGAGAAGGAGAGAAGAAAGGAGGGAAGGAGGAAGAGAGAGAGACAGAGAGAGACAGAGACAGAGAGACACAGAGAGACAGAGAGATAGAGACAGAGACAGAAACACAGAGACAGAGAGACAGAGAGAGAAACAGAGAGAGAGAGAGAGAAACTAAAGTTGGATTTTTTGAACCATGCTATCATAGAATCATAGACATTGAACTGGAAGGGACCTCAGAGGCTATTTGGTCCAAACTCATTTTACAGTTGAGGAAACTGAGGCCTGGGGAAGTTAAATGATTTATCCTAAGTCATACAGGTAATAAACATCTGAGGTGGAATTTGAACCCAGGATCATAGATTTAAGTTTGAAAGAGACCTTAGTGTCCGTCTAGAGCAACCCCTCATTTTGTAGTGGAAGAGTTGATTTGGAGGGGTCATAAGACCCCAGGAGCGTAAACTGAGAAGTAGGAGGAGCCTTAGATGCCCTTGGGTCCAGACTCATCATCCTTTGGCTGAGGAAATCGAGGCCCTGGGCACTTGTCACTTCCCAGGGTTACCCAGTTGGTAAGGAGGGGGATGCAAGATTTGAGCTGAGACCCTCTGACTCCAGGGCCTTTCTCACCTTGTTCAGGACTCTTTCCATTCACTATACCACATCATGTCCTGTGTCCTACAGAACCCTGATGCTCTACAACATATTCCCCTCTAAAACATTAAATTTTGGATCCAATAATTTAACAATACAGAGGGAAACATACTGGGGGACAGCTTGAGATGGAGCCATGGAAAAATAGTGTCAGGAATCGAAGACCTGGGCAGCAGTAGATGAATTGTGCTATGCATCAGTGAATGGAATGGCCACATCAATGAGACTGAGGAACCATGGGTGTGTTGGAACAAAATATTCAATATAACTCTTATGATCAAAAATCTTTACTGTGGAGGGGATTTAGCAGCTTTTTGGTGCCAGAATTGGCTTGACGGCTTCCATTTTGTTCCAATATCTTTCCTACTCTCTCTTTAAAAAGTGTGATTGTTATCTTTTGTTTTTATATCACCTTGATTTCAGAATATTTCCCTCTCCCTACCCAGCCCAATGAGTCATCCTTTGTTACCAAAAAAAATCTGAAAAGAAAGAAAATTTCAATAAAACTAACCAATACATCAACTGAACCTAATAGTATATTCAATGTTCCATACCCATAGTCACTCACTTCTCTGAAGAAGAAAAGGAGATCCAGGGACAAGCAAGGTTATTAAAATTCCTTTTTTCTCTTCCCATTTCCCTTCCAACCCCCTCTTTATCCTGGAGGTCTTTGGGCCCCCAGGGGCTCCAAACTGGTATTTGGGTTCCATTGGTGGATTTCAATACTCACAGTAGTCCAATCTGCTGAAATCAGTACTTCAGTGGAGAGGAGCGTGGGAAGCAACGATGCCTCTTCTGGTCCCTCTTCCAGCATCCAGCATTGGGTTCAGATTGTGAGAGGTTCACTGTGAGCCTCTTGAGAACAGGGATTGGCTTTTGCCTTTCTTTGCCTCCCCAGCTCTTAGCCCAAAGCCTGGCTCATAGTAGACTCTTAATAAATCCTACTTGGCTGACCCTAGATCTTTAGCTATTGTTCTATGGGCCACATCTCTCCCCTCACCACCAGATGTGATGGGTACCAAGAGGAGAAAAGAACTCTTCCCCAGTCACGCAGTGGCCAAAGCAGGCCCTGAGCCCAGGAGACCAGACTTCCAGACCGCTCACCTGCCATTATGGTCTACCTTTCTAGAGGGTATGATGGAAGCCACTAGATTACCTTGGGCCCTCAGAGATGCCAGAATGATTGAATGGGATGATCTAAGGGAGAGGGAAGGCCAAGAGACTCTGCTAAACTTTAGGGTGATCCAGGTTGAGGCAAAGACCAAGTTTTGTTTTTGTTTTTAGGAAATGACAGGGCAAGGAAGAATTGTAGAGGAAAGAAGAGAGTCTAGGTCTGTCTAGGAGAGTTCTGGGATAATGGAACAGCACAAATTTTTAAAAAAGGAAGAAAGACTATAGAAGGAGAGAGGATTGAAAAGAAAAGAAGAGAAAAGGAAAGGAAAGGAGAGGAGAGGAGAGAAGAGGAGAGGAGAGGAGAGGAGAGGAGAGGAGAGGAGAGGAGAGGAGAGGAGAGGAGAGGAGAGGAGAGGAAAGGAAAGGAAAGGAAAGGAAAGGAAAGGAAAGGAAAGGAAAGGCAATGGGGCAGCACCTGGATGATTATGCCCAGGAAGAGTTGGGATAAGTTGCATGAGAAGAGCTGCCATGGCCCCTTTGGGTTAAGGAATGGTACCTTGTTCTAATGAAGCTAGCTGGACATTTTTGGTGGTAGTTCCTTCCCACCTAAAATGGGGAACTTGGACCAGATGACCTCTATCTTTTCAAACTCACATTCTATAATTCTCTGATAGATCTCTAGGAGGACCCCATTAACATGTAAATATACTACCTTAGGGGAGTGGGGATGCCTGGAGAAGGGTGCTTAGCCCTTAGCATATTCACAGATACCCCTCCTGGGGGATGTGCCTCAAAAAGGTACATTTTGAAGGAGGAAAGAAAGCTCTGGAATCATGGTCAGAGACCATAGGTTGGGGTGGGGTCCCACAGTGGGGGGCCCAAGGCATCCAGGGGCCAGCTTGAGGACAATGGGCTCCTGGGGTGGGGTAGAGGGAGTGGATGGGCAGGTGCCAGCAGAGAGGGCATGCCCACGGTGTGATGCCAGCCATTTTTACCTCTGCTGAGTTTGAACACCTGATGAAGTAAGAGAGCTCTACAGGTCTGACTCATTTTGCATTGTTCCTTCGCTCCCTTTGTGGGGCTCTGTGTCCTGGGATCTTGGTGCAGGTGGCAAAGGAGGCAGAGACATAGGTAATATTCCTCTGCAGTCCCTGCTGGGTCCTGCCACCCTGGCTTACTTTTCAGGTCCTTAGGAAGCAGACTCCACATGGTGGAACAGACTGGGGGTCCATCTCTGGTGAATTGGCCAGGTTCCTTATCCAGAGTTAATGGAGGTCCTGTCTACACTTCAACCCCAAACTCTCCCCATTTTGCCACCGGCCCTTGGGCAGTATAAAGTCTGTAATTCAGGGTGTCGTGTCATTCCCCAAGGATGAGCAAAAGGATGATCTCGCACATTTGTAAGATGCCTTCCACTTTACAAAGCCCATTCCCAGGTAGGGTGGTGTACTAGGAAGAGCCTGGGGTTTGAGTCTGCGGATCCGGCAAGTCTTTCAAACAAAGAGGTTTTGGATTAGTGTTTCTCTGAGGCACCTTACAAATCCAAATCCTGTGATCTCCAGTGGCGGACCTGACCTACTGTGACACAGTTAGAATTGATAATTAGTCTATAATTCTATGATCTAATTGGATGTGACCCTACTCCCCCCATTTTACAGATGAGGTAACTGAGTCTATGGATAACAAAGTGACTTTCTCACGGTCACAAAGTTAGCAAATAGTAGAATGCTTCCAAGTCTTCTCACTCTTAAGAAGACCCGTGTTCATTTCACTCCCTGAGGTAGGCTGGCTGATGCTAATGCAAATAACAGTGGTCCTAGGAATAGAGCCTTCATTAACCAACTCGCCTTCCCTGTCGGATACATGGGATATTCTTTCTAGGCATAGCTATTGAATTTCTTTCTTCCAGTATTTCTGTTCAGACATGGCACATATATGCATACATACACCCCCCCATATATACACACACAAACACATGTATACATAGATGCCAGAAAGTGTGTGTGTGTATGTGTGTGTGTGTATGTGTGTGTGTGTGTGTGTGTGTGTGTGTTTGTTTGTGTGTTCCTTTTCCTAACTTTCTACCTGTTTGAAATGAGCTAATCCTCTTATACTGGAAACCTTGAGGGTGCAAGAGGAATGACTGAGCTAGACTGAAGAAGCCTTGAGAGCTGGGCATTAGTTTCAGCACTGCTACTTCCTTGGGAGGGCATTAGGTGGCTTAGGGGGTAGGGGGAAGAGTCTTGGAATCAAGCTAGACCTGAATTTAACTCCAGTCTTGGATAATTAATGAGTATGTGACCTTGGGCAAGTCACTTAACTTTCCAGCCTCCGTTTCTTCAACTCTAAAATCTGAAACTTAATAACTCCTACCTCCCAGGGTTTGTTGTAAGGATCAAATGAGAAAACATGGATAGTATTTTCCAAACACTAAAGAGCTATAAACACTCTGGCTATTATTATTTATTATTTACACATACATATATATGCATTTCTCTATATACATACATATATGCATTTCTCTATACACATACATATACATGCATTTCTCTATACACATGCATTTCTCTATACACATACATATACATGCATTTCTCTATATACATACATATAC
>CM053585.1:30607826-30635418 GCA_028646515.1 Pseudochirops corinnae | reverse complement strand
AGACATTGTGCATGAGTCAGTTTGGCTGGAGTATAGAGTGCATGAGGAGGAATCATATATGCAACCACATATGATTGGAGACTGGAGTCAGATTACAAAGGGCATTAAATTATGAGTTGGGGACTTCATATTTTACCTTAAAGTCAATGGGCAGTCACTGCAGCTTACTGAGTAGCAGAATGATATGGTTAGGTTTGTGTAGGAATATCTATTTGGCATTTGTATGGAAGAGATTGGAGAGAGGATAGAAAAGATCTGAGACGCCATCCAAAGCTTCTTCCAATAATCCAAGCAGGGGATGATAAGGATCTGGACTATTGGACTTGGACTGGACTATTTCATTTTTTTGACAACTCTAAGTGTTAAAGGGAACATGGCATTAGAGAGAAAGGGTTGACCATGGAGTTAGAAAGCCCTCAGTGCAAATCCTGCCACTGATACACTCACTTGTATGTGGCCAGTGGCAAGTCTCAGTGCCTCCTGGGAATTCTGAGATTATAAACTACTACCTCTTCATCAGTGGAGGGAATTCCCATACTAGGAATTCCCAATGCCAATGAAACCACAGGTTCAAATTCCTCAGAAAATTGTTAGATATAATCTTACATCACAAGCCAAAATCTGCCTCTCTATAACTCCTACCCATTGTTCCTCATTCTCCCTTATGGGACCAAGCAGGAAAATTCTACTACATCTTCTATCCGATCAGTCCTGAGGAGTCAGAATTACTTCTCAGATTCCATTGAAGTCTTCTCGGCTGTAGGCTAAACCTTTCCAGTTTACTTTAGTCTTGTATAGTGCTCTCCTGTCATCCAAACTCCAGACTAAAAAAACTAAGGCTTGGGTGTTGTGCTGCATTTAGGAATAAGCCTTCAGGGGTAGCTAGGTGAAGTCTATAGCACTGGTCCTGGGGTCAGAAGGACCTGAGTTCAAATGTGGCCTCAGACACTAATTAGCTGTATGACCCTGAACAGGTCACTTAACCCCAATTGCCTCGAAAAAAATAAACCCACAGTTGAGACTCCTCTCCATCTCTGAGCTCCAGGATTCTCCATCAGTCAATTAGCTAAATAACTGAAAGATACATGTAAGTAAGACGTGCCAACCACTATTATGGAGAGTGCTCTACCCATGGTCCATGGCTAGTAAATTATGGGGAGTAGACATTCAGACCCAGATTTCTCTCTCCTGACTTCACATCCAACTCTTAACTACAATGTTCTCTGTATTTTACTGGAGAGCTTGAGGGGATGAGAGGTGGTGAAATAGAAACAGAAGAAATGGTCCTTGCTCAGTGAAGATTGGAAGTCAATCCAGAAGACTTACTTAACCCCCATGGGAAACTACAAGACCAGTCAGGTGGGACAGACAGAGAGTTCTGGGTTTGCTCAGGGAAAGGACTCGGGCAATTAGAACTGAGCACAGTGATCCTGCCTGGGGTTCAGATTGCCTGGGGACACTAACACTTTCCTCCCACCCCAACAATGACTGGCTAGTGGTAAACCAGGAAGAGAACACTCTCAGGACAAACAAGTGGACAAAGAGGACAAACATTTATATAGCACCTACTACGTGTTGGGTACTTGGTACTAAGTACATTTACAAATATTATCTCATTTGAACCTCATAACAGCCCTGTAAGCTAGGTGCTCCTATGAATCCCCATTGTACAGTTGAAGAAACTGAAGCAAACAGAGGTTGAATGATTTGCCCAAGGTCACACAGCTAGTAAGTATCTGAGATTGGGTTGAACTCCCATCTATCTGACTCTGGGACCAGGGCTCTATCCACCATGCCACCTAGCTTCCTTCTTGACACAGGTGACAGGTTAAGGAACAAATAAATATCCAGTATTGCAGTGGAGAGCTGCCTCAGCCAGTTGGGGCCCAACTGGATACTACCAGCTCTCACCAAGAACTCTGGAGGCAGTTTGGGTCCATTGAGCCATTAAGCAGTTTTTGTTGGGATGATTTGCCAATCATATGAAAACCAGCCAGTTTCTACATTCCACCTCCCATTCCAACTATTGTTACCCTCTCTAAGAATCAGCAGCACCAAGTGAAAAACCCATTTTGGCCCATCCTGACCATCCCAAACAAGGGTTCTGTCTGCTTTTCTAAAAGATAAAGCTTCAAGGGGCTTTCCTTCTTGAAGGGGATGAGATTAAATCCCCAGTGGTTACTTATGATCAATGACTTCAGGTTTTCCTGCTGATCTGCTTTTTTTGTTTCATGTCTTCGAGGAATTGTCTTGTCTGATTTTTTTTTTTGCTTTTATTCCTCCCTCCATTTCTTTTATGACTTTCTTTGGAAAATGGTATGGGAAAAGGTAGTGATTCCCTGGGCTTTTAATCCCTACTAGAAGAAAGCTTCCCTTCAACAAATGTAATAGGAAGAATCCTAGACTGAGAACCAAGTGATCTGAGTTTGAATCTCAGCTTTGCTGTGTACTAATTGTGTGACCTTGGGCAAATTACTTAATATCTCTGGGCCTCAGAAATGATTGGATTGGACTCGGTCTCTAAAATGCCTTCCACCTCTTGATTTGATGACTTCCAGAAGGAATTCTAGTAGCTCATCACTTAATACTCTGGCAACTCTCCACGTCTGCCTCAGCACCACTTACCTCAAAACTTCATTCCATTTCTAGCTCAACTATTCCAAGGCTTCTCCCTGTGCCATCCTTCTTCTCCTTCCCAACATCAAACTTATCTATGTTCTCATACTAGTTCTTGCCCCAGACTTAAACCATTCCTGATTCCACCATCAAAACTATAGAAAGGTTGGGTCCAATTTGTAACCAGGTGTTTTTCCAACATGGAAAGAATACTCCCTGCCTAGATCAGGAAAACGAATTGAATAATAACTGTACCAGGAAACATGCTGGAAATGAGATGATGTTTGTCCTGGGTTTAGAACACATAATATCCCTAGGGAAAAAGGTGATGTTAGTATCCCCGTTTTACCTATGAGGACATTGAGGCTAGTGACTTGTCCATTGTGATGGGACTATTTAGCTCAATGGATTTGGAGTACAAAGTTTGGGTTCTCATTCTGACACCTTCATTCCCTAGCCACGTGACCAGTTAATCATTTTAGATAATAATTTAGAGAATCATAGAGAATTGTTTTGAGAATCGTCCATTTCTTAAGCCTCAGTTTCTTCCTCTGTGAAGTGGAGCTAATACTTTGGTGGGAGGGAGAGAAAGACTGTCATGGAGTGGAGGCTACACACCTTACATCAAAAGAGCATTGCCCTAAACCCGGAAGCCATCTTTGATGTCAGCCAATCGAACCCTCTCATTTTGTAGGTGGGATTATTTGAATTATTGTGTGTGGAGTAGTTTGTAACATTGAAATATTGAGCTGGGGGGGGGGGGGGTTCCCAACCTATAAGACAAAGAGAAGCTCATCAAGGGAGTAACAGAGAATATTTGGTAAATAACTTCATTATCTTACTGAAACATCCCCAAAGTAGTCATGCTAGTGAAAAAATTACATTTAATAACTTTATGATCCTAAAAATGTCATTATGTACCACATAAAATTCTTTATGAAAAACTAATGTCTTTATCTTACTTCTTCAATGTAGATGACTGGTAAACTCTAGACTGTGTTTTCTTTCATATTCCATGTTGAATGGAACTACAGGGAGCTTGCAGATGGGTACGGGGACAGAAAAAGGTTTGGGAACCCCTGTGCTACGTCAATGAGGGCTATTAATGATGTGAGTCTGTTTATGTGAATTGGGATTCCATTGTTCTGAGAGCTGCCTTCACGTGACCACACTGACACCCTCACACTGAAGACCTTTCACAAGCTGGAAATCAGACAAGGGAAGAGTAGATTTTGAGCTAGGGAAGCTGTTCGGGTGGAGTAGAGTGACCCCTAGTTTCATTGGTGACTTTTCATCAGATTCCTCTGCACTATTTCCTTGCCCTCTCATGGCCCGGGGCTCCTTGTGTCCATTGTGAAAGGACAGTCCCATGGCCCCTCAATGAGACCCCCTGCAACCCCTGACTCAGCACAACACAGATCCTCAGGGAGGGCTAGAGAAGCTGAGGCCTTGGAAGGAGATCCGATTAAGTCATTTCCACCCTTAGACGGGCCACCAGACCCCTCTAGGTCCCCAGACCTTTCCCCTAGGTTGGCTGGACAGCCACAATATGCTGCTGTGCGCTAATTAGTACTAACTATTCAGGTCACTGAGAGGTCACTTAAGGAAAACAAGGAGAAAAGACAAAACTAATGAGTGATGTGGTTGGAGGCAAAGGAAGAGGGAGAAGAGAAAGAAGAAAGGGTGTCCTCCTCATCAGGCTGCTGACCTCACCTTTGGGAGGGATTTCCCACATTTGAATTCAACAAATATCTAACTGCCTACTATGTGTCAAGGCACTATGTTAAGCACTGAGGATTTAGGGACAAAATAAAGAAGTTTCTACCATCAAAGACATTTACATTCTCCTGGGGGCATATGACATGTGTAGAGATGGATATGACATGTGTCCAGATGCATGAAGCCAGGCAGCTACTGCCTAGTGAGAAAACAAGAACAAAATAAGCCAGCCTGGTTTTAAAATTCAATGGCGGGGGTGGGGGTGGGGGTGGGGGGAGGGTGTTGGGGTGGAGGCAAGGTGTGGACATGCAGTGCAGAGACACAAATGGGGCTTGGGTCCCATTAGTGAGGAAGGCATTGGTGATGCCACCAAAGGTCACTGAACGAAGATTCCCCCACTGATCACAACCCAGCACTGGCCACATCTGGCTGCTCTTTGGGCAACCAGGACTCAGTCCTGATGTTGTGTTTGACTCGTGAATGTCTGAAGATGGCTCTCAGCATCCACCAAGGATCACAAATTCATGTCAGAACTGGGATGGAGGTCAGGGATGATGGGGGGGGGGGGGGCAGAAGAGAGAAGAGACAGAAATAGGGAGAGATGATGACGTAAAAAAAATTCTATAGCTTAAAGAAAAAAAGGGGATTGATCTAAGTGGACATGAAATGTTAGAGACACTAATGAAGAAAATAACGTAGTTAATTTTAGCTTCTGCTAAATGGAAATCCACCATACATCATTCCATTTGCCACCTTTGTGCCCATGGGTTTAAATGCTTTCCCTTCTCTTCATGCTCAGTTCCAAATCTTAGAACCAAACCATAACTCCTTCAAGGCTCAGTTTAAGTAACACTTCCTAAAACATATCTTTTCTGATACTCAAAGTTTGGAAGAATGTGCCTGGCATGGCCACACCCACTCCAGAAGGCAACTCCACCCCCTACCCCAGACCAGGTGTGAGTATTTGGTAAGTTGTTTAAAAACCAAGATAAATGAAGGACCCTGAAGACCAAAAGCCTAGGGTCAGGGAACTTTAAAGAGGAAAAATAAAAACCCCGACACTTTTCCTTGGAACAAGGCTGGGCTATTTTTCTTTCTATTGAGATAGTAGGCTGCAAAATTTGTGTAGCACGTTGGAAAGAGCCACGGGACTGACGTCAGAAGGCCTGGGTTTGAGACCTGGTTCTGCTATGTGACCTTGGTCGAGCGTGACCTCTCTGATCTTCTGTTTGTTCACCTGTAAAAGAGCTGGATAATCAGCTCTGTCAAAGAATCTATGAGAGTGTTGGCCACTGTTGGGAAGGGCTTGGGAGGCAGTGTGACCTAGTGGGCAGACGGTTGGGCTTGGAGTTAGAAAGACCAGGATGCAATCCCACCTAGATACTCCTCACCTGCTACTCTAGGCAAGTCACCTGACTTCTCTGGGCCTCAGATTCTCCACCTGCAGATGGGGACAATAGATCCAAAAGGGACATTAGAAGCCATCTAGTCTAATTGCCTTGTTTTAAAGAGGAGGAAACTGAAGCCCAGGGACATACCAGGGAATGAACATGAGAAGCAGAATTTGAACCCAGATCCTCTAACTCCAGAGTCAGCGTGCTTTCTACTATACCTTGCAGTACCTGCCAAAGGGCTGTTATTACATAAATCCACTGAGACAATGTGTATAAAATGCTTTCTAAACTTGGCAATCATTCTCTAAAAGAGAGCTATTAGCACTATTTCTCCTGGTATATTTGTCATAAACCAAGACTTGGCACATAGTAGGTGCTTGTCAAATGAACAGATGAATTCCAAGCTGATTTCTTCCTTGAACGGTCCATTTGCTACCTTTGTGCCCAGGGGTTGAAATGTTTTCCCTTCTCTTCTTCCTCAGTTCATCCCTAGCGAGAGACATATCCTTTCGTCCTACAGACATCTCCAGCTAGAGTTTCCCTTCTGGTCCTCCTTGACTTGTCCCACACAAGCACAGCCTCAGAGACAATTCTTGGGCTGGAGAGCAGCCTCTGGGGAGAGATTTTTTTTTAAATCTTCTCCTAATGTCAGAACTTAAGCAAATGCATGAATAACCCTAATTCTTGGCTGAGGAGTTGAGCCGGAATTGTTTTTTTGTTTTTGTTTTTACCCACACTGTTCCTTTTATCTTCTGTGCTTGGGAACCCTAGAGTGAAGCTTCCTCAGTCCAACTCAAAGCTCGGGATCTCATTTAATTGATAAATAGAATCCCCTTAAAAGATAAGGTGCCCAAGATGGACCATCTGGGGAAACAGAAATTTAATAAATTCAGAACCCTCTTTTCTTGGAGCTACACATTCCCAGACACATCCTCCATAAGGCCTCCCTTATTCTAAAATTAGTGTGAATTTTATTCCTCAGCTGATCAGGGAAAAGAGCAGGGTAGCCTGGTGGAAAATCCAAATGTCCAGCTCTCTTTACAATTGTCTCTAAATTAATTTCCCTTCACAGGCAAAGGAGAACTGTAGCCTGTGATTTTGTCTATGTTCAAAGGCTCATCACCACCACCAACACCACCAACACCATGGAATGGGCAGAGCTGGGTCACCCATGCAGATCTGAAAATACCCTGAAACAAAGGCATTCAAGGCTTCATTTTCACCATCAAAAGAGGCAAATCTATATAAAGGGATGGTATTTTCCTCTCATTCCCAAGGCCTCCTTTAACAGGAAAAAAAAATGCACCAATAGATGAATTTTTAAAATTCCATCAAAAAATAGTGAGATCACAGCTTATTTTGAAATAAATATTGGAAGGACTTTATCATCTTGAAATAAATAACTTTAAAAGAAAGAAAAGAAAAATCCAGAAAAATTTAAATTGTTTTATGAGAACCGATTAATAAATGCTAATTCGTTCGGGTATATCTCCATTAAATTACTGTTTGATTTAATTGCAGGGGAATTTTCCATTACTAAACTCTCCTTTGCTGAATTTTTGCATTATTTATATATTTTTTCAGTTGCATTAATAGTGCGGTTGGTATGCGATATTATCTGCCATTTGTGCGCCTTAAAATGTTTCCTCATTCTTGCAGCTTCGTGTAATTTAGGAGAAGTCTCATTAAAAGCAGAGAAGATTTTGTGCATAAATAATTGGAAAAGAGGCTGGCTGCTCGTAACCTGAAACAAGAGAATCTTTTCTGGTGGTTTTCCCCTCATTCCTGGGTGTTTTCCTTTTGGTTAATGGGTGAAGGTTTCCAGCGCCAGAACACCAAACGCTGGAATGAGCAGGGGCACGCATGTATACAAACCTGACCGGGGGCTTAATTAACGATAAAGACAAATAAAAACTGGAATTCTGGCTCCAATCCCCTTAAACTCGGGCTGCATTGCCCTGCTCCCTCTCTCTAGAGTACGGACAAGAAGGATAGCAAACATTTGAGATCCTGCCTGTTTCAGTTCTTCACGGATGTGCCTTTATTTGTGGATAAGGGAGATGGAAGCATGAGCAGGAATTTGGTGGGTCCAAGGTTGACTTAGCGAAAACATGACTCTGATTTTCTTACTCTGATCTACAAAAAAATCATCCCTAGACCCTACTGAGTTCTCTTCCCTTTACTCCATACACTACATGTCCCTTGCTTATGAAACTTATCTCATCTACCTTTCCTTTCTCCTGTTCCTTCTCTGCCTCAGTGTATGTAATTTTCTCTACGGTTGTCTCTTAATTTATTTCTTTTCTTCTCTCTCTCTCTCTTCCCTCTGAACTCTTCTGCTCCAAAACTTTCTGAGGTGTGAATGATTAAACCACAAACTCCAAGGTTTTGGCACGAAAGGGCTTGTCACGGTAAGGAAAATTTCACCTTCATACCTAGCTCTATCAATAATTACAGCAGGATGGTAACTAGAGAATATGCCTTATAATTGCCTTTTGCAAATAAAGAAAGACCCACTCGTTTGTTTATCCCTGACCTAACCCTTAGTTTGGAGGCTGCCCTCGCACATTTTATCCGGGGAAAATGTTTTAGTTACTATCGAGTGGTGTACCTAGACACAGTCCCTATCTATACAGATGTTAATAAACCTATAACCTGCTGTAAGGAAGTAATGAATGGGGGATGGTGTAATACAACGTTCTATCTATTTCATTGTAGTAATTGACGTTCTTTTAATGAAAAGACCTCTTCTTGGTTAATCAAAATTCCTTTAGATTTATATTCTTTTATTTAATTTTCTCCTCCCCCTCCCCCAACTTCCTTTGCTGCTCAACAGAAGTATGGGGCTTCCGGATAGTTGCTGGTAACTTAAAATAAATTAATTTCCCTCCCCACCCCACCCCCCAACGAATACCCCAACGAACGGGTCCAGTAGACATCAAAAAAAGTGTCACTCAGAAATAATGACTTCTTATCCATCAAGAAGGGCCATTAAAGTGACAAAGCCTCAAAAGATACTTATCTTCAAACTAATTCACAAGGTAGCTAAATTATCTCCTAATTAACTTTCCTTGATGAAGGTGGGAGGATGGTCCGCGCCTAAAACAAAGATGAATTGAAAAACTCCAATACGGCTTTATGCTCCTCGAGGCTAGGTCATCGTCCTTCCTGGGGAGCAAGGCTACATTTCCAGCCCCGCAAAGGGGGTGGAGAAGGCGGGGAAATTCTTCACCAAAGCAGCCCTCTCTCCTTCCCCTGTCTAAGGATAGCGAAAGAGAAAGAACCTAAAGAAGTTTGGGGCTTTGCTTCTCCTTTTCCTGAACCTAAGCAACTGTGTTCGGAAGACTTTGATTTGGTAAAGTTGAGGACGTAACCAAACTTTTAATGGAAGTCTCATCAGTTGCACTATGTGACTGAGCCCCTTTTCTTCTAAAAACTTTTCCCTCCGCCCCTTAACGTGAGAAGACTTTTGGGTGAGGTTTGGGGCTTCTGTGGGTGCCTGTCCAAGCCCTTGGGAACACTTGTCAGTTTTCCTTTGTTCTTTCTCTGGGGCGAAGAAGGGTAGTTTCGTTGTGTGTTTGGAAATTGGAGACAACGAAAAACTGTTCGGCGTCCCCGAGAACGAACTATATAGCTGTTGAGTCCCCTCCGAAAAAAAAGAAGCTGTGAACTGTGCCCTCAGAATAAATGGAAGAGTGAGAATTCAAAAGAGTTGGAGGGTGATAAAAAAACGAACCCGGTTTTTAAAACAAAAAATAAAAGACTGGCCCACGACCTGACCAGACTACGGCTGAGAACTTTTTTCAGGGACTTGCATTTCAGGGATTGTCAATCTGTCAGGTGGCCCAAGGGCAGGGTCCAAAACTGCATAGAAGTCTGGCCCTACTTCCTTCGTTGGAAAAGAGGCTAAAGAGCGAAGGCCGGATTATCTCGTTCCGGGTGAAAGAAATTCTACTTTTCCTCCAAGAATCTGAGATACTTAGAAATGAAAGCATCTTGGGTCGGTGACAAGGAAGCATTCGTGCCCCCCACTTTCTCTCGCATACACAGCACCCTAGTCGTGCAGGGAGGAGAGAATCTGTAACTACAAAAAGGGGGTAGTGGGCTTTAAACTACGACTAGAAACTGTGAAAGCCATCCAAGAAATCTGACCACAAATACGGAAGGCTCCCCCCCCCCCCGGGCTGTAGGTTCGAGGAATGAATGTCGAAAAGAAATAACTCCATTAAGGATCTGGGAAACCAGCATGATTAATACAAATCACATTGGATTTTAGGTTGCTATGCTTGGACACAGTTCTGTCCAGCTTTGTTAAGCTTTTCACCAAATTCACAAAGAATTCCTAAAGAATTCTCTCTTCTCCTTTCTTCCTTCCTCTCCTCTCTTCCCTTTATTTCAATTTCTCTCCGTCTTCTGTTTTCTGTTAATATTTGTCCCTTTGGGTCTGTGTGTGTGTGTGTATGTGTGTGTGTCTCTATCTTGGTGTGTCTCTCAATCTCTGCCTTTCTGCCTCTATCTGTCTGCCCGCCTGTCTGTACTTCCCTCTGTTACTATTTGTTCCTGTCTTTCTGTCATATGTGTGTGCGCATGCAACACATATTAAATAAATAGAATATACATCTATATGTCCTATTTATGGCGCAGTTGGAAGTTTGGGAGGGGAGCCCATCGCCCTAGCCAGACATGATCATTCAAATCTACTTCGATAGGAAAACTGCAATTTTATTCTCCAGGCTGCGATTTAATTTTGTTTTTAAGTGAAAAGTATGTGTGTGTACCCGTATGTGTTTTGTAGTCGCCCTAATTAGTGCCCTTGAGAAAACATCAAACTAGAGAAAAATTACAATAGCTAGAGCTTGGGGCAAGATCTGCTCCTCGATCTGGGCCTGGGGCTTTCCGACCTAAAGCCTCCAGAACTGCGGCTCAGGGGAAAGACACAGAGAACAGACTAGGTCCCTGCTCTCATCTCAGGATGAGATGGTCCAGGTGGGAAGGCAAAGAGCGGAGAGGGAAAGGGAACCTGGAGTCCTGAGGGCAATGCCCAGCTTCCAGGGACCAGCGGCAGACAACAACACAACAACACTAAATCACTTGGCTGTCCCCAGGAATTGGCTCAATCAGCCCACCCCAGCTTGGGTAAAACGGCGCCTGGAAGAACCCTATTTGCCCCTGGGGGCTGGTGACAGTAAATTCTTCTTCCCCCACCACAGGTCTGAAAAAGTAAAAACCAGATCAAGAAGGGAGGTTTCCAAAATGGTACAAATTAATCACCATAAGACTGAAATCACTTTTAAAAAAAAAAGACTTGCTGAAATAAAAGGGATTATTCTTCCAAGAGTTCTTAACCTTTCTACCCGTGAGCGCAAACCTCCAGAATGACCTGTTCCCCAAGGCTCCCTCTATCTAGCCAGGGTTTTAGGGAGGGTGGGTGCTCCCTTGTCCCTGTCTGTTTCCTCACGGCAGAAACTCCTTCCTAGATCTGGGCCCCCATTGGGGAAGGCCCAACGGCTCCGGACGCTATTAGGCCAAGGGGAGAGACCTTCGCTAGGAGAGAGAGGGGGCAACGCTTTGCTTAGGGTCAATTCTGTTTTCGTTTGGACTGGCTCCGGGACGCTGCCCAGGGAGATCTCGGGCAGACACTTGAACCAAGAGAGCAAGATTTCCCGAGACTGGAAAGACTGTAGTGTCTGTCTGGGTTACTTTCGATGTCTGAGCGAAGTAAGCGGGGTATGGCAGAGAAGAGTCCGGGAGCGCCAGCAGGCAGCAGCCTCCCAGCCCAGGGGAGCCTGGAGCAGAGGTGGGGATAAATAGAGATCTCTAGTACAGGGCAGCCGGGGCGCTCGGCCTGTTTATTATAACAAATGTTCCGTTTACAGAGCGGGACTTCATATTCGCCCGGAATTAATCTGAAATATCGATTTCCTCTCACTTTGCGGGTCCAAATCGATAGCCCTGCGCCCTGGCCCCATAAATCGCCTTCGCGGCTGCGGGCGTGGGCTCCCATCTATCACTGCGGGCGGGCTCCCGGCCCTACCGCCCTGGCACTCCATGAGCCCCCTTCACTGCTGGACGCGCCCCACCCCCACTTCTGTGCCCCCCTCGGAGCTGTTGGGGGTGCAAAGCCCGGCGAGATAGCGACTGACTCCCCTAATCGCTACCACCTGCGCTACGCCGGCTCTCACTCTGTGGGCCCAGCCCTGGACTGGGGAGGGGGGCGGTCAGGAGAGGGGAAAGGAGACCCCAGCTGCATTTAGGGAGGATGGAGGGAAGGAGAACCTGGGCCTGGAGGGCTGAAAAGTGCGGTTCAGTCACCCCACAGGGGGCGACCAGTTCTCCACCCCTTGCTCCCCCAGACTTAGGGCAGGGCATAAGAAACCCTAGAAGAACCTCAAGTTTCGTTTGCATTAAACCCCTGTCCCGTCATCCTGGGACCTCCGCTGCCCTCGTCCTTTTGCCCTGTCCTCCAAAGGACAGCCTCTGGCCCTCCTCGGACCAGGCTCTGGCTGTGCGCGCTACCTCTCTCGGGAGGAGTCTAGGACCCAGCCAAAGGACCTGAGCGATAGAAGTCCGTCTGACCCGGCCCCGGGATTTGTAGCCTAATCGAGGCGAAGCCCTCAGAGTGAACCCGAGGCGAGAGGAACCATGGCCTGCCCTGTAGGCAGCCCCTCAGTCAGCCCGCGTCCGCTCCGTCAGGACCAGGGGGCCACTAGACCTGCCGGTGGAGGAGAGGTCAAGGGCCCCACCTGGACCGAGGGCACTGGGAGCCTCCAAGCCCTATTCCTCGGACTCTACACGCGAGGAAGCGAAGTCCCAGACCGACGGGCCGACGATCGGACGGACTGACTGACCGACTCACAAGCACACACGCGCCGAGAGTGCTCCGGGGCCTTTGTGCCCGGGGCCTCGGACCCCGCCGCGTACCTTACCCGAGCGGATGGAATTGTGAGGCATGGTGAGGGAAGAGATCACGGCCCACGCAGAGGGTTCGGGGATCCTGGACACCTTGTCCCGACAGCACCGGCCTCCGTGCTGCTCTGCTGGAGAAATTCAATTGGCCGGCAATGAGCCCCGCAGCCCCTTCCCCTAGACCCCCTGCTCCCTGGCCCGACTCAGGAGCTAATCCGGAGACCAGCATTCCGTGGTGGGTTTTGAGCCTGAATAGGACCACTCTTTCTTGCAGTGCCCTCTGTGAGTTGGACCAGCTGCGGATTTAGTGCGGTGAAGGCTCCTTCGAACCCTGGCTCCCTCTTCCCTCCTTCCTCCATTCCCTTCCATTCCCACCTCCATTAATTTGGAGCTGAAAGGCTACCCAAGACCTGTCCCTGTCCCCTATATCCGCTCGCTCCCTCCTTCCTGCCCCTTCATACCTGACCCGCTGCAGGCCTTCAGCTGCTTTGGTTCGCTTGGGAGAATAACCGGCTCCCTGCACCTTGAATGGTTCGGAAGTTTGTTCCCAGCCACCCGGCATCACCGACCGGTTTTATCCCGCCGAGGCCCTGGGAGATGGGTCTGGCGAGGCTCGCAGGCCGCGGATTGGCTGGCTGGGTGCAGGGGGGCGCGGGGAAGGGGAGGATTTTGCAAGGGGGACATGGCTGAGTGGACTCAGGAGTTAGAGACATTCGCGGGAGCTTCTGTTTACAGCCTGAGAAGGGAGGAGACAGCTGAGCCCCCAACTGCAGCAGGCCTGGGTCCAGGGCCACTCGGTCCCCAGAGGAGGGGGCTACGGTGGCAGAATGGGAGAGAACAGAGCTAGGAGTGAAGGACCCCCTAGGGCCAGTTCCTTCTGGGAGGAAAGGGTCGAATTTTCTCTCCAGTGGACTCAAATCCTTCTGCAATCCAGGGTTAGCTACTTTCTCTCCCAACCTTTGCCCACTAGGTAAAGGTTTTTTTTTTTTTCCTATTCTAATTTTGAGGATTTCATTTTAATGTGTTTTTCTAAGTCAGAAGTCTTCTCAGAGGGACAAAAGAAGAGAGAGATGAATCCAGGGAACCGACTGGAGGTGAGAAGGCTCAGTCTCCTCTCTGCTGGTGATGCCCACCTTCCCCCGCCCCTTTCTCTACCTTCCCTCCTCCTGTGTCGGATGAGTAGAATCAGGAAACTCTCTCGTGTTATCAAAACACATGATTAGATTATCACTATCATTATTTAAAGAATAATGCAGACAATAATAATAATACCACTAGTAATAAACTATTGGATAGATGAAGTCTACCTGTTAACTGCTTAAGCCTCTCAGTTGGGGCTATCTTGGTTTCTGCTCCTTGAGGAACAATGTGAACCCAGTGAGGACCCAACCCAGACTCAGCCCAGAAATAAGCAGGCAGTAAAGAGGGAAAGCAGGGAGTTCTAATATCTTCCAAGATTCAAGGGGGAAGAATTTTGAAGAGTCCTAAAAAATAATGTAATTGAATTGTTTTACTAAGTGTTCCACTTAGGGAAATGTATTGAGGGTGGGATAAGATAAGGCAGATAGGTGAGAAATGAGTAATTGCAAGGAAAGAGAAAGGTCTTTCACTAGAAGGAAATATCCTGATATAATGAAGTCTTGGACTAGAAGCCAGGGTTCCAGTCTGTATTCTGGAGGCCAACTGAACTAGCTGTAAAACATCAGGGAAGTCACTTCTCTCTTCTATCAAATGAGAGTATTGGACTAGAGAAAGTGTCCTTAACATTTTCAATGTCGTGGACTCCTCTGGCAGTCTAGTGGAGTCGTCTTATAAAATAAGACACACAAAGTTACAAAGGACATCAGTGATAGTGAAATAAAGATGCACTTCCCCCCCCCCATTCAAGTTTACAGACCCCTTGAAATCATCAGTGGACCCCAGATTAAGAACCCCTGGGCTCGAGAATTTCTAAGGACTTTTCCATGCCTGAGATTCTGGAAATCTATATGTAAATGAGAGAAAGGGACAAAGGACAAAATGGTGATAAATGCTGCCTCCCTCTTCCAACTCTTCTATCTCCCCCACCCCACCCCAGCATTGGCCTAAACACATTATGTTGAGTATGCACTATGCATGGAGATAATGTTGGAGACTAAGGGGATGTGTGTGTGTGTGTGTGTGTGTGTGTGTGTGTGTGTGTGTGTGTGTGTAGAGGTGGTAAGGAAGTTCCGATGACACCTCAGGGTGGAAATGGAAGGAGAGTTGGGATTCATCTCTAGGAGAGAGGTTGTCTCTCATGCCTTATCACTTGTATTGTCTGCAACAAGAACAGGGTGGCAGAAACTGTACTGGAGGTGCCCCCAAAACTCAGACAGGACACAAACTCTCCCTGACCTGATAAAAGAGGAAACACCAGGCTCCTCTGGGAACCCAGAGACCTGCAGGAATGACACAGCAGGTCTCAGACTGGCTCAGCTAGCTCCAACTGGTTCCTCTCCCTGCAATGCAGGAGAGTAGAAATTGGAGAGGAGAGAGAAACAGAGAAAAAGAAAGAGAGACTAGCAGAAGCAGAAAGATAGAAACAGAGATATAGGAGAGAGACAGAGAGAGACAGAGACAGAGACAGAAACAGACAGAGACAGACAGAGAGACAGAAAGAAAGAGACAGAGACAGAGAGAGATAAGTGAAGACCTAAAATTTAGTAGGAAAAGAGTTCCCCTCCCCAAGGACTTCTTTGGTTCATCATTAAAAACTAAAAAACAAAAACATTTCCCTTGAACCTTACTCACCTCTCTAAATATATCACATGTGATAATAATTTTATGATCAAGACAAGTTGGCATTTTGAATTACTAAATCAACAAAGAGATGTTAGATTTAATTTTTTTTAAAAAAAAAGACTTGTATGTACCTACTTCTTCTAGATTTCCATTTAAAGTATTTTTTTTTTCCTTTATGACTCCTACTTCAGCACTTTTGGTGTTAATTCCATTTTTCCTCCATAGATTCAATATTTCTAGAAAATCCACAGCTCTACTTTAGACTCCCGTATATATTCAATGAAGGAATTTTCTGTGCACAAGTTGGACAATTGACTGGCTGAGTCACTAAGTCCCCAAATCCCCAAGTCCAACAATCAACAAGAGAAAATTCAGACATAGACTTTCTGTGCCTCAACAGACATTCTTGAGCTAATGGAAAGTTGTCCTGTGTGTCTCAGTTCTCCACTTTTTCCCTTTGGGTAGGCAGATCAGGACCACTAGCAAGGACAGTTATCCAGACACTCCTCAATTTGCAAAATTTTGGTACATTTACATTTATAGTGGCAACTCCCATTTCTTTTGGACTTGAAGTTTACAAATAGCTTTTCTTTTTGAGGTGAGTGATGCAAGTGTCATGATGTCCATTTGGCAAATAGAAGGAATAGTAGTAATAGCTAGCATTTCCATGTATCTTCTAAAGGTTTGCAAAGCACTTAACAAATATAAACAAATTTTATCCTTAAGCAAACAGAGGGTTAGCTGATGTACCCAGGGTCACACAGTTAGTAAGTACCTGAGGTGGGATTTGAACACAGATCTTCCTGACTCCAGGTACAGTCCCCTCTTCATTGTACCACCTTGCTGTAGAAGGAAGTTCAGAAACAAACTTAAATATTTACCCATGGTCCTACAGCTGGTAAGTGCTCCACTCAAGATTCAAACTCAGCTCTCTTGACTCTAAATCACAATTTCTCATATTTAGAGTTATATGGAAACTCAGAGGTCACAGAGTACAACCCATTTTACAGATGAGGGAAGTGAAGCCAAAGGGATTAAATGATTGGCTAAGGTCACATAGGTACTAAAAACCAATATTCTTTCCATATCTTTATGCTTATCCTTAATAGTTTTGCTTTTACAACTCATCTTATTACACCTAGATTTGGAATTATGTCCTAGATGAACAAAAACTTCAATTAGTCAATTGAGAAATATTTATTAAGCACTTGTTCTGTACCAGACACTGTACTATGTGCCAGGAATTCAAAGAGAAAAGTGAAAATCAAGTCAATAAGCATATATTAAGCACCTTATCCTATGGACCGCTCCCAGCATCTTAAAGGAGCTCACATTCTGTCAAGGGTGTCAAGTGTACGACATGTATATGCACTAAACATGTATGTCAGTATGTGTACATTTCTACAAAATGTACATATTTTGATTGTAAACTCCTTGATGGCAGGAATTATGAGATTATTAGATGGTGAACTCCTTGAGGGGAGGCACTACCTGGCATATCATAGGTGTTTAATAAATGTTTATGGACTTACTGATACTTATATAAAATAAATATGTAATAACTTGGAAGAAAATGGCAGCCCCTGGGGGGCAGGGAAGGCATCAGGAAAACTTACGTAGAAGGTTGTGTTTTAACTGAGTTCTTAAGGAAACTAGGGATTCCAAGGGGTGGTTGAGAGGAGGGAGTGCACGCCAGGCATGGGGGGCAGCTAGTGCAAAGGTATGGAGAAGGGATATAGATTATCACATATGAGGAACAGAAGACCAGTTTGACTGGTTTTCTGATTTAGAGAGCTACTTCTTTCCTATTTCTGATAACTAATACACTTGTGAGAGGCAGCCACAACATGCGTTTAGAAGTTTGCCTGAGTTCGAGTTCTGTCTCCAACTTTCACTGGCTGCGTGACCCTGGACAAGTCATTATGCCCTCTCAATGCCCCAGGCAAACTCTCTATGAGGAAAGAGGAAAAAAAAAATCTGTCGATGTCTATCTGTAAAGGGAGTTTCCCTACGCTGATGAAAACACAAGGCTGAGCAACAACAATGCACTGTGACTACTCAAGGAATGAAGAATCCTTCCACTCTGCAATACATAAACAGGGAGTCAGAAGACCTGAAGTCTAGTTCTGACCGCCACTAACTTGCTTTGTAACCTTGAGCAAGTTTCTTCCCTTCTCTGGGCCTCAGTTTCCTCACCCATAAAATGTGGCAGCTCTGAGGACTCTAACACTGGGGTTCTAAGTAATTGGGGTAGGGGGGAGTGGAAAGACCTCTCCAGGCTTCAAAACAAAAGAACCTTCATGAGAACAAAGGTGCTTTACAAAATGTTTCTTGGGGAATTGAAACTTATTTAATGCAGGTTCACATAAGAGTTTTTCAATCATTCAGGTGCTTTCCCCTACTTTCCAAGCCTATCTCTCCACCAACAAATGCCCTTTGGGGGCCCTTAGATTGTGGCAACTCAAGCACCGTTCATACTCCTTACCTAATTCAATTACCAGGAGTCTAGAAAAACAAGACCAGCAGATCTCACTGTTCTGTTGCCTATGTGGTGACCTGAAGTGTGCTATTGGGCCCAATCTGCACCCCAAATCTGTATTTGACTTACTATACAATCTCTCCTCCTTCCTATCTGGCATATATTGCTGCCTTTAGCCTCTCTCCTCTGCCTTTAGATAATAAAGGCAGACCAAGACTTGCAGAAAACCACTGGACTAGGAAAAGGGTGTATCAAGAGATCCAGATTCTAGTCCAGGTGCTGACACTAGCTTTGTGACAATGGGCAAGACACTTAATTCTCTGGGTCTCAGTCAGTGTCTAATATGTAAAAAAAAAAAAATGTTAAAGGAAAATTAGAACAAGCTGGTCTTTGAGGTTTCTTCCTTAAAGAAGCAGCAAGGTGACTTAGCGGATAGAGTGCTGGGTCTGGAGTCACAAATACCTGAGTTTACATCTAACCACACTTATTGGCTACATGACCCTGGGAGAGTCACTTAACTTCTGCCTGCCTCAGTTTCTTCCTTGGTAAAATGGCGATAATAACAACATTTGCCCTGCAAGGGTTGTTGTGGATCAAATGAAATAATATTTGTAAAGCAGTCTTTTGTACATAGTAGGCACTTAATAAATGCTTTCCCTCCCTTCCATCCTTCTTCTGGCTTTGACAGCCTATGTTTCCATTGAAATGAATATGATTGAGAGAGGGTGAGTGAGAAGAATCCCAGCACTAGTCCTTTCTTACCAGCTAATTAGCAGGGATTAGTTTATCAGAGAGAGTAAATTATTCTCTTGTAGATTAAGGAAGCCTGAGATAACCTAAGGGAATGAGATATGCAACAAATATGAAGCTTTACATATGGGTTTCTAACCTTTTTTGTGTCTTGGATCCCTTTATCATTCTGATGAAACCAATGGATCCCTTCTCAGAATGGTGTTTTTAAATAATTAGAGGAAATATTACATTGCAATTAGAGGTCAGTAAAAATAAAGATGTATTTCCCCCGCATCCCAGGGTATAGACTCCTTGAAATCCATCCACAGATAGGCTACAAGCACCCCAGGTTAAGAGTCCTTGGTGTCATGGAATAGAAAAATCCCTGAATTTGGGGCCCAAGGACTGGTTTGGGTTCTAATCCTGCCCATGGCTTTTATAGGTGTGGGAAGCAAGTCATTTCACCTGTCTGGCCTCGATTTCATTATCTCTAAAATGAGAGGGGTTGGACTTAATGATCTCTGTAACCCTTTTTGCGTTCTAAACCTAGGCAGACATTTGGGCTTTAGCAGGAAGAGCTGATCCTGGATAATGAGGAACCAAGGCTCAGTGCCCAAAGGGGAGAGGGATAGGTGCTGGAGAACAAATGCTACTTTCCCTATTTTGCCCAGAGACTGCACATGCATGCATAAGTACACACACACACACACACACACACACACACACACACACACACACACACTCAGACCCCAGCAGTATTTCCCACTGGGGTCTTTTTTTGACAGATTTTCACCATCACAGCAGGGATGCCCTGGATTCCTGCAGTGTGCCCAAAGCCTAGGCAATGTCTGCAAGCCCTCCTCAGAGCCTCCAGGCTGCCAGGGCAGTGGGGATCAATCATTAATTTTCCCCCAGGGTTGCAGCTGGCAGAAAGAGAGAGGCAGGTCCTGGCAGGTGAGAGGAAAGGTGCACTGCTCCCCAGGGAGTCCATTGGAAAATGCCATCCATGGGCATGTTTTTCAGCCTGTGGCTGATCTGAGAGCCATCTCTAGCTCAGACTTTGTAACCAAGACTCTCCTTTACTCTTCTTTTCCTTTTCTCCCTGACCTGACACAGAAGCAGAGAGAGATTTCGGATACTTTGGAGATCCTGTTTGGTCCAAAGGAGTTCAAAGTACTAGAGAGGCTTCCTGAATAGGAAGTAGACACTGAAGTAGAAGGGAAAGGGGGGATGGGTGGGGAGCAGGAAATGAGTAAAGTGGAGGCAGAAATGGACAAAAGGGGGGGGGGGACAAAAAGAGGAAAAGGGGAAAGAAAGTAACATTTTATAGAAGGGAAAGCAAAAGCCTTTTCAAAAAAAAAGCAAGTGAAATATTAGAACCCAGACTTGAAAGACAGTATAGTGCAATGGGAAATATACTGGAACTTTGGAGTCAGAGGACCCTCAGCTTGAAGCCCCACTCTACTACCTGTGTGGCTTTGGACAGGTCACTTGACATCTCTGATCCTTTGTTTCCTTATCTGTTAAATGTTTGGGTTCAGACTAAATCCCTGAAGGTCCCTTCTATCTCTCACATTTGGGCTATACCTCATCTTCCCTACCATTTTCTGTATCCCACCCTTCTCCCATCATGAGCAGAATCCTCTTGGGACATAGGGAGTATCCAGGGAGATGTCAGACTCCAGGGCCTGGAAAACTTTATTCTCCTGCCATGAAAGAGCAGCACCCCCCTCCGCCCCAAGAATGGTCCACTGACTCCCTCTCCCTTCCCCCTTGACAGAACACCTGCTGGTCCAACCCCAGAATAACAGGACTCAGAACCCAGGAATCCTCCCTCCCTAGCTAACACCAAGGGCACTGGAGTGTGCTAACACTCCTGACAGACAGCCACTCTTGGGTAGGAGCCAAAGGAAAAAACCCAAGCCCAGAGCTTTCATCAGAGGCAAGATTCATTTTGTCCTCCATGGCCTCCAAGTTCCAGATGTTCCTGCTGCTCTGCATTTTACAGAACAGCCAGGTTATACCCTTACTTCCCCAGATTCCTTAGGAAAGGACTACAGGCCTTGTTCTGGGTGGTGTAAATCCGTGAGCTACTAAGTCATCTATAGCTAGGAGATGAAACTCAACCTTTTACCCCAAAGGGAAGAGTAGTTTGCTTGGGCTTTCAGTTTAGAGGCAGGACCCAATAGTGCTAGATAGGAGACCCTTGGGGGCATGAAATCCTCAATTCAATTCAACAAGCATTTATTGGACCCCTAATCTATTCCAGGCACTATGCTAGACATTGGAGAGAGGATACAGACCAAAATAAAACCAAAACAAAACTCAGCCTCTGCTTTGAGTGCCTGTCCTCTACTGAGGAAGGGAGGCAAAACCTATGGGCCCCTTCTCAGAATGGTGTTTTTAAATAATTAGAGGAAATGCTAAGTTTCAATTAGAAGTTAACAAAAATAAACATGCCTTTTTTCCCCAATCCAAGGGGGAGATGATGCTAATAATTACTCCATGCCAGATACTAGGCTAGGTGCTGACGATACAGATGCAAGCAAGCAAGACCTTCCCTCCCCTCATGGAGCTCTCATTCTAATGGGAGAAATCAACTCATGAAGGGAAATTAGAGCTGGGGAAAATATGAGCACAACTATGTGATGTGGAGATGTCCAGGAAGTGGCATGGAGGAAGAAGGAGGGAAGCATTTCGTGAGTACCTACTATGTGCCAGGCAGAGAGGTACTATTAAGACCCCCATTTTACAGATGAGGAAATGGAGGCAAAGGAGATTGAGTGACTTGCCCAGGGTTATGCAGCTAGTCAGTCTCTGGGGTTGGAATGGAACTGATGTCCCCTGACTCCAAATCTAGTCATTTTTTTTTCCATTATTGACTTTGATCTGAAAAATTAGAGATGTCCTCAACCAGCCCTAATTTGCCTCAATAACTCATTATGCACCAGACTCCGCTAAATGTATCTCAATCCTTTAAAAAATCTCTTTATATTTTTCAGCTTCAGTCAGATTTTGATAGGATAGAGGGGGAGGATTAGCAGGTAATAAATTAATCTACTCATTCTATCTGTAAAGCAAAACTCTTTTTATTTTGTCCTAAAGAGTTCCGTTAGACTTGAGAGCAGAGACTATCATTGGCCTTTCTTTATATCTCCAGGACTTAGCTCTGTGGCCAGCACATAGTATGTGCTTAATAAATATTTGTTGGTTAACTGACTAAACAGATCTACAAGGACTGTCATGTGTAGTCATAGAGGCTGCTGCTTGAAAGAACCCTAGCAGAAGAAGGAATAGGGAAGGATTGAGCCAAGAAAGAGTTGAGCCGTCATTTAAGGGAGAGATCCTCAGGTAATCATATGGAGGGAGGGGTAGTTGAAACCCTCCACCCCATTGTACATCCAATCATTCTGTATCTCTACTTCTCCAGCCCCGAGGAGAAGATGGGACATGTAGTGGTGGAGAAAGTCTCCCTAGATTTTTGAATGAGTCAAGAATGGATCATCAATGGACTGTGGAGAAATGGGAATACCAAAGCAAAGGAGATCATTGTGGGTAGTAGTCCAAAGGCCCTGGGGAGGGAGGGAACTGTGCCTTGGATGCAGAAGGGCTGAAACAACTTGTATCAATGCCAACAGTGCTCATGTGCCTGTTTTCCCACAGCCCCTCCAGCATTGACTGTTTCTGCTTTTTTCTCATCTTTGCCCATTTTAAGGGAATGAGGTAAAACCTCAGAGTTTTTTAAAATTTTCATTCCTCTTATTTTTAGTGAGTTGGAGTACTTTCTTCATATTGGTATTTGTCAGTTGCCTTTTTCTGAAAACTAGTTAATGTGCTTTGACTATTAGACTATCATAGAGAGACCCTCATCTGAAGATCCAAGAAGAACTTTAAAGAGGACAGAGAAAGAAAAGGGCAGATGTAGGAAGGGGACTTTCCTAGCCCTGGGGAGCCTCCATCTCAGCATACCAAGTATCTAACTTGAGAAATGTACCCATTCTAAGATCCTGATTTCACCTCTCAAGAATTTGCTAAAGGGTTTCTTTTCTTGGGCTTTCACAGTCAGAGTGATGCTGAGTCCCATGGGCATAGGTTAGTTTCCTCAGGCCAGGGATTTTCTCTATCTCTTTGGCAGAATTCAGCTACCTTCCCTAGGGTTACTGGAAAGGAAAAATGGAAGGTGTATTGAATGAGGAGGCAGAAGACTTCATTCTAGCCCTGACTTTGCCTAGCTAGCTGTGCAATCTCTGGCTAATTACTTCATTTCTCTGGGTTTCAGTTCCCTTGACTATAAAATGTGTATATGTCATGGAAGAGGGTAAGACTTAATGATCCTTTTGAGTTTATACTGGTCCATGACTCTATAAGAACATCATATTGTTGATGAAATGGCCCTTTCTTTAATGAACTTTCAATTACCAGCTCTGGCCATGGACCCGATGGAGTCAAAGTGAGAACAGGTTGCCCCTGTACGTGTTTGTGGGTGTACGTGTGGAGAGAGAGGTAGAAGGTTGGTCTGGAACTCTTTTATCAGGCAGCTGGTGACACTGTGGGGAGATCTTTGAGCCTGGAATCAGAAGAACCTGAGTTCAAATATGGACTCAGGTGTTTACCAGTCATGTAACCTTCAGTGAGTCACTTAAGCTCTGCCTTTAGTTTTTCAACTGTAACATGGAGATGATAATAGCACCTACATCCCAGGAATCCAATGGGACTGTATTTGTAAAGCACTTAACACAGTACCTCGAACATGACATGGCACTATATAGATGTGTGTCCATTTCCCTTTCCTTCCCCCACCTCTATCACCCTGGGCAGCTGCATCAGCCCCTGCCCTTTTAGCTACTACAGGCTGTGAGCCAGCTAACTTAATCAACAAGCATTTATTAGGCACTTAATATATTCAATATAAAGGCAAAAAGGAAACAATCTCTGCCCTCAAGAGACTTACATTCTATCAGACACAGAGCAGATACAAAGTAACCATGAGGTAAAGGAAGGCACTAGAGCAGCTGTTCTCAACCTGTGGGTTATGTTCGATTTGTAACAATCAAAATACATCCTGCATATCAGATAGATTCATAACAGTAGCAAAATTACAGTTATGAAATAGCAATGAAAATAATTTTTTGGTTGGGGGTCACCACAACATGAGGAACTGTATTAAAGGGTCGTGGCATTAGGAAGGTTGAGAACCACTGCACTAGAGACAAGAGGCATCAGGAAATGCTTTGCATAAAAGGTGGCCCTTGAGCTGAATATTGAACCTGTGGAATCTGAGAGACAAAAGTAAAGAAAAACTCTTTGGAACAGACACAGAGATGGGAGGTGGAGAGTCATGTGTGCAGAACAATGAGGCCAGTGTGACTGTATTGTGGAGTTCAAGGCAGGGAATAATATATGATAAGGATAAAAAGGTAGGAGACAGCCAAGTGAGGGGCTTTCAGTGACCAACAGTTTAAATTTGATTATGAAGGTATTGGGGGGAGGTGGCCACTGGAGTTCATTGAGCAGGGAAGTGACCTGCTTAGATAATTTTGGTGGCTGTGTTAAATGGATCGGCAGGAAGACCAGTTAAGAGGCTACTGCAATTGTCCACAAGAGGGATGGTTAGAACCTGAAATAGGGTGATGGCTGTGTGAGATTTACAGACCTTGTAGTCACCAAGAACAGCTCCCCATTCCCAGTCTAAATGAAAGTGTTACTGCATGACATTTTGGGGAGGGAGGAGGAAAGGAAGGGGAGAAAATTTAAAACTTATGGAAATAAATGTTGAAAATTAAAAAAAAATTTTTTTAAATAAATGAAAGTGCCTGAGTGTGAGGGCCAGTGTCTACTAGAGTGATGGGCAAGTGTGTATCTGCAGAGATACCAGACAGGAGGGCAAGAGAAGGGGTCATTAGTCCAGGTTCATAAGACTTGGACATAGGAGAGACCCTCAAAATCATGCTTTCTTCATTTTACAGTTGGGGAAACTGAGGCCCAGGGAAACTAAGTTGAAGGGCACACACTAGTAAGGAGAAGAGAGAGGATTTGAAGTGGGGTCCACTATCTCCCAAGCCAGGGATCTGTCAGAGAAGCCAGGCTCTAAAAGCCAGTGAGATAGGCAGCCGTCAACAAAGCACCTCACTGCCCCTGAAAGCCCCATCAAGAGAATTCACAAATATCTCCTGTTTGCTCTTCCTGCCCCTTCTCTACCTGGGATTCCACTCAGTCTCAGAGAGATCTCATCCTAGGCACCAGTGCCATTTGGTATGAGCTCGCCCTCAGCTGGGGTTGTAGATCATTGCGTGATAATATGGTAGGAGGTGTACTGAACTGAAAATCAGGAGACCTGGAGTTCTACCATGAACAAAACACATAATAATAGTAACTCACATTTATTTAGCATGTCAAGGTTCACTAGATAGCTGTGTGGCCTTGGCCAAATTAGTTAACTTCTTTGGCTTTAGTTTTTTCCTCCTATAATATGGCAAAGTAAAAAGGGTACTGGGCTGGTAGACCAGAGGCCTGGATTCCACTTTGCTGCTTCCCGTCTGTATAACCATGGGAGTTTCTTAATCTGTAATATGGAAAGAGGGGGTTAAATATCCGCTCTGCTTTTCTCTCGGGGTTATTTTGAGGATCTCATGAGATTCTGAAAGTGAAAACACTTTAAAAACAACAGTGCATTACAAATTTTAGCTATTATTCTGATCATCTCTAAGGGTCTGTTCTGGAACTAGAATTGACTTATTTCTGATGGCAAGTATACTATTAAGTGCTTTAAAAGAAAAATCCTATATTTGGAGATGTAACAGAGAGAGAGCTGGCAGCTAGACTATAGACTTGCATTAGGAGAGACTTTCTTCCAAGGCAATGGCAGCTTCAGTCCCAAGTTCTATATAAGGAGTATACTTGATAGAAGATTTTTAAGGAAAATATGCATACTAACCCCATCACTGGTTCCCAACTCCAAAATTTTGATGGCTTTATCCATCGGTCTCTGCAGAACCTGCTTCCCACACCTCCTTGGCCTAAGTTAAGGTAGGACTCATGACGGAAGGATTCTTGTTTGACTGCTGCTGCATGGTCCTCATTGGCTCTGGTGGCAGAGTCACCAGAGAGAAGAGTCGTTGGGGGTTTCTTCCCAACCTTTTATGCTGGGCCTTGCCCTCACACAACTCTGCCTCTGGCCTTAGAAGGTGCCTCTAACCTGCCCCACTCCTCCAGAACAGAAATGTCCAACATGTGGCCCCTCCCAGCTGTGTGGTACCAGATTAAAATGTAATTGGGAAGTACTTAACAAAAGAAATAATAATTCAATGAAACAGAGAGAATGACTCAACCTCAAGTCAGTATCAGGCCATCCTTATGTTCAGATTAGAGATCGGCAGTTTCTATGGGAGTTTGACACCACTGCTCTAGGATCATGTCAGGTCCATTTCCTTGGTCATCACTGATGGGCATTGATTCATGGATTCATAGACACAAAGAAATCTTAGAGATTGTCAAATAACAACAACAGTAATAGTAACTGACAATCAAATAATGTTTCAAGGTTTGCAAAGCACTTTCTCTGATTTTATTTGATGCTCACAACAGCCCTGGGAGGTAGGCACTCTCAGTATACCATTTTACAGATAAGGAAACTCAGGCTGGGCAAGGTTAAGTGACTTGCTCTGGGGTCTCACAGCTAGTGACAAATACCAGCCTTCTATCTACAATGCTTTGCTACCTTCTCTCAACTGTCTTAATGTACAAGTGAGGAAACTGAAATTCAAAGAGATGTGGCTCACGAGTATGACCGCTTCATCAGACTCCACCATCATGCTTTCCTCTGCTGCTTCCTGAGGCCAAATTTTCCATGGTTTCTGGGGGAAATCTGAGTCCTAAAGCTCAGCTCTATATGACATGACTTTCCAGCTAGTACCTTCCATTGACATCTGGGCCCTGGGCTTGGTCAGTAGAAGGAGGGAGCTGTCCCATTCTCAAGAGCAATGGAAGGAAACTAAATTACTTCTGCCCCTGGCTGGTGGTACTCTCCACTCTTAAATACCAACAGCCCCTTGGCACTCGGCTTTCCCTGTGGGCTCCATATCTCTGGACAAAGGTCATGGTACCTTCCCCCTCACCTCCTCCAAAGAACATGTGACCACTGGAGTCACTGGGTTGGAACAACCAGCACAATCAGGTTATTGTGCTAAATATGGTGGGTTGCTTGCCAAGCCACGCCCCATTCCAGGTGATGCCAGACCCTTTAAAGGGCCCACTCTTCAAAATTCCAGAGCTGGGGAGAATTGGCACAGATGGCCCCTTGGAGAGGATGGGAGAGGCCCAGAGGTCTCTTAATCATGTCCAAAGCTCTTACATATGCTTCCTGCCCTGACACCTTCTCTCTGCAGCCTAGCCTGATTCTGAGTTCTATCCTGAAAAGGACTGAGGAGTGAGCCTGCTCCAAGTACCCAAGCACCCACACAAACACATACCATCATTCCCCTTACTGTTTAACTTTGGGTGACGTTTCTCCAATAGCCGCTGTCCTCCAGCGTTCCATCATGTAGGAAAAATAGCTGGTTCCTAACTTGGATTTCTCAAAAGTACAAAGGTTCTCCTCATGATCCATCTCAAGTTCAAGCCTCTCCACTAATCCATGATCCACCACTGAGTGGGCTCCTTGCCACAGGGCAGGCCACATCCCTCTAACAATGCCAGGCCTAAGTCAGAGCATGGAGGCTGGCTATTGTGATTCTCTTTCCTCTCAATTAGGTGGTTAACTACTTGAAGGTAGGAATCATATTCTCTTTGCATCCTCCCTATCCCATTTGGCCTAAGACTGAGCAACATACTCAACAGAAACTTAAATGTTTATTGACCAACGGACTGATTGAGTCACAATCCATACACCACTTTGTGAATGCCTGGTTTCTTTCCAAGGAAGGTGGGTCCTGCCTATACCTTGGGAAGATATTGAAGTATTTTTCCTTCCTTCCTTCCTTCCTTC
>CM053585.1:30588429-30607326 GCA_028646515.1 Pseudochirops corinnae | reverse complement strand
CCTCCTCCTCCTCCTCCTCCTCCTCTCCCCCCACCCCCAGCATCGGACTTGAAGTCAGGAACATCTGGGATCAAATCCCCCCTCCTCGGCCATTTACTAGAAGTGACTCTGGCAAGCCACTTACACTCTTTGAGCCTCACTAAAATAAAGACATGAATACCACCTACCACCCCCAGCACTGTCATGAGGACTGAATGAAACAATGTATGTAAAGTGTTTTTAAAAATCTTGCAACATTGTATAAATGTGAGCTATTATTTCTTTCTCTCCCTCTTTCACTCTTTCCTTCTTTGTCTCTCCCTCCTTCCCTCTCTTCCTTAGAGTTGGAAAGAAACTTAGGGGACATCAAGTACAGCTCCCTCATTTTACAGGTGAGGAAACTGAGGCTTGGAGACATCTAGCTACTTGCTCAGGGTTTCACAGCTGGTTAAGTGTGTGAAGCAGAATTTGAACCTATATCCCCCTGACTTCAAGTCTAGTGCCCTAGGAATTTTTTCTTAAAATCCTGGTCTCCTGATTTCGTTTCCCATTGTTCTACTACACCTCTCTATCTTCACGTGGAGAGCATGGGTGTAATGGAAAGAGCCTTGTCTGAAACCTGAAAACTTGACCCAGACTGCCTTTGTGACCTCAGGGGCATATGGGGGTGGGGGGTGCACTCAGGAGGACTAGCACCTCCGGTGTGAAGGTTTGGTCAGCCTCTTTCAGGACTGCTCCTTCACTTTTTGTATCTCCTTAGCAAAGGACTGGCTCCAAGAAGCTGCAGTGTGTGCAGTGGCCATACTCTGGTAAACGTTATCAACAGATGGGCTAGAGCAGGCTGAGCGTAGCTGACAGGTCTCAAACTCAGGAGGGAGTTAGGGGGATATCTGCCTCAACCATTCCCCTACCAGAATGGGTAGATGAGGCCAATCTGTTCCAACAGCCACAAAGACAGCTGAAGCAGACACAGGGGAGCCCTTAGAGCTTCATCAACGTCAAGGATGCCAAGGGAATCACTGCATCCCAGGCCGTCTTGACTGCTATCTTACCACTGGACCAGAGTCTGGACTCTGGAAGAGAGAGTGGGGCTGAGAACTTGTGCAACTCACTTAAATCCAATTCATGCTCATCAACACATCACCTGGGATGTGGCTGGTCTTTTTTGAAAATGGATAAACAATGTGACCTCAAAGGGCTTCTTTTGGCCCCAGTCTACATATCTGTCAGATAGGGATAATAAAACAGCCACCATTTTATCCAGTACTTTACAAGATATTTTCATTGAAACTGTTCCACAAATTATTCTTCTCAATTGACAGATGCAGAAAGAGGCACAGAGCAGTACATATGGCTTATTCATTATGCCCTGTTTCCTCTCTCTTGCTTCATTGTGAAATGTTGCAATTTTAGCATGATCAAGTAGGTAAAAATTAACCCCTAAGATTTTGAGTTGTAGAGGGAGTTTTTATCACCAGGAAATTCCCTATACCAGTGAAATCACAGGGTTAGTACCTATCCCAGCACTCAGTGCAGTGCCCAAAGCATAGGAGATGTTTAATAAATGGAAGTTAAAATGTAAAAAAAAAAAATTGTTTTTACATGCAACTGGGAAATAAGATATACAGGCAATGGGGTAGTGAAATCTATTTTGTCCAAAAAGAAAATGAGGGGGGAGGGTAAAGAGGAGGGGGGTGTGATAGAAAGGAGAGCAGACTGGGGGAAGGGGTCATCAGAATGCACACCATCTTGGGATGGGGGGAGGGGAGAGATGGGGAGAAAATGTGGAACTCAAAATCTTGTGGAAATGAATGTTGAAAACTAAAAATAAATAAATAAGTGGGAAAACAGAAAAAAAAAATGCTCGTTGACTGACATGACATGCCACCCACACTCACTTCAGCCTAGCTACCACAGTCTCCCCTGTCTCCAACAGTCCAGTCGTTTCCTTCCTCCAGAGCATCTCCTCTGCATGGAGGGCCCTGGACTTGGACTCTGAAAATGTAAAGACTAGTCTCAGCTGTGGACAATTAGGTGGCACAGTGGGCAGAATGCCAGGCCTACAATCAGGAAGACTCATCTTCCTGAGTTCAAATCTGGCCTCAGGCCTTTCCTGCAAGATGGCAATGAAGGCAAAGGAAGCTGTTGTCCCCCCCTAAGACAGAAGGCCTCGAAGGCCAAGAAGGCGGTGTTGAAGGGTGTCCATAGGCACAAAGAAGATCTGAACATCCCCCACCTTCTGCAGACCCAAAACACTAAGACTTTGAAGGCAGCCCAAATACCCTTGGAAAGGTGCCCCACAAGAAACAAGCTTGATCACTGCGCCATCGTCAAGTTCAAGTTGACCACTGAGTCTGCTATGAAGACTAACAATAGCCTAGTCTTCATTGTGGACATCAAGGCCAAAAAGCGTCAGATCAAGCAGGCAGTAAAGCAACTATATGACATCAGTGTGGCCAAGGCCAATACACTCATTCGGCCTGATGGAGAGAAGAAGGCCTACGTCCAACTTGCCCCAGACTCTGATGCTTTAGATGTTGCCAACAAAATTGGAATCATCTAACCTGTGTCCAGTTGTCCCACTCCACCTATAATAAAGATTTCTAGGAAAAAAAAAAATTTGACCTCAGACACTCACTAGCTTATGCGACCCAGTCAAGTCACTTAACCCTGTTTGCCTCAGTTTCCTCATCTGTAAAATGAGCTGGAGAAGGAAATAGTGAACCACAACCCATATCTCTGCCAAGAAAACCCCAAATGGGGTCATGAAGGGTGGATCCAACTGAAATGATTCAACAATAACCCATGTCTCAACTGTACTGTTTACTAACTGTTCCAGTCTCAGCCGTTTTTAGCACAGGAAGCAGAAACTGGCAGACAAGTTTGTGACCTTGAGCAAGAGATTCACCCTCCATGAGTCTCAGGTCCCTCTTCTGTAAAATGAGCTGGCCTTGAAGTTCATAGCAAAAAGTCAGAGGGCCTGTGGTTTGTTTTTTCATCTCAATTCTTCTACTCTGCAACACTTTGATCAATGCCTGTCCTCTCTGGCCTCAGTTTCTTCACCTGTCAAATGACAGGGCTGGCCTATGATTCCTAACATAGCTCTGGATCCCTGACCTAAGCTCAAGGGTTACCTGGGAACTTGCAACACATTTCAAGGAGTTTCATTAATTTGAATGAGGGGAAAAATGACATTTTTGTTTTCACTAACTTCTAACTGAAATTTAGCATTTCCTTCAATTAAAATAAAAAAACAACAACTCTTATTCTGAAGAAGGGTCCATAGGCTTCACTGGACTGCCTGTCAAAGGGGTCAATGAGACCAGAAAGGTTTAAGAACTTCTATGGGACCTAGATGGCCACTGAGAGCCCCGTTACAAGGAGGAAGGACTCCTATTTCCCCACTTTCTCAAGGCAAAGATTGGGGAGGAGGCATGTAGAGAGCCTGCCTCAGCCCAGGGTTCCCGGACTTCCTCTCCCCCCTCCTCCCCATCCCCCTCCTCTTCCCAGGAACTGCGGCTGCTTTGCTCCAGCCATCCCCCCCCCCACCCCCCACTCCCGCTGCCTGGGCCTCCAGGTGTCTTCTTTTAATTAAAAGTATTTAGCCTTCCGCTACATTGGCCCTCATTTGCATGGAATCCTTCCCTTTATGCAGCCTCATTATCAGAACAATCCAGGAGGTTAACGGAGCATCCTCGCGCTGAGTCCGGGGCCATAGGGGCTGCGCGCTGCGTGCACTCTCTCCCCCGGGCTCCGCGAGGCGCGGCAGCCTGGCCAGCTCCGGCGTCACGGTGCTTCCCCACGAGACCCAGAGCGCGAGCAGCAGCAAACAGAGCGCGCCGGGCGAGAAGCGCGCCTCGGCAGCCCCCTCCGCAGGCGGAAACCGGGACGGATTGGGAAGAAGCTCTGAGCCAACGACGGGGGTGGGGGTGGGGGGGGACGCTTTGGCAACTGTGCGAAGAAATGCAAAGTGGGGACTGGCCTAGTTTACAGATGGGGAAACTGAGACCCAGAAAAGGGAGGTGGGGAGAGACAAAGTGCTTGAGGACGTCACAGCCAGGAAGGCTGGAGAAGCACCATGTCTCCATGACGAATCATCATCACCAAAGTTATATAGTGCTACAGAGGATACGGGAAAGTGAAATCAGAAAGATCTAAGTTCGAATCTCTTCTCAGACATTTATTAGTTGAGTGATCCTGGACAAGTCCCTTAACTTCTTTTTGCCTCAGTTTCTGTATCCACAAACGAGGGGATTGGCCTTCATGGTCCCTAAAGTCCCTCTAAATGATACTATGATACTCTCTCATTTATATTAACTCATTCAAGCCTCACAATCATGCCGATCGGTAGGAACTACAGGTATTATCCTCATGCTTATTTTAGAGAAGAGAAAACTGAGTTTTAAAACGGCCCTTTTGGCGTGGCTAGGTGGCACAGTGAAGAGAACACCGGCCCCAGAGTCAGGAGGACCTGAGTTCAAATTCGACCTCAGACACCATGTGATCTTGGTCAAGTCACTTAACCCCGATTGCCCTACTTTTCCCTCTCCGAAAAGAAAAGGCCCTTTTTGAGAAGGCATTATGGTGTGGAAAGGGCTGGGTTTGAATTCGGAGGCACTGGATGTAGACACCCATTCTATTACTTACTCTCCCTGTGACCTTAAAACAAGACACTTTCCCTTTGTCGGGTCCAGTTTTCTGATCTGTAGAACAAAGAATAGAACTAGATGATGGATCCCTTTGAATCCTCCTTCTGGTCCCACCTGGAAGGTAGAATTAAATGTCCTCAACTGATTTCAGCCCCATCCTGTTTGCCACTATACTTGTTACTAAATGTACTACATAACCTCTTGGACCAACCCTTGCCACCAAACCCCGTGTCTCCTTGGCCTCAAAGCCAGAAGTGATTCTTTACCCTCAACTTTCTTATAATTGTCATCAAGAGACATTCATATAGTACTTTAAGGCTTACAAAACCTTCCACCTTTATTATCTCATTTGATTCTCACATACTGAAATATTATCATCTCTATTTCCATTTTAAGGATAAAGAAATTGAGACTGAGAGGTTAAGCCACCTGCCTGAGGTCACACAGTAAATGTCTCAGTTGGAATTTGAACCCAGCTCTTTCTGACTTCATGTCAAGTACTAGGGTTGGTCTCCCTTCCACAAGGCCCTCCCCTCTCCAATCCATCTCCACCATCCACTCTACTATCAAAGTGATCTTCCTAAAGTACACGTCTGACAACGTTCACTCCCCTATTCAATAAACCCCCATGGCTCCCTATCACCTCTAGGATCAACTACAAAATCCTCCAGCATTCAAAGCCCTTCCTTTAAGTCCTCCACTTTCTGGTCTTCTTAAATTTTACACTGCCCCTCTCCCATGTACTCTGAGATCCAGTGACACTGGCCTTCTTTCTGTTCCTTCAACCAGATATTCCATCTCCTAGCTCTGACCATTTTGTCTGATTGTCCCCTAGATTACTTTCCCTCCTCATCTCCTGGTTTCCTACAAATCTTAGCTAAAATTCCACCTTCTACACAAAGCCTTTCACAATCCCTCGCAATTTGAGCACCTTTTCTCTATTGATTACTCCCTGTTTTTCCTCTGCACAGCTTGTTTGTACATAGTTGCTTCTGTCTTGTTTCCCCATTAGACCATGAGCTCCTTGAGAATGAGGACTTGTCTTTTGCCTCTTTGTATCTTCTGCTCTTAGCACAGTGCCTGGCACATAACAGTCCCTTAATAAATGTTTATTCACTGACTGACTGACTACACCATTTTGCCTCTCAGTAAAATCATTGAATGCCTTCATTTTATTCTCTTCATTTGTGTACATTTCTTATCTCCCCATAGTCTTATCAGCAGATCCTAGAGGTCTGTGAGTGACTCATCTATTTTTGAGATACTCTCCAGGTGCTCAGGGTAATGTATTATCTTGCATATAAAGATAAGGGTAAGGCTTAGACCACTGAGGGAACTCTCTGGTGAGGAAACTCCCTTTTCCAATGCAGGTTGTCACCTTTTTTTTTTTTTTTTTTAAGAACTTACATCTTAAAGGGTTGCCTAGACAACTGGAGGAATAAGAATTTGTCCAGGGTCAGTAAGCCAGTATAGTTCAGAAGTAAGACTTGCATTCATGTCTTCCTGGCTCCAAGGTAGGCTCTCTATTCATCACAACATAGCATTTAATGGTTATGCTATTGAAGGAATTATTTTTGTTGCTTTTGCTGCTCTTTGCTTTTGTTCTAAACAGTATGAGACAGTAGAGCAAAATGCAGCAGTGTATTATATGAAATCCCGCTACTGCTTCAACCTCCGTGAAAACTTTTTTAACAAGCCCCCAAGACTCTGAGCTAATCACATATCCTCTCTGAGCCTCATTTTTATAATCTATTAAATGGGAATTATACCTGTACCAACCTGCCCGGATTGTGGTGAAGATTGAATGAGATAATGCATGTAAAACACTTCATTAATGTGAAGATCCATCAAGATACAAAACATGTCAGTTCATCCAATGTTATAGCTTGGAGATGGCACAACTGTTTCCAAAGAACTGCAAAGGAACATCAGCCAGAGCACAAGGAAACAGTGTTTGGTGGGTGAGCAGGCTACAATGTGAAAGCAATGGGGAGCTTCAAAGCAGAAAAGGAGTGAAGGATGTCATTAGATAAATGTATGATAGGGAGAAAAGATGAGTTGGTTATGTGGTGGGGGCAAGGAATGACAAGTGGACATCTAGCAATCCAATGATACCTTCAGGATCTTAGGAGAAAGTGAGGCCCCTGTGACATTGATGGACCCCCCAGTGGTGAACTCATGGGAGGACATGGACAAGAATTGCACAGGGTGAGTTGGGGCATGGATGGGTTGTGATATGCATTGGTGGGAGGAACATCTGAATCCACAAGAGCACAGAACCACTGGAAGTGTTGAAAAACTCAGTGAAGATGTCACCATCATGGAGGACATTCTGCTCAAAGGTCAAATTTCTAAGATTACTCATCAATAGCAAGGTTCTCCAGATGTTCCTAATTTTGGATGCTTATTGTACTGATTTCAGCAAACCCCAGAATGTTCCAGGATCATTTTAGAGAGATCCATGGAATGACCGATAGAAAGAGATTGACCAAACAATCTGAATGGGAAAAGCCAACTGAACAATGAATTCATTTTATCCAGATGCATGAATTCAGTGGACTGTATGAGAAACCATATGGCATTTAAAAAAAAAAATCTCAAGTTGCTTCTTACTGGAAAATTATATCTTTTCAACATTAATAGTCATTAGACTATAAACTCCCTGAGGGTAGGGAGTGTCTTTTGCCTCCTTTTATATTCCCTAGTGCTTAGCACAGTGCTGGCACATAGTAGGCACTTTTTAAGTGTTTACTGATTGGCTGATTGTTGGTAACATATAACTGTGTATTATGGCATATCACAATCTCCAGGCTCAAACTTGCAGATGATCCAAAAGACAGTGGAGAATAACAAGATGGACATGTTAGTGTAACCAGTGCTATGTTGGTAAATATTTAATGACCGCTTCTCTAAAAACCAATTACTCACTTTAAAGTTTAATTTGAATTATTAACATTTCCTCCACCAATTTCTTAAATTTAGACTTTTAGCAAAACAATAAATCAAACCTTGATTTATAGGGTTTGCTGATTTCCAGGGCATAAATGCTCACAATGAAAATTTAACAATCAGTGAGGAATAGTTCCAATATATAGCTGACTATAGTGTACTACCCATGATGCCCATTGCACAAGTAGCTGAAAAATATCATAAGAGCGTGTGTGATGATGAAGGATCAGGAAGGACCAAAGGGGAGAGCCAGGCAGGGATCAAGAATGAGGGATACTATTCTGGAAAGCAATTTGCCCCTATACCCAAAAGATCCCTAAACTATGCATACCCTTTGGCCCAAAGACACCACTACTAGACCTATACCTCCAAAGTACTCAAAGAAGGAGGAAAAGGACGCATAATACAAAACTATTTTAGCATCTCTTTTTTTGTAGTGGCAAAAAACCCAGGAAATTGAGGGGGTGCCCACCAACTGGAAAATGGCAGAAGTCATACTATATTTATGTAATGGAATATTATTGTGCCATAAGGAACAGCCAAGGTCAGGGGTAGGAAATCTGCTGCCTTGAGGCCACGTGTGGCCCTCTAGGTCCTCAAGTGTGGCCCTTTGACTGAATCCAGTGCTAGGGCCACACTTGAGGACCTAGAGGGTCACATGTGACCTCAAGGCCACAGGCTCCCCACCCCTGGCCAAGGGGATTCTTTCAGAAAAAAACCTGAAAAACCATCTATGAACTGAAGTAAAGTGAAGGTAGGAAAACAAAGAGAACAATTTAGATAATAAATAGCATTGTAAAGAAAATAGCCTTGGAAGACTTAAGACTTCTAATCAATGAATGCAATTACAAGCCGCTCTCCAAGAAGACTGATGATGAGACTTCCCAACAGAGGTGCTCGACTCAAGGTGCAGAAGAAGGCGTGTGTTTTTGGATATGGTCAGAGGGGAAACTTGTTTGCTTGACTAGACATATTTGTTTCCATGGTTTTGTTTTTCTTTTTTTTTATTGTAGATGGGTTGAAGGAAAAGGGGAGTCTGCAACAGGGAAAGAAAAAAAAGAAAAGAATGAAAGGAGGGAAGGATGGAAGGAATGATTGGAGGAAAGAAAGAGAAAGAAAAAGAAAGAGAGACAAGAAGGAAGGAAGGAAGGAAGGAAGGAAGGGAATGGAAGGAAGAAAGATATGTCATTATATTAAAATTTTTTAAATGCGCAAAAGACAACAGAAGGAAAGCCAGAATGAAACACAGCTAAGTGTGATAGCTTTAAAGTTACAGGTTGCAGTTATTATATACTTAAAAGGAGAAAAACAAGCTATATTTAAGAGAGATTTGCTGTTTCATGTACAATCCTTTTTCTCAACTTTGTGTATGAAAATATTCATATTATTTGGAAACTAAAGAGATTTTTTTTTTATTTTAAAGAGCAAAGGATAACAGATGGACAGTCAGATTGCAGCACTGGAATCCACAGAACATTTTAAAAAATCAGACAAAGGTCTTCAGCACTTTGGGCAGATCCTTTATAGAGAACTGATTGGAGAACATGGATGAGAATCGCATAAGATGAGAAGGCGTGTAGGGGCTGAGATCAGCACTGGCACAGGATATTTCCATATGGAAAAGTCCTTTAGTCTCTTTCTGCCTCTATTTACTCATTTCTAAAATGTGAGGATTGGATTAAATGTCTACTGAAGGTCCTTTCATGCAAAGTTACAAGTGAGTCATTGGTCTGCATTAGTGGAGGAAATTTCTACACTAGAAGTTCAAGGTACAGGTCCAGATCATCCCTCCAAAAACACTGGAAATGATGACAACTTTAGTATTTAATTCATAGGTTTGTTATGAGGATCAAATGAGATCATGCGTATCACAGGAATGTCAGGTTTGGCTAAAAGAGTATTCAGACAACATTTGCAAAGGCAAGATTGGCCCAGAATATGTGGTTCACAAAATAATGTGAGTTTAGGGGTGACTACCCCACAATATGTCCCCCATCATCTTTGCCAAAGAAGCTGAAATCCCCACCATTACAGTTTGGGTTCCTTTGGGTTGAGCATTTGACTCTCCAAAAGGCTCCTCTTAGAATAGTTTACTTGGGAAGAAGAATTAGGAGTTAGAAAGGACATTAGAAATCATGGTCTAAATCCTTTAATTTTACTGGTGAGAAAACTGAGAACTAGAAAGACCAAATTAACCCCAGCAAGTTAGTTTAGTTAGCCCGGAAAGAGTAGATGCAGGCACACCTTGGCATAAGTGAGTTAATTACATTACCTAACTATCACCTTGGAAAGCTGAAACTAGGGATTTGGAGAATTAGAACAGGCACATCATCAAGGAGGAAAGGCAGAGTCAGATGGAGAATGATAGCACCATAAAAGTCACTAATATTATTACCTTGTATCTGTATGGTGCTCTCAAGTTTACAAAACATTTCTATGAATATCATTTCATCTGATCCTCACAACAACCCTATGAAGTAGGTGTAGGGTAGGTGATATTGTCTGCAAAAATAAAAGTTGATCAGGTCTAGTGATTTACCTAAAATGCTACTGCCTGTTCACTTACCATGCATTTCTTCATCATGCTTTGGGTAGCCTACAATTAGGAATTTTTAGACGTTATAGTATTCAACACTTCTTGGATGATAAAAATGGAGAAAGTCTCAGCACCACCACAATGGGGAGACATTTCTCTCAGCCTCAATTGAACCCTCTCTTGCATTTATTTCACTGCTTCTTAGCACATACCCACTCCATTCACCATAGGCTAGTTTAATCCAAGATACACCATGGCAGTTCTCAAAATGTGGTCCAAGGACTCCTTAGGGTCCCTGAGACCCTTTTAAGGGGTCCTTGAGGCCAAAATTATTTTTGTAATAATGCTAAGACACTATGTGCCTACTAAAATACTCTTCCCTTTTCCAACTACATATCTGTGTGAGGCTGGATTTTTAAAACTATACCTCAACCAAAACAACAGATTGCAACAGATTGAATGCAGAAGCAGATATGAGAATCCAGCTGTCTTCTATTAAACCAAACATCAAAGAGATTTGCAAAAAAAAAAAAAAAGTAAAACACCACTCTTCTCACTAAAATCTTTTTGTTTTTGGAAAATACTGTTTTCATTAAAATATGCTGTATTAATCTACAATGGCTTTGTTAAAATTAATATTTTTTAAAATTATTAGTTTTAATTTTAATATGGTAAATATCAATGTAACCCACATAAACAAAAGCTCTTTAGGGCCCTCAATAATTTTTAAGAGTGTAAAGGAGCCACGAGACCAAAATGTTTGAGAAACACCACCCTAGACTCCTCCCCTGGCTCCCCCTACGTACTGAGGCAGAGCTGCTAGTGAAAGGGCACCTCCCTGATTTAATTATCCTCTGCCATCTCAACACCAGTAGAGCCTCCTAAGGAAATTGTTAGCACACTAAACAAGGTAACACTCCCATCTCTCTGTGCCTAATTCTCACTATGATAAACTAACAATACAAAGTCCTCTCCAGCAATCAACTACCTTCCTCAAAAGTGATAGGGTAGGTTAACTGTGAGGGGGTCATAGAAAAGGTCCCCCTGGTACAATATATCACAGACTGTCAGCCTTGGAAGGAACTGGAGAAGCTATCTACTCATACCCTTTCTTAAATAAGAATCTTCTCTCCAACAAATGGTCACCTAACATTTGTTTAAAGACCATTAGTGAGGGAGAACTCAGTACTCTCAACCTCAGCTTAATCCACTTTTGAATAGGCTGAATTTTCAGCAAGATTTTCCTCATATCATTTCCTAGTGAAGAGAATTTATAGGATCATAGACTTTCAGCATTGGCAAGTCCCTTAGAAGCCACCAAGCCTGATTGAAACATGAATCCCCTTGATTTCTCCCACAATGTAGAGACCCCTGCCTTCAGGGACCACAATGTCTTTCCAACCATTCATTCAGTAAGCATTTATTGAGTACCTACTATGTGCAGGTGCTGTACTAGTATCTGGGGGAGTACAAAGACAAAAATGGCATAGTCCTTGTCCTCGAAGGGCTTACATTCTAATGGGAGAAACCAACTGGAACACATATCTATAAATAAGAAGTAATTGAAGAAGTGGGGAGAGGAGGGCACTAGAAACTGGATGGACCAGTATCGGCCTCATTTAGGAAACAGAACTTAAGCTAAGCATTGGAAGAACCTCAGGATTCCACTGAGGCAGAAGTGAGGAAGAAGCACATTTCAGGCAGAGAGTACAACCTGTGATGCTTCATACTGGACCATCAAATACAACAGACAGGCAGCAATGACAACTGTGTGAATGAGAATAATGTGCAGTAAACCATTAACCAGTTTGTGACAAATTTAAAATCTCCAACAGAAGAGTTTTATTTTGTTTCTGGAGGTGACTAGGAGCCACTTAGGCTTCTTGAGTAATGGAGTGACACAGACTAGACATCAGTTTTAGGAATATCTATTTGGCAGCTTCTTGGATGATAGATTACACTGTGGAAAGACTTCCCTCTATGTCCATACCAAAATTAATAACTCCAACCACTGAAGTTACATAATGTTTATCTCTGTGCCTTCACTCATAGACCTCCCAGTGCCTGAAATGTCCTGTCTCCTCTTTGACTGTCAAATTCCTATCCTACAAAGACCCATGTAAATTTGTTTCCATTCTGAAGTCTAAGATCCTGTGCCCCCTCACTGTGTCTTATATGTGTCTGATGCCTTTATTATTTTTTTTTTATTGTGCATTATGGTTATCTGCATTTGTGTCTAACCTCACTCCTAGAGTGTAAGTCCCTGAGGCAGGGAGCCTGTCCTATCTAAACGATCTAAACTCCAGTACATCCTCCACTCAACTCTCAAATTGAGCTTCTTAAAGCACAGGTCTGACCATCTAACCCTACCCCATTTCATCACTTCCAGGATCAAATATACATTTTTAAAATCATCTTGTTTGGCATCCAAAGCCCTTCACCACCTGACTCACCCCCGTCTTTCCAATCTTAGACCTTACTTCCACCATTGAACTCTGTGATTCAGTGACATAAACCTCCTTGTACATCCTGGATCAAGACCTGCCATCTCTCAGCTCTGGGCATTTTCCCCGGCTGTCCTCCACACCTGGAATGCTCTCGCCCCTCATTTCTGCCTCCTGCTTTCCCTGGTTTTCTTCAAGTCCCAGTTCAAGTCCAACCTTCTACCGGAAGGCTTTCTCAATCTGGCTAATTCTAATAACTTTGCTCTGAGGATTATCTCCAATTTGTCCTGCCTGTAACTTGTCCATCCATTGTCTGCATGCTACCTCCCTGACTTTGAGCTCCTGGAGAGCAAAGACCACCTTTCTCTTTTGTATCCTCAGAGCTTAGCACAGTGTCTGGTATGTAGTTGGTGCTTAATAAATGCTTACCGACTGATTATTATCCAGCGTCCTATTAACCAGAACTGGCTTTGAAGCCAGGAAGACCTGGGTGGTTTGACTCTGAGAAAGTCACTCATTTCTTATTGCTCTAGGCAACTAGATCTCTAGGGCTCTAAATTGCAAAGAAAGTATAAACAGACAGCAACAGAGTATGGACGTTTCCCATGCCAATAAAAACACAGGTCCATTTCCTGTCCCAGCCCTAATCATATCCTCTATTAACCTATATTTCTGCATATCTATAGGAGAGTAATCACTGATAATTCTTATTGATGGACCCTGAGGGATTGAAAGATCTCAGAATGACTTGTGAGGCTTGGAAAATGAGGTGACATTGACTTGTATATATGTATATACACACACACACACACACACACACACATATATATATATATATATATATATATATATATATATTTTAGTTAAGTGGGTCATCTTACATTCTGGTTATTTGAACATTGGTAATCTATATATTCAATTCAATTTAACAAACATCTGCTAAGTATCTACTTACTATGTGCCAGGCACTGGCCCTAAAGCTCAAGGAGTTTCTATTCTATTGGTGGGGTACTTCCTGTACATAGACGAGTAAATACAAGATCATTTGAGGAGTGAGGGCACATTAGAAACTTGTGGGATTTGGAAAAGCTTCATGCAGTGGAGCTTTGAAGTAAATTAGAGATTCTGAGAATCTGGGATTAGAAGGGAGTAATTTCAAGCTTGGGAAACAGGCAAAGGAAGGAATGCTGGATTTAACAAAAAGAAAGAAAGAAAGGAGGGAAGGGAGGAAGGAAGGAAGGAAAGAAGGAAGGAAGGAAGGAAGGAAGGAAGGAAGGAAGGAAGGAAGGAAGGAAGGAAAGAAGGAAGAAAGGAAGGAAGAAAGGAAGGAAGGAAGGAAGGAAGGAAGGAAGGAAGGAAGGAAGGAAGGAAGGAAGGAAGGAAGGAAAGAAGGAAGGAAGAAAGAAATGAAAGAAGGAAGGAAGGAAGGAAGGAAGGAAGGAAGGAAGGAAGGAAGGAAAGCAAAAGGACAATCTTTCTGGCAAGTAGGATGTTTGAAAAGGAATAAGATGAAATATTTAGAATAGACTGGAAGTAGACTATAAAACCTTTAAATGCTTGGCTGAGGAGTTTATGCTGTATTCTAGAGGTAACTGGGAGCCACTGGAATTTCTTAAAAAGGGGAATGACCTGATCAGACCTGGGCTTTTGGAAAAGTATTTTAATAGTTCTGTGAAGATGAACTAAAGAGGAGGTGAGACAGGATAAATAAAGACCAGCTGCAAAAGTCTAGGAGAAACTACAAACTACTGTAGTTGACTGTGTAACTGGAGGGAAGGGGACAGATGTGAAAGATGGGGCAGAGGTAGCAGGGGTACTATCATAGAGAATAGGCAAATGATTGAATATGGGGTAATGAGGGAAAGGGAAGGCAAGGATGCTAGATTCAGAACATGAAGGGACCTTAGAGGTCATTGGGTCCAATCCTGTCATTTTTATAGATAAGGAAACTGAGACACAAAGATGTCAAATGATTTATCCAAGGTCACACAGCTGTTATGTGTCTGAGGTCACATTTGAACTCAGATCTTCTTGACTTGAAATCCAGTGCTCTATCTGCTGAGCCACTGAGTCATGGTCGAGGTTTCCCATCTACACAACTAGAAAGATGGTAATACCCTTCGCAAAAATTAGGGATTTTTGGTAGAGGGTAGATTTTGAGGATACACATGAGCTCTGTTTGGGACATGTTGAATTTCAGATGAATATGCACAGGACCAGAGGGTAGCTGGCCTTTGTGTCAGCACTTTGAAATAAGCATTGAACTTAGAGGTGAAGATGAAATCTCCCTTTCATTTAGACTTTGATCTCCACTGCCTTTGGATAACAAAAGTCTCTGGGTTATTACTTAATTTTTTTCATGTTTTTATTTTGCCCCTTAACTGGATTGCAGTATCTTTGAAGGCAATGAATGGGAGCTGTTCTCAGAGAAAAAGGCCCTACATTCAGTGTTCCAGGACCTAGGATCACCAGCATTGCCATGATTAGCCCAACTGGGGCAAGCCATTCCCCCTATTTTCCTTCAGGTCTCAGTTCAAACATTGCCTTTTATAGGAAGCATTTTCTATCTCCCCAGCTAGGAATGATGCCTGCCCTCCTAAACTGCTTGGCATTTAATAGCTTTGTACTTATTCACTTTATACTTATGCTTTATACTGTATATACTTAAATATGTGTTTGCTGTATCCCTTATCAGAATGTAAGCTCTTGCAAATAGGAATTGCTTCATTCTTTCCACTTGTATCCCCAGCCCATAGCACACTATGGCTGGCACATTGTAGGCATTTAATAAATGTTTGTGAGTTGAGTGAAAATTGAAGAAGATATATTAGATGTCCTCGGAGGTCCTTTCCAGCCCTACACCCCAATCCCTCCTTCTTACCCCTGCCCGCCAAAAAAAAGCACCTAAGACTTGGTACCTTAGACTCAGAACTTTATCTCTGGAAGGAACCTTAGGGAATATCTGCTTACAGATGAGAAATGGGCAATGACTTGACCAAGTCTACACAATAAGTTATTGACATAGTAGTCATGATGTCATTACATTTTCAGCTCATATGATTTAGAGCAGGAAAGGATGGTAGAGATTTTCGCATCATTTAACAAGAAAAGAAATCACAGCCCAGAGATGGCTAGAGAGGCTGCTAGATTTAGGCTTGGAAAGGACCTCAGGTTCAACCCTCACGTTTTGCAGATGAGGAAACTGAGGCCCACAGAGATAATGCAATTTACCAAAGATTACAGAGGTGGGATATGGACCCTCACCCTCTAACTCTAGAGCCTAGAATGTGACTTTCTCCAAGGCCACCCAGAGCCTAAGTAGCAGAACCAGTATTCAAACCTAGGGCTTTCCTGACTCCATGTTCAAGGTTCTTTTCCCTCTATAGGTCTGCCTCTCTAGACATAATGTGTTAACTAACCAGTGAAATGTTTCCTGATTGAGCACAAGTAATCACACAGGTAAGAGTACTCATTTTTTTAAAATGCCCAAGCTGGATCTGTTCTGGGCCCCGACAAGACCCAGGCCCTGCCCCAGTCTACCTAGGAGAGGGTACACAGGAGGATTGCATGGCTGGTGGATGATACATGGAGACACTCTCCTCCTGCCTGACAGCCAGAAGATAAACAGCTTCCCGTTAAATCTCACTTAATGCTGATGTTTATAAATTTATTCAGCTTGTGTTTACTGAATCGAGAGAATGCCTAATAACATAATGCGCTTCAGCTCACATGTTCCTACTAATGAGAATGCAAGTATTGCTTAATTTTTTTTAACATTTCATTTGCTTCCCCCCCATACCCCCCATCAACCCCCAACCCCTCCCTATTGTTATTGTTTGTTTGTATGCTAATCTGTTGCAAAACTCGGAGAAGTTTAGCTTTCCTCTAGTCCTAGAACAACCACAGTGTCAAGAAGGTACTTCCAGGGGCAGTTGGTTCAAGCCCCACCCAAAGAATGCCATTGAACATCATCATGTAGGGCTTAGTCTCAACTTTGAAGGGCCCTTCCAGACCTTAGTCTCATCCTTATCACCCCATTATCGAGAGTCCATTGGAAGACCTGCAGTGGCCAGCAATTTAGCACCTCTGGAAGTAGCCCATCTCCTTGTTGGATACTCAAGAGTCGAGAAGCTTTCCCTTATAGGAGTCAAAATGTATCTCCTGATAACATCTACCCTTTGTTTCTTTATTGGAGCTACTTGCAACAAATATAATTCCTCTTCCACATGACAGACCTTCAAATATTTGAAGACCTTAATTGTGTCTCCCTTAGTCTTTTCATCTCCAGGCTAAATAGCCCCAGGCCCTTCCATGGATCCTTAAAGATTTAGAGCTATAAGGGACTATAGAAATTATCTAGTTCAGCTCTCCATACTCAACAACTACAGACAGACAGACAGGGAAAGAGAGAGAGACAGAGAGAGACAGAGAGACAGAGAGAGAGAGAGAGAGACAGAGAGAGACAGAAGAGAGAGAGAGAGAGAGAGAGAGAGAGAGAGAGAGAGAGAGAGAGAGAGAATCAGATTGTCAGATTTCTGGCTTCAAAGATGGCACTCTTTCCAGAGCACTAAACTGCTTTACTTTTAGAGAGAATAGTTTCCAGACCTCTCATCACCCAGATTCACCCTCTTCTATATTATTCCCAGTAACTATGATGAGTTGGGGGGAGGGAGGAGTAAAGCAGGGAGGGACACCACCCAAGTCAACCTGGGACCATGGAGATGAAAAAAAAAAACCCAGCTGCAGTCAAGCTAAGAATGACTCTCACCACCACACATCTCATTCATTGATTTCAAAGCACTTTGGGCCTGGGGGTCTCAAAGGGCAGGATCAAGCAGAACTCAAAACCCAAAATTCCTTGAAATCCCCACTGGCAAATTTGGAGAGGTTACTACTCCAGAATGAAGAAAGAAGATCTGAATCAGAATCATAAAAATAATAATTGCCTGTGCTATATCGAACTCTGCAGTTTCCAAGACTCGGGGATAAAAAATATCCATCATCTCCTACTATGCTCACAATATTCTTTGTGAGGTCAGTAGACCAGGTATTATTATCCTCATTTTACATGTGGCCCAAAGCATGATGGGATTTGTGTCTTGGGCAGGGGGTGGATTATATGATCTCTAAGGTCTCATACCCACTCAGAAGTTATATGATTTTTTGCTTCTAAATGAGGAAATTAGCTCAAAGAATCCATTTGCTTTGGGCAAAGTTGTTCAGCAAGGGATAGAGCCAAGACACAAATCTCTTAACACCACATATTCTTTTTGAAACAACCCCAGCAACCCAAAATACCATCACCCTCCATCACCTCTCCATCACCACACATAAACATTTCATTTTGTAGACATTTTATTTCATTTTTTCTTAGACCAGGATCATAGATCTTAGAGCTGGAAACGCTTGTAGAGGTCATTGGGTCTAGGGAGAGGGATCAGGGACAGGATCTCTGATTTCATTAGTATGGAGAATTCTCAGGTGAAGAGACTCCCTCTTCCAATATATGTTGGTAGCTTCTTTGAAATGAATAGCCTTGGAGATCTGCCTAGAGCCCTGGGAGATTGTGACTTACCCAGAGTCACACAACTAGTATATGATAGAGACAGATATTTCAAAGGCATCTCTTTTATCCACTCCAACCAACACAATGACAGAAATAAGGAAGTCTGGAGGCGATGTGATTTTAGGAGGGGACATGAGTCCAGTTTCTTAACACAGGATCATAGATTAAGAACTGTGTTTGAGTACATCTCAGAAGGCCATTCAATATAACCTCTTTATTTTAGTGTTAAGAAAACCGAGCCCCAACCCAGTACCTATATGAACACAACTACAAAATACTTTTCACACAAATAAAATCAGATCTAACTAATTAGAAAAATATCAATTGCTCGTGGCTGGGTCGAGCTAATATAGTAAAAATAACAATTTTACCTAAATTAAATTACATATTTAGTGCCATACCAATCAATCTACCCAAAAATTACTTTACTGAGCTAGAAAAAATAATGACAAAATTCATTTGGAAGAACAAAAGGTCCAGAATATCAAGGCAATTAATGAAAAGAAATGCTGGGGAAGGTGGCCTAGCCGTACCAGATTTTAATCTCTATTATAAAGCAGCAGTCATCAAAACTACTTGGTACTGGCTGAGGGATAGAGTAGTGGATCAATGGAATAGATTGGGTACAAAAGACTCAGTAGTCAATGATTATGGTAATATACTGTTTGATAAGCCCAAAGACCCCAGTTTTGGGGATAAGAACTCACTATTTGACAAAAACTGCTGGGAAAACTGGAATATAGTATGGCAGAAACTGGGCATAGACAATCACCA
>CM053585.1:30579030-30587929 GCA_028646515.1 Pseudochirops corinnae | reverse complement strand
GAAGAAAAGAAGGAAGGAAGGAGGGAGGAAGGAAGGAAGGAAGGAAGGAAGGAAGGAAGAAGGAAGGAAGGACGGGAAGAAGGAAGGAAGGAAGAAAAGAAGGAAGGAAGGAAGGAGGGAGGGAGGAAGGAAGGAAGAAAGGAAGAAGGAAGGAAGGAAGAAAAGAAGGAAGGAAGGAGGAAGGAAGGAAGAAAAGAAGGAAGGAAGAAAAGAAGGAAGGAAGGAGGGAGGGAGGGAGGAAGGGAGGGGCTCATCAATGGGACAAGGGAGTGGGCCTTACCGAGGATTTTTCTGGGTTGAGGAGGCTGCAGGGGGTGTTGGGTGTTCCAGGGTGAGAAGAGAGCTAGTCTTAGATGGTTGCCTGGAGCAATGGGCAGGGATTTGAATGAAGGGGGAGTAAAGGAGGGAGGGGATGGAGGGGGAATAATAATGGACCATAGAGCGGTCCAGTGATGTCAAATTCAAATAGACATGGAGGCCACATAAGGATCTCTGAAGGCCACATGCGATTTAGAAGACTACAAAGTAACCTTATCTATGTTCTGTTACATTTTTATTTATTTTGCTAATCATTTCCCAATGACACTTTCACCTTCAGGCCACACTCAGTGTTGCGGGCTGCTGGCCACTATCTGACGCTCCTGATCTAGTCCAGCCCTCTCATGCTACAGACAAGAAAACTGGGTTACACAGAGAATCTGTGTAAAAGGCTGTGAGCTTTCCCACTCAGAGCTGGACTCTCTACCCACTTTCATGCTGTCTTCCAGATTCCTGCTCTCACACTATCTTGTATTTACTTGAGATCTTAGGCTTCTAGCTTTGATAAGAATCCTGAATTTCCTAGATTTAGGAAGGAATATTGGAGGTCATCTAGTGTATATAACAGAGGAAGAAACTGAGTCCCAAGAGGTTAAGTCCAAAGTCACTCAGCCAAATGTAAGCTCCCTGAGGGCGAGGACTATTTGGTCTTTGTCTTTGGATTCCCATTCCCTAACATGGTGCTTACTGAGTGTTGCATTGAATGGCGGTATTACCAGGACTCCAACCCAGGTCCCAACCCACAAGTCCCTCACAACGCTTCCAGAAGATCATTCACTCAGACATTTGAACACAGGGTCTTCAAGTTAAGCTGTCCACACCAAGCCAGGTATGCTCATGGCTCCCAGACTAAATAAACAGTGCAGCTTGGCTGTCTGACCAATCATTCCCTCTCACATTCTACCCCCCACCCCAAGTTCCACAGCACAACCTCCCTGGACAAAGCCCCCAAGGCCAAGCCTCCCTGGGTGACAAGCCATGATCTAGCTCTTTCTGGGTCCATTTTATACAAATAACCTTGCCTGGTGTCTCATACCCTCAGGGCTCTGTCTCTTATTCACTTCATGTCTGTCAAAGTGCTCCCATATCCATGATCTCATTAGATCCTCATGGAAGCCATGTGAGGGGACACAGGACAAGAATCAGCACCCCTATTGTACAACCCCAGAGAGTTTAAACAACCATGGCCCAAGATCACACAACTAATCTGTGATAAAACCCAATTAAGTGTTTGGGTCTTTTGATTCCTACTGCGGTGTCCTTTCCAATACACCAGGTTCTTTTGGATGGCAGTCAGCCAATCTCAGCCTATCTGAGCTAGGCCTTATAGGTTCTTTATCTCTAAACTGAAGAACTTGGATTAGATGGTCTATCTAGAGCCTCCCCCAAGCCTAAGTCTATGCTCCGATGGTACTCTCAGGATGTTGACGTCAGTACTCTACGTTCTCCAACACCCATCTTTACAAAGGAAGGGAAAGAAGTAACCTCTGTTGACCTTTTAAGTTCATGGCAGAGATCACAAAGGATGGTGACCAACTCTTATTCCACTTCTACAATGGAGCCGGGGTTATTCAAGGGGAGAGCTTACACATGGGCAGGATTTGATGACCCTCAAATGATTTTTATTTGAGAAAGGTTATAAAACATATATCTTGAGACCCTTCGAATTCTTACCCTGAAGTGCCTCTGCCCTGCAGTTTTCTCTTTTGATTGGGGAGACTCTGACCCAGAAAAATATGTTAGGAGATGTTCACTTCACTTTGGATTCCATCCCTCACTCCTCTTCCTCTTCCCCAGTAGCCTTGGGTCTTCCTCACCCTTGCCAGCTCCCTTGTATATGTGGCCTTTTCCCATTAGGATGTGAGCTCCTTGAGAGCCCAGCATGTCTTTCGTGCTTATATTTGGAGGCCCAGCACTTCACACAATGCCTGACTCATAGTAAGTCCTTCATAAATGCTTTTTCTCTCTAGAGCAGCCATGACTATAAGCAGTGGTATATGGCCACCAAAAATCAGGGAGACCGTTCTTTGGTGGAAGTCCACAAGTATGGAAAACTTTACTTAAGGCAGGTTTTTTCGGTGTATTGACTAGTTTTGCTGATTTTTTCCCCTCTTCTTCATTAAGAAATACTCTTTGTTATATAAGGGATAGTTCTCTGAAAGGAAGTCAGGGCAGGATACAGAAGGGAATTCCGTTAAGGTGAAAACAAATGATAACATTTAGAAAATAAATAAAAGTGATTTCTTAGAGACAGAGGCATCCCCCTTCTAAGAAAGCTCCACTGGGGAAAAAAGTGTACTCACAGAAGTTATAAATCAAGTTTTCTCCACTCAAAAAGGATTCCTTGCTTTACAGGGGGATTCACCTACAGAATCCCTCTTCAAAGTGAGCATCCCATGTTCATTTATGATTTATTCCCTTTATAAACCCTTGGTTCACACACTAGAAACCAGTCTTTTGCACAGAACTAGGTATGACTATATCCCTGGAGCTCGAAGTTCGTGTCCCAGAGACAAGGCAGCATCTGGAGTCACAGGAACCAGGTCTGGGTCACGTCTTTACTGTTCAGTACAGAGTGACCTGGGCCAAGGCACTTCCAGTGTATGGGTCTCAGTTTCCTCATCTGTGAATTGAAGGGGTTGGACTAGGAACACAGAACCATTTTATATTTTACAGATGAGGAAACTGAGGCCTATCAAAGTTCAGTGACTTGCCTAAGGTCACCTAATTTATAACAACTGGAAATAATGCTACCTGCCTTGCCTGTGTTATATGGAGGATTGCCGTGTGGATGAAAGGAGGGATGACCATGAAAGTACTCTATACATGGAAAAGTCATTATCGATGAGCATATCTCAGCATCTCAAGTTGATCAGCATAATTGCTGTTGCTGTTCAGTCATTTTTGTTGTGTCCAGCTCTTTGTGCCCCCATTTGGGGTTTTCTTGGCTGGAGTGGTTTGCCATTTCCTTCTCCAGTTCATTTGACAGATGAGGAAACTGAGGCAAACAGGGTTAAGTGACTTGCCCAGGGTCACACAGCTAGGAAGTGTCTGAGGCTGGATTTGAACTCAGAAAGAAGTCTTCCTGACTCCAGGCTAGATGTGCCATGCTCTATGGCGTCACCTAGCTGCCTGGTTAGTATAATACCTAGCATTTGTACAACTCTAAGATTTGCAAAGCACTTTACTAACGTGATTTCATTTGATTCTCACAACAATCCTGATAAGTAAATGCTTTTATTAAGCTCATTTTATATATGAGGGAAAAAAGACTGAGAGAGAAGGAAAGAAAGAAGCATTTACATGGTGCCTACTGTGTGCCAGGCACTGGGCACCTTCACAAATATCTCACTTAATCCTCACAACAACCCTGGGAAGGAAGTGGTATGATTATTCCCAATTTACAGTTGAGGAAACTGAGGAAACTTAGAGTCATATTGCAAGTGTCTGAGGCTAGATTGGAACTCAGGTCTTCCTGATCCCAAGTCCCTCATTCTAGTCACTGTACCACAAAGTGGTAATCAAACACTAATTTAATTTAATTAACTAGATGCCTTTCTTTGTATTCCCATGCTTAGCTCAGTGCCTGGTGTATGGTAAGCGCTTACTAAATGCTTGGTCCTCAGTTCCAAAGGAGTGATCAGGAGTGTGCTCCACACATCTTGGGCGAGGTATAATGGACTCAGGCTGCCAACTGAAACATATTTTTTAGACGGAGTCAATACAGAAAAATGCCCTAAATATGAATATTGGTTAATATTAATAACAGTATATTATGTTATTGATGTATAACATCAATATATATGTATATGTATATGTATAACAACTTGACTATGCATATATGTAACGAGGCTTTTCTTTTTCTTTTTTTTTTTAGGAGGACAGAAGGAAGGAAAGAGAACATTTTTTGTTAATTGAAAAAAACTGAATGTTAAAAATGCCTATTGACTGACCCACTGGTTGTTTTCAATGACCAAGGAGTCAGATGATTAATTATGTGGATTGTGGTTAAAAGGTGCCACCCCAGTCCTTCCCCCTCTAGCTTACATGCCAGATACACCCGGAGTATCCATTTAGGCAGGTCACTCATTCTACTGGGACCTCAGTCCTTGATTTCCTCATCAATGGAACAAGGCACTCAGAGGCAGCTTGGTATAGTGGTCAAAGTGCTAGACGTGGAGTCAGGAAAACCTGGGCTCAAATCCTAGACACTTACTAGTGTGAGCCTCAGTTTCCTCATCTGTAGAATCAAGGGTTGGCCTCTGAGGTCCCTGCCAGATCTAAGACTTTGCCAGTCTGCCCTAAAGATAGAGTTCAGTGTCCTCCCTGCAACCCTATGAGCTGGGTGTTCCCCAGGATCTATTAGGCAAAAAGGCAATAAGCAATTATTAAGCCCTTTTTGTGTACTTGGCACATAGTAAGAATTATTATGGTATATTATTATTAAATAGCATATTGTAGCATTATAATATGAATAGTATTTGTTATTGTCAGTATTAATATTATAAATAAATGGTATATTATAGTATACTGCCAAAAGAGCCTGGGGCACAAGGAGAAGGCAGGTTTTTGTCAATGGCTATTTGCTGACTCGGGATTCAGGGAAGAGAAAGGCATTAAGGACCTCAGGCTCAGACTTCCAGACCAGACCTCTTCTCAATGAGCTCCCCACATAGAAGTGATGGGGTTCAGGCCATATGTTATGGTCAGATCTGCAAGATGGCTGAGAGAGCAACTTGAGAGCTTTGTAAATGATAAAGAAGTACTCTGTTATGTTAGGAGGTCTGCGATCTCAGCCATGGCAGACATTCCTTCCAATGATGCAGGCAGCAACTTGTCCATACTTGCCCACCAACCACTGGAGGTCTATCCAGAGAGTTGGGGGGACCTTCCTTGAATTCTTCTGACATTGTCAGAGTACCAGTGGAGCACCCACATTGTCCATTATTAAAGAATTGGGAAGAAATTAGACCAGGAAGGAACCTCAGAGGTCTTCTAATACAACTTCTTCATTTAACAGATGGAGAAACTGAGGTCCAAGGAGGTTAAATAATAGTGAAGTGGTAGTGGTGGTGGTGGTAATAGTAGTAGTGATGATGGTGGTGATGATGATGGTAGTGATGGTAGTGGTAGTAGCAGTGGTTGGAGTGGTGGTAGTAATAGTAAAGTGGTGGTGGTAGTGGTAGCAGTGGTGGTGGTGGTAGTAGTAATGGTAATAGTGGTGGTGGTAGTAGTGGTAGTGGTGATAGCAGTAGTAACAGGAGTAGTAAGAGTAGTGGTGGTAGTAATAGTAACGTCGTGGTGGTGGTGGTAGTAGTGGTGGTGGTAGTAGTAGTAATGGTAATAGTAGTGGTGGTAGTAGCAGTGGTGGTGATAGCAGTAGTAACAGTAGTAGTAAGAGTAGTGGTGGTAGTAATAGTAACGTGGTGGTGGTGGTAGTAGTGGTGGTGGTAGTAGTAGTAATGGTAATAGTGGTGGTGGTGGTAGTAGTAGTAATGGTAATAGTGGTGGTGGTAGTAGCAGTGGTAGTGGTAGTAGTAGTAACAGTAGTAGTAAGAGTAGTGGTGGTAGTAATAGTAATGTGGTGGTGGTGGTAGTAGTGGTGGTGGTGGTGGTAGTAGTGGTGGTAGTGGCAGTAACAGTAGTAACAGTAATGCTAATAATAATGAGCTGTAGGATACTCTATAACATACTGTACCATAAAATTATACTTGATAATTCTACTATTAATAACACTATTGACGTATCAATTTCATGCCAATAATACGTTAGTATAGAAGCTGATAACCAACACTAGCTGATGTGAATGTTGGTCACTGTTAATAGCAGTATCTGATGTTATTGATGCATAACACTAATACTCTTAATACCATAACGGTGTAATACACGATATGATAATAACATTAGACCAGAATAACACTATAAGCCTGGCACACAGCGAGGGCTTAGTAAACACTTATTGCCTTGTTGCCTAATCATAACCGCAATCATGACTGAAGTAAACACCAACCTCCCAGGCTGCTGTGAGGATCAAAGGAGATAATATATATAAAGTCATTTTGCAAACCTTGAAGAGCTGTATTAACATTTGCGAATGTTGTTATTGTTTTTAGGATCATTCGGTCCTTTCATCACCCTTCCTCCTGTGGTGACCAAGTCCCTTGCACGTTGGGGGTTTCAGGTTTCTCTTTCACATAGGTTGGAGGGTCCAAAGCTCACTCTGAGTCCCGAGGAGGAGAAGGAGAGAAATGCCAGAGATGTATTTTTATTGGGTCCTCCCTTTCCCCCAAGCTTCAGTGAGTTCCACATTGGCAGCCCTCTCAGCAGTTCAAGTAGGATGTCCTGCCACAACAATGTGTCTGCCATCTGGTGGCTAAACTCTCACCTGGAAATTCCAGCAGCATCAGGGCTGAGCATCTTGCTTCCTTGGATTTCTCCTTGATGTTTTGTGAGAGACTCCTTCATCTTTTACTGAATCCAATAGGAGTGTTACTCTGAGAAAATTGGCCATATGAATGAGCTTGTGGCTGTTACTTCTCTTGCCCAACAAATATTCATTGTGTCCACAATCTGTTGGGCATCATGCTGAGCACACATCTGGATGCAGGAGGGCCTCTGTCCCCATGTTCTGATGGAGTCTCAGAATCTCCTCTCTCTGGGTTGAAGAGAAGGACCACCCTGCAGTGACTTGGAGAAGGCTGGTCATACTCTATTGTTTCCACAGTGTCATCAGCATCACAGAATCCTGGGATCTCTGAATTGGTTGGAGTTTTAAGGACCACCTAGATCAAACAGTATCCAAACAAGAGTCCTCTCTACAACATCTCTGACAACCAGTCAGCCAGACCCTTTGCTTGATGACCTCTGGGAAAGAAAGGAGAAGAGATGATTTACTCCCATCCCAAGCAACTCCTTACACATGAAATAGCTCTCACCATTAGATATCTTATAGCCTTGAGCCTAAATCTTCCAGCCTAACAGCCTCCTCTTACTGTTCTTGCAATTCCACTTTCTCAATCCAATCAGAAAAAAATCATATCCCTCAGCTATAAGCAAGTCCTTGAAATCCCTGAAAGAGAGCCATTGTGTATACCCTAAATCTTCTCCAATCTAAACATACCGTGTTCCTTCAACCAGTTTTCACATGGTTCTTCACCATTCTGCTTACTTTCCTCTGGATTGTCTCCAATGTATCAATTCAAGAAGGCTCTAAGCAGGTGGGCAATAAAGCTCTTACTCTCTGCCAGGCACTGTACTTCATGGAAGAAGTAGGACTTCAGGAGCTGATGGAAATGGAGAGTGAGTTTGAACTTGTTTTTATTTATTTGTCTTTGTATTTTTGTTTTTCTCTCTTTTTTTTTTTTTTGGATGGATGGTTGCACGGATGGATGTAAAGGTCGGGGGAGATTCCAGGCATATAGTGACTCAAGAATAATTAAAAACAAGACAAGAAGACAAAAGGAGCTTTGAATAATGTTTCTGGAAGGTACTAGCGGGAGGAGAGTGGGCAGCATGGGGAAAGAAAAGAGGGAAGAAGGATCATCCAAGCACTCCAAAGGAAGACTTTGGAGCAAAGAGCAAGGAACTACAGAATAATGGAATGTAGTCATGGGAATTTAAGTAAAGGCATGATGAGAGCTGCAGGTGCTGCAATGGAAAGCCAATTTGACTGTGAATCAGAAGACTTGAGTTCTAGTTGTACATTCTTCATTCTCGAAGAATACCAATGATATCACAAAGGAAATGTCTTGACCTGGGCATGAATTGGATTTAAGTGAGATGGAAGTACCAAAAGTCATCAGCCTCCCCCTCTCCTCCAGAGTCATCAAAGTCCAATGGTACCACCTTGGGCACAAACATCTCTCTGAGATGAGTTCAATTATAAAAATTAAGAGACTAGACTAGACTAGATGAAATACAAATCCTTTCCAGCTTGAACATTCCATGGTTCTAAGATGATTTTGACAGTGGTGGCACATACAGACGGAAGTAAGGTTTTGTTGAAGGCTAGGTACAAGCCAGATGCAAAGGAGATAAAAATACAATGATAAGCTAAGGGCTTCCAATTTGTCAACAATACTAGGAACAAATTGGAAGGTGAAAATGTAAAAGATGCATAGGAAGGAACTGATGGACTTAATGATTGTTTTGATTTTACAGAAGATGGTTAAACTGAGATAATTTACTCAGGATGTCAAAGAGGTGATATCCAAACAGCAGAGGAAAGCTGGGTAGCAGGAAGGGTGATGGACAGATGATGAGTAAATTCCCTTGGGAGTGATGCATTCCATGTACAATGTAATCTAGAAAGAAAAGGGCTGGACCTGCGATCAGGTCAAATCCCACCTTTGTCATTTACTAATTCAGTGACCTTTATTATGCAAGCCCCCTGATCTCTAGTTTCCTCATTTATAAAATGGGGGGGGGGGTTGGACCCTTCCAGTTCTATGATCCCAGGAGTAAGAGATTCACTACAATCCTTGACGAAGTCCAGGTGTGAAGTGAGAAGTACAAGGACAAGGGACTTGTTTCCCCCAAGAAAGCAACTTGAAGACGAAGACTCTTGATTCTGTCTTTGTGT
>CM053585.1:30566530-30574030 GCA_028646515.1 Pseudochirops corinnae | reverse complement strand
ATATGGTAAGGGTGCGTACAAGAAGTTTGCAGAATGACCACACCTAGCATGGGGGTCGCTCAAACGGCAGCCTCAAAAGATGTTGCTGTTGAGAATAAGGATGATAATAATGGTGGTAAGGATGAGGATGGTGATGACAATCCTGAAGATGTAGCAAACAGCCTAGAGTTTCCACTTGTATGAAACTGCATTGCATTTCAGAGTGTCAGAGTATCTCTGGAGAAGAACTCCAAGAACAACTAGTCTGACCTGCAGCAATAAGAATTTCCACCATGACACCTCCAACAAATGCATCTAAGTTGAAATGACAATATTTCTCAGGCTCATCAGGTAATAATCGAAAATGTCATGGGATGCATAATGGCTCCATATCTACCTTCAAATATTGCCAGTGTCTGCTTTCCAGAGTGAGCTGCATATTCTCTAAGCTAAGATGTGGCAACACCATCCATTCTTAGAGGGGACCCCTGGACTGAGATCCAGGAACCTTGAGTCAGACTTCACATATATATCCTATAAGGATCCATTAAAGGAACTGGGAATGCTTAGCAAGGAAAAGAGAAGACTCAGGGGAAATAGCACCTTGGTTCAAATATTGGCAAAATTTTCATATAGAAGAAGGAACAGATTTGTCCCACTTGTCCCCATCAGGAAGGAACCCAAAGCAGTGAATCAAAGAGGCAAATTTAACCTTGATCTCTAGAAAAAGAAATAAACCAATAAAATGCTAACTATTAGAGCCATCCCAAAATGAAATATGCTACCTTGCAGGCTAATAGTTTGCCTCTCATGATAGATCTTCAAGCAGAGGCTAGACAGCCCCTTCTTGCATATGCTGTATTGACATAAGTAGAGACAGCTAGATGGTGTAATGCAGAGGCAGCACTGGTCTTGGAGTCAGAAAGACCTGCATTCAAATCCCTCCTCAGACACTTACTAGCTATGTGATCATGAGCACAGCACCCAGCCTCAGTCTGCTCATCTGCAAAATGGGGATAATAACCTGCCTTCCAGGGTTGTTGTGAGAATGAGGAGAGATAGCATGTGTAGAGTACTTTACAAACTTTAACACACTATATAATGCTAATTCTTATTAGTGAGGATTCCTTTTCAGACATGGTTTGGAACAGAAGATTGCTAAGGTTCCTCCCAACTCTAAAACTCTGTTATTTAGTGAGCACATCTTGCATAACTTTAGGGGCACCCAACATTCATCCATCCAGATCTATCATGTCAGGTTTGCCTATGGCATTTAGTTAACAAGAGAAATGGTTGACATTAGTATGGTCTGTATTGGATTAGATGAAATGAGAACAATGGCCATGGAGTACACAACATTTCATCAAACTGATTACGTAGTTAGAATATTGGGAAGACATCTGCAAATGGAGACAGGAATGGGATCGTTTATACTGTGTGGTAAGACTATTAGCTGCTGTTAGTGATGTTTCTTAAGGATCAAACTAATTACAATCTATGTAAAGGCAGGGAGGGAATAGCCATTCTACATGGCAGAATCCCAGTTGCTGTTCTAGCAATACGGGTAGACTCTAACATTTTATTGGAAAATGAAACTAAACCAATGCAAGGTAACATGGTAAGTTTGAGCTGGAAGCTACCTGGCTACTAATTTTCTTAAAAGTGTGTGAGAGAAGAAGCAGGTGTGGACTGCACCCACATGGGCATCTCTCTCGAGGGCACAGAAGCTGATAATAATTTTCTCTAACACATTTCTCTGGAACATTTTGCACGAAGCCTTCCTTGATTCCCCTGGCTGCCAGTCGTCCCACTCATTACACTGTATTTATTTGGCATGTACTTTGTATACACTTCATTATGTGCTTTCTTATCTCTCCCTCTAGAATATAAGCTCTTGAGGACAGGCACTGTTTCATTTATGTGTTCATGTCCCTCAGGGCCCAGTGTAGGGTCTGGTACTGAGTAAGAACTTACTAAATGCTTGTACATTGGTTGATAGATTGCTACAGTATCCTGACACTATAAAGGGAAGAAGCATTTACAAAGCTTCTACTTTGCACCAGGCTCTGTGCTAAGAGTTGTTAGAGATGTGATCTCCCTATTCTCACAACAACCCCAGGATGCTGTTACCCCCATTTGACATTTGAGGAAACTGAGGCGAATAGAAGCTAGATGACTTGCCCAGAGTCACACAGCTGGTAAGTGTGTGCAGTCACATTTGAATTCAGATCTTTCTGACTCCAGGTCCTACACTGTGACACCTCGCTCCTCTAGACATATAACACAAAATGTTCTCCCAATCTTGAGGCATCACAGTCTCCAAAGAATCAAATTGGTGGATGATCCAAAGGGACTGGAGTATGGTGGGCATCAATGGGTTGCAGTACATTTCCAATGTACAGCTCTCACAAAAAGGAAAAAGGGAAAAGGAAATAGGTGAGCCTGGTTATATAATACAGCTTGGGCATAACAAGTGGACAAACCATGTACTGCCCTGGTAGCTTTGAAAAGTAAAAAAAAAAAAAAATCAGGTCTCCATCACATCACATCTCCCTGGATGAGAAGGAAAGGATGGTCCCAGCCACCACCAGTGTAAGTTATGCCCACATGACTTAGATCATGGTTCCATTGAAACACTAGATTGTAATGACCATTGCAAAAAAACCCGTTAGTTCCTTCAGGATTTAATTAAATCATTCTATCTATGAACCCCAACTCAATAGTCTCTTTCAGGGCAGGTGCTGCTGCTAAGATCCCATTTAATCCATACCACACCTTCAGTAGACACTGACACCACCACCCCTAAGAGATGGAAGAAAAGGGATAGTTTGGGGCATGGAGATTGACATCATGGGTATGGACTGACCAATGAGTAAGTCAGTTGCACATTGGATAGAAAGATCCTGGATCTTTCCAAAAACCTGGATTGAAATCATGCCTTTACCATTGTCTACTTGTGCGATCTGGGGGCAAGACACTTCACCTTTCTCGACCTCAGCTTCAGCATACATAAAATGAAGGGGACCAGACAACTTCTGAGGGCCTTTCCAGCTCTAAATCTATGATCCTTCTAAACCTTTCCAGAATACTTTTGGCTGTTTACGCCCCTCATCAAACCAGTCATCGAGGTAGTATTGGGTTGGGTGGAAGAGGAGGAGGATGGCAACAATAAGAGTGGTGTCTGGGGCTAAGGGTGTGGTTCAACATATCCCAGACCCTACTGGAAGCAAGCAGGTCTCTCCACTCTCTACAACCCCTCCCCACCTCATTTTATTAGGAGGAGAAAAGGTAGAAGGAGGAGGAGGGGGTAGAAAAGAAAAGAAATTAAAATTCCATGATCCCTTTAATACCTCCGGAGATTTACTCTGCATAATCCAGCCGTATTTTTGATAGGAAATTCATGGCTCCACTGTTCCCAGTAACAGAACGGTGATCTTTATGGGGCCGGTGCTCAGAAGCTAGCGGGGATGGCCCTCGTCACATTAAACTGTCTCCGCCAAGAGGCAATTTGTTTGATATTAGGAGTTATAAAAATATCAGCGCAGAGCCGTTATGCAGGGGATATTGCACAAGGCGATCTGAATTTTAATGTAGTGTGAGCAATAAGTACGGTATTCACTGGGCCCACTTCCCACTCCCTCTCTGCAAATATTTAAAGAGAAAAAAAAAAGGTTTTCAGAGTATTTGCTCTCTCAACTTCTGTCATTGTCTGGCCCCGATCTTCCCATTGGCATTCACAGATGGTTTCTGAGCATCTCCACAGGACGGTTACTGAGAGGCAAGTCAGTGTAGTGTAGACAGACTATGAAGCCTGGGCTCAAACACCAGTTCCTGGCTATATGACCATGAGTAAGTTCCTTAAATCCTACCTGAGCCTCAGTTCCCACATCTGTAAAATGGGAATAATAATAGTTCACAATTTTATAAAGTTTGCAAAACTTACATGATCTCATTTGAGGCTTGAAAACAGTTTGTGAAGTAGATACTGTTATTTACATTTTACAGATGAGGAAACTGAGGCTCAGAGGGGGTAGATTACTTACTCAGGGTCATAAAGGTAACACGTGTCTGGTATGGGAACTGAAATCAGATCTCTCTGTCAGTCAATCAAAAAATTTTCATTAAATGCCTACTATGTGTCAGGCACTCTGCTAAGAGCCTGGGATACAAAGAAAGACAAGACAGTGCCTGCTCTAATTGGGGAGACAAAATGAAAGTAATTATTGTACAAACAAGCTACATACAAGATATATGGGAAATAGGCAACAGAGCGAAGACCCTAGAATTAAGAAGAGTGGGGATGGGTAGGTTTCTAGTAAAATAAAGGGTTTTAGTTGGAATTTGAAGGATACCAGCGGGGCCAGGAGGCAGAGATGAAGAGGGAGAACACTCCAGGCACAGGGACCAGACAGAGGAAATGCCCAGAATAGAGAGATGGAGGGTGCTGTTTGAGGAACGGCAAAGAAGTCAGTGTCGCTAGATCAAAAGTATGCAGTGGGGAGTAAGGCATAAGACTGGAAAGACAGGGAGACCTGATGCCAAGACTAGCAAGCTATAAAAAAAGGGCCAGGATTTAGGGTCAAAGGACCTGGATTTGAATCCTGGCTCTGACACTAACTACCTATGTGATTCTTTTAACCTTTACCAGCCATGGGTTCTTCATTTATAAAATGAGGTGGGTAGGTTGTAGATTAGAAAGCCTCTGAGGTCCTTTCTGGGAGCAGCTGGGGGACCCCATAATATATAAAGTGCAGGGTCTGGAATCAGGAAGACTCATCTTCATGAGTTCAAATCTGAGCCCAGATACTTACTAGCTGTGTGACTTTGGCCAAGTTACTTCGCCCTGTTCACCTCAGTTTCCTTATCTGTAAAAGGAAATGGAGAAGGAAATGGCAAATCACTCCAGTATCTTTGCCAAGAAAATCCCAAATGAAGTCAGGAAGAGTCTGTTACAACTGAACAACAACAATAAAGGTCCTTTCTAGCTCTGAATCTATGAGATTACAATGATTCTCTGATTCCTTAGCCACTGGTGTCAGTCTTAAATAGAAACAGGGGCCTGTTTTCATAAGGATCTCTGTGGGTGCACACTGACTTAGAAAACCACAGATTAACGTTATCTATGTCCTGTTGTATTTTTATTTTGTTAAATATTTCCCAATTACATTTTAATCTAGTTCCAGTGGACTCAAGAATGGTGTGGGCTGCATGGCTGTGTTTGACACCTCTGTTCAACACTACACTATATTTCATATGATAGGATCCCTCCCATGGGGTATTGTAAAGATCAGACCCAATTAAGTATGTTAAGTGCTTGGCACACCTGAAAGCATCTTATAAATGAAAATTATTCTTACAACATCACAACAATGAACCCCAAGGTGTTAGAAGCCATATTGCAGAAGAGGCTGCTGAAAGTCAGGGTTACACAGGGAATGGCGCTCCATCATCTCCTTGCTCTCCTCATTGCCTCTCAGTGTCCAAACACAGCAGCACTCTCCTGCTCAGTCTTCCATCAAGCGCTTCCCTTGAGCAGCTCTCAGTCCCCTCATCCCCAAACCCAAATGGACCCTGATAAACCCTAGACCTAAGCACCCACAAGTCAGTCATTCATGGCAATGATCCCTCCCCATGACCTCACAGTCTTGTCACCCTGCCTAATTTATTTGTCTTCTCCAGATCTTGTTACCACCTCATCTCGAGTTCTGATTTCTCTCCTTCTGTTGCTATCACCACCCACACTAACTCCTCCACCTCAGTTGCTTATATCAAATTCCTCATAATTTCTCTCTCCCTTTGATTTCCAACTCCTCTGCCACCACCGCCTCCTCCTCCTGCTGCTGCTCCTCCTCCTCCTCCTTATCTCTCAGTTACCTCATCCCAGTTTCACCCCTAGAATGTATTAATACAGCCTGACAGGTCTTCCAGAAACAAGCAAGCCAATCTACAACTCACTTGCCTGTCCAGCATGTGGCTAGCTTCCCCTCACTTGCTGATCTCTTTCCCCAGAGCTTCCTAGCCCATCTATGTCTCCTTACCACTCTCTAAGTCCCTCTTGGTTCTAACTCAGAGAGCCTCTTTTAGTCCTGCTCTGAGACACTTAGAGACAGTTCTCCCTTAGACTCTGCCATTCTCTTTCACCCACACTTCTAATTGACCTTTGTTTAATCTTCTTTTGCATTTCAAGTCCCAAAGACGAATAAATCAATGAATATCTGACTGAATGAAAGTGTGAATGAATAAAAATGTATTAATTAATGGCTTAGTACGTGTCAAGCACCTTGCTAAGGGTCGGAATACACAAGAGAATTGGTTCCTGCCCTCAATGAGCTTACCCTCTAACTTAGACAACACATATAGGGGAATGGTTGCCAAAGAGAGACTCATTCCTCTCCAGACTGTGCTCCTGACTCTCCCAGACTTTCTCTCCAATATCCAGGAAACCACGACACACTGGAAGTTTACTCTGCCCTTAGACTTCTCATGTTGGAAGTACCTGTGTCCTGTGACTCCTTCCTGTGGATGATTGGCTGCTTCCTCTCAGACCCTCAATTTTTAAGGAGGATGCCGAAGGCATCTATGTCTTTATTCTTCTCCATGTTGTCCTCCTGACTTTCCTAGACTTTCTCTACAATGCCCCATCACTGAGTGCCTTCTTCTCTTCCCTCTGTCCCTCTCCTTTTCAGCTTCCTTTTGTGTGTTGCCTTCCCCCATTACAAAGGAAGCTCCTTGAAGGCAGGAACTATTTTTCTTTCTGCTCATACTTGTATTCCCAACATTTAGCATAGTGCCTGGTACAGACTGAGTGCCTAATAAATGCTTATTAACTTGGCTTGGCTTGGCTTGGTTTGACTTGGGAAGTTGCAGGAATGGGGACTAGACTCATAGGGGAATAGATTGGCAGATCTAAATATACTCACACTTCTTATTCTCTTATCTGGCTATGTCTTGCAATGGAGATAATAGCCTCAACTTCTCCTCCCAACCCTTCCTTAAGATCTTTTCTGCTTTTAATATACACAAGTCTACCTTCAATTTTTCAACACAATGTCTACTTGTCAATTATTTCGTCAGTGTCCCATCCCAAATTATTCTACTTCTTTAGCATAAAAACTCCCCCAACATTTCAAAATCTGTCTCTACTCCAACCACCATCTCCATCTCCCACCCCTCCAGCCAGAACCCAGATCAGCCCTTGGCATGATGGGCTGCCATAGGTGAACTTTCATCTAATCTTGGCCAGAAGCAAGCCTCCACACCACTTCCTAGTCAACTCCATACCAATCCCCTGCCTCCCCTCCAGACTTTTCCAGCTCTCCTTTATGTGTGGTTTGTCTCCGCAGAATATAAGTCCCTTAATGGGAAATTGGGAAGGAATATTTACAGCCAGTGTCTCTGATAAAGGCCTCATTTCTAAAATATACAGGGAATTAAGTAAAATCTATAAGAATACAAGTCATTCCCCAATTGATAAATGGTCAAAGAATATGAAGAGGCAATTTTCAGAGGTAGAAATTAAAG
>CM053585.1:30527921-30566030 GCA_028646515.1 Pseudochirops corinnae | reverse complement strand
CTATACTTGACTGCATGCCGCCATAGGGGGAGGGGAGAAAACTTGAAACTCAAGGGACTCTGGAACTGAATCTTGTAAACTAAAAGTAAATAAACAAATCAATTTAAATTTTAAAAAAAGAAAAAAGAAAAAGAAAAAAAGACAAAGAAAACCAAGCCCCAGAGAAGTTAAATGATTTACGTAGGGTTCCTGAATGTGTGAAGTGGAATTCAAACCCACTTCCTGACCCTAATACCAGCACTGTATTCCCTAAAACTTCATCCCTAAATCTTGTCTCCTTTTCCCAGCGGAGTCTTCAGCTGGAATTTGCCAGCAATATTCTCTTTCCCAAGACATTCTCCCTTGTTTTCTACCACTTAAGACAGAAGCCCTTCTGACTCTCTACAGTCCTCATCCTCCATTGCCTAATTCCATGCAAGAGTCCCATTCCCTGAGACCTCCATTTTGTTTCATTTTAGACACTCAAATCCCTGTCCCTCAAGATTTAACCCTACCTACCTACACAGGTTCCTCCTCTCTCAATTCTCCAGTAACCTGGGATTTCAGTGTGCTGATGAGTTTTATTTCATTCCTAGATATCAGTCCTCCAGGATCTTCCCCCTCATCATCTAACAACTAGCATTTATATAACACTCTAAGGTTTATGTAGCATAACAATCCTGGCAGGTAGAGGCTATCATTATCCCATTTTACAGAGAAGGAAATGGAGGCAAATGGAATTGAAGTGACTTGCCCAGGGTCATACAGCGTCTTGGGGCAGATTTTGAATGTTCTCTCCATTGGACCATCCAGAGCCCTTAGAATCCTCATTCTCCAAGGCCACAATCTCCTACAGCCCCTTTTGCTCCTCTTCTTTTGGAAGGGGCCCCTCTTGGGCAAGGTAGTGAACATGGACAGTCAAATAGTTCTAAGGGACTATGAAAAGAACATTGGACTTAGTGGCAAATGATGTAGGTTCAGGTATTAGCTCTGTCATTTAATTTCTCTCTGAACCTTGATGTTCTCATTTGTAAAATGGGAGTATTCTATACATCATAGTTTTTTTGTCTTGAGTGAGGAACAAATCGACCAGTGTCACTGGACTGTAAAAATACATGGAGAAGAGTAAGGTAGAAAATGACGGGAAAGGTAACAGGAGGTCAGGTTACCAAAGGCTTTGAACATGCAGCTTATGCTCCCTACTAGACCATATGTGCTTTGAGGGCAGAGATCGAATCTGGCTTAATCTTGGGTGCTGATGTTTAAACATAGTCTAAAAAACAGACCTGTGCATTCAATGAACAAATAAAACAAGTGAGTTAACATGTGAATGATAGAGTAGGGGGGGCTCAACCTATGATTTCATTGGCACACGTTTCCCACATGAGGAAACTCCGTCTTCCAGTGGAGGTGGGCATCTCTGAGACTGCAAGTCTTAGAGCATTGCCTAGAGCACTGAGAAGCTAAGTGACTTGTCTGGGCTCATACAGGTCAGTATATGTCAGAGAGTTCTTGGGACACCTCTCCATCCACTGTGTCAAGGAAGTGAATGAGTTATAGAATAGTCATCCCAACCTTGGCCCCAGAGAAGAGGTGAGGAAATGTGCCTCCTTCCCTTCTTCATAGAGATGGGAGACAACGGGAATGCATATTATATATTCTGTTGTATCATACTGTATTATATCCTATCCTATTATATTATTATATTGTATTTTATCATGTATCATATTAAGTTATATTGTATTATACTATATTAACAGAATTATTTGCTGTGGAGGTTAGTTTTGCCGAATTCCTCCCCTCCTCTTTCCCTCTTATTCTTTGTTCCTAGTGATGGCTTTGTGGTTAGGAAAGAGGAAGAAATACATTTGGAAATGAAGATGCAAAAACAAAAGATATCAGTCTTTTTTTTTTTTTAAGAAAGGATATCATCAGGGAACACGTGAGTGAAAAGAAGCTGGATTTTTTTTTTCTTATCCCATGGTCGCTACACAGGCTGCTTTGTTCCTGGCCTTCCTGTGCATGCACTCGCTGCTCTCCACGTACCCCTACCTATGGCTGTTCCCCGAGCCCTCTCCATGGCCATGTGGCCTCCTGAAGCCTTGATCCCTGCCCCTACTGATTCAGACTACTGGCTCCGTCTCAGTAGTCTTTGTAACCTGCCCCAGTGACAAGATCGCCAAGACTATTGCCAGGGCTGTGGTGGAGAAGCAACTGGTCGCCTGTGTCAATCTTGTCCCTCAGATTACATCTATCTATGGATGGAAAGGAAATATTGAGGAAGACAGTGAGGTAATGATGATGAGGAAGACTCAAACTGCGTTGGCACCACCCTTGACAGAATTTATTCATTCCATTCATCCATAGGAAGTGGTAGAAGTCATTACATTGCCTGTGCAACAGAGGAACCTTCCATACCTTCATTGGGTAAAAGATAGCACCACTCATCAATGATGACTCTATTTTGATGACTTCTGAGCCTACTCTTGATATCTCAGGCTAACTTCTACACTCTCTCCCAGAAAAAAAAAAAAGAAAAGAAAAGAAGCTGGATTGATTTTGAAATAGAAGTTCAGAATAAGCGGTGATTGGCCTGAGGAAGCCAGGACAGATGGAGAAGGCCCTCCAACTCCAGGTGTCTTTATCTTTATAAGAGGTCTTACGCAATAGTCTCACAGGATGGGCGGGCCCAAGTGACCTGAATTGAAAGAGGAAACACCCAAGTCGAGGAGATCACAGACCCATCAGCATTTCTTGTGTGCTGTTTAGTGATGTTTAGACCTTTTACTTGCTACTCCTGATGATGCCCAGTTCCTGTCTACCCTGATAAAGGAATTACCTCCCTTTGGCAGAGGGAAGAAAGATAGAGAATGAGGAGAGAATGTCTTAAGGTCATAAGGCAGGTTGAGCCCCTGCCCCAAAGCAGAGGAGAGATTCTTGGAAATGGAGGAAAAGCCTGCTCTCTTCCCTCTCCTCCTCCTTCAGAAGTGACACCCCAAGATTTGGTAGTACGATGGCAGGAGCAGTGGGGGCTTGGAGGACTCCTTATTCCTTGGGCCCCAATTTCTGAAAAAAAAAATAAGTAGCCATTTCCAAATTGGAGCAAGAGGGCTGATTGGAAGAAACCCAAAGACAAATCTCACTTACTCAAAAGTTTGGTGGCCAAGGCCACTGCAAAAGATTAAGTCACTTGCACATAATCAGAATTTGAACTCAGATCTTCCTGATTCCAGGGCCAGCGCACTCTTACACTGAGCCATCTAGCTGCCCTATGGGATCTGGAAGACCTGAGTTCAAATCTAACTTCAGACACTTACTAGCTGTGTGATTCTGGCCAAGTCATTTAACTTTTGCCTGCCTCAGTTTGCTCCAAGTGGCTGTAATATTAGCATATAATTCCAGAGTTGTTGTGAGCATCAGATGATGTGATAGTATTTGTAAAGTGTTTATTTAGCACAGTTCCTGGCACGTGGCATGTCTAATAAATGCTTATTTCCTTTCTTCCTTCCTATGTTCCAGGCACTGAGCTGGGTGGTTGGGATCCAGGAATGAGTCCCCCCCTCTATTCCTTCTGCCTGTGTGGCTATAAATAAGTCCCACCCTTCCTCATCCTCTCTGGTCTCAGTTTCCTGGTGGATGAGTTGATTTCATAGAGTGTGTTCTACCTCAGACATTCCATAAATGCCCTCTGTTTGTAAGCAGAGGACTCTACCCCAAGAGCAGACAGAATTGTCACAGGGACAATAAGCTAGGAGCTGGGAGCAGACTCAGAGTTTGGTTAATGGCTTATCAACATAGCTTCTCCTGCACTGACAGCCCAGGCCAGTTCCTCTGATCTGATTCCAACTCCCAAGATAGGTGGGGCCCTGACAGGGTGGGGACGAGGCCAGAGACCAGAGACGGAGTCCCTGAGCAGTAGTAGCCTGGGGAAAGAGAGACCTGGGGCCAAGGCCAACCAGTTAGTCATGGCCCCAACCCTGGGAGAACAAAGAAAGGGAGGGAGGAAAGGAAGGGGGAGTGGGGTGCTGGTTACAGTAGCCTGACTCTGGAGACCATTTCTAGAGATATCTATAAGAAGGGGAGAGAGGCCTGGGCAGGGCAGAGCAGGGAGCACTGTTTTGGTTTCTCTGAAGAATCTTCCATCTTTTTAATGAGGGGATCTGCTTAGCCCAGCCTTCCCTCTTCTCTGCAAGACTCAATGTGCCTTCTACATTCTCTAAAATGTCCCCAAGCATAGATTAAGAAACACAGGGCTTTCTTCTATCACCTTTGCCAAGGGAATGACAGTTTTGAATGGGGTTGGGGTTGGGGTTGCAGGGAGGGAGACATGGATTGAGAAGGAGAGAAAAATTTTAGAGCATTAAGGATTTCCTGGAAATGCAGGCTTGGGTGAGATGCCATCTTAGGGATTTTGAACAGTCAGATTCCACACACACACACACACACACACAGGCATTTATGCCCCTGTTCAATTTTGCCCTGACAAAGTCACTTAACCTCTCCTGGTCTCAGTTTCTTCCGGGAAATGAGAGGATTGAATTAAATGACTAGAAACTTCCCTTTGGGGTCATAGCTTAAGCAAGACAATAGACTCTCGACAGAGCTGTGAATTGGTATAGCCATTTGGTAAAACAATTGGGAATAACTAAAAAGTCAGAAAAGTGCATTCTCTTTGATCTACCCATCCCATCACTGGGCATACATACACACATGCCCAAACATTCGTAGCATCGTTTTTGGTGGTAGTAAAAACAATTGTAAACAAAGTTAATGCCCATTGACTAAAGATTGGCAGAGAAAATTGCAGCATATGAATGTACCACAGCTGCTTTCCTGGACTTCTGGATCTCTAGATACTCATAATGCTACAAGATAATGTCAGCTCTGAAACTCATGCCCCCTCAGCACCTCCTAACCTTGAGCTCTCTCTCCCTTCCCTTGACTGGAGAGTAGCAGTGGGTTGGAGAGGTCTCCCTGAGGTCTCTTTCTCTTCTGGTTGGACAGAGGTATGAGGAGAGGGCATTCACCTCATCATTTCCCACTCCAGCTGCAGGAATCCATCATGCCTTTGTGTCTGGTGTCCTCCTTTCTCCCAGATTTTCAGGTTCCTCTTGTGTTTTCTTCCCCTATTAGATTGTGAACTTCTTGAGGGCAGGGACTGACTTAAGCCTCTTCCCTGTATCCACAACACTTGGCACGTAGTGAATGCTTAATAACTATCAACTCTGACTCTGGTGATGGAATTCTACAGCTATTAGTGATGAATGCAAGGAACTCATAATGTGAGAAAAATCAGATGTGCATGAAGTGATTGAGAGAGAAGAAAACAGAACAATTTACACAACGAGAAAAACAATACAAAGACAAACAACACCAAAAAGCAATTGAATGATGATGAATCGTAATGCTAATCTCAGTCCTGGAGAAGTGATGTGGAAACTTAGCTCCCTCCTCCCAGTTAATAAGTGTGGACCACAGATGTGGTAACTGCAATGTAAATGGTCAGATGGGTCACTATTTCCATTGGCTTTGTTTATCCATGCGGGAGGGGAGGAGAATAGGATCTGGAGTTTTAAGAGTGAGAGTTGAAAGAAACCAATTTGTCCAATCTCTCTCATTTGACTGATGAGGAAATTGAAGTAAAAGAAGTTTCTTAAGTGACTTGCCAAGGTCATACGGATTAGGGGAGAGGTAAGATTTTAACCCAGGACCTGATTCCAAATCCAGTATTCTTTTCACTACATCAGAATTACAAGGTTTTGGGTTATTGCTACAAGGAAGGGTTCAGTGAAGTGATAGGGAAGGGAAAGCTTTAAGTCAGTGGTTCTCAACCTTCCTAATGTCATCACCCTTTAATACTTGTATTGTGGGCGTATCTGCATGTGGGCAGATCCTCCTGGAGATGGACAGAGGAGCAGTGTCTCGGTTCCTAAGACTATCAGAAATATGTGTTTTCTGATGGTCTTAGGTGACCCCTCTGACCCCTGTGAAAGGGTTGTTCGACCCCCAAAGGGGTCGCTACCCACAAATTGAGAATTGCTGCTTTAAGGGAAAGAGGCTATGATACAAAAGTGGAAAATTTTATAAATAATTATTCTTATTTATAACTTTAAAATAAAACTTTTTTTCAAATACCTAGCAGTCAAGCATGGTTGCAACTGTCATCTGAAAATGTGATAAACATGCCCTTGGTGTCTCCATTCAAGTCTCTGGATCATCATTGGTATTGTTATTTTCAGTTATATGGGACAAGGTTGAGGGCTAAGCTCTGGAGAACTCTTTACAGGTTGACATCAATTCAAAAACACTGTTTTAGGATAGTGGTGAAATCAGCTAGGAATTGACCTAACTGGACTATCCATCACCTAGCCCACATTCCTCTACCTTGTCCACTAGGATCACAAAACCAAAGGGTTTCCATTGGCAGGGAGCACAGAGGTCATCTACTCCAATTTGAACTTGAATATGGACAGTCACTATAATATCCCTGAGAACCTCCTGAGACTCGTCCTCTAACATCTAGTAAAAACCTTGGTTTCTGAAGTTGTTATAACCTTCCTGAAAGGTAAGCTATGGAACCTAAAATAATAGCTTTCCCTCTCCCGTTCCTTCTAGTAGTGTGCCTGGTCAGGTTTCCAGAGTACCCAGAAAAAAGAGCAGAATCTCTCTCCCTGTCACCTGGGAGCTTCCTAGGAGAAAGAAAGCCATTGGATGTGAGCACCAAAAAACACCGATGTGATCATGGCCCATTCCATTTTTGCATATATGTCACCGGCTAGGGTTCCCAATAAGATCAGCCTTGCCCCAAAATAAGAAGAAAGCAGAACTTTGGATTCTATCATTTGTGGTAGGAGAAGCTGCAATAGGAAGGGTTTCCTATGTCAACCAACTGGAGAGTACAGGGTCCATTGGCAGGAAGAGGGGGATCAGGAGATCTCCATAATTAGAGCTAACTCCCCCCTTCTCTCTCCATGCAAAATGACTTTGTAGCTTCAGTAAATTCCAGGGGCTCCCCATCACCTCCAGTATTAAATATAAATTCCTCTGTTTGGCCTTCTTACACCTTATTCCCTCCACTTACCCTGATGTCCATTAAGATATTATATTTCAGTGCATTTTCTGGCCATCCCCCCTGCCTGGAATATTCTCCTTCCTTATCTCCCCCTCCCCATCTTTCTGGTTCCTTCAAGTCTCAGGCGAACCTACTCTGAGCAAGAAGTCTTTCCCAGACCCCCTTAATAATCTGAGATTATCTTTAATTCATCATGTATTTATCTCGAATGTACATTTGTTATTGTTTAGTCATTTTCAGTCGTGTCTGGCTCTCCATGATCCCATTTGGGGTTTTCTTGGCAAAGACACTGGAGTGGTTTGCCATTTCCTTCTCCAATTCATTTGACCGATGAGGAAACTGAGGCTCACAGGGTTAAGTGACTTGCCCAGGATCACACAGCTCGTAAGTGTCTGAGGCTGGATTTGAACTCAGGTCTTCCTGACTCCAGGCCCAGTGCTCAGTCCTCCCTGTGCTGCTCCCTGAATGCACATAATTGTTTGCATGTCATCTCCCCATTAGACTATGAGCTCCTTGAGAATAAGGACTGCTTTCACTTGTCTTTGTATCCCCAGCTCTCAGTACAGCTCCTGGCACATAAATGTTATAATAATAATAAACAATAATGATAGGTAACATACGTGGAACTTACAACTGTACCAAGTGCTCGATCTCATTTGGTCCTCGCAATAACGCTGGCAGCCGAGTGCTATTATTAGCCTTGTTTTATAGATAAGAAAATTGAAGCAAACAGAGATTAAGTGATTTGCCCAGGGTCACACAGCTGCCAAGAGTCTGGGGCTGAGGAACAACTTGGTTGTTCCTGACTCCAGGCCTGACGTCCACTGTGCCAACTAGATGCCCCAGATAAATCAATGCTTCTTGGCTTGACTTGACTTAACTTGGTCCTTCTTTCACAAGGTACTAATCAATTAGGGCCCATGTACAAGAGGAACCATGGGGCATCTAGGTGGTACAGTAGTTAGAGGACTGGAACTGGAGTCAGGAAGACCTGAGTTCAAATCCAGCCTCAGACACTTACAAACTGTGTGACCCTGAGCAAGTCACTTACCCCTGTTTGCCTCAGTTTCCTCATCTGTAAAATGAACTGGAGAAGGAAATGGCAAACCGCTCCAGTATCGTTGCCAAGAAAACCCCAAATGGGGTCACAAAGAGTTAGACAGGGCTGAAAAATGCCTAAACACTAACAAGAGGAAATCTAGCAGGGAGTAAAGAGCAGTAGCTTTGCACTCATGGGACTTAGGTTTGAATTCCAGTTCTGTTACTTAACTATCTTTATGACCTTCTCCTCTCTTGACCTCAGTTTCCTTTTCTATAAAATATGGAACTTGGAGATGATCTCTAAGATTCTTGCTAACTAAAAATCACAGGACACCATAGGAAGCTGAAGCAACCCTACATCAAAAGCCTGGGAGCAAACAGGAAAGCCAAGCTTTGGGGAGGAAGCCCCGAATCTGGTGTTTTGCAGAGTCTCAAGATTGTGGGAAAAGAAGGAAGAAGAGAAGGATGGGAAAGAGTTGAAAGAGTAAGAGTTGGTGGTCCAAAAAAAAGACCTGAAAGACTCTGCTGCTAGTAGGATTAGCTTGTGCCCCAGGCTGATCTTCTAAGAAGAAGTTGCTGTAGTCCTCCAAACATGTGGTCACTTCCACACCAGGATGAGCCATCAGGAGATGGCAGTAGAAGATGTGGTAAGATCATTTCTAATGTTGGTACTGTCAGATCCATCAGCATGTATTCCATCCAATCACAAAAATTCCAATTTATTACAAAAGACAAAGGATCATTTCATGTACTATGTTGACTCTCTCCCACTTGGGCAGTACATTTGGAAACAGGAGACATGTATTCGAATCATCATTCTGTCTTTTATCATCTATGTGACCTCAAAAAAGTACAGAATTTGAAGTCATAGGACCTGGGTTCAATTAGCTATTTTCATTAGCTATTTGTGACCTTAAATAAGTCATATAACCTCACTTGGCCTCAGTTTAACCATCTGAAAAAAAGAAAGAGCTTGAATGAGATGACTTCCAAGTTCCTTTCCAGCTTTGAATTGTGTTCCTATGATGGTCCTAAGCCAAGTTCATCATTAGAAGAAGCACCAGTCCTTCCTGCCTCTGCTACCACCCTGGGAGAATTCTCCAAGGATATTTCCATGTGGCTGGCACGCCTTTGGGGAGTAGGGAGACTTTTGCTGCCTTGGGAATGATGAGAGTTTGGCTTTTCATTTCAGTCACAAATTAGCTGCATGACCATAAGAAAGTCACTTGACTTACTTTTCTAGGCTGAAGTTTCTTTCACACTCAATAAATGTTTCTTTGATTGATTGGTCAGGTCATAAAACTGAGCCAGAAAACCACAGTACATTTCCCATAGACCTCACTCAGACAGCCACCCTGTCATTATCAGATTGATGGCTGGTAGGGATTTTAGAGATCATTGGTCCAATGCTCTAATTTTGCAGATGAGAAACTGAGGCCCAGAGGCATGATCTCCCAAGCCAGCATTCTTTCCAATGTACTCTACCATTCTTTGTGAATTAATTGGATGGTAGGAACAAGCACCCCCTTGGATTGGACCAGGAATGTCCACTGAAGGTCCTGGATAGGCTGAGACATCTAGGGCTCAGGGCTTCAAATGATCTAAGTCATAAGGACTTACGAAAGTCAGCTGAAGAAAGTAGGAGGTGTTTAGCACGAAGAAGAAAAGACAGAAGGAATCAGAGGCCTGGGACCCTGGGATCTTAGCTTTAAAATTGGAAGAGACTCTAGGGGAGGTCACCTGGTCCAATCACTGCATTTTATACTTAACATTGTTCTTAACAAGATCTTAGGCATCATGAAGTCCAACTACTTTTTCAGTTGGGAAAACTGAGCTTCCAAAAATGGAAATGACTTGCCCAAATTCTCTTAGGGAAGGTCTGAGCAGAAATAGAAACCAAGGTCCCTTGATGCTTTGTGATCTGCTCTTTTCATTAAATGATGCTCTTCCTGGCCCGCCATATTTGATGGCCAGAGCTTTGGGACACTCAGTAGGGACATTGGCCTTTGGGAAGACTCTACCATGAGTCCTCCGAATGAGTGTACCTCCCCCCAACTTCTCCAGAGCTACTGTTGTTGCCTCCTCGCCTCCCCTGATCCCTACGAGCACACCAGAAAAGAGCTGCTGTCATTAATAACCCCCACTCTCATTGCAGTGGCAACTTAGCATTTACAAAATGCTTCCTTCATGACTTTCATGAGTTTTATTACCAGAGAAGGGGGATGGATGAAAGGAAATGGGGATGTTTAAGGCTGGAGAAGAGAAGATTTAGGGGAGACAGTGCAGCTGCTTTCCAGCGTGTAAAGGAAGACCTGACCTGGCTGTCAAGTGGAAGAGGGATTACATTCTTTCTTCTTGGCTCAGGCCCTCAGGGCCGGATTAGGAGAAAGAGGGGGAAGTTGCAGATAGGTAGATTGTAAGCAGAGACTTCCTAACAATTTCCGCTTTCCAAAAATGGAAATGAGCTGCCTCGGGACTGAGAGGATTTCCCATCTGCCCTACCAGCCCTGGCCTCCCATTAACACGGTGCACACACGGAGACACAGACACATGCATACAAGTACAAGATACACAAATACATACCACACACAGTATTCAGCACAGTGCATAAATAAATGACAATACACATTCATACCACATGCCACACACATACACATATAACACACATATACACAACACATACATACACACATACATACCCCACACAAATATGTGTGCACAACACACAAATGGACATGCATGCTCATACAACACACACGCTAGTACATATAGCACAAGTGTGCACACGCATATATGTACACAAACATATAGCATCTACACTACATGGATACACACAATATGTGTATACATACACACAGCACACACATACATACCACATACATAGTATATACACATACAACACAAGTATAACACACAATACACACAATACACATGTATACCATGCTCTGGAGGTTTCCAAGTAGAGGCAGGATGGCCTCTGTCTGGCCAGATAGTGGAAGAGATCCCTGTTGTGGTATGTTCTGAACCAGAGAACCTCTCTGAGACTGGAGCCATTTTACAGATGAAGAGACTGAGGCTCAGCCACGTGACTTGCCCTTGACTGTCCAGCTTCTAGGTGTCAGAGCTAGGCCACTTGAAGCCAAATCTCTCCAGTTCAAACTGAGGATGGCGCTAGTTTTGTTGCCCTCCAGAATTGAGTCAGAGTTGCTTAATTCATCGTCCACGTGAGCAGTGCTACATCTGCCATTGGGACCAGATGGAACCCCCTCTCCCTCCATCAAAAATACATTGGTCTCATGTGGGACAAGGAAGGCACAGGGGGTGGGCTTGCTGGGTTGGGGCATTGTAGTGATCAGGTATACAGGGCTGAGAAGAAGTCTAACATCAGATAAATTGGGACAAGGACAGGGCTGGGAATGGGGAGCCTGGCTTGTGGAAGAAGCCCCAGAGGGCACTTTTCCCTCAGAGAGGCTTCCCTGCTGAAGCAAGATAGAAAAGACTAGAAAAACCTGTGGGAGGAGTCTGTAGGTAGCAACTATCCATGCTGGAAGGTAGCTTGATCTCAGGCAGAGATTGGAAAATCCCAAACAAGTCTGAATGAAACCCTTGGTGTAATTTCAATGTGTCATTAGCAATTTTTTTTTCCCCAGAAAATTAAACATCTTTCCCAACTCCCAGTAAGTGGGATCAGCAAATACAATTTTTCATGGAGGTTTTGAATGACACCCTACAGGTTAAGGAAAAAGATGATGAGGAACAAAGCAGATTTTCTAGGAGGGAGTTTGACCATTCATCCACCTCAAACATTTTGGGACCTCTTGCCATGTACCCTGCCCCTGTACCCTCCTACCTGCTAGTCCAGAGACCTGTGCCTCTCTCCCTTGCTGGAATTGAGCTCAACTGGTGAGTACAAGCTCACCCAATAGAGTATATCTAACAGGCCCCCAAAACATGCTTTACATTCATCAACCCCAGACATTTTGGGACATCTTGTCATGCACCCTACAGTTGTTTACATAGACAAAAACTGCCTTGGTGGGAGGGAGTGGGGGAGAGAATAATAGATTAATTTGGAGTTGGGATTCAGGTTCACTTCAATGGAAGGGCTGTCCAGTAAGGGTAGAGACCAGTTCTGGGGCAGGTAGAAAAAAGACACTTCCTGGGTCAAATGTTCAAATCCAGGCCAGTTAAAGAGTTGGGGGAAAGATGAGAAGAAAGGTTGGGACCTCAAGGAAACATGTTGAAATTAGGAGTACCATCTTCCTGGAACACAGGCTGGAAAATATAGAGATCTAAAGGGGGGTGGGATCAGACTTACTGGAGTTGACATGGAGTGATTAGGGGAGAGAAATAGCCAAGGCACTGGAATAAAGGCAGTCATGTAGAAGGACAAGAAGATCCCTGGGTGCTACTAGCCATAACAGGAGATGGATAGGCTAGGCTTTGACCTTTCCCTCAGTCTCTTTGTCCTTCTTGGAGTCTCCCTCCTCCATAGATCTCTGATTCTCCCTTTATCATGTTATTTCCCCTCCCTTCATCTTATTCTCTTTCCTTTACTATAGTTCATTCTCTCTTCCTTACCTTGGAATGGAGGCATTTCTATTCTGTATTCCTTGAATAAAATTTTATTCCAATGGTTCCCAACCTGTGGGGTGTAGACTCCCTGGGGGGGAAACCGCAAAGTCATCTAAAAAAAGTCCATGTCTTTAAATATCTCAGCCTAATAAGGAAGCAACCATACTTTCTGGAGGCTGAATAAATACCATCTCACATGTTTATGGCCATTTTTCAAATGTATGTAGAAGCTGTTATAATAAATAAAACAGAATGTCAGTGATGTAGCCCAACAGATAGAGTGTCAGACCAGGAGTCAGAAAGACCTGAGTTCAAATTCAGTCCCAGACATTTATAGCTGTGTGACCTTGGACCACCTTTTAAACCCTGTTTGCCTCAGTTTCCTCAGCTGTAAAATTGAAATAATAACACTAGCACCTACCTCCCGGGGTTGTTGTGAAGGTCAAATGAGATAACATATGTATGGCATTTGGCAAGCCTTAAAGCTATTATAATTATTTTAAAACATTGCTTAAACCACATGGATCATTGTAACCTGGATAATTCTAGTCTATAGATACTAACAGTATATCTACCAGCAAGGACTATTTTTTTTTTAAACGGAGTGCTTGAAAAATAAGCCTTTGGAGGGGTAGTTCAGTAGTGAAGTAGATAGAGTACCAGCCCTGGAGTCAGGAGGACTAAGTTCAAATTTGGCCTTAGGCACTAGTTGTGTGACCCTGGAGAAGTCGCTTAACCCTGTTTTGCCTCAGTTTCCTCATCTATAAGATGAGCTGGAGAAGGAAATGGCAAACCACTCCAGTATCTTTGCCAAGAAAACCCCAAATGGGGTCACAAAGAGTCAGACACAACTGAAAATGACTGAACAACAAAAACAAACCAAAGAAAACTTCCTAGAGATGTGAATCTTGTGTTCAGATATTTGGACGACTGTCTCGTGGAAGAGGGGCTTGTCTTGATTTGCATCAGTTCAGGAGCCCAGAGTTAGTATGAGTGGGTGGGAGTTAAAGGGAGGCAGATTCTGGCAGATAGTAAGTGGCAGGTCTGGTATCCATCCCATTCCTCTAGCCCTGAACGCACAGCTCCTCTACTACTCCAAACCAGACAGACAGAGGTCACAGGATCATAGCCTTAAAATCACAGGATCATAGCCTTAAAACCATCTGGCCCAATCCCTTCATTTTACAGATGAGGCCAGAATGGTGAGGCATCTTTCCCACATCACACGAGTATTAGGCAGTAGAGTCCAAGCCTAAATGCAACTTCTCAAGCTCCAAATCCAGTGTTCTTTCCACTCAAACGTTACTTTTACAAGTAGAATTTGGATCTGACTCCCTCTATGGACCTTCCCATTTCTGAGATTTTAGGAATTATTGGGATTCCTGGTTTCTGTGAATGGCATGGGGGAGGGGAGGGTGGATAACACAACAGAGATGAGTCATGGTGGCTCGTGGTCTTCCCATCTGTCCAACTCTCTCCCTGGACAGAGACATTGGTATTACTTGTATTCCTAGATCACTGGGATAACAGGGTGGTATAGTGGGCCAGAAGACAGGTTCAAAGCCAAGTTTTACTACCTGCATGATGCTGGACAAGTTCCCTCTGGGCTTATTTCCTCATCTATAAAATTAGGAAAGTTGAACAAGATAACCCCAAATGAATGACTAACAACGACAGCACCTGCATGACCTCTAAGGTCTATTCCAGCTTTAAATCTGTGATCCACTCACCCTATATCTGCAGAGGTAGAGTCCAAGCTCAAGAGCTACTCCACTCACCATCACTGGTTCAGATCATCCCGTGGGAGATGCCTCCGGGTGGCACTTTAAAGAATATAACCTTGGGGGTGGCTAGGTGGCCGCAGTGAATACAGCAGTGGCCCTGGAATCAGGAGGACCTGATTCTAGACACTTAACACTTACTAGTTGTGTGACCTTAGGCAAGTCACTTAACCCCAATTGCCCTGCCTTCCCCCCTCCAAAAAGTAAAAAAAAAAAAAAAATCTAAACTTGGATTTTTGTAACATAAGAATGAGAGTGTGTAACTGAAGAGAAGTCCATTGTCAAGTAGGATCAGAGCTGGACACAAGATTCCAGAGAGATAATTTATTGACCTTATTAGGATTGGAGATCTTCCTTCAGAGGAAATGGAGGTGGTTTCCAGTCTGTGACTACTGAGATCACTGAGGTGCTCAGAAAGATGGGTTTGTAATAAGAACAAATGTAAAGTTCCAAATTTGGGCTAAAAAAAATCAACATGTACAAGATGGAGGACATTTGAATAGACAGCAGATTCTCTGAAAAAGATGGGGAGATTTTTGTGGACTGCAAACTTACTATCTATAAACAACATAGCTTGGCTGATCAAACAAACCAATGAGATGTTGACTTGCATTAAGAGGGGGATAAGGTCCAGAATGGGCACTTGATAGTCATTGCCACTCTGCCCTAAACAATGTCTAGAAATATGGTTTTCATTCTCAGGTTCTACATGTTTAGAAGAACACTGGAAACTTGAAACCATGCCATACTGGGATTGTTGTGCAGAGAAATAAGAGTGAGCAGAGACCTGGGTTCAAAATAAATTTAGATGTGGATTTATTGATTAAGCGTGCAACTACCTGAGTGATCAGCACTCAAATGAGTAGTAATTTTTGGATTTTCAGATCTTGGTTATATAGGCTAAAAACCACAAAATTATAATAGGGAGGGGAGCTAGCAGAAGCTATGATGTATAGATAAAGGAAATGGGAATATTTAACTGGAAGAAGAAAAGACTTGAGGCAAGGGGGTAGAATGTATTTAGAGTTCTGCATATATAAGCAAGAGGGGTTAGATTTCTTTGGCTTGGAGCATCCTGTAGCTGGCATATTTGGGGTGAGGAATGTATCCTCTATAAAGAAGGTGAAGGAGCAGAGAGTGCATTACAGACCCTAGCCCTTAATGATCCCAGCTGCTTTTCCAGTGCCAAATGCTACCTTCTTCCTCGCTCCCACTGAGTTCATCCCACTCTCCAGCCCCAACATACACACACACACACACACACACACACACACACACACACACACAGAGAGAGTCAGCCAACAAGCACTTATTACTATATGCCAGGCACTATGTTAAACCCTGTGGGTAGAAAGAAAGGCAAAAGAAAGTCTGTGCTCTCAAGGAGCTGACAGTCTAATGAGCGTGACGATGTGAAAATAACTATGCACAGATAAGCTATAGGCAAGATAAACTGGAGATAATCAGCAGAAGATTCAGTGGGATCAGCTGGAACTGGAAGGAAGTCAGGGATGCTGGGAGATAGCCATGAGGAAGAAGAGTAGAAAGAGAACCCATCTAAGACTTGGAAGGTCAGAACTCTTGTCCCAGCTGCGTTTCCTTGGACAGATCACTTCCTAACTCTGGGCCTGAATTTCCTCATGTGTCAAATGAAGAAGGGGTAGACTAGACAAGAGTTCTTGACCTATATTCTATCAATGGACCTCTTTGGTCATATTGTGAAAGCTATAGATCCCTTCTCCTCAGAATAATGCTTTAAATCAATAAAGTAAAACACATAGGTTTACAAGAAAATCAACTATATGGAAATAGTTATCAAAATAAAAAATATTTTAAATTAAAAACAAGGCCCCCCAGTGGCTGGTTGAGCCTTTGGGAGAATCCCTAAGCTGCTTTTGATCTCTAACATTCTACGAGCCTATGAAGAAATCTGCCCCCGGCTTCTTGGAAGTAGTTCTCCATGGCCAGCCCCCCACATTTCTCTCCTTATGATCCATAGAGACTGCAACTTAGAGAACGTCCCTACTCTTCTCTTGATGCTCTCTAGATTGACCCCCTCCAGGTTTACTTCTGTTTGGGGTTCCCTCAGAAGGAGGGGGAGGGGAGAGGGGCTCATCCCTTTCCTTTGTCTGCTCTCCCCCTCCCATTTCCGCTCCCCTCGCTGCTCCCAGTGACCTTTCACCTCTCCCTTGGAAGTCCCTCAAAGGCTGCTCCCCTGGTTAATAACTTCGGCTGGCAACCCCACACAAAGCCATGGCCGGAAACTATTGTCCAGGGGACAATGGCCGAGCAGCTTAATAATGAGGCAGCCACAGTGTTGTCTGACATCCTACGTTGCCCTGGCAAAGGAGGAGGGGAAACAGGGCTGGGCATGGGGGGACGTGCCCTCACCTCCTGGAGCTGAATTATTCCCATCACTCATGGTGGCTTCTCTTTCTGTGGATGATCTGGAGACCTGCACCGTCTGATTGGCCAAGGAAGGCCTGCCACCACTGCCCGTAAGCATCATACCCAGATTGACTTCCCCACGCCAGTGGGGCCTGTCTTCTGATTCTATATGTTCCAAGGGGAATGAGTCAAGGAGGAATAGAATGTTAGAGGTGGAAGGGGGCTGAAAGATCATCTAGTGTTGTCCCATCCCCTCATTTGACAAATGTGACAGTCAGAGATGATGCAGGTCATTCAGATGATGGAAGAATTGGGGACACTAGACTTCACAGAATCAGAATTTAAGGATTGAAAAAGGGCTTCAACAATCACCTGGTTTAACCTACATTTAAGAGGAATATTCCCATTACAACATAACTGATACATCATTTAACTTCTGCTTGGAAGTCTCCATTGAAGAAGAAACCCAGTCACCTGATTCTGCTTTTGAACAGTTCTAATTGTTAGGAAGTTGTTCCCAATATCAAGCCTAAATTGGCCTCTTTGCAATTTCTACCCACTGCCCCCAGTCCTGCCTTCAGAGATCAGACAGAGTAAGTCTGAACGTTTCCATGTGATAGCCCAGAAAACAGTTGAAGACAGCTATTGTGTACGTCTTCTCTTCTCCAGGTCAACTATCTCCAGTTCCTTGCATTGATCTTTATATAGTATGCATTCAAGACCCTTTAATATCCTGGTTGCCTTTTATCTGAATGTTTTCCTGCCTCTCAACATCCTTCCTAAACTATTCAGTTCAGAATTAGACAACATTGCAGATGGGGTCTGACCAGGGCAGAATCAGAATATATTATGCCTCCTTATTCACAGGACTGAGATCTCCCAATGTAGCTCAAGACTCCATTAGCTTTTTTGGTTACCATTGACACATGTTGAGCTTGCGACCCAGTAAAACCCCCAGATCTTTTTTTGCACAAATTGCTGTCCAACTGTGCCTCCTCCATCTTGTAAATAGAAGTGGCAGAATGGTATGATGGGTAGGTCATTGGACTTGGAATCATGAAGACCTACAATAAAATCCCACCCCATTCACTTATGTATGACCCTGAGCAAGTCACTTCATTGTCCTGTGCCTCAGTTTCCACATCTACAAAATGATAACTTGGGCTTGATAGCCCCTAAGTCTCCTTCCAGTTCTAAACATATTATCCTATAAGTCAATTTGTTAACCCAAGTGTGAGTGAGATTTCACATTTACTGTTATCAGATGTCATCATCTTAGATTTAGCAACAGAAATGTAAATGTTTTCTTGAGGAGGAAAAGCCAAGATGGCAGGGTAAAGACAGCAACCTGGCTGAATTCTCCAAACATTCTCCTCCAAACAACCCTTAAAATAACATCTCAAATCCAATTTTGGAGAGCAGAGCCAACAAAAGGTCAGGGTGAGACATTTTTCCAGCATAAGACAATTTAGGAGGCCAACAGGAGAGGTCGGCGACAGCAGTGTGGAGCTGTGTCCAGAGCAAGCACATTCAGCACACCAACAACAGACATTAGAGGTGCCAGTAGTAGCAGCTTCTGGAGTTCACAGCCCAGACAGTAAGGGAGTCAGACAAATGGCCAAAAGAAATTACAGGGGACCCTTTGCTGACAATGGGTACAGCTGGCACTGATTGGCAACTCTATTGTCCATAAGCAGTTCCAGGATGAAGAGGAGCAAGTGTGGTCAGTCAGGGCTAAGAGGAACACTAGCTCTTGTGGATGAGGGGAGCAGGGGCCCTTCTGGGAATACCAAGCAGCTAAAAAAAATTAAAATTAAAAAAGAACTTGACTATAAAAAGGTGACAGGGAAGACCAAGCACAAAATCAGAAGAAGACAACAGTGTAAAAACAGCTACAACCAAAGCTTCAAAGAAAAATGTTCAACAAAGTTGAACAGAAGTTCAACAAAAATTCCTGGAAGTTAAAGAAAGAGATAAAAGTGGTGGAGGGAAAATTGGGGAAAGAAATGAAAATGATGCAAGAAAATTATGAAAAGAGAATTAACAGCTTGGTAAAAGAGGCACAAAAATACTGAAGAAAATAGCATCTTACAGAATGGTCCTACTGGTAAAAAGAGGCACAAAAAATTACTGAAAAAAAGTCAGAAGCAAAATAGACTTTCAAGGAGGAGCAGGATAAAAGGAAAGAGAAAAGGATAAACATAAGAAAATAGGATGAAGGTATAGTTAGTAATCCTAATTGGATATGAATGAGATGAATTTACCCAGCAATACCACTACTAGGTCTGTATACCAAAGAGATCAAAGAAAAAGGAAAAGGCTATATGTGTACAAAAATATTTATGGCAGCTCTTTTTGTGGTGGCAAAGAACTGGAAATCAAGGAGATGCCCATCAGTTGGGGAGTGGCTGAACAAGTTGTGGCATATGACTGTGATGGAGTACTATTGTGCTGTGGGAAATGATAAGGGGGGGGGGGGGGAAGTGCTTTCAGAAAAACATGGCAAGACCTCTATCAACTGATGCAAAGTGAAGTGAGAAGAACTAGGAGATTATTGTGCACATTAACAACAGAATCAGAGATGATCAACTGTGAAAGACTTAGCTACTTTCATCAATACAGTGATCCAAGACAATTCCAAAGGACTCAAAATGAAAAAACACTATCTACCTCCAGAGAGAGAACTGATGAACTGAGTTTCTTCTCTAATTTTTCTTTTGCTTTTTTTTTATTTTTGCATCATGGCTTATGACAATATGTTTTGCATAATTTCATATAAATAATTCCTATTACTTTGCTTGCCTTATCAGTGAGTGGGGGAGCAGTGAGAAGGAGGGAGAAAATTTGGAACACTAAGTTTAAAAAGAAAAGAATGTTTAAAATAAATATTTTTTAAAAGTTTCCTTGAGTAGTAAGAAAGGAGATTGAGTTAAATGATGCTGGTGATAACATGAATGAGGGCATTAATGGGAAGGTGGTCATTTCCGGCCAGCATTTCATATTTCGTGTGACTAGAGCTACTGGGTGTGGTGTGTATGTGTGTGTGTCTGTGTGTCTGTGTGTTCGTGCTTTCCTAAATAGATTATAAACTTCTTGAGAGTGAAAGTCATGTGTTATTGGGGGCAGCTAGTGGTTCCAGTGAATAGAGTACTGAGAAAATACATGAGTTCAAACCCAGCCTCAGACACTAGTTGTGTGACCCTATTTGCCTTAGTTTCCTCTGGGGAAATTATGGGGATAAAATAACACCTACCTCCCAGAGCTGTTGTAAGGATTAAATGAGATAATAATTGTAAAGCTTTTAGCACAGTGCCTGGTACGTAGTATTATGTAAGAGTTAGCATTATTACTGTTGTTGTTGCTGCTGTTGTTCTCTTGTGACCCTATAAGGCACAGAGATCGTCACATGAAAATCACCCAATAAAGACTTGTTGGTCTAATTGATCAGACCAACCAGGGAGAACCGCTTCCCTAAAGCAGGAGTCTAATTTCCTCAGTCCAGGCTCTGATCACTTTCACCTGGGCTTAGCCCAGCCTCCTAGCTATGGTTCCTGCCTCCATCCTCTCCCTTCTCCAGCCCTTCTTGTCACAGCTTCCAAGATAATCTTTTTAATGCCCTGGTCTGGTCAGTCACTCACTCTCTTGCTCATAAACCATTCCCTATGGCCTATAGAAACAAATAGAAATGTCTTAGCTTCGTTTTGAGACCGTTCCACTGTCTTTCTCCAGCCTTCCTTTCTGATTTCATTTCATATTTCTTCTTTCACTATTTAATGCTCCAGCCAAGCTGGAATATTTCTGCTCCCTGAACTTTGAATGTCATCTCCTTCCTCCTTACCTTTGCTCATGCAGTATCTCCATTCCATCCTCATTTCCACCTGTTGAAATTCTTCTCTTCCTTTATTGCCCAGATCAGGTGCCATGTCCTCCATGGAACTGTTCCTAATCCTACCAACTGAAAATGATTTCTCCCTCCTTAAATTTTCATAAAGCACTTTGTCTAGATCTCTCTTTCGTCCCAATGCATTTCTCCTTCCACGTTATTTATAGAGACACATGCTATATCCAGCCCTTTTATATCTTCTCCTCCCCCATATATCAGATTATAAACTCTTTGAGGGCAGGACATGCATTGTTTTTCATCCTAACAGAATACTTTGTGAATAACAGCTTAATCACTGTCAAATTCCCTGAGACTGGGACTGATGATCCCCCAAGAAAAATTTTATATTAAACTTGATCGTTAAATTGGGCTTTAATTCACTCATTATCTGTTGTTGTTCTTTTGTTTGTTTTGGTTTTTTGGTCCGTAATCTTGGGAACAGCTAATGGGTACAATGGAAAAGCACTGGTCATGGAGTAAAGATAGACCTGTTCAAATCTGGCCTCAGATACTTAACAGTTGTGACTCCCTGGGCAAGTCGCTTAACTTCTGTCTATCTCAGTTTCCTCAACTATAAAATGGGAATGCTGATAGCACTTACCTCCCAGGGCTCTTGTAAAGATCAAATGGGATATTTGTGAAGTTTAAAGTTCATATAAATGCCAGCTATCATCACCATGGAAAATACTCTCTCTATGTCTGTAATAAATATGTCTGTAAACACACACACATACAAAATTTACTCTGTATTTACTTGTGTATATCTTATCTATATAGATATTGTGATTTCCCCAGCTAGTTGATGCAGTAAAGAAATTGCAGGGCCTGCAGTCAGGACGACCTGAGTTCAAATCCAACCTCGGATCCTCACTAGCTGTGTGACCCTGAGCAGGACGTGTAACTTCTGTCTGATTCTGTTTCCTCGTCTATAAGGTGCAGATAGTAGCAGTACCTATTGGGGCAGCTAGATGGAGCAGTGGACAGAGCACTAGGCTTGGGGTCAGTAAAACTTGTCTTCATGAGTTCCAATCTAGCCTCTGGCATTCGCTAGGCATGTGACTCTGGACAAGTCACTTCACCCTATTTGTCTCAGTTTCCTCATCTGTCAAATGAGCTGGAGAAGGAAACGGCGAACCATCCCAGTATCTTCGCCAAGAAAATCCCAAATGTGGGGTCAAGAAGAGTCGGACATGTCTGAAAAATGATCACACAACAAACAAGAATAAGGTTGTTGTAAAGATCAATGAGATGCCTGGTGCTTTTAAAACACTTAGAACAGTGCCTGGGACATAGTAGCAAATGCTTTTTTTTCTTCCTTTCTTGAAGGCAGATATTGCTTTATTTTAGTTTTGTCTTTGTGCCCCCAGTGACTGATAGAGTTCCTGGAGCATTCAGAAAGCTTGTTTATGCATTTCTATGTCTCCTCTGTGTGTATGAGTGTGCACCCATAGATATAGCACATCTACACATGCTCACACAAACCTAGATCTATACAGACATAGAAATAGACATACGCATGCATGTAAATGCACATACATATATATACCTACATCTCATATCCTATACTTATACCTATACCTGTACATACATACACCCATACCCATACACAAACACACAGACATACATAGACATACCTCTGCAAAACATATATATATATACATATACATACCTATAACTATGCATATACATATAAACATAATCTATATCTACATAGACACATAGACATACACATACATACTTATACACACACACATATATATCTATAACCATGCATACACACATAAACATATCTGTGCCTACATGTATGTAAATATATGCACTCATATATACATGCACACATACATATACATACACATGTACACACAAACGTGCATGTACACATACACATGCATACATATGCACACATATACACATACACATACGTATACATAACCATATACATATCCATTTACATTTACATATACACATACATAAACATAAACATATACATAAACATTTACATATACATGCACATATACACATACATATACACATACACATACACATATATACATGTACATGTACACACATACGCACAATACACATACACACATATACGCATACACATACATATACCCACATATACATACCCATTCACATATACATATACACATACATAAACATGTACATGTACACGTACACAAACATACACGTACATATATGCACATGTATACACATACATATACACATACACATACAGACACAGATACACACACATACATATACATATACACATACACATACACATACATATACATATACCAGCCCTGTGATTCATCACTGTAAGGAGCTCCAACGAGGAACTTTCTTTACCAATTCAGATCAGGATCATCTTAGAATGCTGAATGAGGGTACTGAGTGATTTGCCCAGTCACACAGCCAATATGTGTCAGACATGGGACTTGAACCAGGGTCATTCTAGCTTAACTAACATATGAACATACATAGTAATATGCATATGCATGGAGCACAGGTGCTTGCCAGCATTAGCAGAGAGAGTTTCTTTGCCAGGAGCTCCTGGCAAGCAGGGACAATGAAATCACAATCCCTTGCCCACTGAAGTCTTCTGGCCTCCCTATGTCACCGCTACCCCTTCCCTTAGGCTCACAGAGATATGCAGGAGCTGGAAGGGACATTAGACGTTAGCTCATCCAGCCTTCCAGCCCCACCCCCACCCCATTTTACAAACAAGGAACCTGAGCTGAGGTTTAGAGGGGGCTGTGAAGTGCCCGGGGTCATCCAGCCAAGCGTCCCATCTGGGACTCATGAACACCTTGAGTTCTCTAAGGCAAAACCAGCCCAGTCTTTTGTCTGTCCGTCACCAGAGTCAGGTTTAAGGGTCTCTCTCTACCCACTGTCATCTTTGTGGCCTCTTCTAAGACCTCTCCACATTTTCTCCTGAGACCTGGCCCCACATAAGCATCCACTTGGTCTCAGGAAAGGGCAGGGCTGGGCAGCCAGCCTGTTTTTGTGGCTCCCCTGCTGATTTACACAGGAGGGCCCTCCACTCACTCGGTCTCAATTTCCTCAGGGGAAAAGTGGAAAATGCACCCTCTCTTATGTCTCCCCCGAATGATTTCTCTAATTCCTTGGTCAAACAAATCCTCCCTGACCCCAAGGTCCTGTCCCTGTGGTGATCTCTCCCCTGGTGTTTCTCTTTTATAAGTAGAGGCCCTACCATTGGGATCCTGGGGTCTGTCCAAAGTGGAGCCTGGTCATGCCTCACTGCCCTCTGAACTGCACCCAGTTCCTGCTCCTCCTCACTCCCCAGGCTGCCTTTCCCCAGTTCCTGGCTTGGGGGGGGGGGGGGGAAGCAGAATGTCACCTGAGCTACCGAGAGGAAAGAGCCTTTTGATCACAAGGAAGCCAAGAAGAGAAAATTGTTGGCCAACAAAATGGTGGGGCCAGTGATTTGTTTAATGACACTCACCCCTACCTCAGCTCTCATTGCGCCCCTAGGGATGCCCAATCTGGGGTCCTGCCATCCCCTGATGCTCAGAGTCCCAATTGATTCTGTTCTCCAGACTCTTTCCATCCCTAAATTTCCTCCATAAAATCTTACCAGTCCCATCCCATTCTCTCAGTTTCCTCATCAAGGGAGTGGATCATCCAGGTTCCTTCTAACTCTAAATCACGTATTCCTAACTTGAGAAGCGTGAACTTGGTTGCTTTAAAAAATGTAAATAGTAGTATTGCAACATAATTGGTTTTCCTTTGAGATCCTATATGTTTTAAAAATACTATTCTGAGAAAAGGTCCAGAGGTTTTATCAGACTGCCCAAGGGCTCCAGGACCCTAAAAAAGTAAAGAATCCCTTTCTCTAAACAGTTCGATCCCTTTTATAACCAAAGAACTTTCTTCTAACGATCTTGAAAATAGAGGATATAATTGGGAAACAGAGTTTCAGAGAGTTTAAGTGATTTGTCCAAAATCTGAATTCGAGTCACTGACCTCTGAGCTCACTGGTCAATCCATTGAATTACAATGCCTTAACAATCAATATTTTTTTCTCCAAGCCTGTGATTTCCTCTGTATTTTGTTGTTATTCAGTCTTTCCAGCTGTGTCCAACTCTTCATGGCCCCATTTGGGGTCTTCTTGGCAGAGATATTGGAGTGGCTTTCCATTTCCTTCTCCAACTCATTTTACAGATGAGGAAACTGAAGTAAACAGGGTTGAGTGACCTGCCCAGGGTCACATAGCTAAAAGTGTCTGAGGCCAGATTTGAACTCAGGAAGAGGAGTCTTCCTGACTTCAAGTCTGGTGCTCTATGTGCTATGAAGCCACCTAGCTGCCCTTCATCTGCATCAGGGACCTCCCAATAAAGCCCTACCACCAGAGATCATCAATTGTCCTGCAAATTATAATGTTAATTGCCTGGGACACTGAAAAGTTAAATGAGCTTTTCCAAGATTACACAAACTGTGTGCTTAAAGGTGGGATTTGAACTCACATCTTACCAATGCAGAAGCCAATTCTATATACACGAGGTCAGGTTGTCTCTTAGGACACCATCACCATCACCATCATCACCATCACCATCACCATCACCATCATCAGCACCACCATCATCACCATCACCATGACCATCATCACCACCACCACCACCATCATCATCATCATGATGACCTACATTTATACAAATTCTTTAAGATTCACAGAGCTCCTTCCTCATCACAACCTATAATATAGAGGGCAACTTTTATGACTCCATTTTACAAAAGAACAAACAGGCTGAAAGAGTCTCACAATTGCCCCAGGTTTCCTGTCTTCAATCTCATCATTCTTTCCACCACACTATGAGGTCTGTCCTATGAGTCTGTGGTCTGAAAGTCCCTTCCAACTCTGGCAATCTATGATTATATGAACACTTTGGATCTCACTGACCACAGGACTAATTTCATTGGCCAGCCATATAGTCTCTTCTCCTGACAACAGAAGTAAGAGTAGGAGGAGCCCTAAATTCCTGAATCTCATTCAATTCATTTCATTAGAGAAGGGAATAAGCATTTTTCATGCCTCCTATATGCTAGGCACTGTGCTAAGCACTTTATTGACATTATCTCATTTGATCAAACTTCTGTGCTTGGCATTTAAAGCCCTTCACAGTCTGACCCCAGCCCTTTTTTCCACACCATTCACACATCACTTCCCATCTGCATTCTATGTTCCAATCCAATGGCCGACTGACCAGTCCCCATATGCCTCATACTCAGGATGCTTCTCTCCCTGCCTCCCCTGCTCCAATCCCTCCCGTTCCTCAAAGCCCAGCTTAGGTTTCCCCTTCTCTGGGCAGCTTTTTTGGGTCCCTCCCAGCTACCCATGCTTTATTCTGCTCCAAATTACAACTGCTTTCTCTACATTTTGTATATAATTCTCCAGTATCTCTAATGTTTCTTGCATCCTACCTCTACCCCACAAGAAGAATGAAGGTTCCTTAAGGGTTCATTTTGTTCTTGTCTTTGTTACCATGTTAGGAGCTTAAGAACTGCTTGTTGAATAGGATTGAGACATGCCCCTGAGAAATACAAGGTATCCCAAAAGTCTGAGTGGTATTTGAAGCTTTAATAGCAGCGGTTCTCAACCTGTGGGTTATGTTCAATTTAAATACATCCTGCATATCAGATGGATTCATAACAGTAGCAAAATTACAGATATGAAGTAGCAACGAAAATAATTTTATGATTGGGGGTCACCACAACATGAGGAATGGTATTAAAGGGTCATGGCATTAGGAAGGTTGGGAACCACTGGCTTATACTGAGACTTTTGGATGACCCTGTATAAGATGTCTGTATCCCCAAGGAGCTTTATATTCCCTTTCAAAGACACAGACCTATGAACTAGAAATATTAGAGGGCAGAGACTAGATTATGTTTTTGAGGCCTCTTTTTCTCCTCCTCCCCCACCCCACTACCCTATAAGCAGCATGGTATAGTAGATAGGGAGCTGAGTTTGGAAGATCTGGGTTCAAATCTGCCTCCAGAGCTTAACAAGCTGTGTGATCCTGGGTAAGTCACTGAAAATCTCAGCACCCCACCCTAGGACTTCAAGTAAGATCTTAGATTTTGAGCTGGATGGAACTTCAAAAGGCATCTCATCAAACTGCCTCACTTTACAGATGGAGAAACTGAGGCAGAAGTTAAGTGACTTGCCTAAGGTCATACAGATGATTGTGCCTTAGGGGTAGAGCCAGGGTTCAATCTCAGGGCCTCTTGGCTAAGAATCTGAGGTCACCAGTGGTTATGCATCAGTACTGGCAGGTGGTAGAGGGAATTTTCAAAGTGGAAATTCTTTGTCCTAGACAAATAACAGATTCTTCACACTATAAGATCTCAGAAGAGAAAGTTGGGGGTGGGGAATCCTTTTCATCTAGCTGGCCTCAGTTTTGTCATCTGTTAAATCAGACTAGATGGTGTCTCAGTACTTTTGTGAGTCTAACAGTCTGTGAGTACCTGTTCCTAGCCTCTTATGGAGGCCTCTTATAGACAGGTGCATCAAGTAACTGGGGTAAGACTCATGAAAAATAGGCCTTGAGCTGGGCTTTGAAGGGTGGGCAAGATCCAGTCACAAGGAACGGGGAAGGGATTCTGATAGCAAAGCACAGCTTGGAGGTAGCCGTGAATATTTGGTGTAGGGAAGAGTAGAGATAGGATAAAACAAAGAGACTGGATTTGCTGGAGAGGAGGGTTAGGATCAGAGAAAAGTGGGGAAATTTCCCAGGTTGCACATGGAAGGATTATGGAGGTATTCAAATGCCACACTGAGTAATGGTTTAGATTTCCTCTTGAGGCCACTGGGTTTTGAACCAAGAGGCTCTGAGCTCAAAACTCAACTCTGTCAGTTACTCCCTGTATAATCTTGGACAAATCACTTGACCTCTCAACCTTGGTTTCTTCATCTGTCAAATGAGGGAGTTTGACAAGAGGGCTTCCAAAGTCCCTTCCAGCACTAAATGCCTCTGATCCTATGATCCTGTAGGCAATGGGGAAACCATCGAAGGGAGTTGTGTCAGTGTGCTGGGTGGATTTGAAAAGGAGGAAAGAGAAAGGAGGCAGCAACGCTAAATAGGGAGTCATTGTGACAGTCCATCTAGGAGACCTTCGAAGTCCTCTCACATGCTGGCATGGCCCAAATTGAATATTACCACCATTACTCGAAAGTTCTTTTAAGTTCTTGTGGCCGTTACAGCTCTTTTGGATGACGTTGATGTCACCATCCTTTTCAAAGTAACAAAATCATGTATTTTTTGGTTTGTTTGGGAGTTTTCTCTTTTTTAATTGTATTTTCTCTTTTTCAATCAGCAAAAATCCACCTTCTCTTCTTTCCACCCCAGCTGAGAATCAAGGGAAAACAAAAGCCCTGTTACAAACACGGATGATCGCATTGTCTACGTAATAATTTCTGAAAGGACATTGTATCGGTGATATCTGCTCTGTGGGTTTTGCACACACCTTTTTTCTCTCCATTTGGTCTCCCTTCATTAGCGTGTGGGCTCCCTGAGGACAAGGACGATCTTTGCTTTTTTGTTTGTTTGTTTTTGTATTCCTATCGCTGGAAACTGTCCAGATGTGTAGGAAGAGGTTGGATTGGCTGATTGAGTGTTGGGGAGGTGACAATGAAGGTGTGTTTTGCTTTTAATTTTAAATCTTTCACCCAAACCAATACTGATGTATAAATGTCCATATGCCAATTGACTAGATATCCTCTCCATGTCCTGATGGTACCAACTATACAGGAGCACATACACACACACACACACACACACACACACAAAGTGAGGGTTTAATACAATATGCTGATAGAGATGCCTTTCTAGGACATTCTTATTCAGGGCATGTCTGTGCCAATGGACTGTACCCTCCCAACCATGTGCAGAAATGGCATTTCTGAGACTCAGGATATTATCAGAAGCATTCACACATAGCCATTGGAATCTAATGATGTGGCAAAGGTCCTTCAGCTCACAGGTTCATGTGTTATTAAACAGTAAACATCCCGGGGTGTGTAAATCTAACCCAATTTATTCCCATCGAGTCTACTATGGTAGATGCAAAGAAAGTCTAAGACACCTTTCAGGAGTTCACAGTCTTACTGAGAAAATTAATCAAACAGCAAGGAATTATTAAGCATTCACAATGTATTAGGCATAATGTTGATCACCAGGTGTAAAAACAAAAGCAAAACCAGTTCCTGTCCTCAAGGAGCTTACAATCTAATGGGGAAGTCATATATAAAAGTTAGTATATACAATATATGCACAAATTAGATGAAAGGCAGCCTTAGAGAAGAAAGCACTACTAGTTGGGGGAGTAGGGAAGATAGAAAAGGCCTCCTGCAGAAAGGAAGGAAGGAAGGAAGGAAGGAAGGAAGGAAGGAAGGAAGGAAGGAAGGAAAGAAGGGAGGAAGGAAGGAAGGAAGGAAGGAAGGAAGGAAGGAAGGAAGGAAGGAAGGAAGAAAGGAAAGAAGGAAGGAAGGAGGGAGGGAGGGAGGGAAGGAGAGAGTGAAGGAAGGAAGGGAAGAAGGAACGGAGGGAGGGAGGGAAGGAGGGAAGGAGGAAAGAAGGAAAGAAGGAAATATGCATTTATTAAGCACCTGCTCTATAATAAACATTGTGATAAGTACTTTACAAATAGGATCTCATTTGATCCTCATAACAATTATAGGAGGCAGGCACTATTATTATCCCCATTTATAAGTGAGGGAAATAAGCAAACAGAGGGTAGGTGACTTATCCAGGATCACGCAGCTGGTTCATGTCTGAGACTGGATTTGAACTCGGGTCTTTCTGATGACAAGACCAGTGTTCTAGTCATTCCATCCCCTAGTTGCCTAGATGAGACATAAAACCATGAAAAATTATTCAACAGGAGAACTTATTCAATAGAAGAAAGGGATGCAGAGTCATCAGATGCTCCATTGCCAAATGGCCAATTTAAGCAGGATGTGGATAAGGGTTTAAGGAAGAGAGAAATCCCCCTAAAATAGCACAGTCACAAAAGCCTTCACAGAGGACAAAGGATTTGAACTGGCTCTGGAAAGACCAGCAGAGAGGGAGGAAGGGTATTCTAGGCAAAGTCCCAAGAAAAGCCATCCTGTGTATTATTAAGTGTGTGTTTGGACGGAGTCCCCGGTAGGAGCTCAGCCCAGCTCCCGTGGAGAGCCCTGGAAATGTCAGGTCCTGCAGGACAAGGCTGAGGGGCTCCTGTCTATCTGTGGGCTCCAGATATCTCAGTCATGGGCCAGCTTGCCAGGATGAAATGCAGCAGCTAGATGATGCAAGTGAAAGAGAATCAACCAGCATGTATTAAATGCCTACTGTATGCTTCATGCTGTGCTAAGTGCTGGGCAGGGATCTGGATTTGGAGTCAGGAAGGGCTGAATTAAAACACTGCCTCTGATGCTTGCTAGCAGTGTGACCCAGAGCGAGTCACCTAACCTCTCTGGGCCTCAGTTTCCTCATCTGTAAAATAAGGATAATAATAGCATCTGTCTCACAGGGATGCTGGGAGGAACAAAGGATAATGATAATATGTGTAGAAAGCTTTGCAAACCTTACAATGTCATGTAAATGTCAGATATTATCATTCTTTCCTGACATTTCTAAATCCAACCAATTTAGAGATGTCATGCTTATTCTCCCTGGAAGAATGGGAAGCCTGTTATCCCTAAAGAACCAAGCCAACATCCCAGAGCTTAATGGAGCATGGACACTGAGAGGATGGGATATTTAAGGACCAGAATTCTACCTTTCCCTACAGAATCAACCTGCCAGGATCAGACCCCACATGGAGAGTTGTGTGGACTCCTTGAAAAAACTTTGATAAGCTGAGGCAGTGTGCCTTAGTGAAGAGAGCTGGCCTCAAAGTCAGGAAGACCCCAGGTTCAAATCCTGCTTGTGACATGTCCCAGCTATGTGACATAGGAAAGTCATTTTGTTTCTGTCCACTGACCATGCATTTGTCTAAAACTCTAAGGGACAGAGCAGAAGCTAATTTGAGTGGACAGACAGAGTTACTTTGCAAGATTCATCTTCTCCAATGGAATCAGAGGTCTTGTCCAAAAACTTATAAGCTGCAGAGTGTCAGGAAGAAGGTGTCTAGAAGGATGAAGGACATCTGGTCCATGCCATAGATGGAAATTGGAGAGAGTCAGCCTAGAAAAGAGAAGCCTCAATGAAGGTTCCATTCAAGTCTCTCCTTTTCTCCTGCAACTTCTTGGATAAAGTACATATCTTCCCTTGTCTCAGTTTCTGCACCTTTAAAATTGGGATTAGGGAAGAGAAGCCAAGAGTGGCCACTAGGTGCATACAGCTCCCCTGGCCTGGAGGCAGGAAGAGTCATCTTCCTGAGTTCAAATCCAGCCTCAGACACTTCCTAGCTGTGTGACCCTGGGCAAGTCACTTAACCCTGTTTGCCTTGGTTTCCTCATCTGTAAAATGAGCTGGAGAAGGAACTAGTGAATTACTTCAGTATCTTTGCCAAGAAAATCCCCAAAGGGTTACAACTTAAAAAATGACTAAACAACAATCTCCAAAGTCTCTTCCATGTCTAAATTCTAATTCTTAGAATTGTCAATTGGGCAAGAGGGGAACAGGGATGAGGGAGGGGAACAGGAAGGGCCATCAGTGGCACTAGTGTAAAGACAAGCATGAGGAGCAGACCTGTGATTTCATGGATATAAAGGACTCCCCAGGTGAGGAAGCTTCTTTTCTCAATTCAAGACAGCATTTTTCTGCAACCTTTAGTCTTAGAAAGGTACCGAGATTAGGAAGAAGTCAAGTGACTGACTGAGGGTCACAGAATCAGTATGTGTCTGGAACAGGATTAGCACTCAGGTCTTTCTGGCTATCCACTGAGGCAGCAATAGGAAATGAGTTACTCCTCTTAGGTGGCATATTTTAACAATGGTAATGCAAAAAAAGCACAACAATCTCATGAGGGAAACATTTCTTTTTGGTGGATGTTTTGGCACAGTTCTGATCACACTCATTTGCTGTCTTTCTTTGAATTGAGTGGCTCACGAAGCTGGGAGAAGGTCTTTTCCAGCTGTCTACATCCAGGGCAATGCCTAGGAGGAGAACTGAGTGACAAAAAGTCCGAAAGGGAAATATTCAGGGTTGTTCCTGAACAACCATGAAGTCCAGTTGTCAACTCCAGAGAAAAGGAGGTTTCCTTGGGGCAGCTCTAGGTGGCATAGTAAATAGAGCACCAGCCCTGGAGTCAGGAGGACCTGAGTTCAAATATGATCTCAGACACTTAACACTTACTAGCCATGTGACCTTGGGCAAGTCACTTAACCCCAATTGCCCTGCCTTCCCTCCTCCAAAAAAAAAAAAAGTGGGTTTCCTGAAAGATGAGCTTACCTCTGATCTCTCTGAAAGCCAGAGGAAGTCAGCCAGTAAGTCAAAAAGCATTTATTAAATACTTATTGTATACCAGGTACCATACTATGTGCTAGGGGCACAAAGAAAGGCAAATCCAGTCCCAGCTCTCAAGGAGTTCTCATTCTAATGGAGAAGACAGCACACATACATCCACAGAGGGAAGGTAATTTCAAAGAGAAGGCATTGAGGTCGGGGGGAACTGGGGAGAAGGTGGGTTTTGAGCTGAGTTTTGAAGGAAGTCAGAGAAGCCAAGAGGAGGAGGGGAAAAAGGAGATTATTCCGCACCTGGGGGACGCCCAGTATAAAGATATGAAACTGAAAGGTAGAATGTCACATTCAAGGAACAATGAGTATGTGGTGGGGAATAAAGTATAGGAAGGCTGGAAACATGAGGGGGGCAGGCTGTGAAGGGCTTCCAAAGTCAAACAGTATTTTGTTTGATTCTGGAGGTAATAGGAGACCCCTGGAGTTTAATGAATCACAGAACAACATGGTCAGAAAGAGTGTAAAAAGGAAGTAGAGGAGGCTCTCAGGGGTGACTCAGTGGATTAAGGGACAGACATGGTCCCCAAGCTGCTCATCAGTGGGAAGGCCTCTTGGGTGATTGAACTATACTAATCATGCGGGCACTGGTTGCCCTTGGGCCCTCTCTTCACTTGCCTCGTCCTCACCTTCCTCATTCTGGCTCCATGATGATGGGGATCTGGCCTTTGCCCAAACCATCCCCCCAAAGGGCTCCCAGAGATCCCCTTCAGGCAGGGCTAAGCTGGTCACAGTCAGTGGGATATGGCAGGAACCACTTCCCAGGCAGGGCTGCCAATGATACAGTGGAATGGCAGCCAGAGCCTCATGGCTGGGAGCCCAATGTGAGGATTTCAGGATAATATTCCAGGCAGAAAAGAAATAAATGATCCACCTCTGATGCCTTCAGCCAAGTACCACAGAAGCCAACCAGGCAGCCACCCACCAGAACCTTCCCCATCACAAAACCAAAACAACGGATGAATTTATACAATACTTTAAAGTATACAAAATGTCTTACATATATCTCACTGGATCCAGGAAACAATCCTGTGAATGAGGTGCTATTACTGTTCCCATTTTATGGACAAAAAAAAATGAGTCTAAGAAGTTCGCTGACCTGTCGAGCACCACACAATTATTATGTGCCCCAGGGTGGGGGGATACTCCTCCTACCCTCGAAGATTGGCCACCCATTTGTAACTTAGAAGGTCTTAGAGAGTCACCCGCCCCCAGAGAGGTGAAGTCCCCTGCCCATGGTTACACAGAATGTGCCAAGGAGATTTGAATTCAGTCTTCTTAAAACTAAGCTGCCCATGAGTTCTATAACATATGTAAGGCGCTGGGAACATTAATGCAGAAGTGACCTAGTCCCTGGCCTGAAGTAGCCAGATGTCACCCAGGCTAACGAGGGGCCAAGTCAGGACTTGAAGCGAGTCCGATGTTCTTTCTGCTCCATCACAGCGATCTCCCCTCGGGACCTCAGAGGTGCCGCTTGCTACATGTTCCTGAAAACAGGAGCACCTGCTGATTGATTGTTTACATTCAGCAGTGAGAAGCTCTGGGGCCTCTGGGGGCAACTCTCAACGAGCTAAAACTTACCAAATGTTTGGTAAAGAGAACAGAGAATGTCTGACAAAAGTATCAGCTCTTCTCAGGACAGGGAAGGAGGCTGGCACCGTTTGCGCTCCACATGAGGTTGGAAGCTGGAAGGAAGATGAGTTTACCTAGTTCAAACCCTCGCTTTACAGATGAGGAAACTGAGGCCTGAGAAATATATTAGTTTGGTCAAGACCACTGACCTCCCAAAGTTGTTGTGAGCATCAAATGAGACAATGTTTTTAGGTTATATAACCTGGCCATGGTTACAGAGCTAGTTATCAGAGCAGCACTGAGACTCAAGGATTTCTGATTTTAAGGCCAGATTTCTATTCACAAAACCACAATGACTCTTTGTAGTGGGTTGTTCTGAGTTCTAGTGCCTCTCCTCTCATATACGTGATCCCTAAATGAAATGTCTGCTGTAATTCAATTTGGAAACTCAAAAAGCATGTCAGCTGCTGAAATCTGCTGTCCAGTTGTGCTGATGATTAAGAAAAGAAAATTGTCAAGTGGCAAAGTATGTCCAAATGTTGGACCAAATTCTACAATGAGAGGCAGGATGCCAGAGAGCTTACACAAAGTGGAAGATGAAGACATTCATTCCCCCAGTCTTCACTGAGCACCTACTCTATGCAATAAATTTTCTAAATTCAAGCCCTAGAACATTACAATATTTCCTCAATGATATCTATGACGATTCAAAAAGAGGTCAGCCTAACAATTCACAGAAGACAAACAAAGTGGATGAAAAATGCTGATCAGTCGGGGTAAGACATGCAGTTGCCTGGGCAGGGAATTGAGTTTATAAGACTGAAGTCTATAACTCTGAAGTTTACAAAACATTTTTTGTGTGTTTTTTTCAGAGCTCTGGCACTCTATCCACTACACTATTTAGTGGTCTCAAGTTGAAGATGAGTTACCCATTTGTACTGCCAAAGGGATTGTTCATACCAGGAGTACATCAAGATGAAATCCTAGGTCCAGATGAAAACAATCTAAAATTCCTCATCTTTGCCTAAGGTTTCACTGTTTACACAGCAGAATCATAGAATCTTAATTTTAGAAGGGACTCCAGAGGGTCATGTGCTCCAACCCATAACTGGTCAAGAGTTCCCACAACTATACATTTCCTAAATGGTCATACACATTCTGATGGGAGACCTGAAGTGAGAGGTGATGCCCTGCTCACCCCAAAGCAGCCCATTCCACCTGAGGATAACTCACATTATCAGGAAGTTTTTCATTACATCAAACTCTTTTATATTCTATATCTCATTTGGTCCTCATAAAAATGGTGCAGAGGAGAAAGAATAGGCATTTTACCTCTATATTTGAGACTCAGAGAAGAAGGAAAGAAATAAGGAAGGAATGAAGGAAGGAAGGAAGGAAGAATGGAAGGAAGGAGGGAAGGAAGGAGGGAAGGAAAGAAGGAAGGAAGGAAGGAAGGAAGGAAGGAAGGAAGGAAGGAAGGAAGGAAGGAAAGGAAGGAAGGAAAAAAGGAAGGAAGGAAAAAAGGAAGGAAGGATGGATGGAAGAAAATAAGTATTTATTATATGCCAGGCATTGTACTAAGCATTTTACAATTATTATCTCATTTGAACCTCACAACAGCCATGTGAGATGGGTATGATCTCCATTTTAGAAATTTTAAAAACCCAGACAAATGGGGATTAAGTGATTTGCCCAGGGTAATACAGCCAGAAAGTGTGTGAGGCTGAATTTGAACTCAGATCATCCTGACTCTTCATCCACTTCCTGGCACTATCCACTCTGCTTTTCAAGAGGAGATGAGGGAGAGTCAAGCCCTGGTCCCAGATAGCAAGAGACAAAGCCAGGATTGGAACCCAGGTCCTGCATTTGCAAATTGAGAGCTCTTTCTCCTTCTCCAATCCTTCAAGTCTCTGTGATTCCCTCTGTGCAGACAATCCCTTCACCAGAACAGGCTGCAATTTCTCTGTGACTTAGGAGGATAATTAGACCATAGATCTAAAGTTGGAAGGGATCTTTAAGGGATCTTGTCCATCTTCCTCAAATTACAGTTGAGGGAACTGAGGAACAGACTAAACAGGAGTGACAGAATCCTGATTTGAAACCAAGACCTCTGCTTCTAAATCCGTTGCTCCTTCCACAGTACTATGCAGGGAATGTTGCAGCCAACCTGGTGCTGAGCCTTTCGACATTTAGCTAAGCTGGTGCTTAGATCAACTGGCTTTCTTTGTATCCCCAACTCTTAACCTGGCACACAGTAGGCACTTCAGTGGGCTTGACTAGACTCAGATGGCAGAATTACAGCCTATTGCTAGGTCTGTTGTCAAAGCTTCTCCAGTTTTTGACAACCTACCAAGGCTTGTATTTTTCTGGTAGAACCCTCAAGAATCTAGAGTTACTCCATGCCATGATGAGACATCAGAATGAGGCTTTAGTGGGGCCAGCCTTTTCTATGACATCACGAAATACCTCTAAGCTTGTTTTTAGATTCACAGACTCATGGATCTAGAACAGGATGGAAATTCAGAGTTCATCTAGTCCAGCCCCTTGATTTTACAGATGAGGAAACTGAGGCTCGGAGAAGCCAGCTTTTGAAAGGATGCCTTGTAAACTTTTAGTAAACTCATAAGTGATATTTGGGTTATCAAGTGTTTTCAATTATTCATGTTCTTTCCTCCCACCAGGAAATGGAACTGGAAGTCAAAATTCAAACTTAGGTCCAATGTCTACAAGTCCAAGCCTCTCCCCCAGCCTCACTGCCCCTGCTCAACTCAGCATAAACACTCGTGGATGTTCCCCTCTGGTGACACACAGCCTTGATCAAATATCCAACAGCCAGACCAATGAGGAATGCCCCACCTTTGCCCAGGCTCTGCCAGTGCCTGGCATGCCCTCTCTTTTCTACCTGTCCAGATCCCCACTCCACAGCTGTCTTATATTTACTTCTCTGTGTAAGCTTTTTGAGGGTCAAGATTGTTGACTTTTGTCTCTCTAGCTCCAAGTCTAACACAGTGGATCGTAGACTTACACCTAACCCTCTCATTTTACCGATGAAAACAGAGGTCTGCAGAAGCTTAAAAGGCTTTGCCAAGGGCCACATGGCTGATAGGAGTCTGAGACAAGATCTGAACCCCGGCCTTCCTATCTTCAGGGTCAGCACTCTATCCAGACACAGCTGCCTCTCTAACACACAGTAATTTAATAAATGCTTGTTGAACTAAGTCAAATTGAATTGAACTGAATAAACCTCCATTATTTGATTTGAGATGGCATTAGGAAATTTTTCAAAGGGGGAAGGGGGGGCTTGTAGATTTTTCCTACCTAATTACCCTTGCTTCACTTAGTATTAAAATCTTCCTGCATTCCCTGAGCTGATTTGCGTGTGAGGAGAGCTCCAGGAGGAGATGGGAGGCAAGCAGCTCAGAATTTTCATTTGTCCATGGAGGATCCTCCAAGCAGACAGTCAACATGTGGTTAATGGAAAAGTGACAATACAATGTACGGATACACACCCTACTGGGTGAGAGTCGGGCATGGGAGGAAGCTGCATTAACGCTGTCAGGACACTTGGGCACCATTTGGAAGATGGCTGTCTCTGGGTAAGTGAGCCCGCTGTGCAGCGAGCTCCTTGGATGGTCCCCTGTGGTTATCGTGCCATGCTGCACCATAAGTGAAAGAGGCTTCTGAGAAGTAGGGTGCTGGCTGCCTAGAGAGGCAGCAGGGGGTGTGGCAGGTAGAGTGTGGGGCCTTGAGTCAACAAGATCTGAGTGCAAATCCAGCCTCAAACATTCACTCGCTGTGTGACCCTGGGCGAGCCATTTCTTCTTTATTTGATTCCGTTTCCCCAATTATAAAATGAGGGTAATAGTAGCACCTGCCTTGCAAAGTCATTGTCAGGAACAAATGAAATAATATCAGTAAAAACCAAAGTGCCTAGCACGGTGTCTGGCACATAGTAGGTCCAGATAAATGCCGGTTTCCCCTCCTCATCCTCTTCTTTCCGCCCCTTCACTGGCCCCCCACTGTGCCGAAAGATTACTGAGGAAACTAGGCGAGTCTGTTTTAGATGTCATTGGTGTGGTGACAATGGCGAGCGCTTACACAGAGCTTCCAGTCTTGCAAAAGGCTCTGCGGGAGCCCCTCCCTCACTTTACACATGAGGAGACGGGGGCCTAGAGGGGGAAGGGGCTTCTGCAGAGCCCTTCAAGGCCCTGAGGGCACTGGGAGGCCACCCTTTTAAAAATTCAAACCCCAGAACCGTGATTTCAATTGGTATATGGAATTCTCAGTAAGGAACATCTCCTTTTATCAGTGTGTTTCAACACTTTCTCTACTTTCCAACATAGAGGGAGGGGA
>CM053585.1:30463440-30527421 GCA_028646515.1 Pseudochirops corinnae | reverse complement strand
CTAGCATGATTCTGGATATATAAACAGGTATTCAATAAATGAATTCAATTGAGATGCCACTTACAGCTACATTTCAAAAGAAAAAATTACTGGGAAAGGTAGTAGGGATAATATGGGCCGCTAGGTGGCACCATAGAGCACAGAGTGCTGGGCCCAGAATCAGGAAGACTCATCTCCCTGAGTTCAAATGTGACTTACTAGCTGTGTGACCCTGGGCAAGTCACCTCACCCCTGTTTGCCTTAGTTTCCTCATCTGTCAAATGAACTGGAGAAGGAAATGGCAAACCACTCCAGTATTTTTGCCAAGAAAACCCCAGATGGGGTCATGGAGAGCTGGATGTGACTGAAAAACAACTGAGATTTCAATGTCGAGTGATTTCATTGATATAGGGAGCTCTCTCTTTACTTATGCAGATTGAGGCCTTCTCTGAAATTCTCATTAGAGAATTTCCTAGGGCATTGAGTGACTCGTTCAGGGTCACACAGCCACTATGTGCCAGAAGCAGGCAAAGTAGACAACATAATTCTTCTTCATCAGAAGACCCTTAGCAGTCACAAAGCACTGTCAGGATTCGGAACTCAGGGCTCCTCATCTGGTTCTCCCTCTTTTTTCAGGCAGTGGGAAGAACTGTGGGCTTAATCAGAAGATCTGGGTTTGAAACCTGACTCTGACACTTAAACAGCTTGTGTGACCTTGGTGAATCATGCCATCGCTCGAGGCTTCAGATTGCTCATCCATAAAATGAGAGGCTGGACTGGGTGATTTGTAAGGTTTCCTCCAGCCTTAAATCTGAGGACCATCTTAAGGTGGAGGGGTGATCAGTTTCACGGAGGGAGAATTCCGCCATCCTCTGCTGGCCGTCCAGATGGATCTCCAAGCATCAAAACAAACTTTCCTATCATTTCCACTAGCTTGACCCCAGGGAAGGGGCCAAGGGAGAAAGGAAGTTAAGAGGCTTCCAGGACTCTCCCCTGGCTGCATTATCTTTTGTGTCATGGGAAAAAAAACAAAATTATCCTGAGGCTTAAAAAAAGCTACGAAATTCAATTAAATTCAGCACACATTTATTGAGTGCCTACTGTGTGCAAGGTTCTAGGATACTGACTTTATACTGAAGGGAGGAAACAACGTGTACTCAGATAAGTATGTACAAAATGTATAAAGAGTAAGTATAATGTAATTTTAGGTTGAAGGGGAATGCACCTGCAACTTGGGGGGAAAGGATGGGAACTAAGCAAGGATTCCCATAGGAGATAGCCCCTGAACTGTATTTTGAATGCAGCTGAGGATTCTATGAGCTGGAAGAGAAGGGATTTGGAGGGACTGGGATATTATTCCAGGCATGGGAGACAGACTACATAAGTATAAAGGCAGGAGATAGAATGCCACATAGAGGGAACAGCTAATGGGCGGGTTTGGCTGACACATAGTAGAGTATGTTCTGGGAATAATATGTGATCAGTCTGGAAAGAGGGTTTGGAACTAGACTGTGAAGGGCTTTAAATGTCAGATGGAAGAGTTTTGTCCTCAAGGAAATAAGGAACCACTCGAGTTTCTTGAGCCTGGGGAGTTCATGGTCAGACCTGGGCTTTAGGAATATTAATATGGCAGCTGTGTGGAGGATGGATTGGAAAAGGTAGAAACCAGAGGCAGGAAGACCACTTACAGAATTATTACAATAGACCAGGCAGAAAATGAAGCCAAGAGAAGGGCACAAATTCAAGAGATGATTCTGCAGAGGGAGAAAAGACAGGATTGGCAACTCATTAGTTCTGTGGGATGAGGGAGAGGGAGAATCAAGGTTTTGAAAGATGGCTGATCAATCAATCACTCAATAAACATTTATTAAGCACCCACTATGGACCCAGCTCTGGAAACAAGACTATAATAAACAGTATCAATTGCGATAGAGATTACATTTCTAGACGATGTTAGTAATAAGAGGTTTGGGGTAAAAAAGTGTGTTGGGAGGGGCAGTTAGGTGGCACAGTGAATAGAGCACCGGCCCTGGAGTCAAATCCGACCTCAGACACTTAACACTTATTAGCCGTGTGACCTTGGGCAAGTCACTTAACCTCAATTGTCCTGCCTTCCCCCCCCCCAAAAAAAAGCAAAAAAGAAGTATGTTGGGGACTACTGGGGGCTGTGGGGGATGAATTCTGTTTTGGACAGGTTGAATTAAACAGGTTAGTTGATAGGGCATTATGCTTGGAGTCAGGAAGACCTCAGACACTTACTAGCCGAGTGAACCTAGGAAAGTCACTTAACCTCAGTCTGCCTCAGTCTTCTCCTCTGTAAAATGGGGATAATAATAACACCTACCTCCCAGGCTTATTGTGGGGATCACATGAGAGATGATATATGCCACTGTGCATATCTTAAAGCAGTCAGGGGGGCCTGGAGTCAGGAAGACCCAAATTCAAATCTGGCCTCAGATACTTACTGTGTGACCCTGGGCAAGTCACCTCAGTTTCCTCATCTGTAAAATGGAAGTAATAATAACCCCCGCCTCCCAGTGTCCTTGTGAGGATCAAACAAGCTAATACATGGAAAGTGCTTTGCAGACTTTAAAGCCCTATATAAATGCTAATGGCTATAATTGCTATTAAAGCAGTATGCCAATGTTAGCTGTTACTGTTGTGGTCACTATTTGGGACAGCCAGACGTTGATGCTCATCAGACAGTAGTAGGCATTAGTTATCAAGAGTACAACTGACCCAAGAGATCTGTGGGTCTGACTCTTCCAGGTCCTCAGCCAGGCCCCCAGAATCATCCATGGCTGGTGGAGGAGGCAAGCATAGACCTCCTTGCTGTGGGAACCCCTCTTCCCCCTGGGGCACGTGTCTCCTCTCCTTCCTCTCTTAGGAACACTCTCCGGTGGGAGGCTCTCCCCTCAGCAGGGCAGATAGCGCTATCCTCCCCAGGGGATGGGGCGGCCTTCCTCCCGAGTCCCGTGGCAGGGGCACCAGGGATACCAGGTCTGGCTGATCTTGAAAGGGTCTGCCCTTGACTGTCTGGTGTTTTCACTCATTCTTTGCCTACCGCCTGCTTGTATTTCAGCACAGCCACTTATGTTCTGATATGTTCTCTGCTTCTCTGCTTTTGTTTGTGAGGGATGGGACTCTTGTTCTGCCTCTCAAATTCTTCCAGTCTGTCTGTGTATTTAAAATGCTTATGTTCTTCTGTTCCCAGTTAATGAAGAGGAACTACATACATATGGCTTATTCTATACTGCAATGCACTCCTCTTTCTGGCCAGAACTAGGGTGGGTACAAGCAGCCTGGTGCCTCTAATTTTATTCAATTGGGAATATTTGGGCAAAGGATGCTTGTACTAAAGACCCCAAGTCCTGGCCCTCTGCTTTCAGCCCCAAACTCTCCAATTTAATATCCCCCAAGTATGGCAGGAGCAGCTGGGGGTCACGATGGACATCACCCAAGGAGGCTTCTTTTGCTTCTGTTCACGTTCCAGGCCGAAGCACCATGGTCCAGCACTGGATAGTGATCTCACGTTCCCTTGTATCTCAATCAATCGAGTAATCAATCAGCTAAGAAGGATGTATTGAGCATCCCCCATATGCTCAGCATCCTCCCGCTATCAATGCCCCCACCTGTATTTCTGAGATGTCCTGTCACCACTGGCCCCCAACCAAAGCCATGCCAAAGAAAGCTGAAGGAAAGGAGAATCAAAAGAGCCTGGGATCTGGAGGGAAAGGGCTAGGGTCAAGGAGGTTGGACTTAATGGCCTTTAAGTTTCCTTCTACATCTAACATTGTAATCATGACCTCCTCCTCTGTACTGTAGGGGAAGTGTCTCGGCGTGTCAAGGGTGCACCTTTCTCTTTGGGATTAGAGATGGCAAGGCTGAATGCTGAGCAGTAAAATGGACTGTAAGGTAAGGGCAGCATCCTTGGGCTCACCCAAAGGAAGCACAGTGCATCATTCATTTAGAGCTGGAAGGAACCTTCCAAGGCATCTCATTTTTCATTTACAGATGAGGAAACGGAGGAGTGAAGTGACTTCCCCAAAGCCACATGGACAATTCCACTCAGATCCAGAACTTAAGCCCAGTTCCTGAGACCTCGGGACCTTTTCCACCACACCAAAAGCCCTTCCTACACTGCAGGGAAGGGCCAAAAAAAAAACCTATTAACCCATTGATTAATTTCTCCATTAAGGCCACTACTGATGGGGACGCATTCAATTTCACTACTTCATAGTGGAGCTGCAAACCATGAAGATATTCCCTCAATGCTGCCCTTAAATGTTAAAAGTGAGTTGGGAAACTGAGGCACAGGTAAAAAAAAAATAATAATAGTTTAAAGTTAAAGAACTCCAGGGTCTCAACTGTCTGACTCCACATCCTAAGTTATCAAGAGTACAACTGGCCCAGGAGATCTGTGGGTCTGACTCTTCCAGGTCCTCAGCCAGGCCCCCAGAATCATCCATGGCTGGTGGAGGAGGCAAGCATAGACCTCCTTGCTGTGGGAACCCCTCTTCCCCCTGGGGCATGTAGTCTCCTCTCCTTCCTCTCTTAGGAACACTCTCCGGTGGGAGGCTCTCCCCTCAGCAGGGCAGATAGCGCTATCCTCCCCAGCTCGAGGAGGAGGGTGGAGAGGGGACAGGGCTAGAAGTTTACATTCTGCTCCAGACCCAAAACTTCCGGAAATTGTTTTCTTAGACAAAATAGACTACAAGTAAGGAAGGGAAAGGGGTGGGACCACAGAAGCTCCCTTTATACAGCATCTCCATAACCCACCAAAGCCAAAGTATTATTCTCTTTTTTTTTGGAGGGGAGAAAGCAGGTTAATTGGGGTTAAGTGACTTGTCCAAGGTCACACAGTTAGTGTTAAGTATCTGAAGCCAAATTTGAACTCAGGTCCTCCTGACTCCAGGGCTGGTGCTCTATTCACTGCATCACCTAGCCAACCCTCAAAGTATTATTTCTAAAAAGAGTACTTCTTATCAGTACCAACCCCTACAAGTATCAAATAATCGACAAGCATTTATTAAATACCCACTGAGTACCAAACACTATGCTAAACACAAAGATAAAAAATCAAAGCTAACAGTCACCACCCACAATGAGCTTCCACTCTATTGAAAACCAAAGGAAGCTTTTCTCATCTTAAATCACCTTCTGTTTACTAATGTACACACTAGATCCATGTCTCTTAGAGAAGGGTAAGCTCCTTCAGGACAGATCCTGGGTTGATTTTTTGGTTTTGATTCCTTTGGACTTTCTCTCTCCAGCACTAAGCAGAGCACTTCATCTATAAGGAATCAGAACTGTACTTGTGGTTTCATTTTTGTAGGGAACTCCCCAATGAGGAAACTCCCTCTATCAATGCAAGTTGCCACATTCTCTGAAACTTCTAGTCTTCAAGAGTTACCTAGAACATTGAGAGATTAAGTGACTTGGTCAGGGTCACACAGTCAGCATACATCAGAGGTATGACTTGAACCCTGGTCTCCTGACTCTGAAGCCAACTATCTATCCACTAGGGCAAGCTACATTTACCTTGTACACAGCGGCTACCTTCCTTTTTCTCATCTCAAATAACTTTGTATTTATTTATCAAAGATTTTTGAAGGGGGAAATTTTATTGGAAAGATCCACCTAGGTTCAAATCCAGCCTCAGACACTTAACACAAAAACCAGCTATGTGACCTTAGGCAAGTCACTTAACCCCAACTTTTAAAAAATTTAAATAACTTAGCATTTTTCTGAGGACACTTTGTAGCATTCGAGGGTTCAATGGAGTTAGCCTCACACCATTTGTAAATTGGAGCCTTTGGAGAACCCTTTCATGGTAAGGGAATCCCTCTTCTATGTAAACACTCCATGAGCTCCATGACCCCAACAATGACTTTAGGTGAGAGTACGCCTTGACTTCTGAATCCGTTGGTGTTGAAGTTCAGCAATCGGTTGAACAAAGCTATCTCTGCTTTGACATTTTTGTAGGAGACGCTCTGTTGGAAGAGTGCTTTTAAGACTATGTATTGTACCACCAAGATAAATGCTTTTTAAAAAAATCAATGAATAATAACCAGTGGGTGCTTATATTTTCTCTACCTCTCAATTAATTGTATGACTAAGAAGATGTCAGGGGCTGCAAGAAATCACCTAGGAAAGCCTGCCCATTCCCTTCTGATGTTTTCATCAGGGATGTGTGGCATATATGTATAAGCCATTCTCATATATATCATAAAGGGAAAAAAGTGACTGTTAATGTGAGTGACTGAAAGACCAAAGAACAAATAATAAAACATTACTCCCTTCCTGGGTATAAATTACCTAGCTTTTCTTTGCCTAATTTTCCTCATCTTTAAGATGAGCCTCTTGGACTCAATGACTTTTAAGGTCCCCTCCAGCTTTCAACAGATGATCCTTAGAGTAGAGAGACAGGGGACTACAAAAGAGTGAGCTATGAGCATAATATTGGGTGTGTCTGTTTATTCTTTGTTGTAAGGGATGGTCCGGAGGAATGGTCCAGAAGTTGCAGTGTCAAAAAGATCAAAGCTAGGTGGCGTCATGGTGCATAGAGCACTAGGCTTGAAATCAGGTTCAAATCTGGCTTCAGACACTTCCTAGCTGTGTGACCCTGGGCAAGTCTCTTCACCCTGTTTGTCTCAGTTTCCTCATCTGTAAAGTGAGCTGGAGAAGGAAATGGCAAACCATTCCAGTATTTTCGTCCAGAAAATCCCAAATGGGATCACAAAGAGTCAGACATGACTGAACAATAACAAAAAAGACCAAAGACATGAATAATAGGTATTTTTCCTTAAGTTGGGACAGAGTAGAGGAAGGAATCCTATTACAGGCATGGGGGATGATGTGACAAAAGGGATAGAGATAAGAGCACATAGGATGTGTCATCTCCCATGGGAAACCTTTCCAGAGATACATTACTATTAATCTTGATTTCCTTTTCTTTAAATTATCATGTACAGTATGTGTGTGTGTGTATACACACACACATATACATATACACACACTATATCTCTATAGATATAGATACACACACATACGTATCTGTTTACATATTACACCCTCTTCCTTCCCTATAGAATATGAGCTCCCCTAGGACAGGGACTGTTTTTGTTTTGTCTTTGTGTTCTCAGCTCCCGGAATAGCAGGTACTTAATAAATACTTGTTCAACTGTAAAAAAAAAAATAAATAAATAAAGTACTATTACTGATCATTTCCATTCTTTTTAAATATTCCTTTCTTTGAGATATTTTGAAAAATCACTCACTAACTAAACTGAAAGTTATGTCATCTCCAGTATGGATTTCTTTCAGATATATTTAGGGAGGCAGTATTGTACAGAAGAAAAAAGCACTAGATTTCAAGCTGGGACTTGGGTGTAAGCCCTGACCCTGATGCTTATGAGCTATGTATCCATTGGCACACCAAAATACCTCTCAGTTTCAATTTCTTCAATTGGAAAATAAGAATAATAATACCTGCCCAGGATACCTAAAAGGTCTGGTATGGGGAAGGTTTTGTTGGCCTTCAAGTATCACAAATTTGTTACTTTTCACCAGTCTAACACTGTTGCTGCAGAAGCAGCCAGAAACTTAGCAGTGCTGGGGCCATTTTGAATTTGTGTCTGTATTAGAATTTTATCATAAATGTGAATTAATTGTTATTGTTTTTTGGCATCCATATCATTATTATCTAGCATTTCTTCCAACTTCCATCCTCTATCTCTCGAAATATCTCTGTATCTATAGCAATCCTTTTTTCTATATCAGAGGAAAAGATGACCCTTCTCATTTCCAAGGCTATCATCTCTACCCTTACTTCAATTTCCAGAGATCTTATTTCCCCAATTCTCTCTGCCTTTGGTTACTTGATCTTCAAATTTCCTTTTTAACTGGCTCCTTCCATTGGTCCTACAAATGTGATCTAGTCTCTCTTAGCTTACAAAATACCTTGACTTGGCCCTACTCCCTGCTCTGGCTATTAGCCATTTTTGGCTAAAGTTCACCAACAAGTGTTGGACCCCCAAAGACACCAACCACCTCAACTCCCATCAATCTGACTTCTGCTTCCCCCTCAATGAGACTACTGTTTCAAAAATCATTCTTGGTCTGGAGGGAAGTCCAATGGCTTTTTCTTCATCTGTATTCACCCTGGCCAGTCTGCACTATTTCCACTTACTCAACACTCTCTTTCTTCCTTGGGTTGCTCAACATGGCATTTTCCTTCTTTTTGAGGGAATTTCCTACCTTAGCTTCCATAGTTTTCTCCCATTCTCTCTGAATATATGATTCCATTTTCTGGTTTTATTTCTATTTCCTAATCCAAAAATATGGGCATACCTCAAATGTCAGCACTCCATCCTCTGTTCATCCCATAATAGAAAGAAGCAGAGCCATTGTACTCTTGGTTAGACCACATGTGGAAAAAAATTATGTTTAATTTTCAGTTCTATGCTTTAAGAGCCCAGAATGCCAACAAATTTTGGGGAGTGCCCACATGGTAAAAGGGCTGAAAAGACATCTTAAGAAAAGTTACTCAATGGAACTGGGGATGTTTCACCTGTGGAAGAGAAGAAAAAGGGAAAAGTGGTTATTGTCTATGAATATTTGAAGGGCTGTCATATGGAAAGGAAAGAGACTTTTTTATAGGTTGTTCAAGAGTAAAGACCAAGGTGCAAGTCATGGGGAGGCAATTCCAAAGAATGGAAAGCTTTCTAACAATTAGAGCTGTCCAGAAATGGACGAGGCTGCCTCAAGAGATAGTGACTCCCTGTCAATTGAAGTGTTCAAGCAGAGAGTAGTTGATCACCTGTCACAGATGCCATAGAGGGAATTCTTGAATTGGGTAAGGTTACAGACTCCATGACTTCGAAGATCCCTTCCAAATCATAAGATTCTTTGACACACGAATTCTTCATCTACTCTAACAAAACATACACACACACACACACACACACACACCCATAGCCACAGCATCTCGCAGGGTCATTGTTGGGACTGACATAATGTGTGCATTATAAACCTTAAATTGCTCTTTAAGTACAAACTATCATTACAGTTGTTATTATGATTACTAGTAATTAATCACCAGGTGCTATGTTTCTAAAATGTCTTATCTCCATCCCTTTTTCCATTCATACCATCACCACCTTGATTCATACCTTTTCTACCTTCCATCTAGATGACTACAATCATCTCCTGACTCATGTCCCTAGCTCCAGCCACTTCCTCCTACAATAGTCTATCTACCCAATGCTGTTTGTGACTCTATATCTCAAAGCAATGGAAGTAACACTGGTCCTGGAGTCAGAAGATCTGGGTTCAAGTCCCAAATTTGCACCTTACAAGCTGTATGAAAGTGAGCAAGTGCCCCACCCTCTCTAAGTTTCTGTTTCCACTTATACTACTTAACCCACTGGGGTGTTTTTAGGAAAGTGCTTTGTAAAATTTAAAACTCTATAGGAATGGCAGTTACTTTTATTTTTTAAGCTGCCAGTACCCAGCACACAGTAGGTACTCAATGAATACCTATTGGCTGATTGGTTATACTTCTTATGATTCCTATGTAAACTGTTTCATGGAGCACAGATTTATGGACAAAGTGAGTGTTTAATAAATAAATGAATAAAATATAAAGAACCATGCAATCCATCATATGTACCCTTAGACTGCCATATGCATTTGAACCAAAAGGCATACACACACAGAAACCACATATTGTTCCCTCTTCCAATCTGGCTACATGCTCCCCAATAGACACAAAAAGTTGAGTGTCTAAGAAAATAATTTCCTTGCATCCTGATGCTGTGTAACGCATTGTTTGGATTAAAAGGGCAGGAACAAATTGATGGATCTGAAATTTTTTTTCTTTTGGCTCAGTGATGACAGGGTAATCCATCAGACAACTTCTTGGGCTCCCTGTGACATTTCAAGCTCAAATGTTACAGCTTTCTTATTTTTTGCTTCTCTTTTCTTTTTCATTTCCCCTCACCCCCTGGCTCTTTATTGAACGGTCTTCCCAGGAAATACATCCTGTAGATTTCACTCAGCTGGCACTTGGCACACAGTAGGCACTCAATAAATACTCCTTGATTGATTGTGATGAGCAACAGCGCTGGCTTGGCAGGCTGTGCTTCCTCCTTTCTCTGCTCTTTCCTCCAGTACCCTGATGCTATTGCCAATCTGGGACAACTCCTGTAAGCCACCTACAAAGCAAATCTGGGATCCTAGGATTTAGGGTGGAAAAACACCTTAGATATGGTGCATTCCAATATACTCATTTTAGAGACCAGCAAACTGAGGCCCAGAGAGGTAAATCAACTTGCCCAACATCACACAGATTGTAAACAACAAACTCAGAATTTGAACCATGTCCTCTGCCTCAAAAGCCAGTGTAATTAGATCAACTCAGCCCATGACGCCCCAGGCACTTCTCCATCTCTTCCTTTCTCCTGCTGGCAAATGAGAATTCCTCTGAGAACCCCCATTTGAGGAAGCACCAACCATGTTCCCCTCAAACCTGGCTTAGTCCATAGTTCCCTGGATTACTTTTTCACTTTGTCCCATGTGTGTATCTTCCCCCTTCCTTCTCTGCTTTTCAGTTCCCTTTCCAGAATATAAGCTCCTTAAGGGCAGGGACTTCCATGGTTCATTTTTTGGCTTGTATTTGTATTACCAGTGTTTGGTGCACTGTCTGCCAAATAATAAACACTTAATAAATGCTTCATTTGTCTTTCTAATTGAGAATGATACCTGAGTAACTAGAAGGATAGTGGTACCCTTGGCAGAAATATGAAAGTTAGAAGAAAGAGTGGGTCTGCAGAGAAAGTTAAGTTCTGTTTGGGACATACTAAAGCTTTAAAAAGATGCCTATGGGACTCCTAGCTCTAAATCCAAAAGTCAAGTGATCATGGAGAATTGGTATTTGGGAGAAAAAATTGGACTGGCTAAATATATCTGAGTCATATTTGGGAGAAGAGAACAAAGGAGGCATCCTTATGGAAGTGGGAGTTGATGAGATCATGAAACAAGGATGTTTAGAGGAATTTATATTCTAATGGGAACTGAAATGCAGGGAGAGAAGGGAGGGATACCTGCATGGGGGCCAACTGGAAAAATAATCCAGAGGATCTTGGATTGAAAAGAAAAAAGGACCTTTGATGGAGCAGTGGGGCATGCTCAGAGTTTAGAGATCCGGCAAAGGAGGCTGAGGAATGGTCCACAGGTAGGAGGAGAATAAAGAGAAAGCAGTATCACAAAAACCCAGAGAGGAGTGAGTATCCAGGGAGAGAGAGTGGAAAACCATGCAGAATGCTGCAGGGGTCAAGAAAGACAAGGATTAGGAAAAGGCCATCAGACTGAACAATTAAGAGATCACTGGTAACTTTGAAGAGAGAAGTTTCAGTTGAGTGACAAAGTCAGAAGCCAGTCTGCAAATGGATGAGAAGTGACTGAGAGGAGAAGAAGAGAAGGCATTGAGAGAAGACAGCTTTTTCTAAGAGTCTGGTCAAGAAAGGGAGGGGGAATAGAGGACGATAGTTTGAGAGCAGGGTAGTGAAGATGTTTGAAGGGTGAGGGAGACAGGCGTATTTGAGGAAAATGAAGAAGGAAACAGTAGAGAGTGAAAGGTTAAAGATTTGAGAGAAAGAACTGTGGGATTAATTTTCTAGAGAAGACATAGGGAGATTGACTAGGTTTGTGCCAGTGGAAGTCAGTGATCCGGTTCCTAGTAGGTATATGTAAGAAAGGCAGAAATATGGAGCAGAGGCAGAAATGTGGGTTGTCCCATTTGTACATGCCCCTATTTGTGTCGGCTCTATACATGTGACATGGCCTCTTGGGCCCTTTCATGCATGCCCCCCATCAACATATCCTAAGGAAGCACTCTTCATGCACGTCCCCTGGTGGCATCCATTCTCTGTGTATGAGAACTTGGGGCACATTTCTTAATCATGCCCATGCTCTGCAAACGTGCCCTTCTCCATTAAGGATGTAGGAGAGGATGTCCCATATATGCACGAGGAAATGAGGAGTAGGATAGTCATGTTTCCATGAGTGGCAGTAGGAAGATAAAATATGGTGGTGATTACACTTGGTTTGTGTGTTGGAAATGGGAGACACAGACACTAGGAGGGCTCAGTGGGACCATAGCCTAGGACATTGTCTTCTTGCGAATAGTTGTTGTTCAGTGATATCTAACTCAATGTGACCCCATGGATTTTGTCCGTGCAGTTTTCTTGGCAAAGATACTGGAGTGGTTTGCCATTTCCTTCTCCAACATTTCCCCATTTTACAGATGAGAAACTGAGACAAACAGGGGTTAAGTGACTTGCCCAGGGTCACACAGCTAGCAACTGTCTGAGGCCAGGCCAGATTTGAATTCAGGTCTTCAGATTTTCCTGATTAGAAGATGAGCCCAGTGCACTATCCACTACACCAAAGCTAACTGGCCCCTGCACACAGTACTCATCTGGTAATTGTTTGTGGAATTGAATTGTAGTCAGCAGAGAGACAGAATGCCAAGCAGGCTTATCACTTTGCTTCTAGGTTTTGTCTGGGAATCACAGAATTTGAAAGTTGGAAAACAGCTCAACAATGATCTAATCCAACCCATTCCCCAAATGGATCCCCCATTATATTGTAGCTGATGACAAGTGGTAAGCCAGCCTCTGCTAGAAGACCCAAGGTGGGGGGGGGGGGACCTGGCAGCCCTCAAACCGAGCTATTGTACATTGGGACAGCTCTGGTTGCTGAGACATCACGCCTAAATCTGCCTCATTCCTGTATCCACCTGTGGCTCCAGGCTCTGCCCTCTGAGGTCACACTAGCCCTTCAGACGTGAAGACAGCTTTCACATCCCCTAGAGGATTCTCTTCTCCAGACTAAACATGCCTTTGACTAATCCTTGTGTGTCATGAACTCAAGACCCTCCACCATTCTTCTGGGCTCTTCTGAATATCTGTGACTCATCAATGCCCCTCATGGCCTCAGAAACTCACTAGCTGTGTTATTTATCTTCTCTTTGCCTCAGTTTCCCCAGCTGTAAAATGGGCTAATAATAGCATCTACTTCCCCGACTTTTGTGAGGACCAGATGAGATAATATTTATAAAGCTTTGGCATGATGGTACCTGGAACATAGCAGGTGTGATAAAAATGCTAGTTGCTTATTATTATTGTTATTGTTATTATTATTATTATTATTATTATTATTATTTTGCTCTTTCTAGAAGAAAATCAAAGCCTTTCTCTCCCTCCTGCTGCAATGGTCCTCTTGGTTTTGGTCCCACAATGGACAGTCTGGGTTTCCACAAAAGCTGCTCTGTGCTAGCTCAGGTCAGAAATGGGGACCCCACTCCCCAAAACCTCACCTCTTTGAGATTAGGGGGTCAGTGTAACTGACCCACTATGCCTGAGGTTCTTTGTTCATTCTTTCTGTCAATCATTCATTCACTTATTTATTCATTCAACTAGCATTTCTTTATTAAGACCCTACTTTGTACCATTGTGTTACACACTACAGGTACAAAGAAATAATTAAGTAGTCCTTACTACACTAACGTTCTACTACAGCATGCATCCAGATAAGTAAATACAAAACTGTAGAATATGTAACACATTATACCTAATATATTAAAATTATATGATTTTTTAAAAATACAAAGTGATATGGTAGGGGGAGAAATCCCAACAAACTGGAAACCTCAGGAAAAGCCTCATACAGGAGTTGGGACTTGAAAGAACTAAGGAATCCTGAGGGGGAAGATGTGCATTCCAGGTATGGAAGTGCAAAGGTGTGGAGATGGGACCACATGTGCCCGGAATAGCCTTCCAGAAGAGTCACAGTGAGCAGGTGTGATCTGTGTTCCATGAGGAGTAGGCAACTGGGAGATACTTTCATGTGACCTTGTGCCCTTTTAGCCAAGGCATTTCTGAACACTTATGATAATGGACCTTGATCTCAAAGCCCATGAAAACTGTTCACATCAGGTAAGAAACTTGAAATCAGGAAGTCAGTATAGGTCTCAGAAGTCACTGAACTTGTCTCAGGGATTCGACAAGTACAAGACAACTTGTAGACTGCTGTCCAAGGCACAGGTCAAGCCATCCCTGTCTGCCTTTCCCTGGAAGTCACCTTGCTCTTCTTTTTTCTCCTTTCCCCATGGACTCCCACCTTCCCCCTTCCACAGCTCAGTAGGGGTAGGAATGGCCCCTGCTTTGCCCCTCTTCCTCTGCTGCCAAGCCTGGGGGTGCAGGACTGACCCCAGCTGTCCTTCACTTCTACTCCTCTGAAGCCCAATGGGCACAGCAAAGATCTGGCATCTTCAAGTCTTCTTAGAACTCCTTCTAGGGGTGTCCCAAGTGGGGCTGGCTCCCCCCCAAATCACCCCAATCCCACAGGCTATTTGAGCAGCTGCTCCTCCGTCCTTATCTCCCCTCTGCCTTCAGAGAAACCTGAGAAAGACTGAGAGGGGGAAGTGATATGGTTTCCCATCACAAATAACCCCCCAGAGTTTTCTCAGCAGTGACCCTTAGTCAGCTCTGTCAGCCTCAGGCTGAGAGAGGAAGGAAATAGGCCTTCTATTGAGTATTTTTCTTCCCCTGTCAAGAAGATCAGAGGAACTCAGAGAGAGAAAGAAACGGAGTCAAAACCCCCTTCATGGGTCTCTCCAGCATTTGTGTCCCCCTCCCCTCCCCTCTTGAACTCTAAGTAAACAAATTCCCCAGTCCAGTAAGGCCCCAGGCCTAACTCCAGCCAGGCCATAAATTAGGAGGCTTCTGCCTTTCACTCTCTTCCCAGTAAAGAGGGCCCTTCTGAGCCCAACATTTGATAGCGGGGGAGAGACTGAGGGGAGGGTGCATGTGTTAATTGAATCCCAATTTCCTTCTCCCATTCCTCCTCTTATCTTTTTAATTATACAAGGCCTTTAATCTTCCCAAGGACTTGTCTCTGTCATTAAAGTGTGATCTCTATTAGAGATAGAGATCTGGGGGGTGGGTAATGGGAGCCTGGGAGAGGCCCTTGGAAACATCTTGCTTTAAAAAAAAAAAAAAAAAAGAACACAGTCTCTGTTAACCAGAGTAAAAATACATGTCAGGGAAAGAGCAGAGTCCTGAGAGGAGCTGGACTGAGCTAGTCTGTCACTGAGAGGTTAGAAACGAGGCTGCATGGGGTACTAGACTTCACATCAGGAAGATGCTGGTTCAAATCCTGTCTCCAACATTTACTATCTGGACAAATCACTCTGTGATTTGTGATCACTGAGGCTCTGTGCCTTAGTTTCCTAATCCATAAAAGAGAGGCGTTGGATCTGCTAGCCTCTAAAATCCTTTCAAGCCCTAAGTCTACCATGCTTGTGTTCTATGTGTGGCCAGCTCAAAGGGAAAGAATGTGGGGGAAGCAGAAGGTAATAAAAACTATATCTCTCTGATGGTAGATTCTGAGCCATCACCTGGGATCTAGAAAGATACCCAGAGCAACCTATAGTTCCTCATAGGATCACAGTAAGAGCTAGATGGGAGGTCAGAGGTCACCGAGTCCAGTTCCTTCATTTTGCAGTTGAGGAAACTGAGTCCAAGATTGCTGAAGATTGATGGCTTGCCCAGGGTGACAGAGAGAGTAACAGAGAGAAGATTTGAACTCAAAACCAGTACTGTTTTCACCATGCCCCCATCGCCAATCGTCTCTCTGGTCCAGCTGTAACTTCTATAGACTGGATGCAGAGTACCAGGTTAAGTACTAGGGGTGAGTTCCTGCCTTCTCTGTCCTCAAACACTTCATGAGTTAGTTGTCTGGAGATGGGTTGTTTCTGCATTACCTTTCATGTGACCATTTGACCCTTCAGCAAAGGCATTTATGAACTTTTATTAGGGCTTTTCACGTCAAAGTCTATAAAAGTTGTGAACAAATTTTAAAAGGGAGAAGGAGGAGCATGGAAACACAAGGTCCTGGAACAAAGGGGTCTGCAAAGAGATCACTTTGGAGATAATGGTGGAGTGGAAAGACTGAGTCCAGGGGACCTGGGATGAAGTCTTGGCCCTGCTATTTATTGATCTCTGAGACGTTAGGCAAGCCTCTTTGGCACTCAATTTCCTCCTCTGTCACTTGAGATAGAGAAGTAGACTAGATGCCTTCTAAGGTAAGGTACCTTGTAGTTCTAAATCTAGAATCCAACAGTCCTAATTGTGTTTATCAGGTAGATCAGTAGACTGGTTTCCAAGGTTGGCTTCAGGGACCACAAGCATGTATGAAGTATCCACTATGTTCTAGGCACCGCGCTAGGTGCCAGACACAGAAGTAGACAAAGCTCTTGGAAACAGCATGGACCTAGACAAGTAACTACAAATCACATGCAAAATAAATGCCAAGGAATTCGAGTGAAAATCAAGAAAGGCTTCTTGTAGGAGATGGCACTTGAGTTGAGTCTTAAAGCGAATCATGGGTTCTAAAAAGTGGAAGTCAGAAAGGAGAGGAGTCTAAGCATCAGGCTATGCAAAGACATAAAGATGAGAGATGCAAGATCTCTTATTAAACACCTACCATGTGCAAAGTACTGCCCAACACAGCAGCTTCTGGCTGTACTTGGGAGATAGTCACATAAAAGGATTCCATATAGAATCCAAGCTCCAAACAGGGACCACTTCAAAACCACTGGAGGCTCTTCCTCAAGGCAGTAGTCCATTTCATTCACCATGGCAGTCCAAATGGGCAGCAGCCCTCTAAGCCTGCCTAAGAAACAAAATGTCCTTCCCTGGACAAAGCCACGACACATCTACACTTGGAAGACAAGTACTTGGTTCTGCTCACTGAACCTCAAGGAAGGCATAATGGACCTGGAGGAGATCCAGAGGAAGGCAATTAAAATGATCAAGGGGATGGAGGGGTTTCTGAATGAGGACAGTCTAAAAAAATAGCATTCCAATCTGGCCAGAGACAGGGAGAGAGGTAATATAATCAAAGGATATAAAATGATGAAGGGCACTGAGAGAGAGAGAGAAGGTGGGCTTGTTCACCAAGGGGACACTCACTGAAGCTTGAAAGAGAGAGTTTGGGGACAAACAAGAGGAAGTGCTTTGTAAAACCAGGGGTAGACTTATGGAACTTGGGCTTCCCAAGAGTTGGCACTCAAATACTCAAGAGGTGATTCAGGCTGAAAATTTAGATTTAAGAGGACTTTACATAAATTCATGGCTGACAGCTAGATAGTGGATAATGGGCAGGGTGGTATAGTTGAAACAACACAGAACTTACAGCAGAGTCAGCAGATGTGGGTTTTAAATTCTGACTCACTCTCTCTAGTTGAATGATGCTGGGCAAGTCATCCTACCTCTCAGAGCCTCAGTTTGATTGCTGTGAGGAATGTCTTTGATGTTGTATACTAATGTGAGTTATTAATAATATAAATTAGGAATGTTTGGCTAACACCCCCTAAGGGGATGGACCAGTCAATGAGTCAGCAGGAAGCCTTTGTTCAGTACTTTTGTTTCTGTTTAGTCATTTTCAGTTGTGTCTACTGCACATGACCCCATTTGGGGTTTACTTGGCAAAGTTACTGGAGTCCTTCACCATTTCCTTCTCCAATCCATTTTACAGAATTGAGGTAAGCAGGGCTAGATGATTTGCCCAGGGATACACAGCTAGTAAGCATTGGAGACTGAATTTGAATTCAGGAAAACTCTTCTTAATGACTCCAGTCCAGTGCTGTATCCACTGAGCCAACTAGCTGCCTCTATGTCACCTCTCTGCATTTCATGCTAAGCCCTCAGGATACAAAGAAAGGCAGGGAAAGGTTCCCAGCCCTCAAGAAACTCATGCTATAATGAGAGAGACAACTTTCAAAGAACTAGGTACAGCTCAGAGGTAGTGGTTGCCTGTGGTGGTAGAAGAATCCATGGCCAACATGGGAGATAGAAATCCTCAGACCTCACATGTTTTGTCCCTTTATGTGACAAGTATATGCTTTCTTCTGAGGCAGAGATGCTTTTAACAGGGCTTCAGATTCATCAGAAATCAATGGTGTACCTGCCCAAAGAGATCAATTCAGGAGGAGTAGATTTGCTTCGGGATGGAGTTTGGAAAACAGATGCCAGCCATCAGTCTTCTAAGAGAGAAAATCTATCCATGACAGATGGATTTGGACCTGGAAAGGGTTTTGGAAACAGGTTTTTCAAGTAGCAAATTTGAAGAAGGTGATAGCTCTAGCTTTAGGAGAGAATCTAACAACATGAAGATAATCAGACAAGAAGCAGATTTTCCAGGAGAGGTGGCTATCAAGATAGAAATGATTCCAAAGCTCCAGGGTCATCAAGAAGAAATGGACAGGGCAGCTTCTGAGGTTGCCGTGGAGGATTGGGTCTCACTCACAATAGTGAATCTGAATGAGAAGATAAGCTTCAATACCTCAGTGGATTTTTTTAGTAAAGAGGTAAGTATATACAAGGTTTATGTAGAGCAGATGAAAGGTGATCTCAAAGGGATAGCACTAACAGCTGGGGGAACCAGAAAAGATCTCCTGCAAAGGTTGGGATTTGAATGGAAGTAGCAGAGGCAAGGAAGGAGAGAGCTATCCATTGGACTGACCTATGTGGCATTTATGATGTTAAAAAAAAAAAGTCTGATAACTTACTTCTACAGCAAAGGATCAGAAAAAGAATTTGGAAAATCTACCTCTAATTCATGCCTCTTTAACAAAACTGAGGAGCCAAGATTACCAGATGTTACAGAAGAAGAAGAAAAGAAGGAGAAGAACAAGAAGGAGAAGGAAAAGGAAGAGGAAGAGAAGGAGGAGGAGGAGAAGGAGAAGGAGGAGAAGAAGGAGAAGAAGGAGAAGAAAGAGGAAGAGGAAGAGGAGGAGGAGGAGGAGAATTGCTCATGGTTTCTAAACTATTTTTCCCTTGCAGATAATGGGACTTTTCCAGCTCTAAAATTCTTTGATTTCATAAGACTATTTGTACAAATGGCATTGAATCTCAGCTTTCTTCCAGGGTTTCTTCAGAGCTGGACCTCAAGGTCTACCCAGACTTCTGCTCTTTGTCTTTGCAAGATGAGCAAAACAATACTGTAGCCCTTACCTCAAAGGGTTGCTGTGAGGGTCACAGGACATAATAATAGCCAACATTCATATAAAAATACTTTAATGTTTGCAAAGTGCTTTACACAAATGATCTCATTTGATCCTTGCAACAACCCTAGGAGGTCAGTACTATAATGGATGTAGCAATAATAGATTAAAGAGCTTCGCTAACTTGAAAGCACTATATAAATGTCAGTTGTTGTTGTTATTGGTCCTGAATGTGTGATTTCATCATGGTGGGGAATCGTCTGGTGAGGAAATTCTCTCCACTGATGGAGACTAGCAACTCACCTATAACTTTTACTCCTAGAAAATTGTCTGGGGCACTCAACAGTTAATTGATTCATCCATGTCAGGAGTAGGACTTGAAGGGATGGTCTTCCTGACTCCAAGACCACTTCAACATGCTGCTGCTGCTGCTGAGTTGATTATAACAACATGATATGTTATAATATATACTAGTGTTATCCTTCTAATCACAATATCATTTTGAGTCAACATTCATTATTTTTTTGATATTTTAATTTTCCCCAAATTACATGTAAAAACAATTTTCATATTCTTTTTTTCAAATTTTGAGTTCCAAATTCTCTCCTTCTCTCCCTCCCCTCTCCAGTCATTGAGAAGGCAAGCCATTTGATATATATTATACATGTGTAGATATACAAAATGCATCTCCATGTAAGTCATGGTGTGAAAGAAAACACAGACAACCCCCCCCCTCCAAAAAAAAAAAAAGAAAGTAAAGAAAAAGTATCTTTGATCTGCACTAAGGCTCTACCAGTTCTTTGTCTGGAGATGAACAGCACCTTTCATCATAAGTCCTTGAGAATTGTCTTGGATCATTGTATTGCTGAGAATAGCTAAGGTACAGTAAATCATCATATGATATTACTGGTCAACAATTACTATTAAAAATAACGATTATTATAACTAGCATGTATATAGCTCTTTTAGGTTTATAAAGCATTTTACAGATATTGTATCATTATATTTATCAGGCCCTTAGCATGCTTACCAAGTATCTTACAAGACACTATGCTAAGAGCTTGAATAATATATGCAAGCAGAAATAGAGGGTCTCTCCCCTCAAGAGTTTTCATTCTATTGGGGGAATACATTCTTCTCACTTTATATTTGATAGATTTTAGCTGGAAACATTCCTGGGACAGCATATCATCTTATCAAAGCAGTGTTGTAGTAGAAATATAATTATTAGGCTGGGCTGGTGAAGAGGGGGCTAGTTAAACCTTCCTTCTGGCCCTAGTGAGTAAGATTTTCCTTTCAAACTCAGACCCAGGAAATAACATGGCAAGATTGTGGCAATATCCCTGCCTTTCAACACAAGCTAGCTAATCATAGCCTGAGACCTGCTAAATGGTTGACTCATTAATTGCCTGAATAAAAAGGTTCCTGTTTAAATTTTCTTTCTTTCTGCTCTAGGAAGTTAAGGACAAATCAATAACTCCATTATGTTTGGTCTCAAGCCCTGGTGAGAAAGAATAAGGCCCTTGAAGAATACTGCTGTTTTAAATCTTTCTCCCATCATGGGTGTATCACTCATGCAATGACATACATGGCTAGTACAACATTTAACTATGTTTATCATAAAAACTGACTTTAAAAATAGGTAATCAGGAAAGACAAACAAATACTTAAAAAAGAGAAGTTTCAGGAACTCAGACATACATCCCTCTAAGGAAGGACTAAGGGAAAGAAGAAGGGATATGAAGAATCATATTCTGGTCACAAGATTCCAAATGGTTCCACCAACATAGTCCTTCCTTGGCCCTTTCATGAATTGTTCAGTCTCAGAGCCGTAGTCCTGGCCTCCTCCCAGTCACTCCTCATGGATATCAGTCTCCCTCAGGCTCTGGCATAGCTGTTGGATACCATAGCTCCCTCTCTACCCCTCCTCACTTCAGAACATTAAATTTTTTTTGAGAGGCAAGGAGAAACTCTCTCACAAGATTCCTTCTAACATAGGAAAGGAGAACTCCAAAGTCAAAGCATCCTTTGTAAAGTCAAGAGAGTGCTACATTCCTCCTCAGGGTCAGAAATGTTTCTACCCCTTGTAATATCAGCCACAGTATACTTGACATTGGCAAGTATACCTCACAGTACCACCTTCTATCACTAACATGAATTTTAGATGTCTTGGCTCCCCAGATGGTCCATTTGCTTTCAGTTTGGGGGTAGTCTTTTTTTTTTCTTTTGCTGTTGGGGTAAAGGAGGGAATTTTTTTTGTTTTTATTCATTCATTTATTTATTTATTGGTCCTTGTGCATTCTCTTGGGATAAATCCCTTAGCACAAGAGGGGCTAACTCCTCCATTAAAGTGATCTTTGTAGTGCCAAGATAGCATTACGATGCTATTATCCTTATATGAATCTGAGTTTAAATCCAGCCTCAGACCCTTACTCTCAGAACCAAATCCAGCAAGTCACTTAACTTTGTCTTTCTCAATTTCCTCTACCATAAAATGAGGGATAATAATAGCAATTGCCTATAGGATTGTTGTGAAGATCAAATGAGATATTTGTAAAGCACTTAGCAAAATTCCTGGCACATAGTAGGAACTTAATCAAGGCTTGTTTCCTTCCTTAATGTTACCATTATTGGCAATTATGTTCCTAGGTTCAAAAGTTTCTCCAAAAGTTTGACTAGCCTGAAGGACAAACCACTGCTCCTGACCACCCAAAGAAGAAATTGCTAGATCTTTTGTCTCCTAGAGGTTCTTGGGCTAACAAAACATTTATGTGTCTGTGTATATGTGCATATCCTTTGAGGGGCTAGTGAAAGGTTGGCCTGATCAAAAATGTATTCGTGTTTAAACAGTCTTTTTGAGTACCTAAATCTTCTGCTTATCTCAATGGGTTTTGTTGCAGATCCTTTGAGAAAACTAGCATTTGAGGCATTCATTCAACAGACATTGGTTGAGCACCTACTATGTGCCAAGGACTGCACTAAGCATTGGAAGAGCCAAAGCAGACTGGGAGAGATCCTGCCTTACCTGTCCGGTAACTCAGGGTTAGTGTTGTTTTAGAGTCAGGAGATGTTCTTATTTCTCCTGCTGATGACCCAGGTGATTGAAAGTGGTTTATCATTTGTGTATGACTCAGTTTTCCCATCCATGAAAAGAGGCTATGTTATCTGCTCCATTCCTACCTAACAGATTTGTTTCACTTACTGGCATTTTCAAGATAAAATTGGAGTCTTGTCTTAAAATAGCTCTCTGTTGAAGAACTCAGCCAACTCTTTTGTGGAGGGCACTTGACTGATGACTGGGCAATTCTACCTAGAAGAAAAGGCCTCTTTCTGAGCAGCACCAAATGAAAACAGGGTATTAATTTACACCTGTAATTGTTGCTTTATGGATGGGAGAACAGGGAATACAATAGTCTCCAAAGAATTGAAAATTAATATGATGCAGAGAGCAGTGGAAAGGCACGTGATGTATAAGCAGTGGGGACCTCCAAAGAACAAGCATAAAAGACATTTTCAAGGAATTATAAGATAAAAAAAGAAGACAAACTGAGATAGGAAGGGTAGACAGCCAGAGTACTCCCCTGGTATCCAAATCCAATCAATCCCCTTGCAACCTTATGGAAAGTTGAGATAGTCATCCAGCCTCTCCCAGAACACTTCCAGTGATGGGATCTTATTGTCCAAAAAGGCTGCCTAATCCATTTTGACATTTCTAATAATTGTCAAATTCTTCTTTATTTTGAGCCAAAACAAAACAAAAGAAAACAAACCTTTAACTTCCTGTAATATCCACCCATTAGCCCTTGTTCTGTCTTCTAGAGCTACAGAGAGTAAATCTAATTGCTCTCCCATACGTTTAAAGTCAGCCACCATTCATCACCTACATCATCTCTTAATGGTCTAAATATAACTTAGTTCCTAAAGCATTCATGATACATGATTTCTAGACTCCTCACCTTCTCTCATGTGTTCCAGTTTCTAAACATTGCTCTTAAAATGTGCTGTCCAAAATTGAGCATAGAACTGGGGATGTGGTCCAATAAACTCAAGAGTACCAGGGAGACTGGAACTCAAGTGTGCATAAAACATCAGTCTAGAACTGGGAAAATCTGGGTTCTAGTTTATCTTCTGAGACACATTAGCCATGTGCCTTGCTTGATCTCTCAGTGCTTCCGACAAATCTCTAACATGACAAGTTGTAAAGAAGGTGTCAACTGCATTGAGAAAAAGAGAGAGTTTCTTCAACAAGGAGTTCCTAATAAAATCATAAGTTCAGTCCCTATCTCTAAGCAATGAGACTGTGGTCTCTGCTCTTGAGAGATGAAACAGAGTAGTTGGTAGTATATTAGATGAGAAGTCAGGAAGACCCAAGTTCAAAGGCAAATCACTTAACCTTTCCAAGCCTCAGTTTCTTTATCTGTATATGAGTATAATATATATATATATATATATATATATATATATATATATATATATATATATACACATATAATATATGGGTATGTTACATATGGGTATATTAATATATGGGTATAATAATACATATCTCACTGGATTGTTGTGAGGACCATGTAAGATAGTGTATTCAAAAATCTTCTAAACTTTAAACACTTATTATGATTATGATGAATATTATAATAATGTATTCTCTGACTGTCAGTCACATCCCATGAATGGACTATTCCAAACTATTTTTCTCTACAAGTCCTGTCTGCCCCACTCACCACTTGTCTCCTCCTTAACAAGAAAATTGAGATCATTTATCCTAATCTCCCTTGTCTCACAAACTCCACTCTTCACAAAACCTCACTTTTTCTTGTTCAGTCATTTTTTTCAGTCATGTCTGACTCTTCATGACCCTATTTGGGGTTTTCTTGGCAGAGATGCTGGAGTGATTTACCATTTCCTTCTCGAGATCATTTTACAGATGAGAAAATTGAGGCAAACAGGGTTAAGTGACTTGCCCAAGGTCACATAGCTAGTAAGTGACTGAGTTCACATTTGAACTCAGGCAGATGAGTCTTCCTGACTCCAGGGCCAGTGCTCTATGCACTGTGGTGCCACCTAGCTGCCTCTTTCACAAATAAACTGCTCTTAAACCAGATCTCTTCCTTGTCCTCTACTTCTGCAGCTGAATTTTTGAACCTAAGTGCAGGAATTTGCATTTAACTTACGAGTTTTCACCTTGTTGATTTCATCCCAACACCTCCAGGCATTCAATACCTGCTTAGATTAGCAAGCAAATCCTTTGAAAATAACTGGTTGGTGCCCCCTGATCTGTTGCCATGCCACAAATAATGGAGTGCCCTCAATGTACAGACCATAGTTTGGAACTGCCTATACCTGCCTAGAGGTCAGAAGAAGGTCATTGAGCTTCTGGAGAACTCAGCAGTCTGGCGCCTCTCTCCAGCACACTGGCTACTTAGAAATATTTTTAAGAGGACCTGAGAATCTTGCCTTAAAACAACTCCAATGAAGAACTTAGCAAACTTCACAGTGGAGGGCACTTGACTGATAGCTGGACAATTCCACCTTGAGGGAAGGGCTGCTTTCTGGACTAGGAGCAAGGACTCCTGGCCTCTCTTCCTCATCCACCAACTGGTTTGCTAACTAGATTTAAATCTGCTCCCACTGCCACTGACTCTGTACTATCCTGAGAGAGGACAAGTGAGGACCAGGGCACCAAATTCTAACCACAGTTCCTGACACTATCTATCACTGAATTGTAAGTATCCCAAGTGCTGGAGATTTCACTCAAAGAAAAAACCCTTGCAAACAGCTTTCCCAAGTTTTTTAGATCACAGGGTTCAGGACTTCTGGCCCACAATCACTAATGCCATTCTTCCCAACATTTCAGAATGATGATCACTCATTTTATGTCTTAACATTTGCAATCATATAACATTTCAGTTGGAAGAATTATAATACATCTAGTCTAACCCCCTGGTGTTACAGGAGAGGAAAAATAGGCCCAGAGAAGGGAAATAATCATATAGGATGTTTGCTAATAGTATTTTATTTTTTCCAATTACATGTAAAGATAATTTTTAGCAATTCTTTTTTTTTTATGAATTTTGAGTTTCAAACTTTCTTCCTCCCCCCCTTCCCTTCCTTTCCTTCTTAAGACAGTAAGTAATTTGATATAGGCTGTGTGTGTATGTGTGTATATATATATATATATATATATGCATATATATGCAATCATATAAAACATATTCCCATATTAGTCATATTCTGAAAGAAGAAACAGAACAAAAGGAGAAAATTATGAAAAAAAAATTAAAAAGTAGAAATACTATGCTTTGATCTGCATTCATACCCCATAGTTCTTTTTCTGGATATGTATAACATTTTCCATCATGAGCCTTTTAGAATTGTCCTGGACCATCATATTGCTGAGAAGAGCTAAGTCTCTCATAGTTGGATCATTGCACAGTGTTGCTATTACTGTATATAATGTTCTCCTGGTTCTGCTCACTTCAGTCAGCATCAATTTGTGGAAAGTCTTTCCAGGTTTTTCTAGAATCTGCCTGCTCATCATTTTTTATGGCACAATAGTATTCCCTTACATTCATATACCACAATTTATTCAGCCACTTCCCAATTGATGGACATCCCCTCAATGTCCAAATCTTTGCCATTACAAAAAGAGCTACTATAAATATTTTTGTGCATTTAAGTCCTTTTCCCTTTTTTATGATCTTTTTGGGTTACAGACTCAATAGTGTTGCAGGATCAAAGAGGTTATGTACAGTTTGATTGCCCTATGGGCATAGTTCCAAATTGCTCTCCAGAACGATTGGATCAGTTCACAACTCCACCAACAGTGCATGAGTGTCTCGATTTTCCCTCATCTTCTCCAAAATTTTTCCTTTCCCTTTTCTGTTATATCACATAGTATGTTAATAAGAGATCCAGGTCCCCAACTACTCCTCTGGGAGTTCCTTGAGAGCAGAAACTGTTTTATTTATTTATTTGGCCTTTCTTTGTAACCCCAGCTACTTAAACAGTCCCTGCACAGTGGGCATTGAATCAAAGCTATTTGACTGTCTGGCTGCATTCACCTTCCCTATGACTTGTCAAACCAAAATATCCCTCCCAAGCTGCCACTGCACAGTTAGCATGTAAGCTCCTTTATTATTCACAGACAAGCTAATAATTGTTAGCCGTTATTAATTAATCTCCTTTGCTGGATCATCATCTCTCTCCTAATCAGTTTGTATAGATATTCCCCAAGACTCTGCCCAAGCCCCTCTTTTTCCCTCATCAGTTCCCATGGCTTCAATCATCTCCATGCAGATGTCTCCCAAATGCCTAAATCTAGCTCTAATCTCTCTCCCAAATATACTCTAGTTACACAGCATCAACTACTTACCAGTACCACCCCCTGGATGTTTCTTAGGCTTCTCAAACTCACATCTTAAAAGCAACTTATCTTTCTCCCCTAAACGTGATCCTCCCCCATAGTTTCTCTATGTCCACTGATGGCTCCCCCATTAACCTCCCACTTACTTCAAGACCATCTTTGATTCTTCTTCCTCCATCATCCCCTGTGTCCAATCAGCTGTCTTGTTAATTTCTACCTCAATAATATTCGCCACATTCCCCTCCCACACTTCTTTCCACACATACAAGCACACTCAACCCCTCCTTAGCCCTCATCACTTCCTACCCAGACTAATATAGTAACTTCCTCTTTGGCATCCCTGATTCAAAGTATCTCCTTCTCCAATTCATTTTTTACACAGTTGCCAAAATAATCTTTCTAATCCACAAGCCTGAATGTCTGACTCTCCTGATCAAAATAATTTGTTGACTCTCCATTTTCCACAACGGGTCTCTCTACTGTTTTGATCACATACCTTTATGAGTAAAAAGATTTTTTTTTACAACCCCACCCCAGTAATGTGTATTTCCTTATTTAAAAATTGTATACATGTATTAGAAAGGCAGGGGCAGTTAGATGGCTGAGTGGATAGAGTGCTGGACCTGAAATCGGGAAGACCTGAGTTCAAATTTGGCCTTGGAGACTTACTAGCTGTATGATACTAAGCATGTATGATACTATGATACTTACTAGCTGTATGATACCCAGTTGCCTTGATTTCCTTATCTGTAAAATGAGCTGGAGAAGGAAATGGCGAATCACTCCAATGTCTTTGCTATGAAAACCTCATGGACAATGTGGTCCACAGGTTCATGAAGATTTGAATAGGACTGAACAGCAACAAATTAAAGAGGCAGTTAGCAAGCCAGTCTTGAATCCAAGAAGAACTCAGTTAAAATTCTACCTCTGAAGGGCTTGGAATGCGGGCTTGGAATCATCTTGAGCCAATCACTTAACCTCTTAACACTCCAAGCAATTCCCTAATGGTGCAAATTGCAATCAAGGTGCCGTCTTGCACTCATAGTGGGAGTTTCCTCACCTGGCAATTCCCTATACCAGTGAAATCACAAGTCCAGCCCTCATCCTATACGTGTACCAATAATTAGGTATACAATAAAGTTTACACAAAAATAGACATTTTTAAAGAATGAGAAATGTGAAATGATATTTAATCATAGAATCAATGGGAAGGCATGGAGTCAGAAAATGACATGGTCAGATCTGCGCTTCTAGAAAATCATTTTAGCAGCCATATGGATTGTAGATTAGGGAGGGTGAGACTGAGACAAGGAGAAGGCTGTTGTGATAATCCAGGTAAGAGGTGATAAGGTTCTGAAAAAGGGAAGTTGATTATGAATGGAGACAAGGGGAAAGGTCTGTGAGATGCTATATAGGTAGAAATGATAAGATTTAGCAACTGGTTGGACATACAGGTGAGCTGGACAAAAGTCCCTCACTGGATTTAAGAGAGTTGGACACAACACCAACATTGCAAACCTGGGTGACCAGAAGGACAGAAGTGATCAAAACAGCAATAGGGAGGTTTTGGAGAGGAAAAGATAATGTAATAAGATCCATAATGAACACCATATGCCTGTCCATGCTTTATCATACTGAGCTCATTCCATCCCACACAAAACTAAAAGGGGACACTTACCCACGGGTCACTTCATCCAGCTCTGAACTTGTCATCCTAGGGACACCTGCTGCAGCCATGCAGTAATATGGGAATGGAAGGGGAAAGAGATGGGAAGAAAATGGGGGCAGATTTTTGTAACAGCATTAGTTGTTGTGCATACCCAGTAGCTGTTAGATTATAACTGCCCTGAGGGGCCTGTCCACCCCAAAGAAAAGGGAAATTTAGGAACTTGAATAGTGACAGGAGGAAATGGAATGTTGGAGGTAGAGGGTAGATGTGATGGTGTTGGAAATAACTCCACAATTGGCTATTTCAGAAGCCTCTTGTGTGGTTGATCATTTCATTCTCCCACAGGCTGGTCCCTTAGGGTCGGGCCATAAGTCCCATTTTGAAAAATTTTGATTCATAGGATAAAATATAAATTAGTTGGCCCCTAACAACTGTTTCATGTATACCTTTACAAATTTATTTCACACTGTTCTCCATCATGTACTCTACTTACTAGCCAAACTGATCTACTAGCTATTCCCCAAACCCAACAAATCCTCTATCTACCACTTCTATGGGAGTTACAGACAAGTCGTCCCTCAATAACTGTGTAACGAGGGACTGACACATGCACAGAATGCCTTTCACACCAATGCCCATGAGGAAGAGGCTGGGAAGCCTGCTTCCAGGAGTGTCATTACGATGTGTGAAGGAAGTGCCTTGAAGAGACTTTGGAACAAGCATAAACATTCAGCGACTGATTTCATGAAGAGAACAACCCCTTTCTTTGGTTTAGGTTGTAGAACCAGAACTTTGGGTCCCTTTGAAAGGCATAAGCCTCATCGCCTTTCTCTTTTTCGGTGGATAGCTGATCATCATTTGCTTCTTTCTCTGATGGCATCTTGGGAGAGACAGTACTGTAAAGAGAAAGGCTTTGGGTATTATACCTCCCTTCCAAAGCAGAGATGTAGCCCTTCGAAAACTGCCCTTCATATTTGACCTTGGCTTTTATTATTTTGTTTCAGGTGGGTGAATGGGAGGCCATGTCCTTGTGAGTTTTAACAGATCAGGAGAGCAAGCCATATGATCATCTGGCATGTGGAAGTCAATCTTATGGCAGGCTTTGTAACCAGCCCAGAATCAGTGCCCCAAAGAAAGAGTAACAACAGTTTTCTGTAGCCAAAGCAGTAACTGAGATGAGGATTCATTGGGCAGCAGCGTTGAATTTATGTGTGAACTTGATGAGACCAATGCTATGTAGAAACTGATAAGTCTGAATCCTCTCTCTCTAGAGACTAAAATGGCATAGGAGAGAAAGTGCCCACTACATGTAGGGGGAAATGCTTGTACTTCTGTTCTTGCTGGATCTCCAAAGCATTTATACCTTTCTAAAAGGTAACCGACATTGAAATTTTAAGTGGAACTAGATTATTACTTACTCACTGGTGACTAACAGTAGGGTGAATGTAACCGATGGGGGCTCAAAAACATTAAAGTAGAGACATACCAACCCTGAGTCACATCCTAGGACCCTAAGGGAGCAATGCAGGTGATCTGGATCTGGGAGAGTGAGCCAGAGTATATTCCCTACATGTGTAATGAACCCCCCTCCTCAAATATCTTCCTTCAAGGGTCAACTCGAATGATAGTCCTTCCACAAAGCCCTCTCTGTTTTCCTTAAGTAGAGTTCTTTCTTTCTCCCCTAATGTTTCCTTATATTTTATTTTTCTATTTGTTGTGTTCTCTTCCCCTCCCCAGTAGACTATAAGCTCCTTGAGGGTCGGGCCTATTACATTTGGGTTTCTTTATCCCCACAGCCTAGCACAGTGCCTGTTAGTTTTAATTTAATTTAATTTATTAAACTCCTATTAAATGCAAGCTGTGAGATTCAGCATAGCAAAATTTATCAAGAACTGACCTTGATGCCAGAATGACCTGAGTTCAAGTCTGGCCTCTAGCACATACTGGCCATATAATCCTGGGCAAATTGATTGCCCAATACTCTTTCTAGGTACTCTCAGCAATTGTCTAAGATGAAAAAGAACAAACCAACATCGGAAAAGTTTCCTCATAATGGAAATTATGTCATATCATATCATACCTATACCAGAGTCAGTCCCTATGTTCACCCTACAATGAACAGCATATTATTCTGGAGGTTGATGATACAAAGAATAAAAAAGAAATACTCTCTGATCTCAAGGTGTTTACACTCTTTGGACCACAAAGAATGACAAGCTATTATGTGACTTTGAGGAAATCATGTGAGTGTGCACATTATGTGTTTCTATGTGCCTCAATATCCCCCAAGGGGATAATTATGCTTGTCCAGTCCTCTTCACAGGGACATGGTGAGTATCAATACAAAAGCAGATATGAGATTGCTCTGGAGGAAGGGTGGAGCCAGGTTAACTCATGTCACTCTTATTTAAAACTCATGCCATGCTTAGTCCTCTGCACATCAATTAATCAATGAATGTACATTTGTTAGCCAACTACTATGGGTCAGGCACTGTACCAGGTGCTGTGGTTAAAAAACCAAGCAAAATCAGTGCCTGGTCTCAAGGAACTTACACTCTAGAGGGGAGAAAACATGTACATGTATAAACATATATATGACATGCCCAGAATACAAGGAGGTTAGAAATGGAGGGCACCAGTAGATGAAGGTGTGAGAAAAGATGGACCAGGAAAAGCTTCACGTATGTAACCCCTGGTTCTAAGCTGTATGAAACTCTGTCCTCAATGGCCAAGTGTTAGAGTTGGCAAGGGTGAGAGAGAAGAAAGACAGAGTCTCTTGAGCTCTTCTGGCTTCCAGCAGCAAAACAGAAGGTAGATGATGTTGTCCTTTCTTCAGATTGCTGAAGGGAAGGAAGGTTCTGGGAAGAAATATGCATGCGAGGAGCTGACAGTTTCTATCGTATCCTTGTCCTCATCTTGCTACACTAGAGACTTTAGAGATTACCTTCTTGGATGAGTTCTGGCACTCCCTGTCTCAGTTTTCTTGGCTTCTTCCCATATCTTCATCTCTCTTCAGTGACCTGAAGGGTGGATTGCATCAAACATCTTCTCTCTTGATGCCAGAAGTCAGAAGAGGCCAAGATACCACATCTCTCCTCTCTCCTGTTCTCTCCAAATCTAGCCTCCTTTATGCTGGCTCAGGACATTTGGTAATCAGTCTCCACCAATGAAAAGAGAGTTTCATATAATTTACTTTTATAGCCAAAGGTTATGTATAGAAAGTGACTGGAGAGCAAGTTTTGAAGGAAATGAGAGATTTCAAGAGGCAGAGACGAGGAGGAAGAGTGAGGTACCTAGGGTCTTCCACAGATAGAGCACTGGGTCTGGAGTCAGAAAGACCTGAATTCAATTCCAGCCTCCGTTACCTACTAGTGGCATGAGACGAGGTAAGTCACTTAACTGCTATCTGCCTCAGTTTCCTAAACTGTAAATGGAGTCATTAATAGCACCTCCTTCTTCTCATGGTTTCTGTGAGCATCAAATGAGATGATATCTGTAAAGTACTTAACAGTGCTTGGCTCACAGTAGGCACTTAATAAATGCCGGTTATCTTCCTTCCCTTCTAGGCATAGAACAATCAGTGCAGAGGCTGGAGAAGAAAATTCAAGGCTAATATGCTGGCCCTTTGACTTTGCTTGGAGCTAGAGAGTCCCTCTCTCATTACATTGCTGCATTTGGATAATTTTCGTTATGATGACAGTCAGAGTCATAACTCTAATAATTATAGCAGCAATAGTAATATCCTGCTTGTATCTGGTACTTTTCTTCCAAGGATCTTAACGAGTGGGAGGTGGGGTGGAAATTCAATTCCATTCAACAAACATTTATTGAGTGCCCACTGTGAATGAGACATTGTGCCTCACAGAAGATTCTTAGCAGGAATCTGAATAAGCCCTATCTAGTGGAAAACCTTCTGTACCCTTCAGAGAGGTCTCTAGACGTGAGGAAAGGATTTCTGTCCTTCAGTGAATAATCCAGTTCAACAAGTAAATACCCAACTTTGTGCCAAGCACTCTTATAGGCTGGAATGATATGAAACAGAGCCAAAAAGAAAAAGGCCCTGCCCTCAGGATGCTTACATTCTACAGGAGTTACAACATGAAAACAAAGAAAGACAGAGTATATACAAATAGGTGGCACAGTAGATAGAGTTCCAGGTCTGGAGTCAGGAAGACCTGAGTTCAAATCCAGTCTCAGATACTTACTAGATGTATGACCCTGGGCAACTCATTTCAGCCTTTTTGTCTCAGTTTCCTCATCTGTTAAATGAGCTGGAGAAGGAAATGACAAACAACTCCAGTATCTTTTACCAAGAAAACCCCAAACAGGGTCACAAAGAGTCAGATACAACGAATACACAAATACAAAGAAACTTCAATGAGAGGTAAGAAAGTCCCTTTTTAGGAGGTAGCTAGTGATTGCCTGCAGCTTGGAGGTAGAGGGTGGGCATTCTTGGTAGAGGAGACGTCTTGTGCTCTCAGGTGGGCATGGAAAGACAGGTGTAAGACATCTCCTCCCCAAAATCTCACGGGAAGGGTGCATGGAGAATGCCCTCTTAACTTGTGGACTCCACTTGCTGCCCTCGCATGGGAAGTGAGGGGGGAGGGAGGGCATAAAGATCTGTATGGCACCTATCACATGTCGGTCACAATGCTCACAACAACCCCTAGCAGTAGGTGCTGCTGTTATTACCATCTTACAGCTGAGAAAACTGAGGCAGGTAAAGGTTACATGCATTCTGTGCACTGTGGGGCCTCCCAGATGCCTCTATCACTAAATGCTCATCTTCTCTGTAGACAGATTCTCATGCTTAGCATCTTAGAATCATGGATTCAGTTCTATAAAGGAACTCAGGAGGCCACTTAGTACAAGCCTCCCACTTTACAGATGAGGAAACGGAAGCCTGTGCACGTTAGATGACTTACCTGAGGTCACATAGGACGTAAATGACGGAGGCGGGATTTGAATGCAGATCCAAATCTGCCTACATGCTGACCTTTTTTAAGTGACAGGATCATAGGATTTCCGAAATGACCTTAGCATTATCTAATAGTTTAACCTCAGTAGCCTTCTCTGTGAAATGGAGGAAAGGAAATGGGATAGGAGCTCTATAAGATATTTGTGAAGGTCTTAGCACAATTCCTGACACACCGTAGACACTTAATAAATGCCTGTTTCCTTCCTTTCTTTCTAAGCTCCAACAGCCTAAGAGGCCTGAGTATAGGAGTGCTTGTCTTTGTGACAAAGTTATAAGATGCTCCCGGACTGGCTGACTAGAAGGTACCGTTGCTAACTGACCTCCCTGGGTATTTATTCACTTTCCCCCAAGTCAATAGGTTCAAACGTCTAATGGACCTTTCCAAGTCCTCTGGGTCTATTTACTGATTTCCCCCCTCTGGAACCTTTGACATTTTTATTCAGAAACTGCTTCCCAGCCAATTTTTAGATCACTCTTAAGACATTCCTGAGAGGGTAGCCTTCTTCCCTGTTGTACAGAGGGGGAAACTGAGGCAGGGGTACTACGGAAGAACTGATCAATAGACTGGAAGCAAGTAGCAATGCTCTTACTTCCTTTCCTGTGTTTTAACTACTAGGCTTCAAGCTCTTTAGCTACAGTATGGGATCATTGAGGAGCAATGCAATGCCTTCTTTGCCATAGACCTAAGAATGTCTGTGGACAGTGTTCCATGCACAAAGGATGGGTATGTGCCGCCACCTAGCCGCACAATGAGAAAACTACAACTCTCATTAAGTCAGCATTCTGTCCCTTGCCCCCTAGAAACTCAAGTTCTCCTGTGGGATTCTGTCTGTCTTTGCCAGCATTCTTATAGGATTACCTGGTTCAGCATTCCTTTTGTTTTCAGATGAAGCATTTGAGGGCAGTGTCTTATCCGTGGACACACCCACTACACCAGGTAGGGAATAGCAGAACCAGCCCGCAAACACTTTCCATTACACCGTGTTAATTCTGTCCTGCTTGACTCAAGACTCAAAGACACATCACAGAAAAATGCCACCCACCTAACTTATTAAGAAAGAGAAAGGTACAATTTTGAAGAAAGTCCATTGAGAAAATCAAAATATCATACTGAACTAGGAGTGAGGAAAACCTAGGTTCAAATCCTACACCTGCCATTTGCCATCTTTTTATATGCCCACTGGTCAGGTCACATTGGCATATTATATTTGGCTCCAATAACCATGGGTTTTTTTGTTTTTGTAGGCAATTAGGTTATGTGACTTGCCCAGAATAACGCAACTCTTAAGTGTCTGAAGCAACATTTGAACTCAAATCCTCCCGACTCTACTGCTGGTACTCTATCCACTGTGCCACTTAGCTGCCCCCCAAGAATCACGTTTTAAAAGGGATGTTGACAAACAGAAGCGCATACAAAGGACTCTCCAATAAGTTTCTGTTCAAGTGCCTCATGGTATGGAGATGACCCTGGGTTCCCAAAATCTGTTCCTGGGGAATCCAAGTTACAATAGTTCATTCCAAACCAGGAGACCTTTGAATCTGAGCTTGTGGTGGACATCAGTTAGCTATGTTTGGACAGCATCAGCACTGAAGGGTTGACAGCAATCTAAGAGTACATATAGATTGTTCTTGTTGTCTAGGGACTAATCTGGTGAAATACAGAAAAGCTGGTCATCACTGGAGACAAGGTGAATTTATCAGTCATACCAACTCTCAAAACCTCTCTCTCCGAGTCACGAAGGAATGGTGTGATCCTCACTGGTGGAGGCAGGAACTACTCTGATTAATTCACGTAACCCTGAAGTGTTAAGTAGAGAGGACCTCACCAAAATGGTGAGGAAATTGGATTCCATGCCATATAATGAAGAACTGAAGAAACACTTCAGTTTAGAAAAGAAAAGGTTTTAGTGGGCATGACTGTTATCAGCCCCTCAGAAAGATTCATATAACGAGGATATGGGGGTTCATCGAGATGATTAGCTACCATCTGATCCCTGACTGAACTCTTAATTCATTCAGAGAATGTAGTATTGCCATTAACAACAGACACCAAAGATTCACAGGTGGAGAAAGATAGAACCACAAGCCCTGGGGAATAGGAGCTACTCTGAACTCCTTAAGAGCAGAGATTGGTTCATTTTTTGTATTTGTATCCCCAGGACCTAGGACAGTACCTGACACATACTAAGTACTTGTTCGATTGATTAAAAGGTCTTTCCTTTTTTTTTTTAATTTTTTTAATTTACTCATTTACTTTTAATTTACAAGATTCAGTTCCACAATCACTTGAGTTTCAGATTTTCTCCCCTCCCTTCCCCCCCCCCATGGTGGCGTGCAATCATGTATAGGATCTGCAAATACTTTCACATTGTACAATAGTTTGGTCATATAGAAGGGTTGTAACCAATGAGTGATCACTGGGAAAAGGAAAAAAAAAAAAAAAGCAAAACCAGACAGGAAAGAGAACAATAACATGAAGGTCTATCCTTTTAATAAAAAGATGAGTCACTCCCAGAGTAAACCACATGGCAACCTCTAGATGATACTCTATTTCTATTTAGGCAATAATTCTGTTGACCAGTTCTAAGTCTGTGCTACAGTATGAGATGCCTAATTTGGCAACTATTTACTTAGTTCAACATAAATTAACAATGTGATGTAGCAGCTTACCAACTGGTGGGGCAGTGGAGAGATTATAGGACCTGGAATGAGTAAGACTTGTCTACCTGAGCTCAAATTTAGCCTCAGCTATGTGACCCTGGGCAAGTCACTTCATTCTCTTGGCCTGTTTCCTCATCTCTCAAATTAGATGGAAGTAGGCTCACAAGGCTTATCCACATGGAGAATTGCATCAGCAGGATGTGGATGTACTCTGCACAGGCTCAAAAGGACAAAATTTACTGACTATTACAATATTACTTTTTACATCTAGGTTGCTGATATAATATACTGACTTACGACATAAAATGTTAGCAAAAACCTCTTTCTCTGCTAAATTGCTTTACAGTTTTCCCAGAAGTACTCCTCACATAGAGAATCCTTTGCCCAAAAATTGGTATTCTTTGAAGCACTAGATTACTCTGTTGATCCTAGATTTTCTGTTCTCCTGACCTACTTGTCTAATTTTTAACCAGCACAATATTCTGATCTATAACGATCTATAATTGAGTTCTGGAAGTGCCTCATTTCTACCTTTTTTTTTCATTATTTCCTTAGATATTCCACACCTTTTAATTCCTTCGAGTGAGTTTTGTATAATTTATTTTTATTAATTATATTAATTAAATACAATTAAATATTATTAAAACAATAATATTGTTAACTAATAATTAATTTTGTTTAATTTGATAAAGTAACCTCTTGATAATTTCTTTGGCATGGTGCTACAACCAGGTTCCCATTTGTATGAACGAATCCCCTGAACTCAGAAATGTCAAACTCACTGCCCAAAATGTTTAACAAAATAAATAAAAAATGATACAACATAGATAATGTCAATTTGGGATTTTCTCAGTCAATATGCAGCAGAGATACATTTCTATTTGAGTTTGATACCACTGCCCTGAAGTAGTACCATGTATTCAAATTTGTACTATTTGATATAATTATATAAAATATGGTCAGTGGCTCCAGTCCAATGGAAGCATGCAATCTGAAGTCAAACAACATGACCACTTCAAAGGAGTCATCATTCACACTAATTAGGATCACTGTAAATTAATTTAGTAATATAAGGGTGAGGTTGATTGAATAAATCAATGAAGTCACCCCCCTACCCCATTTAAATTAAGGGATACCTGGCATTTTAACTAGGTGAAAGCACATCTTCATGAATCAATCATATACTTTAGACTGAGTGTTGATAATTCCTTAATCAACTATGGTGAGGTTGTACAAGAAGAGTATTCAAATGGATAAAGAAACTTAGCAATGCCCTGTGGGATCTATATTAAATGTAGGGTCTACTTTAGGCCCCCAGATATTCTAATAAGCAAAATAGAAAATGTTAGAGCTGAACCCTAAAAAAGGGACCCGCTGAAGGTATTTTCTGCCAGAGACTTCTGTTGTCAGGTAGCCTAGTTTGGGGCACTTGCTCTTCTCTCTTTTGTTTTGGAACATAATTTTACAGTTACTTTTTTTGGTGTACTTGCTTACATCTGCCCAGTTCTTTTTGGATAACTTTTGCACAGTTAAATGTTTATGTACTGATACCTACTGCACTACTATAAGCCAGTGTGAGTATTTCAGCTAATAGAAGAAGTGTAGATTTCATATCCCTAAAACACTCACTAGTAAGTAAAAGTTTGCCTAGAGCACACAAGGGTAGTTGATTAACATCTATATATCTTTTTTATTTTTTATTTTTTTTGTTTTTGAGCTGACCTAGACTATTTGCAGCTGGATGGTGCAATAAATAGACTGCCACCCCTAGAGTCAGGAAGACTAATATCCCTAAGCTCAAATCTGGCCTCAGATACTTCTTAGCTGTGTGACCCTGGACAAGTCATCTAACCCTGTTTGTCTCAGTTTCCTCATCTGTAAAATGAGCTGGAGAAGGAAACAGCAAACTGCTCCAGTATCTTTGCCAAGAAACCCCCAAATAGGGTCAACCAAAAGTCAGACACAGCTGAAAAACAACTGAACAAGACTATTTGTCTTGTGAGATTCTCGTCCGGTCAGGCATTGTCTGGGGGCCTAGAAACTCTAAATAATCAACCACAAGTGCTTATTCCCTTTTGGGGAATCTCTGAGTTGCCTCAGAGGATGAGCTGCAGTAATTACCATCATTGGTATGTCCCAACCATAAGAAATTAATATGCCTTTAATAAGACTTTCATTTCTATGATCAGAATTTTCTAATTCTATTAATAGAAGACTTAAGTATGTCTTAGCAAGTTGAATCTCAGATTTTTAATGTATTTTTAGGTATTTGTTATATCTCTATTATTTTATCCTGGTTTTTGGTATTTTATGTAGATGATTTCAAAGATTTTATATAATATATACTTTGCTAAAGGAATTAATTATCTTGGTAAGTTTCTTTACTGATTCTCTAGAATCTTAGATTCTCTAAGTAAAATATCATGTCATTTACAAAAAGGAATAATTATACCCTCTGCCAATATTTATTCCTTTAATTTTTTCTCTTGTCATTTTTAGTACTATGTCAAATAGTAGTAAGGATAGGGAACAACTTTGATTTACCTCTGTACTTACTGGAAAAGTAACCATAGTTTCTCCACCTAAAAAAAGTGATTCTAGCTCTTGATTTTAGAAGAATATGTAATAATTTATTTTTTTTTAAAAAACACTGCTAGACCAAATTGCTGGGACATTGTGCACACTCCCTCTCCCTCTATTCTGGACCTACAATATGGTCAGACTGATTTCAGTTCTGGGGATCCTGACTCCTAATGAGAAGTTAGCCTTCCTTTCTCACTCCTTTGAGCTCATTATGCTCCACACTTCCTCATCCCAGAGGGAAATTATTCATAGCTTAGACTATGGTTTCTGTCTGGGGTCTCCCCAAAGGGGAGAATAGTAAGATGCTCCTTGTACAGTATGAATCAGGTATGAGACAGGTATTTGCTTCCTACATGCAAAAGAAATGTTGAAAGACCCAGAAGATGCTACATATCGACAGAACATCTTAAAAGAGGATTCAGTCATTTCATTTATAACTATTATTGCAATCTCTCAGGAAACAAAGACTTTAACTTTACCAGAACATTAAGGCAATGTTGGCCAACTGAATGAACATGTCACATTTTCTCTTGCACATTGTCCATTCTGGTCTAGGTCTTCTGTCGGTGATCATTTTCTCCATGAGGAAACTCTGCTTGCCACCAGTCAGCTCCACCCAATGGACCCAGAACTTCTACATCTTTTCAATTCACAAGTTCATCTCCAAGACTGGCAGTGGCCATCTCAAGGACGATGTTGTTCACCAGCTCAGGAAAGGAAACAACAAGAGGAAAACAGGTGGTTAACTTCGTGTAGAAAATTCACCTTTATGCATCCTCTGTTCAACCTATTGTGCCCCAATCCATAGATATATTTTAACCATTTTAAATAATAATTGACATTTGCATTGTGCCTTGAAGATTGCAAAGCACTTTATATACATATATGTATATAGGCATATATGTATGTCTGTGTATATACATCTATGTTTATGTGCTTATACATGTATATAACTGTATGTATATAATGCATGTATTTATATACATACAATGTATATAAATATATACACATGTAATGTGTATATATGTATATGTATATACATATGTATATACATATAAATAATATTTATATTGTATAATGTATATAAATACATATACACATAGATAAAAATCTCACTTGCAATTCACAAAAATTCCAGGAGGTAAATATGATGGGCTTTACTGATATTATTTGATAGCTAAAGATTCAGAGAGGTTGTGTCTATGTGGCACTCACACAGCTGGTGAGAGACAGAGGCAGACTTTGAATCCAATTTATCGTGCCTCCAAATCCAGTTTATACTACCTTTCCTCTTTCTGAGAACAGGCTGCTTGAGATCTATATTTCTTATTTTGTAAATTTGTGTATTTTTAAATTTTTGTAAATGTTATCTACTTCCTAGAAATTATTTTATTTCCTTATATATAATAATAATAGTCAATTACTCAATAGACATTTATTAAGCGCTCACCATGTTCCAGGCACTGTGCTAAGTTCTAAGGATACAAAAAGGGGTTAAAAAAAAAAAAACAGTCCCTGCCCTCAAGGAACTGACAGTCTAATGGGAGAGACAACAAGCAAAAAAAGCATATGAACAAGATATATACAGATGTATAGAAAATAAGAAAGAAACCATTAGAATTTAGAGATTTTATTATACTTAATAATAATAATAGCAATAGATAATGATAACAACAACAATGATAATAGCTAGATTTTATATAGCATTTTAATCCTCATAACAACCCTGGGAGGTAAGTGCTAATATTATCTTAAAGCTAATAAAGATTAAGTCATTTATTACTTTCTGCTGAGCACTGATCTTGTACAATTATCGTTTTGCAAGTTTGATTCATCTTTTTTTAATACAGTAACTAATGGCTCATTTATTTGGTTTTTTTTTTAAATCAGCTCTTTGTTTTATGGTTCTATAATATTTTTGTTTTAAATATTGTCCCTAATTTTCGATATTTCTTCTTTTGTACTTGCTTGGAATTATCAATTTATTTTCTAGCTTTTAAAAAATTGCCTGCTTACTTCATAAATCTTTTTCATTGATATATGTTTTCAGATATAGAATTTTTCCTCTGATGATAGCTTTAGTTACATCCCATAAATTTCCATGTTATGTCATCATTGTCATTTTCTTTAACACAGTAACTTATTGTTTCTATGATTTTTCATTGATGTTATTTCATTCAAGTTGTTGTTCTTTAGTTTCTACTTAAGACTGTATCTTTTGCTTATATCTCCTTTATTAACCACTATTTTTATTGTGTTATGTTTCATAAAAAATATATTTAGTATTTCTTTCTTTTTATCTCTTACAATTTTTTTTTTGCCTTAGTATATGATCAGTTTTGGTAATAGAGATACTATATGAAACACAAAAAAGTATATTATCTTATATTTGCATTCTAATACAACCATAAATTATTCATATTTAATTTTTGTTAACAATTTATTCTGCTCTGCTTTCTATTTCATCTTTCAGAGATTTGTCTATCTTTGAAAGAGGGATACTAAAGTCTCCTACAATTCTTAATATCTCTATGTCTTTTGACAATTTGGTTAACTTTTCCTAAGGAACTTAAACACTATGCCATTTGATGGATAGGTACTTAATATGGTTTCATTGTCTGTAGTACTTTTGAATATAATGAAATTTCCTCATTTCTGTTTCTTGGCATTATCAGTTTTTATTGCTGCAATATCTGAAATCATGATTGCAATTCTTACTTGTCTGGAATCTTTTAAAGAATGGTAAGTGCAGTTCCAGACCTTTATTTATACAATGTAAGTGCCTTTAGTTTTAATGTTTTTTTTCTGTGGCAAATTGTTTGATATTACTTTCTTACTCTGCCTGCCATTCTATCTTATTGGAGAGTTTAACTAATTCATGTTCATGGTCACAACGGTTCTTTGTGTTTTTCTTCATTTAATTCTTCAGTAGTTATTTTTCTTTTTTTCTCTCCTCTTTCAAGTGAATATTTGGTCAAAAATTTTCACAAAAAAAAGAATAATCATGTGTGGAATATTAGTTTTGCATAACCTATGCCTGGAAAAAACCAAAGAGTTCAGAAGAGGGCATCTAACATGGTAAATGGCCCCAGATTCATGACACGTTAGGGTCAGGTGACTGATCTGAGGTTGTTCAGCTTGAGGAAATAAAGCTTTAGACAATTTAGCTATGTTCAGCTGTTTGAAAGGCTTTAAAATGAAAGCAGTATTATACTTGTTTTGTTTCTCCTCAAAAGGCAGAGCTAGAAGGAAGTGTAAAAGTTGCAAAGAAATTTTGGCTTGATGCAATGAAAGATGGAGCTATACACAAGTATAATGCACTAGCTCGGGTGGTAGTGGGCTCCCATTGATTGGGAGTTTCCAGTCATAGGCGAGAATACCATTCATGAGGTAGATTTGTAGTAAGGATTCTTTTTCAGGTATAAATTAGACAAGAGAGTCAATGAAGTTCCTTCCAACTCTGAAATTTTGTGATACAGTGGTCTTGATTCTGTAAAGCCATGTCTCCACAGATGACAGTTTGCAAAATTTCAAACACAGAGTCTCCAGAGGTAACCAGCTTTTACCTGGCACATCTTGCAAATCTATGTTATATCAGTGATAGCTAAATGTTGCAGGTTCACATGGCTATAACTGCTCAAGACCTGGGAGTACAAAGGAAACATAGCCCACAGTGGTTCAAGATTAGCTTATGTTTAACTATACAAAATAAAAGCTTGTATGTATTTATAGTTTTCATAAATCATACCCATTGAAATGAATTCTTTAAAAAATTTAAAATGTAAATTTTTTATTTTTTAAGTTTTATTTTTGATTTATGAAATAAAACAAGCATTTTCATAACAGAGTACAATTTTTAAAAGATGATTGCATACCAATCTGTAAATCTCCTATATACAGCTTGCTAGTCCTACGACAAAATTACCATATAAATTTCTGTTTTTTCTTCTCTCTCCCCCCATCCCAGAGGTGTGTGTGTATGTAAAATTATTCTACATGTGCTTCTGTTCATCATTTCTTTCTCCGGATGCAGATAGTGTCTTTCTTCATATCTCTTTCACAGATAATTTGGGCATTTATAATAATCAAAATAACTTATTTGCTCAAAGTTGTTCTTAAAACAATATTGCTATTACTCTGTATGATGTTCTCTAGATTTTGCTCATTTCACTCTTCATTATTTCTTGCAAGTCTTTCCATGTTTTTCTAAAATCATTGAGCTCATCATTTCTTATAACACTGCAATATTCCATCACAATCATATACAACAACTTGTTTAACCATTCCCCAATTGATGGACAATTTCCAGTTCTTTGCCACCACAAAGAGAGGTGCTATAAATATTTTTGGGGTCAGCTAAGTGGTGCAGTGAATAGAGCACCGGCCCTGGAGTCTGGAGGACCTGAGTTCAAATATGGCCTCAGACACTTAACATAAAAAACTAGCTGTGTTACCTTGGGCAAGTCACTCAACCCCAATTGCCCTACTTTAACCCCTCCAAAAAGAAAAAAAAATTAGAACATACAGGTTCTTTTCCTTTTTCCCCAATTATCTTCAGAAACAGAACAAGTAGTGATATTATTCAGTCAAAAGGTAGTTTAATAACTCTTTGGGCATAATTCCAGATACTCCCCCAAATTTTTGGATCAATTCACAATTCCATCAACAATGAATTAGTGTCCAAATTTTTTCACATCCCCTCCAAAAAAAAGCTTTTAGTATGTTTCATAGACTGGCTTAAATCTTTCCTTTCTGGCCTTATTTCACATTATTCCCCTACATAAGCTCTGTGTTCTAGCCAAACTGGATTCTAATTTGTTCTCTCAGCTCAACAAATGTCCTCTGTGCTTTCTTTCAAACCACCCCCAGTCCAGGAATGCACTCCCTCTTATCACCACCTGTTGAAATACTTATGCTTCCTTCAAGCCTCAGTGCAAATTTGTTTTTTGTTTTGTTTTTAGCAAAGAAACCCACTGAATGAATACCAGATAATATAAATGGAAAGAATTCTCCCACTGGGAGTGAAATAACTTAGCTTAACTAAGAAAAAGAGAGTCCTAGATCTCTCTCAAAGGAGAAAATGTTCCTGGGTCTTTACTGTAGCAATCTGGGGATAAGGCCATAATAAAGATACCAAGTTCATCTCATGTAGGCTTCTTCCTAGAATCTTTTCCTCTGTTCAGCAACCTGAAGTAGAGTTGGCATTATTCATCTTCTCTCTTAAATCCAGAAGCTCAAAGATGAACCAGAAGGCACTGAAGAAACTAGAGACTAAAGAGATCTCTCCTCTCTTCTACTCTGTCCCACCATTCACATACAGGCATGGGACATTAATCTCCACCAATGAAGAGAGAGTCCTATACCAGTGGGTTCCAGGGCTCCACTTACATTCCTCCTCTGGTCTGAAAATCTTTGCTTTCCCTTGGAAAGATCAACTGGGGCAAGTTCAAAACCTGTAACTAGAGAGCATAAACACAAAAATCAGCACTTTAAAACAGCAAGGGTAATTTTCTTGGCATACAAGGTAACCAACTTGTGCTACCATTAAAACTGAAATAAAACACATGTACACTAACAGTACATGTAGTTGATAGAGCTTCACCTGGGAGATTACTGCAGTAACAACATGATTAACTGCATACAGGACATAGTTATATGCACATCTGGAACTACATATCATACACGCATATACACAGCACACAGAAATCACTCAAAAGCAACAAGCAAGGCTAATCAACAAAGCAAAGCTAGCTAGCTATTACAATAACATTATCAATAGGTCTATGTATAAAACAACTTACCTATAAGCATAATCACATGTGCAAAACATAGTCAAATGAACATAACAGCAAAATGTGAAACAAGCATACTAAATCACGTGTAGTAATTCACATGCATAGCAATCAATCAATAAACATTTATTAGACACCTACTATATACCAGGCACTGGGGATACAAAAAGAGGCAAATTACATTACCTGCACTCAACGAGCTTGAGTTCCAATGAGGGAGACAAGATGCAAACAAATATACACAAAGATATACAGAATAAATAAGAAGTAATGAACACAGGGAAACCACTAGAATTAAGAGTCTTTAGGGAAGGCTTCTAGTAAAAGAAGAGACTTTAGTTGGGATTTAAAGGAAGACAGTAGTCAGAGATGAAGAGGGAGAGAATTCCAGGCATGGAGGAGAGCCAGAAAAAATGCCCAGAGTCAAGAAATGGACTGTCTTGTTTGTAGAACAGCCAAGAGACCAGACTCTGTATCAAAGAGTTCATGTTGGACGGCAAGGTGTAAGAAGGCTGGAGAGGTAGAAGGAAGAGCTTTGGACGGGAAAAAAAATCTTATCTTTGATCCTGGAGGCAATAAGGAGTGACTGGAGTTTATTGAGTGGAGGGAAAAGGGGAAGAGATATTGTCAGGCTTGTACTTCAGGAAAATCACTTTAGAATCTGAATGAAGGATAGTTTAGAGCAGGGGAAGACTGCTAGAGGAAGGCAGGCAGACACACCGCCCAACCAGTCTAATACAATTGTCCAAACATGAGGTGATGAAGGACTGCACAACAGGGATGGGGACAGTGTCAGAGGAGAGAAGGGGGCACATGCAAGAGACTTACAAAGATGAAATTGACAGCCCTCTGGCACCATATTGGATATGGGAGGTAAGGGATAGTGAGGAGTCCAGAATGACTCCTAGCACTAAACTCTTTGAAACCTTCCTTGCTCTGTCTAGTTAAAAGTGTTCTTTCCCTCCTCAAAAATTTTTAAAGACTTTATCTGGATCTCTCTTTGGTGGCATCACTCCCAACTTTGTATTATACTTAGCTGTGTATGGACATACTACAATGCTCTTCATAGAGTATGAGTTCCTGAAAGATAGTGACTCGATCAAGGTTTCTCAACTTTTTTGTATGTTACAAACCCAAGAGGATACTGATAACTGTTTAACCACCAGCTGGGGGTAGAAGGGAGGTGGTGGAATGGATGCTTGACACACTTCTGAGTGTAATCAGCATTAACACTTTCTCCATCACTTTAAGTCTAGACAATCAACAAAATGATAAATCAAGACCTGATTTGTAGAATTTGCCAATTTCTCAGATGTAAATGCTCACACTGAAAATTTAACAATCAGTTCTCGGGCCTGCTTTAGCTAACTCTAATATACCCCTGTAGGGGCCCTTTGGGCAGTCCAATTAAGCCTATGCACCCTTTCACAGAATGATACTTTTAAGTAGTTGAAGGAAATGATGAATTTCAGTTAGAAGTTATTGAAAATCAAAATAATTTTTCCCCATTCAAGTTCAGAGATCTCCTGAAATCTATACACTGGATCCCTTGTGAGTCCATGGACCCCAAGTTAACTCTTAACTATATCATCAATTATTTTTGCATCCACAAAGCATAATACTGTGACTTATACATAATAGGTATTTAGCAAATGCTTGTTGAATTTAACTGAATTAAAATATACTCTGATTTTATGCTACTGTTTGTGTGGCACAGATATTTCTACCTAAATAACACATAAACCAAGAAACTTTAGAGAAGGGTAACCAGGATTGTGAAGAGTCTTGAGTCAAGACCCTAGGAGGATCAGTGAAGACCTAGGGTTGTTCAGCCTGGAGAAGTTGTTGTTGTTGTGGTGGTGGTGGTGGTGGTGGTGGTATGTTGTTATAGTTGATATAACAGTAGTGTTTGGGATGTAACTGAATATAATGGTTATCTTCAAGTACCCGAAGGCCTGTCAGGTGTAAAAGGGATTAGATTTGTTCTATTTGACACCAAAGAAAAGAATCTGGAGAAATGTATGGGAATTACAAAGAGATATAAAGAAGTTTGATGTCAGCACAAATCTTCCTAACATTCTGAGCTGTTCCAGGGCAGAATGGACCACCTTAGAAGATTGTGGGTTAATCCTCATTGGAAGTCTTCAAGCAAAGGCTAGATTGGGACTTGTTGGATGTGTTGTTGAGAATTCCTCCCACATCTGGTTGAACTAGATAACAGCTAAAACTACTTCTAACTTCAAAATTCTATGATTCTCTAAAATTTAGTGTTTGGAGTTAGTGTTGGGATTTGGGGGCAGAGAAACCTTGACCACTGCCTACATTCTATTTCTTGCCTGAAGTGTTCCAGAATGACAGCCAGGTCCCATGGCCAGGTTTCAGGCACAGGAAGGAGAGAAAGAAATTGATGAATGGAACAGCCTTGAGATATATAAAAACTGTAAGATTCACACCTGACCCTTTTATACTTAAAAGTCACAAGAAATTAAGAGCTCAAATAATATGTGAAGGGAAAGATATAAAAAGAGCATTAGGAGCAATAACTAACTGAAAATCATTAACAGCTGCATGGGAGCCACAAACAGCAGGCTCTCAGAATTAGGGGGACAGGCTGGACTTTCCCCCTAATTTGCCAATTCTCTTTGAGCAGAGAACTTCAAACGATCACCCAAGAAGAGAACTTTAAAAACTGTACAAGGACACTTGAAAATTGGTCATGGAGAAATAACCTCTGATTTATATGTATATCTAAAAAAAGGAGAAAAAAAGTATTTTTAAAAGGAATGAGAAAAATCATTCCAATTTAAGCCTTCTCCAAATTGAGTAGGCCAGTAAAACCATTGTCCTTGAGAGAGTTCACAGAACAGCCTGGAATAAACTTCCAGTAATAAGATACAGCCAAACAAATTAGTGGCAAAGCTTTGAGGTAAAATTGAATATATAGAAGAAGTAAAAGGTATACTGTATAATTTGGTATAAAAAAATTGACCACACACATTCTTTTTTAAAGGATTTAGTGTAACACTGTCAAGGCTATATTAATAGGAGAGAGTGAAGAGGGAAGAGGGAAGGAGGAAGAAAGAGGGAGGGAAAGAAGGAGGAATAAAAATGGAGAGGTGAGGGAGAGAGAGAGAAAAGAGAGAAGGGGAAAGGGCAGGAAGGGAGGGAGGAGAGAGAGACAGACAGACAGAAACAGAGAGAGAGAGAGAGAGAGAGAGAGAGAGAGAGAGAGAGAGAGAGAGGATTGATCAGGGCTATGAGACTGGGTAACAGAAGCAATGAGGTGGAATGCCAGGGTGAATAGTGTCTGGGTCAAGATGAGTCAGGGGCCAGGAAAGCATTAGAAATCAAAAGTACATAAATACCAGAGGGTGTGATGATGATTGGAATGTCTAAAGCCCATGCAAATTATCACCAAACAGGACGTGTGGCTAAGGGGTTAAAACTTCCAGAGAAAGAGGAAGATTCGTGTGCTTGGTAGCAGTTGGCTTTCGTCCAAGAATAAACTGCCCCTTGTCCATTCTAGCATTTAGGAATTAACATTGGTAGTAGCTCTTGCCCTTATCCTCTAAATGTGCCTCAGGAATGATCTACTAAGCCACAAATGGGTGGCAATCTGCATTAGTGTAAGGAGCTCTCATACCCAAATACCCAATGCTGACGAAATCAGTGATCCTTTGCATGTGCTCATATTGCTAGCTCTAGTTTGCATTTAGAAATGTTTAAGCCAATGAACTTTGCAAGTGTTTTAACTCCAGAAACAAAAGGCATTTAAGTGGCACAGTGGATATAGAATACTGAGCTTGGAATGAGGAGGACCCTAGTTCAAATTTGACCTCAGATACTCACTAGCTGTGTGACCCTGGACAAATCCCTTGAAGTCTTTGCTTCCTTCTTTGTGAAGTGGGGACGATAACAGTATCTACATCTCAGGGTTGTTGCAAGGATCAAATGAGATAATATTTAATATTTATGAAGTCCTTAGTCCAGTAGCCTGTACTTGTTTTGATTCCAAAGGGCACTATGGTTGGCTCTGGGAAAATGAAACCGAAAGAAGCTTATCTTCTATTAGGGGAAACAATTTACACATAGATTTCATATGTACAAAATAGGTTGAAAAAGAGATACAGAGTTATTGTGGGGGGGCACTGGATGCTTGGATAGGGGGAGGGAAATCAAGAAAAGCCCTGTATAGAAGGTGATCCTTGGCCTAAGCCCTAAAGGAGATGCCAGACTTTAAGAGGCAGAGTTGAAGGAGTGCATTCTCAGCAGTGCAGAGGCATTGAAAAAGAAATTGGAGTGCTATGGAGGGTTTAAAAAAATCCACTTGACTGGACCATAGTGAATCTGAAAGGGAATAATGCATAATAAGCTGGCAAGATGGGTCAGAGTCAAGTTGTGAAAGGCTTTGAGCCTTTGGAGGTCATTGAGGACAGTGCCATGATCACGTCGATGCTTAGGGCATCTGTGTGGCACATGGCTTGGAACAAAAAGAGACTTGAAATAGGGAGGACGAGAAGGAGGTTATTTTAATACTCCAAGGGAGGGAGGTTACAGAGGAAGAAATTACAAGATTTGGCAGCTGCCTGGATATGCAAGGTGAGTGAAAGTGAAGGGTAGGGGATGGTTTCAAGGTTGCACACTTGAGTAACCAGAAGGGTCATGTTGACTTTAACAGAAATAGAAAAGTTTGGAGAAGGATTGGACTTGGAGGAAAAGATAATGAGTTTTGCTTTAGACATGTTGAGTTTGAGATGTCTGTTGGAATCCAGTTCAAAAATTTCTGTGAGGGAATTATTGATGTGGAACAGGAGCTTAAGAGGTGGGTTGGGGGCAGCTACATGGCACAGTGAATAGAAAGCAATGGCCATGGAGACAGGAGGAGCTGGGTTCAAATCCAACCTCAGATACTTGACACTTACTAGCTGTGTGACCTTGGACACTAATCCCAATTGCCATGCCTTCCCCCTACTCCCCCCAAAAAAAGACAAAGTTGGGTTGGAAAAGAGTTCTTGATGCCACTTTCATAGAAATGATAATTAAAGGCACAGAAGTTAATTTACTAAATAAGACAGTGTGTTTAAAAAAGGAAAAGGGGATCCAAAAGATAACCTTCAAGGCCATCCATAGTAAGGGGCATGATATGGATGATGACCCAGCAAAGGAGGTTAAGAAGGAGCAGTGAGACAGGTAGACAAAAAAGTACAGTGCTAGGAAATCCCATGGGGAAGAGAATATTCAGAAGGAAAAGGAAGTGAACAGTCAAAAGCAACAGAGAGATCAAGAAAGATAGAGACTGAGAAAGGACCATCAGATTGGACAATTAAGACATCATCACTGGTTACTTTGGAGAGAGTAGCTTTCTTTGAGCACTGAGGTCAGAAGCCAGATTACCAAGATCTGAGAAGTAAGAGAAGAAAAATGAAGGGAAACAACACTAACTGAGAGTTTTTCTAGGAGTTTCGTTGAGAACAGGAAGAGAACTGTAAGATGATAACTAGAGAGAAAAGTCTGCATAACCAGGACATAACTCGAACCACTGACGTATAAAAATGATATGGATAACAGTTAGTTTACTCTGCAGAGACTGGGTTGAGTTCTTGCAGAAGTATGCCTGAAAATGTCAATGATATTGTAGTGAGAATAAACGACAAAAGACATCAGGCAACTGGGGGCCATGCTTGATAGAATGTTAGAGGAGAAAAGGAGGAATGACACCTTTAAGGATTATGGAGATTGCAAGAGAGAGTGCTACCTTTCTGAATGTGATCTCCCATATTCCCAGGGAAGAGAGTTTGGAGTATTCATTCACTCATTTATTCACTCCCTCATTCAACTAGTATTTATTAAGCACCAAGTATGTGCTAGACTGTGCTAGACCCTAGAAATACAAAGATGAAAACAAAAAAATAGTATCTGCCCACAAAAAACTTGTCTCCCATTGGATGGAAGCAATGCATATATAGAAAAGCGAACACAAAATATGGAGTAGATCAAAAATCTTAGTCAAGTTTTAAGGTAGTAGCTTAAACCCTTTAATAATGATGTCCAGTTGGCCATGGGAGTGAAGAGGAAGGAATGGGTGCCAGAAATGTTATGAAAGTAGAATCAACACGCTTACTCTTTGTGGCTTTTAACCAAAGTTGTATCACCTCACTAAGGTCCTTAGACAAATACAGGTTTCCTTTCTTTTATTTCCAAACCTAGAAAACCCACAACCAACAGAGAACTAGGGAGCAACAATGTGGCATCACAGGCAGGAAAGAATTTGATCAATTGCCCACCTTCTTGGAGTTGATTTACAATGGATTTGAGAAGATCCTGGGAGGTTTGGGGAGCTGCTATAAGCCTTGTTGCAAAAAATGCTTGAGGAAAATATTTAATATGAACAATAATACTTCTATACTAGGGATCTAAATTTCAGATAGCACAATGGGAAAATCATGGTCTTTCCTGAAACTATTAATGTTGTTATTGTTGAATCATTTCAGTTGTGTTCAACTCCTCATGACCCCATTTGGGGTTTTCTTGGTAAAGATATTAGAGTGGTTTGCCATTTCCTTCTCCAGATCATAATACAGATGGGGAAACTGAGCAAACACAGGTAAGTGACTTTCCCAGGATCACATAGCTAATAAGTGTCTGAGGCTGGATTTTAACTCAGGTCTTCCTGACTCCATCCCTGCACCACTTAGCTACCTAGAACTATTAATAGGTAGAATTTATTCTTGTCCTTGCACAAAAAAAGACTGCCTTTGCTTCCCTTCCCCAAGCATTGAGTATACAGGAGTTAGAAAGTCTATTTAATAAAAATCACGGCAAGCTATGCTATATGTTAGTTAGTCTAGCAACATTAAGAAATGAAGGTGATCAATGGAAATATTCACAAATAATTGGAAAAAGATAAAATGTTTAGGGTAGAAATAAAGAGAAGTGGGATGATTGGGAGCTCTATAGGTTATAAAGAGTTGTAATGCACTTTGAGAAAGAAAATCAGGCTATAAGACAAGGTAGTGAAAGATGTGGACTAGCTAAGAAATAGCTACAAGAACAGCAAAATGTCAGTAGCAAGGTGGTGTGGTTGATAGAGTGGTGGACTTAGAAACAGGAAGAGCTGAGTTCAAATTCTCTCTCAAATACTTACAAGCTCTATGACTGGGAGGCAAACCATGTCATCTGTCTCAGGCTCTCATTTCTTATCTGCAAAATGGGGGAAGAAATAACACTTATTTCACAGGATCCCTCAATCCTCAGAGTGAAAATTAAATGAGATAATCCATGTGAAGCATTTTGCAAGCTATAGAATTTCCAGCTATTATTGTTGGTGGTGATGGTAATGGTTATTATTATTATTAAGAAAGAGAAGAGAAAGAAGAGAAGGAGGAGAAAGAGGAAGAAGAAAAGGAAGAAGAGTAGAAGGAAGGAAAAGGAAAGAGAAAAAGAAGATGATGATGATGGTAATGGTGATGATGATGATGATGATGATGATGGTGGTGATGATGATGGTGATGGTGATGGTGATGGTTATGATGGTGATAGTGATGGTGATGGTGATGATATGACCACTGGTGAATATGGAATGTTATGAGTGGAATGCTAATTATTAAATAAAAAATATTGGAGAATAATGGTTTCAGAGGTCAAGGTGTAGGTTCAAACCAGCAGACTCAGAATAATCTAGCAGTGGTTCTGGGGGAAGATAAGATGAAGCCTAAGCAAATTTTCCCAAACCAGAATAAGAATTTGGGGCAGCATTAAAGACCCACAGAAGATACTGATGACCAGAATGGTAAAAATCCTGAGAAAGCCTAAAGGCTTGGGGTTTGATCCAATGAACTATTCCTACCAATACCCAAATCAAGACCCAGAATAAGTCAAGCTGACACCAATGGAAGGTATTGAGAATGCTGTTACAGATAATTAGAAGAGTATCCAGGCCCTGGGAGTTGTAGCCCTGGTCCCTCTTGTGGGATGTGAAGATGAGAAAATGGAATCTGTCTGTTTAAACCCCAAAAGTCCCTGCTTAAGCCCAAAAGATTTCAGCTCCCCAGGGGGAGGATGCAGTACAGAAGATTCTCTGAGCTCCACAAGGAATCTCTATGTGGAGATGACTATTATTGAAAAAGGCTTTATTTCCCTTTCTCCCAATTTCAAATGTAAGACTCTCGTAATGAAAACCTGTTTATAGTCCTGGTCCCAAATCACTTGTTTCTGGGCACTCACTGTTGCTAGGCAATGCTACTCATCAACATCCTATCCCACTCTTCACAATGGCTCTTCCCTCCTCAAAGTTCCCATGCCTCCCTGGCCCTTTACCCTCTCAGCTGTCAACCTTGCTCCATACTTTACAGAAAATATTGAGGCAATTCACTGTGACCTCCCTTTTCTCCCCTCTTCCTTATCTCATATCACTAACATGCCTTCTGCCCCTCTATCCTCCTCACCCCTGTTTCACATGATGAAGTGGCTTTACTCCTCACCAAGTCTAACCCTCTACCTGCTCAAGTGATCCCATTCCATCCATCTCCTCCAACATATTACTCCCTCTCTCATCCCCACTCTTTTATTTATTTTCTGTCTCTCCCTCTCTGCCGGCTATTTCTCTACAAACACACCCATGTCTCCCCTATCCTGAAAAAACCTCCACTTGATCCATCTGCCCTTGCTATCCATCCTATTTCTCTTCTGTACTTTCTGACTAAACTCCTTGAAAAGGCCATCTACATCAGGTGCCTCCATTTTTTCTCCTCTCACTCTCTTCTTAATCCATTACAATATGGCCTCTGATCTTATCATTCTAGTGAAATTTATTTCTCTAAAGTTACCAATGACCTCTTAATTGACAAACCCAATGCCTTTTCTCTATCCTCATTCTCCTTGACCTCCAACTGTCTTTCAGACATCTCTAACCAGATGTCCAGCAGACATCTTAAACTCAACATGGCCAAAAGCAAACTCCTTATCTTTCCCCCTAAACACTCCCACCTCCAACTTTCTCTATCACTGGAGAGGGCAACATCACACTTCTCCTTCCTCAGACTCACAACCTAGCGTCTGACATGGTTCAAAAAGCATTGTTTCTTTCTTTAACAAATTTCCAATGCCATAGCTCTTGGATTAAAAAAAGTTGGCTTCTGAGTGCACTTTTATATTTTGTTTTGTTGGGGAAGGAGAGGAAGAAATGATAGAAAATCTGGCAACTTCAAAAACCAGCAAGAGTCAAAAAAATATTTGTTAAGTGACTACAATGTACCAGGCCCTAAGTTCTGCCCTGGAGATACAAAGAAAGGCAAAAACAGTGCCTGCCCTCAAGGAACTTACAATCTAACAGGGGAGACAACATGGAAGTACCCATGTAGAAACAAGTTGTAAACAGGATAAGTTGAGTGAGAAATCCCTTACCAAAATTTCAAACTATTTGAATTTTAGATCCTGCATTTGCTTGAATAGGGCCCTTGAAGTTTAGAGATTGCAGAAGCATGTGTTATAACATGCATATAGAGCCCTAGATCTAGAATCAAAAGGCCTGGGTTCAAATCCCACCTTAAATACTTAGTGGTAGGCAAGTTCTTAACCTCTCAGAGCTTCAGTTTTCCCATCTATAAAATGGGAGTAATAATAATTTCACTACCTACCTGACAGATTGTCATGAGAATCAAGCAAGATGATCCATGTAAGTACTCTGCAGACCTTTAAATGCCATACAAATGTGAATTATTAATATAAAACTTTCTATTGTAAAGTTTCAGCCAACTCATCTTCTTATGCTTAGTCAGCAAGGGACTATAAATTTCAGCCCTTAAATTGATGGTGGTAGAAGATAAATTTATGGATCAAAATTTGAGTTTGTCTATGCAAAGAATTCCTTCTCCCTACATGGAACAAATCTTTCTTTTAGATCAGACTATAGTTTTGCAAAAAGTCATTGAACCTTCTAAATTTTTTTAGGTATTTAGTTTCTCGTTTTTCTGGTTTTCATTTTTTCTACATCTTACATTTTGTCTTACTAATTGGAATTATTTCAAATGAGAGCATAACTTAGGCAAAGTCATGATTTTAAACTTTTTCTATATTTTTTCAATTTGGGATTTATCCATTCAAATTCCTTAAGGTCAAGATTCTGATAAGATCAAGAAATTCTGATTCAGTGAATTTGAAATCTAAATTGGATGGAAATTGGAACACTGGACTATAGATTTTGAAGTAGAAGGGATCTTTTGAAATTATTCCAATCATGGCTATTTCATTAGATTGGAATTCAAATTTATGTCAATTTTATATAGAATGAGATTAGTAGGAAAGGAAATCCCATCTATGCCAAAGCACATCAGGTCGTGGATTTCTCACACCCATCAATCTGCAGAGTAAATTAGGTATGAAGGAATTTCCCCTAGAACCTCCTCACAGTGTGTGGACAATCCCTTCCTCAAATTAAAAGGATCACAGAGCTTTTGTACATTGGACAAAGGCAGAGGAGACCACATAAAACACATCTTGTGATTGGCTGAATCCAGCACATTTCTGGGGTCACATGGAAAGAGTGTTCACACTCTAACTCCATGATTTCCTAGCTCTGTGAGGCTGGAATGTATGACTCCTCCTCCTCTCTCCTTAGTATCTTCACCTGTGAAATAAAGGTATTAGACTAGATAAGCTTCAGGACACCTCACCTTGCTCCAAACCTCTGGGCCTCTGGGCTTATAGACATTCTATTTACCCCTTGAGCTGTCTTATGGTTCCTTAGACAGTGTTACCTACAATTAAGTCTTCTTACAACTCTTTTACTTTATTTATAACTAGCCAGCTAGCAGTTTGGTGGAACCCTAGTGCACAGAGCTCTGGACCTGGAGTCATGAAGGCTTATGGTCCTGAGTTCAAATACAACCCCAGACACTTACTAGTTGTGTGACCCTGGGCAAATCACCTAACCCTGTTTGCCTCAGTTTCCTCATTTGTAAAAATGGATTGGAGAAGGAAATGGCAAACCACTCTGGTATTTTTGCCAAGAAAATCCCAAAGGAATCACAGAGCATTAGACATGGATGAACAACAACAAACAAAAGCCATTTTAGCAGACATTTTCTCAGTTCTAAAGTGGATTATTTATGCCGGAATTCCTCATTTTTTTAGTTCTAGTGATATGCATATGCTCTTAGTTTGTTGTGATGGATTTGTTTATACTCTTCTTATCTATGATAACTGGGGCTTATTTTGAAAAAAGTTCCATGTGGTAGAGAGCAGAATGTAAAAAATTTCCAATTTTCTTTTCAAAAGTTTCACTGGTACCTTTGTTTTTACATCATAGTTTTTCTGGGTATGCCACCTCGTCCCTACAAATTAACCATTTGAACAGTGGTCAAATCCAGTAATGAAAAACTCTTGAGAGGGGAATTGCCCTTGGTCATGAGGAAAACAGTTATTCTCTCTGAGTCTCCCTCCCCCCCCCTTTTTCTCTTTCTCTCTCTCTGTTAGTCTCTGTCTCTCTGTCTCTCATTTACCCATGATCACAAAGCTAGTAAAGGTCAGAGACATGATCCAAACCTGCTCTTTGCTGACTTTAAGTCCAGAACTCATTTTCCTCTGCCACATTTGCATCTGAAATGAGAAGAAAAGCTGTATTGGTACTGTCTCATTACAGTCTGAAAACAAAAGAAAGAAAAATATTTATTTTTCTCTTGTGGATCCATGCAATATGAAAGTATTCAATATGGAAAAACTCTATCAGCACCCACAGTATAGCAACAGCTCAACTTGAACTCAAGGTACTCCATGTACCCCTAAAACTATAGCTCATGAGTGACCACCAATGTGTTTACTTTTTAACAGTTAGTCAGATTACACAACTAGCTCATATTAAAGGCATTTATTGAAATGACATAGTAATAAAAGTAGCTATAAAATATCTCCCCCATAAACTTGGAGCTTATTCTGTCACAAATTACATCAGGCATCAGCAGAGAAAGTGTATATATATAGAGATCAGGCTTCAAGTGGCATATATGTAGGGAACTTGTATAACAGGTATATACAAAGAGGGACACTTCATAATTCTGATGATACAAGGCTGTAAGGCCCCTAATGTCTTCACACTGTCCCATTAACCTTGGTGTCTAGTCTCTGCTGGATTTTCCAGATGTTATCCCCAGTAGACATTACCTGGCTATGGTTTCCACTGTCTCCATATTCTGACTCAGTTGAAATCATTGGTTCAGGTATTGTTATACTCTTAGAAAATGTAGACAACTTTATCTGCCTTTGAGATCCAAGTAGGAGATAGCCTAGGAACCATAAGGACTATATTCTTTCTTCTCCAGGAAGTAGAATGCATCGGGCAATATTTTCTCTAGGAAATCTAGTACCAGAAATGCTCAAACTCAGAAACTCCTGAACTTGGAATTACCTATGAGGCAACTCTCAAAGCTGATATGCCCCAGAAATCTCCTTTCTCTACTGAAGGCTTGATTCTATGATCATGCTGTCCAGTGAATTCAGAATCCCCGCTTTCTCCACCCAGAAAGTTGAATTTCAGGAGGCAGTACCTTGAATTTCCCTCTCAGAGCTTCATGCAAAATGCATTTCACTCATGGCCATGCACTTCTTCCATAAGTCTTCACTACTGCTTCTGGCTGGAAGAAGATGAGAAATCCTCCTGTCCTTTGCTCCACTTTTCAAGAGATTCAAGGGAAGAGGTGAAGAGTGAGACCCAATAACTGATTGCCCTCAAAAACTGAATTTTAGCAAAGAGGGGCCAGCTTGCTTTTATTGGCCACAAAGGGCATGGCTGATCCTCACCCAGTTAGTGAGGTATGTGTATGATATGGTACTCCTCACATCACTTGCCTTCATCCAATGGCCAGTGCCCCATAATCCTATGACCCATTCCATCTGGTTTTGGACTTACCAGAGGTGGGCACCTCAGTGACATGATGAGGCTTCTAAGTAGGACTTCACCATCCTTAATTTCCCTAGTACATAATTTCTGGACAAGAGAAAGGGGTTTTCCGTTCTATCTTCATTGCCTTTCTAAGAACAGACGGTCATAAGCAATTCTGCTTATGAAAACAGACGAAGAGAGGAAGAAAATTCACTCTGCCTTCCTGGGGCTTGAAAAGAAATAACTTCTCAAAGAATGGAATATGAGTGCCATCTAGTGACCAAGTACTTGATAAACACTCAAATCTAGTTAAACGGTAAACTGAATAGTAGGAACTAGACCAATTGATTTCCTTGGAATGGGATGAGAAAACTCTACCAGTGATGGATGGCGCCTTCTCTATAATTTAGAGTCTTAAATAGTTGCCTAGAGCACTCAGAGGTTAAATGATTAGCTCAGTATCCCATGCCCATCTCTCTCAAATTCTACATCTGATGTCTCAACACCATACCCAAGGTTCAACTGAGAAGTGTCCCAGCATGTACGAAGCACTCAGCATCACAAGACTCCATTAGGAAACAATGCCAGGCTTGAAGTCTTGTTGTTGTCATTCAGTCATATCTAACTTTTCATGACTTCATGGACCATAGCACACCAGGCCCTTCTATCCTCCACCATCTCCTTAAGTCTGTCCAAGCTCATGTCCATTGCTTCCGTGACACTCTCTATTCATCTCATCCTCTGCCATCCCCTTTCCTTTTGCCTTCAGTCTTTCCCAGCAACAGGGTCTTTTCCAGTTAGTCCCATCTTCTCCTTATGTGGTCAAAGTATTTAAGTTTCCTCTTCAGTACTTGTCCTTCCAAAGAACAGTTTGAATCAATTTAAGAATTGACTGATTTGATCTCCTTGCTGGCCAAGAGACTCTTAAAAGTCTTCTCCAGCACCACAACTCTGCAACACTCAACTTTCCTTATAGACCAACTCTCACAGCCATACATTACTACTGGAAAATCCCTAACTTTCATCATACAGACCTTTGTCTCTAAGGTGACACCTCTGCTTTATAATATGCTGTCCAGATTTGCCATAGCTTTCCTTCCAAGGAGCAAATGTCTTTTAACTTCGTGACTTCAGTCCCTGTCTGTAGTGATCTTTGAGTCAGGCTAAAGAGGTTGTGTTTGTAATAGGAGACTGGTCAACAGGTGCAACCCTCAGAGCAGACACAGTGTGCTCTGTCTGCTGGCAGCCAGCAGCTCCCAGAGCATCCTAAACAGAGATCTAGGACCCCACTGGCCAGTCTTTCATTACCTAGTTTATCCTAGAAGCATTTGGAAGCCAATGAAGATTTCCAAGCAGGTGAGAGATATCATCAAACATGTGCCTTAACAGAATTACAGAAATTTTCAGAGAAGCCCAATTGAAAAGTCTCACTTGTCAGTAAGTTCTGTAACAGAAAATGCAACAGGTTTCTAGCAGCCATTGCTTTCCTGGTACAAAACTACTCCCAAATCTTCTCAGCTGGCATGATTGTAGAACTGTGTAGATCTGCATAGGCTGCCATTGGTAGATGCATGAGGCAGGTGAACAAGCCCTTGAAAGCCTGTTCACATTTCTCATGCCAACAATCCCCAGATGGATCCAGGAGCCTAGGTCTGCCTATCTGTCTCTGCCTGATCTTACTTCTTTCAACCACGTATGCAATAGTGGCACAAATTTCTAGAATTGTTGTATGTTCTGCTCATGACCCCTGGATGGCCCAGGGACCTCATCCTCTTGTTCCTACTAACACCACACTAGTAGCAACCTACAAAATCCAGAATTTAAGATTTAAAAGAGAACCTCAAAGATCATCTATTCTAACATACGCTTGGGAAAATATCCCCTCTACAACAAACCTGACAAGTAGTTTTCCATTGTAACCCAAGTCCCAAAGCCCATTCATATGGGATTACTCTCTTCTTTAGTGGAGACCAATTTCTATCTCTCCATGAGGATTAAGACAGTTAGCTAGAAGCAGGAGAGAAGAAAGATCTACTCTCTTCAGTCTCTTCCCTCCTCTCAGTGGTCTTCTGGCAGAGAAGATGAACAATGCCAACTCCAGGATGCTGAAGGAAGAAAAAGACTGGGAAGAAACCAAGAAGACAGGATCTGGCCATCTTCATCATGTCCTCATCCTCAACTTGTTAGACTAGAGACCTCAGGGAATTTTCCCCTTGGGTGAGAACTAGGGCTGCGATATCTCACTTCCAATAAGAGATCTCTTTCTTACTCTATTATCTGGCATGTATATTCTCATATGTATACTTTTTTTGACTTCAGTTTTACTATTGATTTGGATAAATGGGTTTCTTTGCTATTTGCTATGAGTGTGTTCATTATGAAACTGGTATTTAGTTGGAAAGATGTCAAGCCTCAGATATAGAGTTGGAGTTTCTTCCTTTTATCCATTAAGGAATAGAGACCAGCTGGAATCTGAAAGCTACCTCCCCAGACTAATAATATTTAAGGGAGCAGAGAGATATAATTCTAGCCTGATACCCCCTCTCCCTGAGAAGAAGAGACCAACTGGCCTCCAGCCCCAATCTCCTGCTTCCTCTTCTGGCAGAAATTAAAGTCCCCCTTGGAGAAGAACAGGGGGGAAGACGTGCATCTAATCCTGCCTTCCTTCAAGTTAGGAAAGACACTAGCATGGTAAATGTGGAGGACAGCCTCATTATACCACCTTCCACCTGAAAGGAGGTTTGACCAGCTAGCTCTCAAAGTACAGATCATTAACAATCCTTCCTAACACCTTTTAAACTCCAAGAGCATAAAAGCAGAGCAGGGTACAAAGTTTGACTAAATTCTAAGAGCCTACTGGTAATCACTACATGAGGCTCACAAAAATAGCTGCTCCACCCCTCCCACAATCATTAATTCCATGTTCTGTCACTTTAAGAAGGGATTTTACAGTACAGCCCTGACCGCTGAAGCTCACACGTGACCCCATATTTATATCTGACACCCACAGCACCCACTAAACTTCTAGGAATGCTCTCACTTATAGAAGCTGGATTGTTCAGCTTATATGGGGCTCATCAATCATCAGGAAAAACCAGGTAAGTTAAGAGCAAGTGCTGGTTTACATAGAAGGAGTTTCTTCACTGGAGTTGCCTGAATCAGTGAGATCACAGGTATGTTGGTTTGTTGTTGTTTTTAATTCTAAAGTTCATTTTTTCTGACTAGGAAAGGAGATGAGGCACTGAGGAACAACCCAGTTTCAGAGAAAGAAAAAAATTACCTCTGATTCTCCCTGAGGACCCCGTCTTAGAAATGTTCGAGAATGCCCCAGACAGTGTCGCCTTCGTGTCCGACTGACAGGGTCAGTAGTTCATATTTCAGGGAAAGATTTCTAGCCAGACTGTGGCAACCGTTCAAATCCTTTCCCCAAGGAGGAAGCTGATGTCCTTTCTTTGCTCGTCCTTTATTTGTATGTTCCTTCCTCTGCTGGCCTATAAATGCCTCCCTCTCTGATTCTGTGATCAGTCCTAGTCTGTGGTCCAGTACCAATATGAGAACTCACGCTCATCTCCTCTGGATCCTGGCTTTCTGGGTAACAGGTAAGGCCCATTTAATAGATTCTTTGTGAAATGAGTGAATGTCATCAGAGAGAGGGGACAGCCAGCACTCAACCTGCATGTGGTCTCTGATTCAACACAATTGTTATTTTCTGTTTTGTTGTTTAGTTGCAAAGGGGGCCTACTCAATGACACAGACTCTAGATTCCCTGTCCCTGTCTCCAGGAGAGAGAGCCACAATCACCTGCAGGGCCAGGGTCAATGTGAACAAAGAAGTCAGCTGGTCCCAAGTGACGCCCAGACAAACTGTAAAAATTCTTATCTATAAAACTGAAAATCTGGCCTCAGACATCCCTGTCTGGTGCCTTGGCAGCGTAAGTGGCAGTGACTACAGCTTGGTCATCAGCTCTGCAGAGCCTGAGGACACAGGAGATTACTACTGTGCATATGACTATGATTGGCAGAGCCACAGTGATGTGCCCTAGAACAAAAGCCACCCAGCTCTCTCCTGAGCAGGCAAAAGATTTACTTTCTGTGTCCACAGCCAAGACCAGTTGCAAAGTAAAAAGCACAAGGTCTCTGATTCTCCAGGGAACCCCTGGGGAGCATACATGTTTCTGCATGGCAAAAGATTCCTCTATATTGCCTATATATTTTTCCCCAAAACCGAATTTACCTGGTGTAAGGGCATAATATCGGTCCTGCATCCAGCAGCTCCCGCCATCTTATCTCAGGTAGCTCATGGCTGGCAAGAGAAGGAGGTACAGACTCTCGGTGTATGGCGGCAAGCTTATACTCAGTTTCTTCATCTGTAAAAAGGATTGGGCTAAAGCAATCAATCAATCGATAATCAAGGATTTCTTAAGCAACACCTATGAACCAGGAATCATGAGGTGCTGGGTATAGAAACAAAATTGAAACACTCCTTGCCCTCAGGAAGAATATATCTTTGATCTCCAAGATCTTTCCAGGCTGACTAATTAACATTGAGAAAGAGTCTCATCATCACCTACATGAAGGAGGAGAACATTAGCAACTCTTTATACTGGTTCCAGAAAAAGAAAAAAGAAGAAGAAAAAGCAGGGTGGGGGACAAGGGAGAATAGTCTCCTAAGCTGCTATACTATGAGGCTTCCATCCTGCAGACAGGGTCCCTGCCTGGTTCAGTGGTAGTGGGTCTGGGACGCGTTCCTCCCTCAAATTATTCCTGTCTACTGTTTCAAAGCTGGTGTTTCATACAACATTCCAGCTCCAAACAGGAATGTCACAAGTTGCTGTAGGCTCAGGGGAGCAGTCACTATTCTCAAAATCTTTTGCCTGCTCAGGAGAGAGTGGGGTGGCTTTTGTCCCAGGGCACATCACGGTGGCTCTGCCAATCATAGTCATATGCGCAGTAATAATCTCCTGTGTCCTCAGGCTCCACAGAGCTGATGACCAAGCTGTAGTCATTGTCACTTTCACTGCCAAGGAACCGGACAGGGACATCTGAGGCCAGATTTTCAGTTTTGTAGATAAGAATTTTCACAGTTTGTCTGGGCTTCACTTGGTACTAGCTGACTTCTTTGTTCACATCGACCCTGGCCCTGCAGGTTATTGTGGCTCTCTCTTCTGGAGACAGAGACGGGGAATCTAGTCTGTGTCATTGAGTAGGCCCTCTTCGCAACTAAACAACAAAACAGAAAATAACAATTGTGTTGAATCAGAGACCACATGCAGGTTGAGTGATGGCTGTCCCTTCTCCCTGATGACATTCACTCATTTGACAAAGAACTTTGTCAAATTTGACAAAGAATTTGAATTTGACAAAGAGGCTCATACCCATTCTTCCTCCCCCAGTCTCTTCACTCACTGCCTGAACCTTCAAGCCCATCTGACTCTAGCATCTCCCTTCTCACCTCCATTTCCTATCTTCTATAGCAGCAAGCACCTTAGCATACCCAGGATGGCTATTAGCAGGGATTCTTAGACTTGCTTTTCTAAAGGAAAGCAACTCAAAATGGGTTAACAATCTTATTTTAATCAAAATATATCGTTTACCTAGTTCAGGGGAAAAAGTCAGCACCCTGAACTTCAGAGAATACAAACAGAAGTTACAAGCAGACAAAAAAACACAGACAGAAACAGACCAGCAGACAGGGATTCCAGCTGTCTGACCATTACATCCATACCTAGTTAGTTAACAGAGAGGGAAGCACCAACATCTGGATTTTCAAAGCCAGGGAGGGCTCAATGGCTGCCCAGAGTCTCATCTGGGCAAATCACACAACTCTTCCCAAAGTGAACCCCAAAGCAAAACCTCACATCAGGATATATATAACCTTTTCCTGGATCAGAGAATGTCACAACCCTCTTGACCCACTGCCCAATCATGAAGTAACAAGGCGTGGGCATTCCTGAAGAACAAGCCTCCTGCCACAGGCTCCATGTGACCACATTCAGCCTCTTAGGGGGCAGAGTATATTTTCAAATCAGGAAAGGATCTCAGAGTCACTTAAGCCTATCAAGGGGTCAAGGGGCAGGGGAGATCTTCAGATTCCCATTCCCATTACATTTTCCTTTAAGACAGCTCAAATCTCAGCCTCCTACGCCCCTCAGCCTTCACACCCCAATGTTAGTGCCTTTCCTCTGAGAGCACTTTCCATTTACACCATATATATCATGTGATTGCCTGAAGTCAGGGGCTCTGTCTTCCTTTTCTTTGTATCCCCTGGCACACGGTATTCTTACCAATTGTTGACTACCAAAAAACATCCTTCAGCTGAGAAAAGGAGAAACCAATTGTAGCATAAAAATAGAATGAAATATTACTGAGCCATAAAAAATGATGAGAGACCAATTCAGAGAAACATGAGAAGACTTGGATGAACAGAGCGAAGTGGGAAGAACCAGGATAACTATTTATATATTAATGACCATAACAATGAAAGGAAAACATGAAAAAACTTTAAAACTCTATAATCTATAAAATATAATACAAATAAATATAATAAATACAAAATAATATAAATGAAATCTAATCTATAAACTCTATAATTCCATAATTACTAAACACAGCTCTAGAAGATTCATAAGGAAGCAGGTCTCCTGCCTCTTGACAAAGGTTTAGGAGATATATATATTTCCAGACACCAGAATTACAAAAAACTTGTTTGGCTTGACTATAGTTTTGTCAAAATTAAAGGCTTTTGTGTGGGTTGTGGGGAGGTAGAGAGTAAGAGGAGGGAGTGATATGGAAGCCAAAGAAAAGGAAGGGGTTGGGAAAGGGGTAGCATCAATAAAATATTTTATTTTTTTTATTATTAAATTAATTTTATTTTTGTTTTTTTTTAATTTTATTTTAGTTTGCATCATTCATTTCCACAAGATTTTGAGTTACATATTTTCTCCCCTTCTTTCCCCTACCTACCACCCCAAAACAGCCATCCCAGTGTGTCCCTCCTCCCCCAGTCTA
>CM053585.1:30434499-30462940 GCA_028646515.1 Pseudochirops corinnae | reverse complement strand
CTAATGCACAGTAACTAACACATCCCACATAGAATTAGAGCCTCATTATCTGATCATGGGATGCATGTAGTTCATGGATGGGCAAATGGAACATTTATGTAATGGGCAGGTAAGAAATATTGCAATGCAGACAAACTGGGACCAATCCCAGTTCTGAAGGGAGGAACAAGGCAGGAAATTTGAATGGAAGCAGCATAAAGGAGCTTACATTTCTGGGATTCTCTGCAGCCTTTTGAGGAGGCTACATATTTATTCCAGAAAGAATAAATATAAAATAAAGATAATGAAAACCATCCTGGCTCTCTAACAATTGCTGTATATTCCTGGACTGAGTATATTTCTAACAGTAGACCAAAAAGATGGAAAAACAAAACAAGAAATTTACATGACAACTATGTTAATTACTTGAAAGGAATAGCAGGTTGTACACATTAGATAAGCAGCGTCATGTACAATCATGCTCTATATTGCATAATGTCATGGAAATATGTCTTTTATTTTATAACTATGTAATAATGTAATTTTAAAAGGGGATTAAGAAAACCGAGGGAAAAAGGTTATTTTTTAAAAAGAGGTTAGGGAGGGTCAGGGAGAAAGTATCCTGAAATACCTGCTCTAAAGCTTGTTCAGGAAGCAGATTTGAGAGCATATGGGGCATGAAGTCAGGAAGACTCATCTTCCTGAGTTCAGATCTGACCTCAGATACTTCCTAGCTATGTGACCCTGGACAAGTCACTCAACCTTCTTTGCCTCAGTTTCCTCATTTATAAAAATGAACTGGAGAAGCAAATGGTAAAGCATGGCAGTATCTCTGCCATGAAAACCCCAAAATGGGGTCATGAAGAGTTGAACATGGGGCAGCTGGGCAGAACAGTGAATAGAGTACCAGCCCTGAAGTCAGGAGGACCTGAGCTCAAATCTGCCTTCAGAAACACGACACTTTAACTAGCTGTATGACCTTGGGCAAGTCAGTCAACGCCAATTGCCTTACCATACCCCACAAAAAAAAAAAAAGAGTTGGACACAACTGAAAAGATTGAAAAATAAACCATTGCCTAGTACCTACAGGTTTAAAAAGCCCTTTATGTATATTAACTTACTGAATCCTCTGAAAAACATAGGTGCTATTACTATCCCCATTTACAAAGAAAATTCAGGTGTAGAAAAGTTGAGTGACTTGCCCAGGGCCACACAGCTTGCACTTCATCCACAGGACCACTTGTAGAAAGCAGGTGAGTGGAACTAAGAAAGCCATACACACAATGATTAATGATGTAAATATTAAGAATGAAACTATGAAAATGAATGCAGCATAACTATTACGACCAAACTTCCCCCTGAAGTAAAGCAGAGGAAATTCTCTTCCTTTCCTTCCTTGAGGAAGTGCAGGGTGAATAAGTCCTGCAGTCACGCAATCCCAGCACTGTCCAGGGGAAAGATCCAGTCTCTGGCTCCATCCTGTCCAAGTAAATGGAACCAGAACTGCCAACCACCACTGAATTCATTATAAGAATGCTGAAGCTGAATCATCTTTGCAAGCTTGAAAGAAAAAACTTCCGCCTTCTTCTCACTCTGCCATTTAAGCAAAGCAGCAGGGAAAACTTTCCCGCCAAGTCTAGCCCTGACTGAATTGCTGAGGACACGGCCACCATCTAGATTCATTCTGCTTGACTCTGCTCATACGTTACAGGAGATTGGCTTTCTTTATTTCTTCTCCTTTTTTAATTCAAGAACGAGGCAAGAGCAATCATGGTGCAAAAAAGAAAGTAGAGAACTGACTCCTCTTTCTAAATGTACAGAAAGGAAGAGAAGGATGGTCAGAAGGAAGGACAGATAAGAGGAGAGTCTGCAAACACATGGATGGACTTTGTTATATATGCTTATTTTACAAGCTGGGTAAAAGGAAAGTTCATACTTTCACACAGAACCTCTCATTGTGTTCTGCTGCGAGTATGGAAATACGCTTCTTTTAATGTTTAAGTTCAACATTACAGACTTCAAATTATAAAACGAATCCAATCAGAGAAACTACTATGTCCAGCGGGAAATATGGGCACAACATAAAAGGCTGAAAAGAGAGATCATAATAGCAAGAGAATGTAACTGGAGGCTGCCCTACATGTTTGTTTCTGGGGAAACAGGAAGCACATGGAGCCAGGAAGATGCAGTGAGGAAGAAGAGCCTTCCAGGCACATGGGACATAAGTGAGAGGGGCCAGAGTCAGGAGCAGGGGCCATTATGAGAAACAGCCAAACGCCAATGTCACTAGATCCTGAGATACTTCAGAGGGGGCAAAGTGTAAGGAAAGTAGAAAGGGAGGAATTGGCCAAGTTCTGAACAGCTTAAAGGATTTTATATCAGATCCTGGAGGTAATAAAGAGGGACTGGAGTTTCTGGAGTAGGGGAAGAGACATGGTCAGATCTGCTTTCTCAGATGATCACTTTAGGAGCTGAGGGCAGCATTGCCTGGAGTGGGGAGAGAGTTGAGAGACAGTAACCAACCCGATGGCCAAGGCAAGAGTCCAACCATGAGACAAAGGGGGCCTGACAAAAGGTGACAGTTTTCTGAGAGGAGAAAAGCAGATGATGGAGGTTAAGAGGAAAAAGGTCTCTAAATAACCATTTTGCTCCTTTTGGCCTCAGTTTCACCAGCTACAAAATGAGAACTTGAGACCAGCAATCCTTTCTTCTTTTCACCTTTTAGAAATATCAGAGAAAAGAATACACATCTCCTAACCCACAACAATCAAGGGAGACATTCTCCCTCCACCAGCTAGTAGAACAAAGGATCTCCAAGTCCCCTCCATCTCCATTTCATCTAAGACTGGGTCCTTAGAAATCCTTAAATTCTGTTGGTTCTCCAGTCTTATTTTCTTTCTAACTCAGCTCTTTTCTTTCTTAATTCTATTCTTTGCATAGACTCTTGTCAACTCTTGGTCTCTAGACTCAGAGCCATCTGATCTCTCCTGGGAAGATAGAAAGGCCTCCTCCTATTTATACCCACAATTGGCAACGTGCCACAGACACCACCATGTCCAGACTAAGGCAGGTCCATTTATTATAACAACAAAAAAAGAGGCCACATGAGGTCACACCTTCAAGGAAACAAAACTGGGCCACTCTCTCCATGTGCATATAAGCACCCATGGGGTCCTGAAGTTGAGGTTGCACCAGCACTGTTTTGCATGGTCAGAGCCAAGGGACTTTCACAAACCCAGCCTGACACACAAATATCTCCCACCTCCCTCACTGAGCTCAGAGCTCTCTGCCTTCAGCTCTGCAAGGGTCATAATGCTTTCCCATTCTTGGCTCCTCTGCCTCCTACTGCTCTGGCCTCAAGGTAAGACTTCCAATGAGCCATAGGTTGGCACCACTTGAGAGACAGAAGTAATGTTCCAGTGGGCATCTCTGACACAGCCCGAGGGTAAGGCAATTACTCCTTTCACTGTATCTACACGGGATTTTTCACTGAAATCTCTTTCTTCTCCTTTTCCCACCAAGAAGCCCAGGCAGCCATTGTGGTGACCCAGACACCAGCCTCCCTATCTGTGGCTCCAGGAGAACAAGTCACCATCAGCTGCACAGCCAGTTCCAGCATTAGCAAGTGGATGTCCTGGTACCAGCAGAAACCAGGGCAGTCTCCCAAGCTCCTGATCTACGCTGCTTCCACCCTGGAGTCTGGGGTCCCCGCCAGGTTCAGTGGCAGTGGCTCTGGGACAGATTTCACCTTCACCATCAGTGCTGTGGAGGCTGAGGATGCTGCAGATTATTACTGTTTGCAGAGTTATAGTTCTCCATTCCCACAGTCCGGAACATAAACCTCCCCAGGCTGCTCAGCCCTTCAGCATAGGGGAGCAGCTGCTGCTTTGTCCCAGGGACTCTGGTTGAGGTAGAAAGATTAAGAAGTGAGAGAAAAAGGAGGAATAGAAAGAATCTTCTGCCTGGTGTGCTTCAGCCAAGGACCATAAACCTTCCCATGGGGGCTGCTTCCAGAAGCTGGTCTCATTCTTTACTCTGCCCTCTGTTCCTTCCCCCAATCCCCTCACCCTCAGCTGGTGTTTAAGAGGAAACTAAATGATTCAGTGGAATGGACCTGGACTTTCTGCTCTGCCTGCTTTTCCCCAGCCCTAAAAAGACAGCCAGAATGGACAAGGTGGATGGAACAGTACCTGAAGTTCTTGGGGCAACTCAGTCTATAGGATGGATCCAGTCTCTCTCCTTACTCTGGGAACTTAACTGTCAGACAAGACTAGATCTCCTATCCCTGTCACCTCATGGCAGTCCCTTGTTCATCTTCCCAGAGACTGGACCATAAGCATTGGGGACAACCATCCTTAATTTCCCATAAGGCTTCTAAGGAAATTCATATGATAACTTTGTTCTATATTTGAAAGGAATAGTGGGTTATACATAGTAGATTTGCAGTTTCATGTACAAGCATCTTTATATTGTACTATGTTATAGAAATGCTTGTTTTATTTTGTAAATATGCATTAATGTAATAAAAAGGGGGGAGGGGATTAAGAAAACCCAGGGAAAAAAAGCACTAAGAAAGGAGGTTAGGGAAGGGGCAGGCAGAAAATATCCTGAAAAGTCTGCTCTGAAGCTAGTGTAGGTGGCAGATTGGATAGATGTTCAGCCTCATCTTCCTGAGTTCAAATCTGGCCTGGGATACTTACTAGTTGTGTGACCCTAGACAAGTCACTTAACCCTCTTTGCCTCAGTTTCCTCATCTATAAAAAATGAACTAAAGAAATAAATGACAAACCATTTCTGGATCTTTGCCAAGAAAACCCCAAATGGGGTCACAAAGGGTCAAACATGACTGAAACAACTAAACAACAACAATCCACTTTCAACTATAGCATGACTTAATACAAACAAAACAATTTAGGGCACTTAGGAGGTGGTAAGCCACCAGAGGTTCAGTGACAGAGCCCAAGAAGGAGCCAGCCATGACAAGCAGCCTGCTTGAGTCTGCCCAGCCTTGACTCTACCTGGAAGCTGAGATGCCTTGCCCTGAAAGCAAGGGAACTGGTCTCCCATGGCTATAGTGAACCTAGAAATGAAGCTGGTGGTGGAAATATTTTTTTAATCACCACTTTAAGTTTGAGTCTGCTCTCTACAGGGATTGAGTGACTATTCCAAGGGTAGAGAGCATCTTTCTCTGTATTTTGGTTCTTGCTATATCTTTCCAGTAAATATCCCTTTGTAATCAAAACAACTCTGAGGTACCACATCTCACCAGTCAGATTGGCTAAGATGACAAAACAGCAAAATGATAAATGCTGGGGAGGATGTGGAAAAATTGGAACACTAATGCATTGTTGACGGAGCTGTGAACTGATCCAGCCATTCTGGAGAGTAATCTGGAACTATCCCCGAAGGGCTATAAATAAATGTATACCCTTTGACCTTGCAATATCACTCCTAGGGTTATATCCCAAAGAGATCAGATAAGTGGCAACAGGACCCATATGTACAAAAATATTTATAACGGCTCTTTTTGTGGTGGCAAAAATTGGAAAACAAGGGGATGCCCATCCATTGGGGAATGGCTGAACAAGTTGTGGTATATGAATGTAATGGAATACTCCTGTGCTGTAAGAAATGAGGAGCCAACGGACTTCACAATTACCTGGAGAGACATATAAACTGGTGCTGAAAGAGAAGAGCAGAACCAGGAGAAATGTGTACACAATTACAGACACAACATATGTGTAATGACTAACTTCAATAGACTGGGCTCCTCTCAGCAATACAAGGTCATAGGACAACTCCAAAAACCTCATGCTTGAAGAAGATATCCACATCCAAAGGAGATGTGGAGTCTGAGTGCAGATTGAAACAAACTACTTGCTCTGTTTCTTTTTCTTGTTTTGTTTTGTTTCCTCTTTCCCACTGATCATTTCATCAGTTATAATCCTTCTTTACAACCTGACTAATGATTAATGGGAAGATATTTGTAGATCCTATATCCGAGTGCATGCCGCCATGATGGGGGGGGTGGGAGAGGAAGGGGAAGAAAATTTGAAACTCAAGGGACTATGGAACTGAATGTTGCAAACTAAAAGTAAACAAACCAATTTAATATTTTTAAAAAAAAATTTTTTAAATCACAAAACAAATTTAAAAAAATAAAAAATATCCCTTTGTCAAAGCTAATAGATGTTAAATGATCATCAGTGTTATACTGGTTAGATGATAGTGAGGCAATGAAAACTGGCAATTTATATTAGGGAGAAGACACCAGAATGGGGAATCAAACCAATAGTTGAGAAGGATTGTGCTGAATCCTTCAAGATACCCCTAGAACTCTGAGGAGTTGAAGCCACCCTCTAAAAATCCAATTTGCCAACGAGAGTGGAAGTTAGGATAAGACAGATTGATACTCATTTACTTACGAGTAGGAAAGAATAAAACAAAAAGACAGAAAAACAGCAGCACCATGCATATATAGTTTTAAGGTGAAGAAATAAGGGCATGTGATCTCTGAGGTCATTTCTTGTCTTCATTCACAGCACCAGAGATTTGGCCAGCTAGTACCTTTTGTATGTCTACTCAGTTCCAGCTCAACAGCCAATTACAAGGCTTTTATCCATCTCTGAGAAGCACAAGAAAGTCACAGAATACTTGTGCATGCTGTGATGTGGGGGTAGGATCCTCATCACACACCTCCCAAGTTTCCAGGCACTCACCTGGGTTAGCAAAGCAGAGTGACTATGTTTTTGAGACTGAGATCTCATTGGCTAAGCCTACTCCCACCCCAACCCATCTCACACATACCAGAGTTAATTTTTGAGGAAGACACTAGCATCTTAGAAAGTCAGAAAAGGCTTTATAAAGGCATTCTTTAACAGTTTTGAAAGAAATGAGGGATTCTAAAATGCAAAGATAAGGTGAGGAAAAAAAGCAGCAAGACCAGTTTGCCTAGAATGCCAAGTATGGGAAAGAGAATGATGTCTAATAAGGCTGGAAAGACAAATTGGAATCAGTTTGCGAAAGGCTTTAAAAGCTAAACAGAGTTTATATTTGATCCTAGAGACAATGGGGAACCAACCACTGGCATTTATTGAGTTGAGAAGTGACATGGTTACATCTGCATTTCAGGGGGAAAAAAAAATACTTTGACAACTGTGGGTTGGTCCAACCATTCAGGAAAGCAATTTGGAACTATGCCCCAAAACTTATCTAATTGTGACAGCCCTTTGACCCAGCTATAACACTAGGAAGCCTATACCTCAGAGATCAGAGAAAAAGGGACAGAACCTATACATACAAAAATATTAATAACCATCTTTTTATAGTAGCCCCAAAATTGGAAATGGAGAGAGTAGTCTTTTATTGGGGAATAGCTAAACAACTTAGGGTCTATGTATGTAATGGAACATTATTGTACCATTAAGAAATTATAAAATAAACTATCTCAGATGAAACTTAGAACTGATGCAAAACTAAGTGAGCTGAACAATTTACACAATAACAATATCATGAAGAAAAAACTTTATAGTATGGACTGTAGAACTCTGATCAGTTCAATGAAAACTCACGAATCCAAAAGACTGAAGAACAAACAAGACACCTCCTGCTAGAGAGGCAATAAACCTAAAATGTAGAAACATTCTTTTTTTTTTTTTACATGGCCAATGTGGGAATCTATTTTGAAGAATGATGCATATATGTCATTAGGATTTTTTTTTGTAATTTGTCACTAGAGAGAAGGGGAAGATTTAAAATTCTTGTAAAAAATTTTTAAGAAAAAAAGTAAGGACAATTTTCCTCTTATACTCGGGATTAAGGGCACAGAGAAAGAGCGACTGAAGTATGCGTGCTTTGGTGTGCAACTTCCTATTTCTAATGTCAACATCCTAATATAGGCATGCAGTGGCAATAATCTATTAACCAATTCTCCTTTATTTTTAACATCCCAATTAGTTCTTCATATAACTACCAGATTTTTCTCATAAACAAATCTGACCATGCCCCTCATCTGCTCAAAATTCCCAAGTGGCTTCCTATAGCCTACGACATAAACTTCAAACTCTAGGTTGGTATTTAGGCCTAGCCCCAATATTACATCATCCTGATCCTGCCTTTTTACCCATCATACTACTTGTAACAACATCACTGGATAAAAGAGTTGAAAGAGCCCTTAGAAATCATCTAATCCAGTGGTTCTCAACCTTCCTAGTACTATGACCCTTTAATACAGTTCCTCATGTTGTGGTGACCCCCCCACATCCATAAAACTATTTTCATTGCTACTTCATAACTGCAATTTTGCTACTGTTATGAATCGTAATGTAAGTATCTGATATGCAGGGTGTAGTTTCATTGTTACAATCTGAACATAACCCACAGGTTGAGAACTGCTGATCTAATCCAAACCCTTTATTTTACATGAAGAACCTGGGTCTTAAGAGACTAAATGGCTTGCCTAAGATCCCAAAATAAGCAGTAGAGTTGAGTGACAGTAAAACCAGGTCCTCTGGGCTCAGTGCTTTCTTCTACATTACAGCCTATGTGCAATGCTCCAACCAAATTAGGCTTCACACCAGTGCCCACAAAGGCTTCTTATTACCTCGGCTTCACACCTTTGCTCATACTCTTCCCCAAGCCTGTAATGTCCACTCCATCCCCATCGCTGATGGCTAAAATCAAACCCAACCTACATGACCAGCACCAATGCCTTCTCCATAAAGCCTTTCCTTATCCCATCAGTAATGATCCCAGGTACCTCACATGTAGAAAAGCATATGTATTATCTGCACACATATCATTTTATTTGTGAGAATGTCACGTTCACCCGCCTCCAGATCCTGACTATGAGGAACATAAAATTGAGACCTGTTTTACTTTTTCTCCCTAAAACGTGGCAGAGGGCAATCCAACTGTCACGTCACGGTAGCTTCACCAATGGCAGGATTTTGGAGTTGTAAGGGGCTTCAATGGCTATCTAGTTCAAATCATACCTGAAAATGTCCAACCACAACCTCCTTACCTAATGGTCTTCCAGCCTTTGCTTGAAGACCTCCAATTAGAGAACTTGCTCCCAGTGAAATTCATTCTATTTTTGGTTCATTCTGCTAGGAAGTTTTTTATTCCAGAAGTCTACATTTGCCTACTGCTCCTGGTTCTGCCTTTTGGGGAAAAGAAACAAATGTCTAATCTCTCCTCTATATGACAGTCTTATGAATAATAGAAAACAATTATGTTCCATGGGAGTCTTCTATTCTCCAAGATAAGCATTCCTAGTTCCTTCAACTAACCCTGACAAGTATACTCTCTGGCTAACCAAAGTCCTTCGTAATCTGTGGTGCCCAGAACTGAACACAATACTCCAGATGTGGCGTTCTAGAGCAGAGTACAGAGGAGACAATCACCTCCTTACTCCTGGAATCTATGCCTCTCAATGTAGCCCAACATCCCATCAACTCTTGGCTACCATGTCACAATGTTTAGTTCACTCATTTTTAGTGGACTGTAATCCAGAGATGTTTAGAAGACAAACTGCTAACCACGTATACCATGTTCTATACTTATTCATTTTTTAAACTACATTAATGCCTATTTGATTTCATCTTCTTATATTCTGCTCAATATTCTAACCTAATTCTAATTAAAACATTTTTCAATTCCATGTATCATCTTGTATGTTAGCTACCCTTCCCAGCTTTGAATGCCATCAACCTATATTACAAAAATGAGGGCCATATAAAACAACCACTTCCCTCTCTCTCAAAGAAATAAGCAGTATCGTAATTGAAGAAAAATCTAGTAACTCAATTCTTGTGTATTTAATAAATGATAAAATTTTATTAAGCTTTCCCCCTCTGTACAGTTAATCTCCAGTATGAAGTCTCTGATGAGTGATGAGGCACTCATTACATTTACCAATATAAATTATCTTAAGTCTTTTTAGGTATTCCCTCTAGCTCAATACTTTCCCAAACACATTATATTCAAAAGGTTTCTCAACAATATGAATTTTCTTATGAGCAGCAAAGGTCTGCCTCAGCCTGAAAGCTTTCCCACATTCATTACATTCAAAGGGTTTCTCTCCTGTATGAGTTTTCTTATGTGTATTAAGGTTTCCTTTTTGGCTGAATGCTTTCCCACATTCATTACATTCAAAAGGTTTCTCTCCAGTATGAATTCTCTTATGTGCATTAAGACTTCCCTTACGACTGAAAGCCTTACCACATTGATTACATTTATATGGTTTCTCTCCAGTATGCATTCTCTGATGTTGTAAGAGGTATGAACTATGCCTGAAGCTTTTCCCACATTCATTACATTCAAAGTGCTTCTCTCTAGTATGAATTTTCTTATGTATATTAAGGTAAGTACTGTTGATGAAGGTTTTCCCACATTCACTACATGACCAAGGCTTTTCTCCAGTATGAATTATCATATGTACCTTAAGACTTCTATTCTGGCTAAAGGCTTTTCCACATTCATTACATTTATAGGGTTTCTCTCCAGTATGAATTCTTTTATGTACATTAAAGCTTCCCTTCTGGCTGAAGGCTTTCCCACAATCACTACATTTATAGGGTTTCTCTCTTGTATGAATTCTTTGATGTTGGCTTAGGTACTGATTACTACTAAAGGATTTCCCACATTCATTACACTCAAATGGTTTCTCTCCAGTATGAATTATCTTGTGTATATTAAGGTGAAAATTGTTGCTGAAGGTTTTTCTACATACATCACATGAACAGAGCTTTTCTCCACTATGAATTATCTTATGTGCATCAAGACTTCTCTTCTGGCTGAAGGCTTTCCCACAGTCATTGCATTTATATGGTTTCTCTCCAGTATGTATCCTCCTATGCACATTAAGGCTTCCCTTCTGGCTGAAGGTTTTCCCACATTCATTACATTTATATGGTTTCTCTCCAGTATGAATCCTTTGATGTTGAGTTAAGTATTCATTACTGCTGAAAGCTTTCCCACATTCATTACATTCAAATGGTTTCTTTCCAGCATGAATTAGTTTATGTCTTTTAAGGTTTCCCTTCTGGCTGAATGCTTTCCCACATTCATTGCATGTATAAGGTCTCTCTCCGGTATGAATTCTTTGATGTACAGTAAGGCATGAGTTAATGCTGAAGGCTTTGCCACATTCATTACATTTATGGGGTTTGCCTCGAGTATGTCTCCTATAGTAATGAATAAGATTTGAATGGTAACTAAATGACTTTCTGCATTTAGTATACTTACAAAGTTTCTTCCCTAAGGTGATGTTGTGTTTAACTGGGTCTGAAAATGGTTTGAAGTTCTTTCCAAGAGGATCATATTTGTAAAGACATTTTCCTAAAGGAATTCCCTGTGGAAGAACAAGGATTGCTCCAACTGGATTATAATCTTGAGTATTCAGCTCATTAAAAGTTTTTCTGTTTGGGATTGTCACTTGCTTGGACTCTTTCTCTTGATAACTTTTCTCTTTCTCTAATCTGATCTCACAATCCCAAGGTTCTCCCAACTCAGAATTCCATGCACCATCCTTGGTGAGTTTCTCCTTAGATAACTTTTCTATAGAAATAAGTTGTTCTGGAACTGACTCCTTAGTTTCATACCTTGTCTGCAAAACAAAGGAATCTGAAAAAAAAAAAAGTATAAATATCCATTATTTTCTGTGCTAGGAAAAAGGAACCCTGCATACTAAGTTCTAGATTCTTTCTTCTCAATTAAAAAGAATGAAGAATTGTCTTACTACTAAAGCCAAGTGACTGCTATTATCTCCCTACAGGACAAAAAGAGTAAAGAGTTTAAGGAATATCTAGTCATTCTACAAGGTAGCAGGGAGAATGAAATTAACACTTTAAAAAAAGGGGGGATATTAGATGTAAAAACAATAAAGAAAAAAGATCTAAAGAGACTCTGACCTATGTCCAGAGGTTAAAAGAGGGAAGAATGTGAGTAAAGAGAACAAAGCAAAGGATCAATGAACAACTGAAGTTAAATTATGGTTTCAAAAAAGCAACAATTACAGTCAGTATGGCTTCATCAAGAATAGAGTCCTAAGAAACTAAGCTAATTTCCTTTTTTTGACAGCATTTGATAGTGTCTAGTGTTATACCTGTAGGTAAGACAGAGATAAAGGTTAGGAAGTGGATTCAGGACCAGTTAATTATCAGACCCAAAGAGAAGTAATTAACATCTACGCCAAGTTGGAGCAGAGACTTTAAGAGGAATACCTATTTAAAATTTTCATCAATGGCCTGGAGGAAAACACAGATCATATTTGCACATAAGATAAATCTAAAAGGTATGACTTTATATGGGATGATTATATGAGATGATAGTGTTTTTATCTAAAAATATCTCAACAGGCTAGAACATTGGACTTAATCTAGTAAGATTTTTATTAAAGGAAAAATATAAAGTCTCCTGGGTTTCAAAAAAATTTTACAAAAATAAGAGTGGATGCGGAAACTCCCTGAAAGAAGTTCACTGAAAAAAAAAATGAAGGGAGTAGGGGGGAAAGATAGTGAACTACAAGCTCAAGTCAACTAGAGAATGTCAATTTTATGCTGTGCTGAGAGAAGGGAAGTAAGAGTCCCATTATCCCATTACAATGGCCTGGTAAGACTACCTTTGGAATACTGTATTCAGTTCTGGACACAACATCTTAGGAAGGACTTTGATATGCTGGACAGTGTAGAGAGTAGGCCTCCAGGATGGTGAAGGGACTCAAGAGCATGTGGTAAGAGGTTAAAATGAAGTAACTGGGGATATTCAATCTAATTAAGAGAAGAAACAAGCTGTCTCCAATATTTTAAGGGCTATTAGGTGAAAAATATATTAATTCTCTTTTGCCCTCTGGAAGGTTATAATACAACACACCTTTTCTCACATGTTAAAAGCTAGAAAGATAATTAGCCTAGTCAATAAGTAAAGGGAAGGAAAATTATTGTGTTGCTACTTTGGGAGCTAAGTCAGAAGGAACCTTGAAAGCCATGAAATCAGGCAATATCTAAGAAAGCACTGAAGAGGAGCAGAATTCATCTAGCGTATAGTTGGGAGGAGGAAAAGGATACCAGAGTAGAAACAACGGGGATAAAAAAATGTCAGAAGGTAAGAAAGGATTGTAGAGACATTAAGCCTTCATTATTTTACATGGGAAGAGATAGTAGTGGCCTGAACTAGGGTGGTAGTCATGTGAATAGAGGGAAAAGGATAGATTCAAGAGACAGTATGGAAGCAGAATAAGCAAGGCTTGGCAAATGGCTAAACGGTCATGAGAAAAGTAAGAACGAGGAAAGAAGAACACCGAGGTATGAGTGAAGGAAAGGATATTAGTGTCCTTGACATAAACAGAAATGTTTAGAGGAAGGGGAAAACAGTACGTTCCAATTTGGACAAGTTTAAATTTGAGAAACTGATGGAACATCCAACTGGGATATCAAACGAGCATTTTGTGGTGGTGGATTAGAGTTCTGGAGAGATATGAGGGCTAGATATATGGACTAGAAGTAGTCTGTAAATATAGGGAAACTGAACTGAAGAGAAATAACCAAGGAAGAGAGCAGGAGAAGGAAGAGTTAAAACCTCTAGAATGGATGAACTGTCTGAAGCAGACAGAAGAGCAGAGAGATAAAGAGAGAACCCTGAAGTGACACCTAGAATTGGTGAGAGTGAATTTGGGAGATGAAGGAGAAAAGTAAGTAGGGACAACACCATGAGAGAGAAAAGATAACCAAGATAGTGAAGTATCAAGAAGGACCACAAAGTATCATAAAATCTCCCTTGGGAGACTCAGAAGCAAGATGGCCTTTGAATTTGAAGGACCCTCAAAAGGCATCTAGCTCACCCAAAGCCCTGAACATGCATGCCCTCCACAACAAATCTAAAAAGCAGTCAGTAGTCTTCTGCTTGAAGACTGAACCTTGGAACCCACTGCTCCATAAGAAAGCTCATTACACTCTAATTGCTTCAAAGTTTTTCCTTCTAGCAAGCTTAAATTTGCCTCTTTTATAGCATCCTCCTATTACACCTAATTCTGCCTCAGGGGCCAAGAAGACTAAACGTCTTGCAAGTGGCAGTCCTTCAAACACAGAACTAGAAAGCCTCCTCTAAATACTGCTCCACACCCTCCCAGTCCCTTGTACTCCCTCACACTCCAATGCAGTGACACTGGCCTCCTACCTGCTCATTATACATGACACCTCATCTCCAGTCTTGGAGCATTTTCACAGACTGTCCTCAAGGTCTGAAATTCTCTTCCTCCTCATTGCCACCTTCTGGTTTCTCTGGTTTCCTTCAAGTCCCACCTAAAATCCCAATTTCTCCAGAAGGGTTTTGCTAATTCCCTTTAATGCTAATGTCTGCCCTCTGTTTATCATCTTCAGTTTGCCCAATATGTATCTTATTTGTTCAAAGTTGTTTGAATTAAGACTGGGAGCTCCTTGGAACTGTCTCTTGCTTCTCTGTATTCCTTGCACAGAGGAGACCTTAATAAATGTGTGGTGACTAAATGACTGCTTTTTACTCACTCACCTAAGTGAGGGTTTTTTAGGACTTCTCTCTTTAGCAGCCACGGAGCTTCTCTTTTCTCCAAATGAGAGATCACATCTGGCTTAGAAACTGGAAGACCTGCTCATGGGGAAATGGAAAAGGGCAGAAGACAGAAAAGACATCTCAGAATTTGATCTTAATCTCTAAAAAACAGAGCCCATGCGAAGAAGTCCCAGAGGGTACTAATGAATGAACCGTGAAAAAATGTTTCATACAGTATTCCCATCATGCTCAGGTGACATTATGGGGTTTGGTCTGTTCTCAAGAAAATTAGGTCCTTTTAATACCCACCCCACTGAGAGGATGAAAATCTTTCACATCTTCAAGTAGCTACTCTGAGATGTTATTAAAGACTCTTTGATCAAGATAAGCAGATGGTAGCCTCAGGAACAGCACACTAAAGTGCTAACTTACAGTCATTCAAAGCAAAAAGTTTCCATCTGGAAGAAGGCAAAACAAACACTGGGCTTCTTGGCACTGCAAGATTTAGGAATCTCTTCACATTACAGGTTTTCATGCGAATCAAGCCAGAACTCAATCAAATACTGGAGTTATCTCACAGCATTTAGGAAAAGTGAATGCAAAAATATCCCAATAGACAGGTAACAATTCCTGGGGAAAAAAGCTATCCTTACCAAGGGAGATAAAGTTTTCATAATTCTCCAGCATCACATCCCTGTACATGTTCTTCTGAGCAGGATCCAGCTGGCCCCATTCCTCTCGCGTAAAGTCCACAGCCACATCTTGAAAAGTCAAAGATTTCTGAAATTAAAAATAAAACTTCCTGTTCACCCAAGAAAATATAAGCACAAGGGGAATGATCTGATCTGAATCTTTAATCATGGATTTAGACCCAGAAATAACCCTAGAGGATATTTTATCTAACCTCTTCATTTTACACATGAGGTTGGGATTACATGACTCGCCTAGGGTCAAGCCAGTTACAAATGATGGATTCAAAATAGGATATTTGCCCTGCCCCTTAAAAGATAACAGGATGTTAACAGGCAAAATGGAGAAAACATTATAAGTAAAGGCAAGAAGGCAAAGGAATGAGAGGCATTTACAAGGGCTGGCAAGTTTCGTCTGGAGGGGACAGAATGAAAAGCCTAAAATGGTACAGTGATGCTCCCTATACCACAATAAATATCATGTGTAGACACACAATCTAAATAAAAAAGATCACATCATAAAAATAACAGAGGAGGATGGAAAGATATAAGTGGACAACTAAGGCTAAGGGAAAAATGTTTAACCAAAATAAGGGATAGAGGTCACAAAAGATAAAGATAACAGAACACTGAAAAATTTTTTGCATTAACAAAAACCAATGCAGCTTGCATTAGAAAAGCAATGAGAGAAAATAATACTCACAGCAAATATTTCTCATAAAGGTCTAATAACTAAGACAGGGAAGTGACACAAATAGGTAAGAACAAGAGCTATATATTCTCCAACAGATGAGTTGTCAAGGGATCTACAATGGAAAGAGCACTGGCTCTGGAGTCAGGAACATGCATTCAAAATTCCTCTGATGCTTTCTACTTATCTGACCTTGAGCAACTCATCTTTGTGTGTGTATATATATGTATATATATGTATATACATGCATGCATGTATATACATATATACATGTATATACATACACACATATATAATTTATATTTATATTTATTTGAATTGGTAGATCAAAATGCTGCCTTAAGGGTAAGGTTCTTGTCCACATTAGGTGTACTCCCAATTGAACTTACCATAGCAGTACAATGACAAGAGTTACACAGGACAGGCAGGCACAAATGGGTTGCAAACTGTATTATTAGAAGGAACATCCAAATTGTGACTACAGCTCCATTTGAAAATGTAAAGATTTCTTTTCAAGGAAGTACCACCCATGCATATCTTAAAATTACAAAAGACTCCTTGAAAGAGGTGACAACAGCTTCTTCAATGATCTCCTAATTAAAGATATTAACAAAAGTAAGGCATGAAACAAACACGTGCTCATCCAAGATGTTTGCCCCCAACAGGGATTCTCTATAGACTGTCCTCCAGATGTTCTCAGTTTGTGGATGACAACAAGCTAACTGCAATTAGCCTCAGAACAAAGAAGAAATTCCTAAATGAGATCTGCAAACACTCAAAAGAATTCAGCTCAACCATTCAGCAAGCAACTATGATACATAGGTCCATTTACATATCCATCTCAGTCAGGCACTACAGAGTAACAACAAAGTGGTTCCAGAATTGCAAACCGGTAGAATATAATGAATATCATTTGGGAAACCTCACAGAATTTAAAAAACAATCCCCATTCTTCTTCGACATCAATCCTCTTCCAGTGATATTATATAGCTGCATGTTTTGGAATGACACAATCTCTAAAGAATGCAAGGTGTGGGACAGCCAAAGGGCAACAGAAAAAAATGTGGTAAATTTGAGTATACTAAAGCACAACACCAATGAAGAACTACATGGGAGAAGTGGCATAACAGAGACCAGAAGAGAAGGTGGGACAATAATGTGCCAAAACGCAAGGGCTCACGCTCAGAGGGGACGGGAATTGCACCTAAAAGGAAGGGCACCAGAACTGTGAGCAAACCCCCACAGCAGAAGACTTACAGGAGGAAGTGGACAAGAGTTACAAAGGACGAGGAAGAGTCATGAGGTGCTGATATGCACAGATGAGTGTAGCACCAGACCTGCTAAGACTGCAAATCCATCACTACTGGGCACTGACACACAGAAGAAATCATCTCCCACCTTTAGCACAAGAATGCTGCTCTCCGTTTTTTCCAGCATTTGTTTTTGTTTTAGTATATGCAGATACACAAACACATCTTTGTAAAAACTCTCTGACAGCAGAAGTTGCAGAGAAGGGGCCAACATGAGTTGGCAGAGGTAGCTCGCTATGCCAATGAAATCACAAGTCCAGTCATGATCTCTAGCCTATTCAAAATCAAATCAAAATGGCTTTCAGCTGAAAAAAAAGAGAAGGGAAATAAATGCCTACAGGACTCCACTGTGATATCAGAAGGCTGGTGGTGTGGAAGGCATCAGGGCTTGCAGCCTGCAGTGAGAGCACCTAAGGAGGCCACCTCTGAGGAAGGGCATCGGGTCCCCTGCGCAGAGGCAGAGAGGAAGAGGAAGAGCCCAATTGCACCTCTCTCCAAGACACCCTCCACCTACTCCCGTTGGCCCCATCTCCCTCCCAGGAAGTGGAGAACGTCCTGTGCAAAGAGGAGAAGACCTCCCTGAGACTCCAGGCCTCCCCACTCCTGCTGCACTTGTCCCTTGAGGGAAAAGAGGCTTCTTTCTTGTTCTGTGCAGATTCCATCTTCATCTCCAGCAGAGCACTTTTCATGTCTAATCTCGAGCCTTTGGAGGGAAAAAGAGTAATGAAGTGGGTTCTCCAATCTGACCATCCAACCATGTGCCTCCCATCTCACATTGCAACTACCTCTAGCCCAACATCCAGTCTCTTATGGGAAGATAGGTGGCACCCTCATCTCAATGATTAGCATTGTGACCCCTGGTCACAATCTTCACATCCCAGTGACTCTAAACTCCTGCAGATCACCATCCAAACCCCACTCCCCACCTCCAACCCAATTCTTCATTCCTGTCTATCTCCCCACCCAAAGCTTCACCCTAATTCCACCTAGTCCTAGTTTCACAGGCAACAAACTTACTTCATCTTAATTTTTTTTCTCTTCCATGACTCCCATCTACTAGTTCCTACTGAAACCTGGTTTTCCCCTGATGACACAGCCTCTCTGGATACCCTTTCTAGCTCTGGCTGCACCTTCACTCATTCTCCTCAGCTCATCAGTCATGGCTGAGGGCGGGAATACTCCTTGCTGCCCACTGCCACTTCCGGCTTCTCCACCTATCTCCACAACTCAGTAACTGCTCCTCCTTTGGGGTTCATACAATTCATATCTACCACACAAATAAAATCCTGGTAGCTACTGTCTATCGACCCCCTAGATCATGCCCCTTCTTTCCTCAATGAGTTAGGAACATGGCTCACAATTTTTCTCTCCTCCCCAACAACTGCCCTCATACTAGAAGACTTCAACATACATATTTGACTCTCCCTCAAATACCCTAATCTTTCAGTTCCTCAACCTATTCAATTCCCATGAGTTACTCCTCCACCTCACCTTAGTCATACGCAGAAACGGTCGTAACCTTGCTTTCGCCATCATGTAAATATACCACCTCTAAGTTCAAGAATTCTGAAGTCCCTTTATCTAACCATAATCTATTGGTTTTCACTTTTTTCCTCTGTCTTCTTATTAAAAAAATCCGACTTTTCATCTGCACCATGACCTCCAATCCCTTGACCCCTCAATTCTCTCCTAGGCCATCTGCCCTGCACTAAACACACTCTCCTCTTTTAACCATCCTGACCCCTATTATCCAGTAGCAATGTATGTCTGTGGGAGTTGGACTATAAAGAAGTCAAGCACCAAAGAACTGACGCTTTTGAAGTGTGATGTTAAAGACTTCTGAGAGTCCCTTGGACAGCACGGAGGTCAAATCAGTCAATACTTACAGAAATTAATTCAGGTTATTCATTGAAAGGTCAAATACTGAAGCTGAAGCTTAAATACTTCAGCCACATAATGAGAAGATGGGACTTGCTGGAAAAGATGCTGATATTGGGCAAGATTGATGGCAAAAGGAAAAGAAAAGGGGACAGAGGATGAGATAGATAGATGGTATCATAAAAACAAAGAATATGAACCTTGACAGACTTTGAGAGATAGCAGAGGACAGAATGTCCTGGCATGCTACAGTCCACGGAGTCACGAAGAGCTGGGCACAACTGAATGACTTAACAATAATGAACTAATTCAACTCTGCACTGTCCTCCTCTCTTGAGTCCTTGGCTCCTTCATCCTATCACCAGTTACATCCAGCCAAGCCACAGCCACTTTCTCCTCTTTGACATACTCTCTTCTCTCTAGGTTTTCAGGACAGCCCTCTCTCCTGGTCCTCCTCCCCTCTATCTGACCACTCCTTCTCAGGCCTCTTTGCTGGATCCTCTTCTAGATCACACACTCTAACCACAGTTTTCCCTCTGGGTTTTGTTCTGGGCCCTCTTCCATTCTCCCTCTTTACACACTCTCCCTCTGTATTACTCCTCTTGGTGATTTCACCATCCTTTATCATCTAGGTGGTAGAGTGAATACCATTGGACCTGGAGTCAAGAAGACTGGGTTCAAACTCTACCTCAGACAGTTACTAGATGTGTGATCCCAGACAAGTCATTTAAACCTCCTTAGCTATAAAGTGAGAATAATACCACCACCAATCTTCCAGGGTTGTTTTAAGGATAAAAAAAAATAACATTTGTCATGTACTTTGTACCCCTTAAAGCACTGTAAAAGATGCTAGGCACGGAGGGAGTCTGCAGTAGCGTTAGGACACTGGACCTGGTGTCAGCAAGACCTAAGGTCAAATCCTGCCTCAGATTTACCTTCTATGGGAAACTGGGCCAAGCACGTGAGTTCTGTGGGCCACATTTTCCTCACCTATAATTGACGGAGTTGGACTTGAGAGACTCCAAGTTCCCCTCCAGCTCCAACTCTATGATCCATGGATCTACGGAGAGATTTCAAAAGGCTGAAAGAAAGCCTAGGTAAGATCCCATGAACTAAAATTCTAGAAAGTCAGCTTGGAATGATGGGAAGCTCTCAAGAATGATATTCTAAAGACATAGAGAAATAATTCCAAGGGAAAAAGGAAAGAGGGAGATGTATAAAGAGTGATGAAGATGCAGGAGAACTTACAAACCAAGTTAGGATGGATGTTTAGCAAGAAAAGAAAACTAAGGGAGGACATGATACCCATCAGTGGTGGCTTAGAAAAAAGAAAACACAAGAAATGAAGGCATAAGTTTTTTGGACTGAGATGCTGCTAGACGGAATCATTCACAAGGTCCCCCAAATACAAATAGCTTAGACCTATTTTATTGTACTTTTGAAGAAGTACTGCACTAATAGTCAATAGCATTCAAGGCCTTAACTTTCCCCAGGTTAACATCCAAGATTCTCAAAATGGCATTCAAGGACTTGCAAAATCTGACCTTACTCTTTACTACGCCTAACATGAACTGTTACAACTGGGTTTGTCTCCTCATCTCTCCAGAGACGGCGGCCACTGGTTCTGAGTCTCGCCTCCAGCTGTTCCTTCTCCTCATAATGTTCTCTTTCATCCTTCAATTACTTTACTATAATTACTATACCACAATCCCAGTCCAAATTCTATGTTTCAGGAAGTCCACCCTGATCTGTCCTTTCCCTAAATTCCTAACATGTCTTTCCTGTCCCATTCTGTTTGGCACTTCCTATGAGGTACCTAAAAACCTATCTCTCTCTGTCATTATCTAACTTTTTCATCAATAGCAATACGAATTATAATTATTTCTGGTGTGTCTGTCCCACCAGGAATTAAGTTTTATACCTGTTCTCTTGGTAGCATTTTGTTGAGTTCTCAGCCTATGACAGTTAAATGGATGAATCAAAGTTTGACAGAGAGGTCAGATGGAAGATATTTGGCATGTGGGGTAAATTCCTAGAGCCCACAGTATAATGGAAAGAGGACCAGACCATGTGTCAGGAGATCCAGGTTCTTTTAAAGGTTCTCCCACACCTCTCTGGACCTTACTGGATCAAATCAGAGGATAGGACTGCATGAGTCTAGCGGTAATGATCTATAGACTCCAGGAATATCGTCTATAAGAAAAGACAATCTTCTTAGAGAAAATAGTTGATATTTAGGTCCCTGGATGTAACTTAGTCGAGCTTAGAAAATGGAGGGGGGGGGTGGGAGAAAGGAAAGAAATGCAGCTACACCTCAAAAAATGAGAAGACATTTCAAGAGTGAGAGGAAAGCCTAACTCACCTCAGACCTGGCTGTCAGGAACCCAGAAGTCATTCCCTCCTCCTCCTCGCTTCTCCTTTCTTGGGGAAGGGCAGAGTCTTGAGATGCCAGAACTGAGGGAGGAGAAAAGTCATGAAGGAGACCAATCCTGCCTTGTAGTTCCAAAATTCACCTGATGGAATACCTTCACAAAAGCTGTATGTGAGTCTCATGGGCCTTACAGAGAGAGGTTACAGTTAACCCAGAAGCAGGCCCATCTTTTTCTGAACTCTAAGGGAAGGGTCTTTCCTTAGATCCTGACTTTATCCCTCTGTGCACAGCAGGCTCCAAGGCACTGGCTTCTGGTAGGGGCATTACAGCACACAGTGAATTCACAGTCTTTCCTTTTATGTGTCATTTGATGTGAATGAAACTCAAGCTCTCTGTGTCTCAGCCACCCCTTAATTTAATGGGAAAAAAAGTTTCCATTCTTCACCCTAGTTTCTAAGACAGATGATGAATCAGTTTGCTGATTTTCTTAAGATAACCCTTTGACTTGAAAGACAGAAAAAGGCCAATAGAGTCTTGAAGACCAAGACAAGAAGGAAGACAAAATGAAAGCTCATAACTAACTTAATGATTTCAAGTCACAAAGCATAGAGGAACTCTGCCAAGCTACTGAAATGACATTCCAATGGGTTTGCTAAGTCACTTTGTTATCTCTGAAAAATCTTAGATAATTGGAAAGATGCCACAGGACTGGAGAAGATCTTTTTTTTTTTAAAGAAAGAGAATGGTATTTGAAAACTCCAGCTGGGATTCCTGGCACAATTCTAGAATATATTCTTAAAGAAATGGTTTGTGAACATCTAGAAAAGTAATCAGAAAGAGCCAGCATGGTCTCATCACAAATAAGTAACACTGGACTCCATAGGAATATACCTCAGGATGAAGAACTGCAGACCAAATTACAGTGCTATGAAATGGAAACTACTTGAATGACCATACCTAAAAATTCATCACTCGGTCTTAATGTCAACCTAGAGAGTCTCAGGAGACCACTGTGGGGATCAGTCCATTGCCCTCACTATTTAATATCTTATTCATGATTTAGATAAAAGTACACACCGCATATTCACGAAAGTTTTATATGACAAAAAACTGAAGGGGATAGCTGACACGAAGTTGGGAGGGATACCTAGCAAGTGGACAAAAGAGTTAAGATCCAAATAAATCCTTGAGAGGCTAGAATATTGAACTGAACCAAATAAGATGAATATAGTTCAAAAAAAATTAACTCCACAAGTTCAAATAGGGAATATGTGGCAGGAAATCAATTTGCCTGAAAAATATCTAGAGATTCCAGTGGATTACAAACTCAAGAGGAGTCAACACTGTAACATGGAGGTCAGAAAGCTAATTCCATCTTAAACTATCTTTAGAAGCACGCTACACAGAATGATGGATGATGGTAATGAGAGTCCTGATATAATGTCTTGGCCAAACCATTCCTACAGCATTGTCTTCAGTTCTGGGTGGCACAGTCTAGGACAATGGACAGATAGTCTTGAGAGACGGGAAGCCTGTGTTCTTGCTGAGGTATATGGTGCCATATACGGCCTCAGTTCTTTTCAAACTCTGAAATTCTCCAAGGGTGACAGGGCTCAAGATCATGTCACACAATGATCAATTCAAGGAAATGGAGTTGTTTGGCTTAGAGAAGAAAAGACTTAGGGTATTAGGAGGGGTATTAGATAGGCCCCAAGGGAAAACCAGAGACAATGGATAAAAGCTGCATAGAAGCAGATTTACAGAAAGATATACAGAAAAATGAACAATGAACAAATGAACTGCTTCATGAGGTAAGGGGCTCTGCATCGCTGGTGACCTTCAACTGGAGACTGAATCACCACTCACCAGAGGTGCCCTAAAAGGAATCTTAAGCACACAGATTTGAGTAGATGACACCTGGGACTTCTGAGAAACTAAACTCAACCTCACGGATGGGAGATTATGTCAGTCACCTCGTTTCTTTTCAGAGAGTTAGCAGATTATTAATCAGGTGGATACTATAGACAGTGGCTACTTGTAGTAGAGCAAGGCTTCTTCTGATGAAGTCTCATGATATATGCTTAAAAACAATCTGAACACTTCCCGTGAGGTTAGATGTCAGGTAGATGCAGAACTCATTGAAATACTATACCCAAAATGTGTTGCTTGATTAATGGATGACTGTCAAAGCTAGTGATTTTCGCCATTCTATTCAACAACTTTTTCAATGCATTGGATAAGTACATAAATAGCATCTTTATTAAATTTGTGTATGACATCAAGTTGGGAAAGATAAAAATCACCATCCCCAAAAGACCTTGGTAATTTTAGAATACACAGATGCTCTAAAGTACACAAGTCAAAGAAGAAAAATTCAGGAGCAAACAACATGGTAGTTTTAATAGACTTTTTAAGATACATTATACTATAACAGACAAAAAAGTTGTCACATCCACTCCTGTAATCTGGAAGATCAATCTCTTGGTTTCTTAGTAAAAGTTACCTCAAAAATCCAACCTTTTCTAGAGCAAAGAAAAAGCATTACATCCACATATCAGGTAGTGCTGCCTACCCAATCTAGTCTACCCAGTCTAGGGTTGTGGTAGCCAGGGACCTGGGTCAGCTCAGAGTCCAGAAAACATCAGAACTGGGCCAGATACGTCCATGGTGTATGTTTAGCATAGGGGGGATAAAACATCAGCAGCATGTTGATCTTTCACCTAGACCACTCCCTCACATACCCTCCCGGAAGGTATCTGTTCCTCTCTCCCACAGTGGGCAGGTACCTCTCCTTTCCCTCTCCCAAATTCCTGCACTTCTCACTTCTCTCAAGCATGAGGTCCAAGTCCCCCATAGTCACCCCTCTCCTTTGCTGCTTTCCTGGATGGTCTTTCTGACTATTCCCAAGTCCTGGCTCCCTAACCACTATGGAAGAGTTAATCTAGCTCCAACAGCAGTAGCTTCTCATTAGGATCTGGAATGAAGCTAAGGTGAAAAGTCACAGGGCAAGTATGTTTCGTCCTAGAATGGATTCTTGCTCCCCAACATTATCGTCTAACACCTTTACCTCTCTGAACAGTTGGCACTCTGATACCCCAAATTTGGATCTCACAGATTTTACCAGGGGCCCGTGAAGCCACAGATAAGACCAAATCACCAGGGAGGATCCCAGCACCCTGAGTCATCCATTCCAACCTAGGGTCCTGCACAGATGACCAGACTACATAGGGCTGACAAATGGTCACATGAATTTAATTCAATAAATTTTATTCAATAAATACGTAACGTAATAGGGTTTAGGCCCTGGGATGGGCACAAGACCAGCGTTAGCAAACAACTGCCTCAGTCAGTCATCAATATACACGCACACTTTTCCACACATCAAAGACAGATTTCATTGTTTGTTGGTATGCCACCCCCTGATGCAGGTCCCCACTTCTTTGTAAACTGACAGAAGGGATTAAGTTCAGAGAGGCTCCTCCCAAATTTAGGCATCAAATGATCTAGGTTTAAAATAAATGTTTGTTGATTGACTGATGCAGACCACAAACACACAGTGTATGGGTTTTGATTAGTGTGAATAAGGAATGACTGCCCTGAAGTGATCACAGTACTCACATCTGCACTGCATACTTCCGTATCTGACACTCCTTTGTCACTCTACCCAGGACATGGCTGTCTACACACAGCCACCCAGATGTCTGTAAAGCCCTTTGCACATTCTGACGTTCACAAGAAAGCAATCTCTCACATTTCAATAGCACTTTGTAATTTGCCAAATGCTCACAACCTTGCATGGCATATATCGTATCATTCTCTCTCTTCGAGAAGAAAAGCAAAGCAAAAGGAAGCAAAGAGAAGAGAAGCAAAGGGAAGCAAAGAGAAGAGAAGAGAAGTCACTCAGAGAGCAGGAAACTGATTCAGAAAAGTGAAGGGGTTTCTGTCACAGGAAAAACTGGAATCAGTGGGGAATGGCTGACTAGCTGAGGCATTTGAATGAAATGAAATGTTATTTCATTGTAAGAAATGACCAACACAAAGAATTCAGGGAAACCTGAGAAGACTCATATGAACTGATGCAGAATAAGGAGAACAGTTTGTACACTGATCACAGTAACATTAAAGGAAACAACACTGAAAGATGTCAGAATTCTGGCCAGTGGACCAAAGCTATGTTCAATCATGCCTGCAGAGAGGCAAAGGACTGATGTGCAGAATGAGACACATGGTGACAGACATGGCTAATAAGGGAATTTATTTTGCTTGACTGCTCCTATTGGTTATAAGGGTTTTCTTTCCCCCAAGATGGTAGATTAGAAGAGGAAGAAGAAATTAATGTCTGATCATTAAAAAATAAAATCTAAGTCGGCCAGTGAAATTTTTATTAATCTTAAATAAATATATATGGTTGTATAATTAATACTGTAAATATATATTATTTTATAATTAATGTTATTTTATAATATATATTTTTAATATACCTCTACTGCCTCACCTCCTCTGATTCTCCACCAGATAGCTCCATTCCCTCACCTCCTAAATTTTCCCCATCTCATTCCCACTAAAGGAGGTCACCCGGTCTGTGACAAGACCACTACCTCTGATGCTTTATTTCACCTCGGAAAATCCCTGATTTCCTAGACTTAGCTCAGGTAGTACATTAAACATGCAGACTTTCCTGATCTCTCCCCCAACACCCAAGGTACCTCTCTAAAGTACTTTGTGTTCATTTTGTATGTACTTGCGTGTGTTCATGTTGTTTCCCCCATCAGAATGTAAACTCCCTGAGACTAGAGACTTTCATTTTTTTCTCTGTGTTTAGCACAGTAGCATGTGTATTATAAACACTTAACAAATGCCTGTTGTGACTTTGGGCAAGTCACAACTTTCCTGCATCTTATCGGTTTCCTCATATATAAAATGGGAGGGTTGGATTAGATGGCTTTGGAGGTTCCTTCCAGTTCTATATCTAAGATCTTAAGATCTAAAATCCTCCCTATCATATTTTACCTCCTGAAGTACTAATCTGTGTACATGACATACTCTTCACTCTCTCTGTCCAGTAAACAGACAGCTCCTTGAGGGGGCTGTTATTTTTCATCTTTGTAAAAAAGGCTACCTAGCATATGCCTTGTATATTGCTATAAGAAGATATGTTGTCTCCTCTTCAGGGTAGGGACTATTTTGGTTTTGTCTTTGCATTCCCAGCACTTACCACACTGCCTGGCATACAGTAAGGACTTAATGAATGCTTGTTGATGGACTGCTCAAATATTTTGTAAATAGATCCCCAAACCACACACTCCATCAGGTGATATCCCAGATCTAGGCACACCCATTAGCTGGAATCTGACCTACCCCTTACCCTACTAATCTTTCTGTCAAATACCTGGACCAACCTCGGGGGCACCTAGGTAGGTAGAGCACTGGACTTGGAGTCAAGAAGACCTGAGCTTGAATTTTGCTTAGACACTTCTAGCTCAATAATCTTAGACAAGTCAATTAATTTCTCTAAAGTCTGAATTTCCTCACCTGTAAAATGAGGGACTTGGTCTAAAGGGCATCTAGGCTCCCTTTTAATTCTCCATCTACGACTCCGGGAGCCCCCTCTGGCTCTCCATCTACAATCCTGCAGACCCTCAACAGCAGCAGGCTGGATTTGAAGCGAGCCCAACAGCTGCTCCCCTTTGCCTTCTGTTTACAAAGGCGGCAATTTTGCACAGGACGAAAAAGGCTGTTCTCTTTTACCAGGCCGCGGCCCCTGCTCTAGCACACGAGTGACCTCCCCGCGCAGTCTACACGGGCCTCGCCTCGGGACCTGGGCTAGGCTGCGAACAGACCAGATCACCTGTCTGAAGAAGCCACCGAACCCCACCCCACCCACGTCACATGCCTCCTTCCAGGGGCCCGCCCCAGCCTCCACATCCGGACCCTTTCCACCGCAGTGCCCTGGGTCCTTGGCTCTGCTGGAGCTGGGGGACCCCCACTCCACCCTGACACCCCTCCACACCATACAAATTCCCAAGAGCCCAGCCCCCCAGTCACACTCACTCCTCCACTCACCAGCCGCCCAACTGGAAGTGCGCCTGCGCAGGCTGACTCCGGCGCTTCGACCTCTGGAAACGAGGGCCAGGCCAAAGTGGAGGGTAGGCACACCCACCGCGCCACGGGACTCATTCAGACAGAACCGGGCCCAAGGCCGGAAGTGCGACCCGCGCGTTTCTGGGAAATGTAGTCCTGGACTGCTTCTGCGCCGGCGCACTGCGTGGCTCTTCTTTGGCTCTGAGTCCTAAGCCCGCGTCCCCGCCCCCGCCTCCAAACACCTTTTCTCCGCGAAGACTAAGCTGTCTTCCTTGCAAAAAGGACGAGTATTTTCCTTAACTGGGGCAGCTTGAACCTCCCGGAAAACTAGGTTTCCTGCCCCCCCCACGTGGGCGGTTAATGAGCGCTTAATGAAGCGCTTCCCCCGCGTGCCGGACGCAGTGCAAAGCGCGGCTGCGTAAACTTTGTGGAACGCGGCTTCCCAGACGGGAGCAAGGATTCTATGGGGCCCTACCGCGGCTGATCGCGGCTTCACAAGTGTCCGAAGTGACGGCGTGGGCCTGAAGGGCTGGTGGGCAGAGTTAGCATCTCTTCCGAACTCAGCACGTGGACATAAGCGGTGACCGTGGCCTCCTCTGGACCCAGAAGGATGTACAGCGAAGAGTGGAGAGCCCACCCGTGGTGTTCTCCACCTCTGAGACCTCGAGCCCCATTATTTCCTATGCCTCCTGGGTCTAAGTTTACCAAACTGTAAAATGACGGGGACCGGACTGAATCCCTTCTAGCTCTGATCCACGATCCTATGAACAAAATATAGAAAGCACTCACTGAACACAGAGCACTCTTCTAGACACCAGGATAGAAAGTTTGAATGGAAAATAATCCGTGTCCTCATGAACTTGCATTCAATAAAGGAATATGATACGTACACCAAAATACAATATAAGTGCAGGGG
>CM053585.1:30381749-30434399 GCA_028646515.1 Pseudochirops corinnae | reverse complement strand
CTCCAGGCCCCACATTTCCACCCTTGTTTTATGTCACTCCCCTCTTGCTTTTCCTCTCATTCTGTATTCCATCTCCCCTATCTGTTCGTTTGCACTGGCTCTACTCTATGCCTGGAACATAGTGCCCTCCCACTTTACTTCTTAGAATCCCTCATATCCTTCAAAATTCAACTCAAGCTCCACCTTCTGCATAAAAGTATTTCTGATATACCATATATATACCACTCTATAGCCAGCCATAGAGTCTGGCTATCTTTTGCATTACTATTTTCATTTGTAGTGCACATTTTTCTTATGATTCTGTTTATTTAATTCTACACCAGTCGATACAGGTCTTCCCGTGTTTCTCAGATTTACTTATATTCATCATTTCATATGGCACAGCAGTATTCTAGTTGAGTCATTTTTCTCTCATAATTGCAAGTTACAATGCAGAATGGTTGAACCATTCACAATTCCACTGTGTTAGTATGCCCATCTTCTGTCCCTTTGTAGCAGCAAGCACCTTAGCATATCCAGGATGGCTGCTAGCACAGGCTCTCAGATCTGCTTTTCTAAAGGAAAGTAACTCACAATGGGTTAACAGTCGTACTTTAATCAAATATATATCATTTACCTTTTTGAGGGGGAAAAGTCAGCACCCTGAACTTCAGAGAATACAAACAGAAGTTATAAACAGACAAAAAAATACAGACCAGTAGACAGGGCTTCCAGCTGTCTGACCATTACAGTCATACCCAATTAGTTACCAGAGAGGGAAGCACAAACATCTGGGTTTTCAAAGCCAGGGGGCTCAACAGTTGCCCAGAGTCTCATCTGATCAAATCACACAACTCTTCCCAAAGTGAGCCCCAAAACAAAACCTCATCAGGGCATATATAGCCTTCTCCTGGGTCAGGGAATGTCACAATCCTCTTGACCCACTGCCCAATTACAAAGTAACAAGGTGTGGGCATTCCTGAAAAATAAGCCTCCTGCCCCAGGCTCCATGTGACCACATTCAGCCTATTAGGGGGCAGAGTACATTTTCAAATCAGGGAAGGTTCTCAGATTTACTTACACCTATCAAGGGGCCAAGGGCAGGGAAGATTTTAGATTACCATTTCCACTACACCCTTCAACACTGGGCAAGACCTCTTTCATCATTGCCATATTGACAGTATGAGGTCAAACTTCAGAACTGTTTTAATTTACATTTCCCTATTTATTAGAAATGATTTTTTTTTTTAATGGCTGATTCAGTAGCAAAAATCCACCGGAGCTCATAGGAGGCAGGTTTATCTCAAGGCTGCTGCTTGGTCACCACCCAATTCCTACATCTACAGCTATCAACTCTGGTAGACTCCACAGTAGGCACCAGTGGACCTTCTGCTGGGACATGAAGATGTCTTTGAATCCATAAGGCCAACATAGGCACTTCCATTCCAGAATACTCATTCACCTGAGAGAAGGAAACAATAAAAACAAGAGAAATAGAAGCGCCCTGTGCTCATAAACATGGTGGAGAAATATGCTCAGCAGCTACTCCTTGTAATTCAAAGCAATCCTAGGAAGGAAAAAAGAATGAGAAATGGGTGAGTCACCTCTTTTGCATGGACGCTCAGTTCTGTTACAGCAATTCCTAAATCATCAATCCTTTTGGCTCTGTAGCCCAACTAGATAATTTCTCTTTATAATCCAGTACCAACTCCAGAATATCTTCATGGCCAGAGACAGATTCACCAAAGTTTTCATATGGTCGATTAGGTTGAATCTAGTTCGTAAAACATCTATGTGTACTTCAAGGACTGGGTCCTTATTATCCAGTCACGCTCCTAACCCCTACCCCATTACCCTTAATTACTCAAATGGATCTGTGATCCCATCAAATTGTGACATCCCTCCAACAATGCAGCCTGGAACCCATCCACCTCTGCCCAAAAGTTTGACCCAAGATGGGTTCACCCAAAGTGCTGGAAGTGATTTGTTCCACTGCATCAAACACTTTTTCATAATTAACAAACAATAAACACCATGAGATCTTATATTCTCTACTCTTTAATTGTGCAATAGTAAAAATGAGGCCCATCATCAAATATTCCATGCCACAACCTCCTTATTCCCTAATACCCTCATCAAATATGTCCTCTATTTCCATATAGATTACTGTCACAAAAATTTTGTGTGGATAAGAGTAAACATATGACATGACTAATATCTCATCTTCTTTCCAATGGACCTTATAAACGATCCAAGATTTTTTTTCAAAATCTTTGGAACTTTCTCCTCCTTATATTTTGTAAATTGGTTCCTCAGTAGCCAATTTGGCTGATTTTACCATCTTTATTCTCATTATTTCTATCTCCTCAATAAGCACATCTGGAACTGTGATGTTAGGCCCAATTACAGTAGTTTCATTACACTGGTGGTATATAAATGTAGTTTAGGCTAAACTTCTTTATTTTTCTTCTGCATATGGTCCTTCCATTTCCATCCTCAAATGCCCTTGGGATGATTTCCTTAGCGGGTTATCTTGCCAAGATCTCTTTAAACTGGTTTCACCCTCCACTACCTCTCTCTGCTTTAAATTATGCTACTCACAATCATCCATTATCTTTCTTCTTCATAAGAATTTACAAACACATTTATATTATAATCCATTGTCAGTTTTAAGTCAAATATTTGCTGACCAAGATCTTTCTGGGCTCCTTGTGGCAATTAATTCACAATATGCAGTTAACTTATTCAGTTTCCTCAATTGTATAATGGGGATAATAATAGGAATTACCTCACAGGATTGTTGTGAGAATCAAATGAGATAATATTTGTAAAGCACTTGGCACAAAAAGATAATAAATATTAATAATATTTATTATATAAATAAATGCTTAATAAATGCTTCTTCTCTTCTCCCCTCTTTCCCTCCCCCCCCTTACGAAGGTTAAACTTATAGAGATGCAATTATATAGCCAATGTCACGTCCGATGTCAATTTCCCATTTTTAAAAATTACTTGTTTAAATGGCGGTTGCGCCTTCAATCGTGTACCAGGCCTTTCTCTGTTCTTCTTCTTGATTCTGATCTTAGTTCTGATGAGTCAATAGATAACTCCCTTATCAATTCAGGGATAACTCCCACATCAATATGAAAATTTTTCTTGTCTGTTAAAATACAATCTATTTCATTCTTTCAGAGGCAGTTAGGTTACACAGTGCTGGCCCTGAAGTCAGGAGGACTTCAAATCTGGCCTCAGACACTTACTAGTGTGTAAACCCTGGATGAGTCACTTAACCCCCTTTGCCTCAGTTTCCTCATCTGAAAAATGTATTGGAGAAGGAAATGGCAAACCACTCAGCATTTTTGCCAAGAAAACCCCAAATGGGGTCACAGAGTCAGATGACTAAACAACAACAAAATTTTCATTCTTTGTTTTATTACTTGATCCTTGTCATATCTGGCATCTACTAAGTCTTTTCTTAAAGAAATGCTCATGATACAGACACTTCTGTGATCCACGGGTCTTTGGCCTCTCTCATTTCTTTCTTATTCTTCCTTTGCCCTCCCACATATTTTTCTCCATCTTCTCCTTTTCGCACCTTTACAATGATGTAATCAAGATTTCAAGTTCTTGGTACAGTTTCTCCACTGCTCAGCAATTTTCTTTTTGCAAATACTTATCATCAGTATTATAATACGTAATGAATAAATATCCAATAAAACAATATTTCTTATTACCTCTGGGAATATTCTAAAAACCAGATACTAATTCCATTCCTTGCCTTTTTCAGAAGTACCAATGGCCCATCTTCCAATTCTGCTGCAACTTCATTCTTATGGATTAATTAACAAAAGTCCCAAATGGAATGGGAGGGGATATCCATTAGAGGAAAAAAAAATATATAATTGTGGCAGCAATGTGGAGAATGAATTGGAAAGGGAAGAGATTTGGGAAGAAAACAGCCAGAAATGTATTGCCATAGTTCAGAGGAGAGATGGTGAAGGTCTGAGCTAAGATAATGGCTGTGAGTGAAGAGGAGAGGATGCTAGAGACGTGGGAAACAGAAAAGACAAGATCTGGCAACAAACAGGAGGGCTGTGAATGTAACTGGAGGGTGGCAGAAGGACTCACGAGGAAAGCAAGGAAAGCATGTGGTCCTGTAAGCACGAAGGCACAAACAGAGGCCCTAGACTGGCATGCCCCCACCAGCGCCCCCTCACCCCAGTCACCCTAGCTCTGGCCACGCAGACAGCCCCGACCAGCCCCGCAAGACGTCCCCCTTCAATGCGGACACACGTGGGCCAACGGACCCCGGGCTCCCCACTGTAGCAGGGAGGATCCAGGTTAGCCCTGCCCTCATCAAGCCCAGTCTGCAGACGCCCTTGGGGTTTGGGGAGGGAAGGTTGCCCGTGCGCCAAAGATATTCCCCGACCCCTTCACACTCTGGAGCCCAGTGCTCCAAACTAAATTGTAGAAGAGACGCTTAGCCATAGGCATCCACCCCTGCGCTTGCGCAGAAGTATCTCTTCCCTCCCTTCCCCATCCCGATCCTCGACTACATTTCCCAGAATGTCTCGGGGGCTCAATGCTAGCTTGGGCCTAGCGTACTTCCGAGCCCGATGCATTCTGAGAATTATAGTTTCCGATTCACCCTGCGATTGCGCAGTTCCCAGTGCGAGGGACTTTTCATTCAGCTGTCAGTGTTTTTTCCGAGGGACTCACCCTGCGAGTGTTTGTTGAGTGGGAGTGGGAGTGAGAGTGAGTGTGAGTGCTCGAAGGGCAGAGTGTGAGCAGGGATGGGAGGGGGCACCGCGGGCCTGGAGCCAAGGGTCCTACCGTGAGCTGACTTCGGCGAGGCCGCGCCGGGGGCCGGGGAGGAGGCGGTCGCTGCTCCGCACGCACGACCCCCAGTGAGGACAACAAGACTGTTTCTCCTGCGACCGTCACCGCAGCCCCCGGGGTAGGTGCCCCCTCTTTGACAGACTGATTTATTCGTTTTTCTTTTACAGATGAGGAAACTAAGGCAGAGCCTCGAATGACCCCAGAGCCAGCCCATGCGTGTCTGGGGTGGGATTCGCACTCGGGTCTCGCCGACTCCCAGCCTGGCGCTCTGTCCGTGGAGGGCCATGCTGGGTCAGTCGGCTGCACAGGTCAGAAGCAGAGCACATCAGGAGCCCTTCTGGGATTGGATTTATTGATTCTCTGATACTCCACTATGTAGAAACATAGAAACTTTGTTGCCTGCTGGATCATAAAGTTGAAACAATACCAGCTCTCCCCCAGTGACTTCTTGTTCTCACTCAACTTCTGTACTTGATTTTTTATCTCTGTTTAATTTTATGTGACTAGTTGGGGGCTTATGTTCTAAGGTGTCAAGATCTTTTTGTAGGCTGATTATCTCATCTAGTATTATCAATGAGCCTTTCCAGCTTTGGAAATAACACTATTCCAAGTTAAAAAGTGTATCATTGCTCTCCTTCCTCACCCCCTCCTCCTGCCTTCCCTGCTCCCCTTCAAGATTCAGCTCAAATTTCACTTTCTACAAAAGACCTTTTTTCAATCACTCGGGCTGGTAGCACCCTCCCTCTGAAATTACCTCCCACATACACTGAATGTGACTCGTATGCCCATAGTTATTCTGCATGTTGTCTCCCCTTTTAGAAAAAGAGCTCTTTGAGACCAGGGACCATGTTTCTTCTTTCTTTCTATCTTCAGTGTTTAGCACAGTGCCTAATATATAATAAGTATTTAATAAATGCTTGTTAACTGTCATTTCTGCCTCCTGATAAAAATGTTATATGAAGCTGACAGAGAGAGATGGCTGGAGAACTCCACTAGAAAACCCTTGTCTGAGTTGACTGTCTCTTTCTTAAATCACCACACTGAGTGCAATCATTAGACCAGGTTTTGAATCTAGTCTTCATGTCTCCATCTTGTCCATAAGGCTATATATAAGAAAGTTTGTCAGTCTTGCTGTGGTTAAAATATCTTATGTCTACAACATTTCCTTTATATAGTAGTTTAGTAACCTTGACAAAAAAGAAAAGAGGTCACTTTGATAGGCTATCACAGAATTGGAAGATTAAATGGTGTCTCAGATATCATTTTGTCTTAGTCGTATCTGTGAGGGAAACCTGTCTGTGTTACCCTTAGCAGTCAATAATTCAGCCTCGGGTCTGGAGACCTCCAGAGATGTAGAACCTGTGACCTCCAGAGGCAGCTCCCTGTTCTTCTGAGCAGCTCTAATTGTTAAGATGTCCCATGTGTCTACTCTAAGGCCACATCCTTGGAGATTTCACCCGTTGTTCTTGGCTTTGTATTTGGAGCCAAACACAGATGTGTCTTTCTGACTTCTCTTTGCCTAATTAAACATCCTCACTTCTTTGAACTGATTATTAAATGGCATGATCTCAAGACCTTCATTTGGCACCTGAGAATTTCAGAATCTGAAGGCATCTCAGAGGCCAGTGAATCCAACCTGTGTCTAAAGAGAAATAAAAGCTGACTTCTGGATGCTTTCCACCTTGTCAGTGGTCTTGCTAAAATGTGGTACCTAGAACTAAACACAGGGCTCAGGATGTGGTCTGGCCGGAGTAGAGAGAGAGAGAGAGAGAGAAAAGCAGCGTTCTCCCCTCCTATATACTAAGTAGCACACCTCCTCTCATGCATCCTGAGATCGTATTGCCTCCTTTGATGGTCCCATCACACTGCTGACTCCCTGCCTTCTACTAAAACCTCAACATCTTCAGATGAACTGCAGTCCCTCTCTGACACTCCCACCTTAAACTTGTAACATTGAGATTTTGAACGGAAGGGTAAGACTATTTTACATCCACTGCTATTGAGTTTCACCTTCTTAGATTGAGTCCCGTGTTTTAGCTTTTCACAGACCTTTTGGATCCTGAGTCTGTGCAAGATGTTGGTTATCCTGCTCAGTTTCGTGTCATCTTTAAATTTGATAAAGCATGTCTTCTGTAGAGACTTGATTAAGGTATTTCTTTGGTAGACGACACTTCCCCTTGATGCAGCTCAGCCCTTTCTCTGCACCTAGACTCAAAGGAGAGGTCTAGAGCCAAAGTGTCCAATGAATGCAGTGAGGCCTGAACCAGATTAAAATAGAATTGGGAAATGACTAACAAAATAAAAAATTACAATGTAGATCGTGTCAGTCTGTGGTTTTCTAAGTCATCGTGCTACACAGGTACCCTCCCTACTTGAGTCAGACACCATTTGCCTGGAGCACTGAGAGGTCCAGTAAAGTCACAGGCGGAACTTGATCACAGGTCTTCTTGGCTTGAGTCTGTTTTGCCACACTGCTTTTGTACTGCTTATGCCTTTCTGTGTGATCAAGGGGCTACACAGCACACATACACGGTTTTATTACCGGGGCATTCCGCTGGAGACCATTCATAATTTCTCCATCCATTCAAGTAGTTTCTAGTGTACCCAGCTGTCCTCGTGACTTCCCAGTCTTGTGAGTCTACTGGAAAAGGAAGTTAGCCTGGCATGCCTTTGCTGTGATGGAGCTGAGCTCCTGGCTCTGAGTCTCTTTTCTAAATATCAGCCCTCTCTTTGTTCCTATCAGAGTCAAGCTCATTACCTTTGCTCATAGTTTGCAAGCTCTGCTCTCTTCTTTTTTTGAAAACAGGGACCTTGTTTGACCTGACCTTTGAGAGATCACTGCAGCCATGACTCAGCCATCACATCTATTCCTTTTCTCTGGCTGGCGTGTAGTTCCTCTGGGCTTCATGACTTAAACTCATCTAAGGTTGTGAGGTTTTTTTCTCAATTTCTTTCTATCTTAGAGCTTGACTGTTAACCCTTTTTTTCCCCTTTCCCATCAAAAAAAAAGTTTCCCAAAGAATTCAACAAATGGATTCCTCACATTTCCCTAAGTGTTGGAAGAGAATGGAAATATTTTTTCTTCATTAAATGAAGAGGTGACTGAGATAGCAAAGCCTCTCACATAGCACATGGGGAGGTGCTGTAAATTCAGCCCATGTGTCCCCGTTCTTCCCCTATCACTCTTTCCCTTGGAACCTGTTGTGAGTAGAGAGAGGGATAGAGCCAGGGGTACTTAGAAGCTAGAATGTGTGAACTTTCAGATTCCAGGCGGAGGTTGCTCTGCTCCTAGGCTCCATTTGACCTCACCCCAGAAAGGACCATGGGACTCACATCCAGTTGGTATCTGGGGAATCCTATTCTGATGGATTTGGGGAACCCCAAAGCAGGATTTATTTCCCTTATGACATCTTTCTCCTTCTTCAGTTCTGGCTTCTCAAGACTCTTCCCTTTGCCAAGAAAGAAACGAGGAGGAGTAAGAAGAGGAGGGAATGGCTTCTGGTGTCTTGACAACTGGGTCCCAGGTGAGCTGGGCTGTTTTTCTTTTTCCACAATTCCATCTCACTTTTCCAAGTGTAAACACAGCTTTCTTTTTTCCACTGTTGTTTTTTATTGGCCAGGTGCCATTCAGAGACCCAAACTTCAGTTATTTTCCTTTCCATTTTTTGAAAGCCACCTGAGAGATCATCTAACATTAACTTCAGCCAGCTTTCCTTATCATGCATTAATGCCTTGCATGCACGGTGTGGCCCAGCCACACTAGCCTTCTTGCTGTCCCTCCCTGGCTTCTGTGCCCAGTTGGTCCTGCAGGCCAAGCTACCTCACCTCCCCTGCTTAGAATCCCTCGATTCCTTCAGTGTTTACATGGAGTGTCCCCTCCTACATGAGGGCCTTTGGGATCCCCTCCCTTTGCTAGCACCCCTCCAATTACTTTATATTTTGTGTACACATGTACATGTTGTTACTGCCGGCAGAATATAAATTCTTTGAAGGCAGGAACCATTTCATTTTTAGCTTTATAGGTACAGTGCCTGGCACAAGATCCGTTCTCTAAACAACTGTTGATGGATTAAGGTAGTTCAGTGCTGTCATTTGCCAGATGAGAAAAGTGAGACCTAGATAGATGAAGGGACCTTGCCAAGGTCACAGTGTTGGCCCAGTCCAGAGGAGAGGTTCAAAGCAAGGTCCTCTGACTCCAGATCCAGGCTTCATCCCACTACAAGGGGCTGTCTCACCCATCCCTGATGTGTCTCTTAGAATCTCAGTTCCCCAAGTACAGGGATTGTTTCATTCTTTGTATTTGTGTCCCCATCCCTAGATGTTTGATAAATAAATTCATGTTGATTGTGGGATTTCTTATTCATTGTACTTCCTTTGTATTCCTTAGTACACCGGAAGTACAAAATTATGTATTAAAGAATCCTCTTTCCCCTCTATGGCATTCAGTTTTCAAGTTTCAATGCCTTTTATTTTTAGGCTAGAATTACTCCCTCATATGCCCCTACCACCCCAGAAACTTCCTTTGTGACAAAGAAAAAGTTAAGTAAAACAGAATCACAAAGGGAAATTATCTGAAAGCACACACAATATTCCAACACTTAGCACACCACTTCTTTACCAAGGAGAAGGTATGTTTTGTTGGGTTTCTGGAAGTAGTGTTGGACATTCTATCTAACCTGAGTTCTGGTGTCTTTTACCGTTGCTTTCATTTACATGATTGTAGTCATTTTCCACTCAGAATCAGCTCATACAGTCTCATGTTTCTCTAGATTCCTCCTAGTCCTTGATAATTATGGGGCACTAATATTCCATTATCTTCACATACCTAATTTTTTCATTCATTCCCTAATTGATGGGCACTCTCTTTGTGTCCAATTATTTGTTACTATAAATAATGCTGCTACTATGCTCATGCAGCCAGGGAGCTGTCCAATTGTTCTGGATCTAAGATGCAAGTAATTAAAGTGGCCTTGTCCTTGGACCCAACACTTCCACTAATGGGCAAATACCACAAGCAAGTCAAAAATGGTGAGGGAGAGAGGGAGATGGATTTCTAGGAAATCCTTGAAGGGTTCTTTTTTTAGTCTGAAACAAATTACCAGACTCAAGCTATCTTTTGGCAGAATTATAAAAATTTATTGTTACACTGACTTTGCAGCTGGCAGGAGAGGAGAGTAAGGGGATCTGCAAAAGTGCAGGAGTTAGAGATATAGTTTTTAAAGCCATAAAGCTGTCAATCAAAAATGAATTATGCTAACTAGGTGAGTAAGGGTAGAATGAGGGAGAAGTTTAGGAGGGATCAGTGCTTAAAGGAACATGCACTTTTTATATCAACTGCACATGCATATTGCCCATAATTCACTGGGACATACCCCTCAGAGGGAGAGCAAAGGGGTGTGTTTTCATGCTTGCCGCATCACTAGGTTACCTTTGGTCAAGGCTGACTGAGATATGTCCAATCTGTTACTCCTCAAGGTCTGGGAGGATAGACGTGATTGTTTCAGGAGATGCCAAGTTTGGGAGCTAGAATGATTGGGGCTTCGGGAGGTACCAAATTGGGAGGGAGTTTATCTCTCTGATAGCGTATTCAAGGTTTTTGGGTACAGCTGGCCACTTAGAACAAAGGGGCTATGTATTCCTCTAAACTAAAGGGTTTGTTTGAATGCTTGGGTGATGTAATCATAGATATGGCTACTGTAGCTAGGCAGAGTGCTGGCTCAGGGGAAAGACTTTTAGGCTAGGGGCAGGGGAGAGGCAGAGTTAATGCCTTTATGGCTGGGGGAAGTGTGATTTTACAACTTTGGCTTATTACAAACTGATGTTACAGACAAAAGCATTCCAGACCTCATCAAAAAAGACTTGGGAAAAGAAGGTCCAATATATTAGAAAATATTCATAGCAGTACTCTTTATCATAGGAAAGAACTAGAAATAAAGTAAGTGTCTGCAGATTGTGGAGCAGCTTAAAAAACTGGTATTCAAATATAAAGGAATGTTATTGTACAGTAAGAAATGATGAATCTGAGGAATTCAGAGAAATATGGAAAGATTTGTATCAACTGATACAGAGCAAAATAAACAGAACCAAGAGAACAGTAAATATGACTACATCAGTGTAAATAAAAAATTATTCTCAAGAAGGAAATGAAAATTAGTAATGAAAAAAATCAGTGAATGTTCTAGAGAGGAGATAATCATGCATAACTCATTCCTCACCATAGGGAGGTGAGAGATTTCTGGGAAAGAATGTGTATTCATTTGTACAGGAGTTTCTGAATTAAATATTTTTGCTTTTTTTCTGTTACAAAGGACAGTTCAAATTGAGATGAATTAAGAAATGACTAATGTCAAGACAAAAGACATCAATAAAGCTTTAAAAAAAAAAACACTGCTGTGAATATTTTGGTATATATAGAGCCTTTCTGTCTTTGGCCTTAATGGGCTATGTGCCCTACAACAGGATCTCTAGGTCAAAAGGTAAGAACAGTTGATTAACTTTCAACACATGATTCCAAATTGTTTTCCAGAATGGTTGGACCAGTTCACAGCTCTGCCAACAGTATATTAACGTGCCTGACCAACCACAGGCATTCAGCATTGATTATTTTCGTGTCTGCTAATTTGATGAATGTGAGGGGGAACTTCAGAGTTATTTTAATTTTCTTTTCTTTTATCATGTAGTGTTCCTGATCCTCAATGTCCTGGGTAAGTGGGAGGGAGCCCTGGACAATCACCTTCTAGAGAGAGAACCCTAGCCCTTACCCTATACAGCATAAGCTTCAGAAATCAACTTTCTAGCAAGGCCACATACAAGAGTTATAGAACATGGCTTTTTAACTGGAGAAGAGAAGTTGCCTGGGAGGTGATTCACCATGAGCTTCCTCTCATTCCATTCTCTTGATCCCAGAAATCTTGACACCATCTCTCACTTTCCCTCAGTCTCTGGCAAAGACATAGCCCTTCTCCATGCCAAGACCAGCCTGGTTACAGGTACGCTTGATATCTCCCTTTCCTTCTCCTGAAGATTACACCTTGTCTTTCTCACTTTTCTCTTTCTCACATCCTTAACTTCTCCCTATCAACTGCTTCCTTCCCTACTGTTTCCAAATATGTCCAAGTCTTTTCATCCTTAAAGAAACTTCACTAGACCCTATCATCCCTTCAAACTATCATCTGACATCTCTTTTGCCTTTCTCATTCTTTGAAAATTTCTTGAAAATTTGTCTATACTAGGGATTGCAAACCTGTGACCTCAAGGCTACATGTGGCCCTCTAGGTCCTCAAGCGTGGCCCTTTGACTGAATCCAAACTTCACAGAACAAATCTCCTTCATAAAAGGATTTTTTCTGTAAAACTGGGACTCAATCAAAAGGCTGTACCCGAGGACCTAAAGGGCCACATGTGACCTTGAGGCCACAGGTTCCCTACTTCTGGTTTATACCTTCACCACTTTTCAACCTTTACTGACCTTATTCTTTGACTAAAAGTGCTCTCTCTGAAGTTACCAATGATCTCCTAATTAATAAATCTGATGGCCTTTCTCAGTTCTAATCCTTTTTAACCCATTTGCTGTATCTCACACTCTTGATCACCTTTTTCTCGATACTCTCTGCTCTCTGGATTTTTGTGACATTGCTGTCTTGGTTCACCTCCTGACTGGTCCTTCTCACTCAAGCCTCACAACTGCAAATGTTTTGTCCCAAGCCCTTTTTCCTTCTCCCTCTATAGTTTCTCTCTTAACAACCTCATCAGGTCCCCCAGGTCCAACTCTCTTCTCAATGTAGATAATAACTGGATCTACGTATCCAGCTCCAGGTTGTCTCCTGAGCTTCAGCCCTGTATAAGAACGACCTACTGAATGTGTCCATCTAGATTTCTCAGAGAAATCGTCAACTTACCACGCCTATGCTGAACATGTATTTCTAACTGTTCTCCTCTTCCAGACTTGCCCAATGTTGAAGTCACTTGTCTTTGTCTCTCATTCTCCCTTAACCTATATATCCAGTCAGTTGCCAAATCCTGTCCTTTTTTCCCTTGACTACATCTTACACCTAACCCTTTTTCTGTATCCACACAGCTACCACCTCAGTTCAAGCCCTCATCACTTCTCCCCTAGATTATTATAACAGCTTCCTAATCAGTTACCCAGCCTCAAATCACTCCCCTCCCCACACCACCCTGCACATCGCTGCCCAAGGAAGCTTCCTTAAGCACAGATATGACCGGACCACGTTGTTGTTATTGTTGGTTTGCATCCAACTCTTTATGGCCCCGTGGACTATCATACCCTTCTGTTCTCCGACCTGAGGGACTCCCTTCTGATTCATATCTTTTCACACTTTAAACTGTCCCTGGGGTTTTCTTGGCAAAGATACTGGAAGGCTTTGCCATTTCCTTCTCCAGTGGATCACTTTTTGTCAGAACTCTCCACTATGGCCTGTCTGTCTTGGGTGACCATGCACAGCATAGGCTCATAGTTTCTTTATATTTTCCCAAGGGAAAAAAAAAAACTTATTTTATTTTTTTTTCACTTAGTAGTATTTTATTTTATTTTTCAAATTACATGTAAAGATAGTTTTCAACATTCATTTTTGTAAGATTTTTGAGTTCCAATGTTTTTCTCTCCTTTCCTCTTTTCTGGCACATGGTAGGACTTAATAAATACTTGTTGATTGGTTAATTTTTTGGCAGGAGCAGAGAATTATGCATGTATTAGTTAGCAAGCATTGATTGTCAGACATTCTGCCAAGCACTGGACATACACATAATCAGTAAACATTTGTTGAACGCTTGCTGTGCTAAGCATCGGGGATACAAAAAGGGCAAAAGACAGCCCCTGCCCTAAAGGACCTCACAAGCTAACAGAATATGTACAAATAAGCCATCTGCAGTACAAAAAGGAATTAATTAACAGGGAGAGCACTGGAATTAAGAGAGGTTGGGAAGAGCTTCCTGTAGAAGATGGGGTTTTTTTATTTTATTTTCAATTTTATCATATAATTTCCGATTTAGTCATGTTAACCCTCTTCATTCCATTAAAAAAAATGTTTCCCTTGAAATGCTTGGTCTTTTGCTCTTTTTGCTATTCTGAAAAGTAATGCCTTGGAAGACTGGTGTATATTATACTAAATGTGGGATTTAGATAAGGTTATCCATTTTTCTTATATCAGTATATCCGTATATAACAGTGGTTCTCAACCTTCCTAATGCTGCGACCCATTAATACTCATATGTGGGCGTATCTGCATGTGGGTGTACCTGCCTGGAGACAGATAGAGGAGCGGTGTCTCGGTTCCTAAGACCATCAGAAATATGTGTTTTCCCATGGTCTTAGGCGACCCCCATGACACCTGTGAAAGAGTCATTTGACCCCCAAAGGGGCAGTCCACAGGTTAAGAATCGCTGTTATGTACCTTCCCAATGGTCTAAGTTTTCCTTTATTTCTGTAAGGAGGATTATATAATCAAATGTATCTATCATTCAATTTATTTTAAGTATGTTTTAATATTACTTTTAATATTCAACAACACAAAATAATATATTTAATAACATTTTAATTTGCTCATAAAAAACCTTTTATATTTAGTTCATACCCCTTTCCAAAGATAGCCTAGTTTTTTGCTACCAAAAAAGTGCTACTCTGAATACTGTGGTGTGTGTGAAGCCTTTCTTGCTTGCTTTAATTTCCTTTGGGCACTTGCCTAGGAGTAGGCTCTCTTGGGCTAAAGGGTATGAATAATTTGATGACTTTTTTGTTTTTTTGCGTAATTCTAAGTTGTTTTCCAGAATAGTTGCACCAAATCACAGCTCCACCATTAGTGTTAATGTGTTTGTCTTTCCTGAGCTCCACCCACAGTGACTATCTCTGTCTTTTATAGTCTTTATTTGCAAAGATTGTAAAAGGCAAGAATCAGCTATGTGGAAGGGCTGTGGGAAGGCAGGCACACCAATAAAGCTATGATTTATCTTAGTCTTTTGTACTGATAGTTATACAAGTACTTTATATGTCTTGGTAGGTTAATTCCCAGTTATTTTATGCCTATTAAAATTATTTTGAATGAAAATTATCTGTGGTTCCTATTAATACTGAATGGAAGTGCTCATTTTTGTGGATTTATTTTGGATCTTGCTACTTCACTGAAGCTATTAATAATCTCATTTAGTTTCTTTGCTGGTATTCTGATTTTTTTTTTTTTTAAATAAACCATCACATCTGAGAAATGGAGCAGCTAAATGACACAATGGATAGAGTGCCAGGCCTTGAGTCAGAGAGACCTGAGTTCAAATGTGGTTCCAGACATTTGCAATCTGTATGACTCTGGGAAAGTCACTTAACTCTATCTTCCTCAGTTTCCTTATCAATAAAATGAGCTGGAGAAGAAAATGGCAAACTACTCTAGGATCTTAGCCAGGAAAACCCCAAACAGGGTCACAAAGTCGACCACTACTGAAAACAATTGAATAGCAACATCATCTGAAAATACAGATAATTTGGTCTCTTCTTTGCTGACATTTAATACTTTAATTTCATTTGGCCAGGGGATATTCTTCCATTGCCCCTGAATTTATAGTGGTAAAATTATTTATACATTATAAAGTCTAGTATAAAGTTTGGTACCCAGTAGCTAAGTCTTCAAGAAATACTTGACTTGAAATACTACGGAACTTTAATGTTATGATGCATCAAGATGGTACAGCAGATAAAGCGCTCGTCCTTGACTTGAGTTCAGATCCAGCTTCAATACTTTCTAGCTGTGTGACCCTGGACAAGTCTTTGCCTCAGTTTCCTCAAAACTGTAAAATGGGAATTATAATAGCACCTACATCCCAGGATTCTTATGAGGATTAAATGAGATAATATTTGTAACAATACTTAGCACAGGGCCTGCCATAAAGCAGGTACCGTATAAAATGCTTATTCCCTTCTCCTTTCCCTATGATAGCCCTTCCCTCTACTTTGCCAGTTTCACATAGCCCTCAAGTTCAGTGTTAAGGATGGTCTTTAGGTGTGCAAGAACATCTTCTGTTCTTTCAGAAATTGCTGATGTTCCAGGATGTGGCCGTGGACTTCTCCCAGGAGGAATGGGGACAATTAGAGCCTGCTCAGAAGGACCTGTACAGGGAAGTGATGCTGGAGAACTATGAGAACTTTGTGTCCCTTGGTAAGGACAGCTTCTTTCTCACAAATCATCTGGGGTCTATTTTGGGGGGTTTCTCATGAGTGATTTTCAACTTGGCATGTAGATATATTCTCACGAATAGATGAGAGATGAAGACATTTCTAGTCCTTTGATTCCAAGAGATAGAGCATTTCTGAGCCCTCTTTCTGTGTGATGGGTCTTTGCTTTGTGCTGCTGGAAGCTTACAGAGCTGCATTAATGGGAAAATGTCTGTGCTCTTTCTAATGCTAAAAAAACTTCCCACCTGTTCATCCAGAGCAAAGATTCTGCACTTGCAACCAGGACAAGTCCTCAACACGTGAAAACTTTTCTTCTTCTTAGCAGGAAGCGTGTTAAGGCAAAAGAATTTTCTTTGAGCCAAAGTCAGACTCTCGGACCCACCCCCATACATGATAGAATCAGAGTGCAGACAGTCATCCTCGGGTTTGTGATACTGCCCTTGGGGGTCTTCCCAGGATTCCTTCAATTCCCTAAATAGAAAGGGGGTAAGGCTGAATTCTGGGATGTCTGTCTCTAGCACGGTGCCATTATTTCTCCATGATTAGGGCTTATAGTTTCCAAACCAGACGTGATCTCCCAGTTGGAACAAAGAGGAGCACCACGGTTCAGCACACAAGTCCCAAGAAGCCCTTATCTGGGTGAGTAAACCAGCCAGCTGGGAAGTTTTGTGAGCAGAAGCTTAGCTGGTTATCTTTGAATATCAGACTGAGAGGTTTCCTTAAAAGTCAGCAGGCCCATGGAGAAGAGCTGTTGCTGCCCAGCTTCAGCTCCCTCCCAGTAACCTCATCTTTCTCATTGCTTTAGTTTAGATCATTTTTTTCTGACATCTCTCCCATCCAGTTTTCCTTTCAGTCTCTAAGAAATAAGGGAAGGGGAGAAAATAAGCATTCCTGTTGCTTCTGCCATAGCTCATTTATTCCTCACAGCAACCCTTAGAGGTAGGTGATATTATCCTCCTCTTGGAGTTGAAGACACTGAAACAAACAGAGGTGAAGTGACTTACCCAAGGCTACACAGCTAATAAATGACTGAGGCTAAATTTGAACTCAGGGCTTCACAGCTCCAGGCCCAGCGTTCTAATTACAAAAAATAATAATTAGAAGAAACTAGGTTTTTACAATACCAGAATTTATGTCTAGAATAAGAATTGTGTTTATTCTCACTAGAGTTTGGATTGCCTTCTGCATAATTTTATTACAAACTGGGAGAGGAAGCACATCCGCAATCGTAACAGACTTTACACACGACGCCGGCGCCACGATTCATTTTAGAGATTTTAAAGCTGTGGTTTTTCATAATATTAAGTAAGTTTTGTATGAGCATTCCCTTCTATAGGCGGTATCCTTAACCACAATATTTCTGTGGAGCACGTTGGTCTTCAACTCTTAGTGACCTTCCAATGAAACTTTTCTCAAGAAGCCAACTTCAGTTTTGTGGGGTGAAAGTCAAATTCTTGTCTAGACCCCCAACTAAAACTTTGGCTTTGGTTTATCTGTTAAGAATGTTGACTTTTACTAGGAAAATTTTGAATAAACATTTTTTCTTGTAGGAAATAGTATACCAACTATGTATTTTGAATTGGAAAGAGGTGTTTCTTCTTTTTGGTGTTAACACTTCCACCTTTGCTCTGGATCCCATCCTTTCCTATGGCTTCCCATGATTGTTTTTTTTCTACATCTTAAATCTCTCCCTCATCCAGATTTCCCTTTCTTCCACTTTTAGAGAGCACAGAGATTACATAATGAGAGTTGGAAGGGACCTTCCTCAGTGCTCATCTAGTCCACCCAGTTATGAAAGGAATTCTCATGTTAGCTAGTTGTTACCTCTCTTCTTCTCCAAGACTTCCCAGGAGCAGAAGACAGTCCCCTCTCAAGGCAGCTCCTCCCACTCAAGGTCAGCTCGGATTGCTCAGAGGGTTTTCTTGACATCAAGCCTAAACTGGCCTCCTAACTGCTTCTACTCTTCTCCTAATTACATTTATTTTGTTAAAGAACTAAATGCTTTTAAAATTCTTATAACTGAAAATACATGTTTTATCTTTTGTGTTTACCCTGTATCAGCCATAGTTGTGAAAGTCAGTCCATCAGTCAAACATTTATTAAGAACTTTCTACATTCCAGGCACTGTGCTAAGGGCTGGCCATACACTGAAAAACAAAAACACAGTCCCTGCCCTCAAGGAGCTCATATTCTACCAGGGAGACTATAGGTATATGTGTGTATGTATGTACATATATATGTATACATATACATATACATGCGTATATACCTACAAATATGTGTATATTTTATATATAATTACATATGGGGCCTGTTGAGAGGAGAGGCTAGGAAAGGCCTGGTGTAGAAAATGGGCTGTTAGATGAGTTTTGAAGAGAATGAGGGAAGTCAGGAGGCAGAGGGAAGGCCCTCTAGACATGGGGGACAGCCAGAGAAAAGGCACAATATCAGGAAATGAGGTGTGTTGTTCAAGGAACAATGTCTCTGCATTGTAGAGTGGGTGGAAGGGGAAGTAAAGTATAAGAAAACTGAGAAGATGATCAAGGACCAGGTAGTGAAAGCCTTTAAAAGCCAAACAGAGGATTTTGTATTTGATCTTAGGTATAATAGGGAGCCCCAGGGGTGTACTGAGTAAGGGGGTGCATCTGCATATTCAGACCTGCACTTTAGGAAGATCACTTTGATAGCCTAGTGGAGGATGACCTGGAGTGGATATGAGGAAGAAGAGCAAAGAGAAGGCTGTTGCATAGTCCAGATGTGAAAGATGAGCTTCCCAGAGCTTCTGAGTAGAGAGAAGGGGACATTGACAAAAGAGATCATAACAAGGCTTGACGGTGGAGTTGAGGATGGCTGCAAGGTTGGGTGCCTGGGCAGCTGGGGAGATATTGATGTCCTCAACAGAAACAGGGAATCTGGGGAGAGAGGAAGTACTGGGAGGGTAGATAATGAGGGATGACACGAGGTAGTCTGCGGGAGAAGATGGCAAGGGAGAGAATCAAAGGGACACACAGAAGGCTGGTCTTGGCAAGGAGGAGGGCCGCCCCTGTGTGAGACAGGAGAGAAGGAGAAGATAGTGGGAGATCACCCCTGGGTGATGTGAGATCCGGAGCAGGAAAAAGAGGCAGCAAACATCTCAGCAGATGGAGGTATGGGGGGAGGGGGGATTCCTTGGGAAGTTTCAGGAGGAGTGAGGTTTACAGGAGCTGCTCTGAAGACTCATCGTGTTCTCATTTATTTTTTGATGTGAGAAAAATATGTCCTCCTGGGCCTTGTTGGTTACTTCATCCCTGGTCAAGATTCTGTGGTCAAAAAGTTCAAAACTCTTTCCCAAATCCTTTCTTCTTAACTAGGTACTTTACTTTCAATTAACAAGTTTCAGCCAGGGCCCAGTTTCATATTGTCATTTTCCAAATGTACCTCCCTTCTTTGCTTTCTGTTAACAGCACCAGTCAAAACACTGCCCGTGCCCCTTAGTTCTTCAGAGATTTTTTTTCCCCCAGAACTTCATAATCCTTAATAATATTTTCTTGGTTCCTATTGGGAAGTACCATCTTTCTCCACATGAGTCACCAGTAGTGGATAGTAATCATGTATTTTGACATATTTTAAGGTCACCTATGACTTCTCAAATGCTTGCCCTGGTGATGCCATAAACTTCTCTATTGGGTTTTTTTTTCTTCCACCTTCCCACTTAATAGTATTTTTTTTCCCCAATTGTAAAGATAGTTTTCCACATTCACTTTTATAACATTATGACCTCCAGACTTTTTCTCCCTCCTTCCCTTCCCTCCTCCCTCCCAAGACAACAAGCAATCTCATACCGTAAACCTCTCTATTATTAACATCGTTGGCAAATAGCCATCTCGTGGCCACCTCGCTAGCGAGCTCCAGTAGCCATTACTTCTCTCCTAGCCTCCTGTCGTTTACTGAATGAATGCAGGTCTGCATCTTCACTCCTTATAGCACAAGAAGCCATGGCTACAATTCCCTGTGATAGCAGAAGAGCATCCTATCTATTACTGTTGTCCTCCTTCATCCTTTTCTCCTGAGTATCTTCTGCCCTCAAACCTCATGACACAGGTGAAGATTCTGTATTACTTCTTCAGGTTCTTTTTATGTTTTTACCTGGAAACTTTCCTTCCACTTTTTTTCAAGGGAACTCTTATTCTCTATTAACCTATAGAATGTATAGGTAATCCTCAAACCCTTGGACCTTTTCCAGGAGAGAAACCCAACTTTACTCTGAGCTTGAGTTGTAGCTACCCAGCTATGCCAGAAAAACCACACACTGTATGAGTTCCCTGTAGAGTTCTTAGTGCATTCTATGCTTGCAGGAGAGGCATCTTAGGTCTTGACTCCTTTGTCTTTCTTGTTGGCCTCCTTGCAACCAACTTTCACAGTAAACTGTTCTGAGGTGTTGCCTGTTGGCAAGGTCTCCCTTAGGGCTTTCAGAATGAGGCTTTATATATTATGTGGCTTTTTGTAAGGCTAGATGATTCATCAAATAGGCCCCTTTTGCCATTGCCTGATTTTCTAGACATAGCAGTTTGTCAATGTCTTCTTTAAAATGTGCTTTCCAAAACTAAACAAAAAACTCACTGAGTAGGGCAGAGTACAATAGATGTATTAGCAGACCATGTTTATCTCTTATTTTACCCTAAAATGTATTCGACTTTTTAGTTTTCACCACATACTGTTGGTTTGTATTAAGTTTGGGATCAACTAAAATTTCTAGGCCCTTTGAACATGACCTACCACCATCTCAGGTGTCTTCAGTCTGATATTCAGTTTCCTGAATTTAAGTTCAAGTCTTTACACTTATGTTTCTTGAAGTTCCCAATGGACTATTCTTCCAGAATGTTGAGATGTTTTTTAGAAATTTAACTTCGTCATCTAATATAGTACATATCCCATATATCTTTGTGTCGTCAGAAAATGTGATCATTTACTTATGTGATTTCCTTAAGTTTTATTAATAATGTTGAGAAAAACAAAGTCAAATACAGAATTCTAAGGCATAAAACTAGCAGAATTAGTAAAAGTTTACAAAACTCCATATTATTTTTTTGTAAGAGAATTTAACTGGCTCAGAGTATGCTGGCCTATACTATCCATCAATCCATAACTCTACATCTTATCTACAGACATATAAGGGACAAACTGGCTTGCCAAAACGAAATATCCAGTTACTAAATTAGATATTCAGTTATTAAATCTCTTATCTCTCAGTTCAGAAATCTTGTCATAAGGCAGCTAGGTATCACAGTGAATAAAATGCTGGGCCTAGAATCAAGAAGACCTGAGTTCAAATCCAACTTTAGATACTTGCAAGCTGTGTGCCTGGGCAAGTCACTTAAACCTCTATTTGCCTCAGTTTCCTCATTTGTAAAATTGAGCTAATACCACCTCCCTCCCAAGATTCCTGTGAAGATCAGATTAATAATAATTGTAAAGTGCTTAACATAGTGACTGGCCCATGGACACTTTATAATTGTTAGCTATTATCAGTAAAGGAAGTTTTCTTTTTCCTAGGAATAGCAATGGCTATTGGCTTTTTTTCTTTCAGATTCCTTGATTCAGAAGAAAAGACACAAAACCAAGCAATCAACTCTCAAACAGGTTATTTCTGTAGGAGAATCACTGAAAGAACAAACCAAGGATGGTTCTTGGGATTGTGATGTCAGGTTAGGGAGGCAACAGGGAGGTCTTAAAGGAGAATGTCTTCACAAGACTGGTACCTTTGGAAAGAGCTTCAAACAATGTTCACACCCAGTTAACCACAGGAGAATCTCCTTATGGAAGAAACTCTGTAAGTATAATAAATTCAGGAAGCGTTTTAGTTACTACTCAAATGTGAATCATTACCGTAAAATATATATTCAAGGGAAGCTTTGTAAGTATAATGAATGTGGCAAAACCTTCAGGATCAATTTATCCTTTAATCTGCATAAAAGAATTAATGTTTTAGAAAAACTCTGTAAATGTATTCAGTGTAGGAAAATTTTTAGCAAGAAGGGACATCTTAAAACAGATAAGATAATTCATAATGGCAAGAAATTATCCAAATGTAATGAATGTGGAAAAGCCTTCAGCAGTAATAAATACCAAATTCAACACCTAATGATTCATAAGGCAAATAAACCTTACAAATGTAATGAATGTGAAAAAGCCTTCAGCAGTAATCAGTGCCTAACTCGACATCAAACAGTTCATAATGGAAAGAAACCTTTTAAGTGTAGTGAATGTGGGAAGGCCTTCAGCCAAAAGGGAAACCTTAAAATACATATGATAATTCATACTGGAGAGAAACCATTTGGATGTGATGAATGTGGAAAAGCCTTCAGAAGTAATCAATCCCTAACTCAACACCAAGCAATTCACACTGGAGAGAAACACTTTGAATGTCATATATGTAAGAAAGAATTTAGGCAGAGTTCATCTCTTATGCAACACCAGAGAATTCATACAGGAGAGAAACCCTATAAATGCAGTGAATGTGGGAAAGCCTTTAGCCGTAAAGAAAGTCTTAATGCCCATACTAGATTTCATACTGGAGAGAAACCTTATAAATGTGACGAATGTGGGAAAGTCTTCAGCCGAAAGGGCAGCCTTCATGCACATTACAGAATTCATACTGGAGAGAAACCTTTTCAGTGTAATGAATGTGGGACAGCTTTCAAATGGCGTATACATCTTAAGGAACATAAGACAATTCATACTGGAAAGAAACACTTTGAATGTAATGAATGTGGAAAAGGCTTTACACATAGCTCATATCTTATGCAACATCAGAGAATTCATACTGGAGAGAAACCATATGAATGTAATCAGTGTGGGAAAGCCTTCAGCCAGAAGGGACATCTTAATACACACAAAAAAACTCATGCTTCAAAGAAACCCTTTGAACATAAAAAAGGTGGAAAAGCCTGTAACCATGAACTAAACTTTATGGCTCTTAATAAAATGTATATGCAAGAGAGATCCTTTGAATGTAAAGAATGTGGTGAAACCTTCTCACACAACTGGTCCCTTAAGAAACATTACAAAATTCACCCTAGAGAAAAATACTTTAAGTGTAATGAATGTGGGAAAAGCTTCAGGCGTAGGACATACCTTATGCAACATCAGAGAATTCATAGTGGAGAGAAACCCTATGAATGTAATGAATGTGGGAAATCTTTCAGGCAGAAAGGGACCCTTAATACACATAAGAAAACTCATACTGGAGAAAAACACTTTGAATGTAATGAATGTGGAAAAGGCTTCACACACAACTCTTATCTTATACAACATCAGAGAATCCATACTGGAGAGAAACCTTTTCAGTGTCGTCAGTGTGGGAAATCTTTCAGCCAGAAGGGAACTCTTAATACACATAAGAAAAATCATACTTAACAGTAATCTTTCCTATGTAGTAAGTGGGAAAGATTTCAAATTGCATGGTCACATTAAGGAACATAAGGTGTTTGTTAATGAAATCCTTTAAATATATAAAATGTATAGAAAAAGTCTGGAACAAGTAAAAGTTAATGTAAATCAGAGTTTTCATATGGAAAAAAATTATTTTCAGTATAATTAATGTTGGCAGATTTTCAAAGGAGTAGAAACCTTGACTCATAAGAAAATTCATACTGAAAGAATACCTTTGTAATGAATGTGGGAAAGCCTTTACCCCTTCTAAGAAAATTCATACTGGAGAGAACTTTTTTTTGAAATGTGTTACATTTGGGAAAACCTTCAGTTAGAGGAAACACCTTACAGAATATTAGATAATAGAGGATCTAATGAGATACTCTCTGTAAAGTGCTTAGCACAGTGCCTGGTAAGTACTGTATAAATGATAGCTATTATCATTAGTGAAACTTCATCTTGATAATGCTGGAGCTCGCACAGATGTCTAAAAGTGGAGGGAACGCTTCATAAAATTTCTTGGTAAATACTTTGGAGTCAAGATGCTACTTTTTTTCACCAGCATCAGTATTGCTTGTTACTTGTCACTCTACTCGTGTTGGAACAAAGGTAGAGAATACCACATAACCATTCTGACTGGGTCTGCCATCCATTTGTTCCATACAACCTCAAGCGGTCCCTCGTTGCTGCTAGGAAATCCTCCTATACCTCCCTTATTATCTCACCATCCCATTCCCCACAGCACATCTGCCAAACCTCATCCTTCCTCTAACCTCTCACCTACCCCAACACTCTCAGCTGAGAACTTTGCTTAGTATTTTACAAATAAAATTGAGATCATTTGCCAAGGATTCCATCTTCTCCCCTCTTCCTCATTTTATATCACTCTGATGCCTTCTGACACTATGTCCTCCTTCACCCCTTACGTGAAGAGGAGGCCTTACTCCTTACCAAGATAACCCTTCTAGATGCACAAGGATCACATGCCATCCCATCTTCCCCAACAGTTTGCCCCCTCTGTAATCCACACTCCATCACTTATTTTCAATCTGTCTCTCTCTATTGACTCATTTCATACTACTTAAAAGTATGCCCATGTCTCTCCCATGCTCAAAAACCCCTCACATCCTTCCATCCCTGCTATCATCCCATGTCTCTTCTGCTCTTTGTGGCAAAACTCCTTGAGAAGACTATCTACAATAGATGTCTCCATTTCTTTCCCTCTCACTCTCTTCTTAACACCCCTCATGATACAGCTTTTGATCTCACGATTCCATTGAAACCATTTCCTCCAGTTACCAGTAATCTATTTACCCAATGCAAAGGCACTTTCTCAATCCTCATTCTTGACCTCTTTGCAGCCTCTGACACTGTTGACTACCCTCTCCTATTTGAATACTCTATTCTTTCTAGGTTTTGGGGACACCACTCTCTCCTAGTTCTCCTACCTGTCTGATCACTTCTCAGTCTCTTTTGTTGGATCCTCATCCAGGTCATACCCATTTATTTTAGGTATCTCACAGGGATACTGGATACCCTTCTCTTCACCCTTTATATGGCTTCACTTGATCTTGTTGCCTCCTGTTGGTGCATTTATCATCTCTATGCAGATGATTCTTAACTCTGCCTATCCTTCCCTAACCTTTCTGCTGACTTCCAGTCTTGCCTCCCCAGTTGCCTTTCAGACAACTTGAACTGGATGTCCAGTAGATATCTTCAATCATCTTTCCTCCTAAACACTTCCCCCTTCCAAACTTTTCCAAATTACATTTGAAGACACCACCATCCTTCCAGTTCCTCATCCTCACAACCTAGGTATCATCCTCAACTCCCCACCATCTTTCACCCCCCACTCCCATACACAATCTGTTGACAAAGCCTACCGATTTCACCACTATAACATCTTTCATGTGTACCCCTTTCTCTCCTCTGACACTCACCATTCTAGTGCGAGCCCTCATCCCCTCACACCTGGATTATTGCAATGACCCAGTGATGAGTCTGCTTGCCACAAGTTTCTCCCTACTTTGGTCTATCCTCCATTCAGCCACCAAAGTAATTTTCCTAAGGAACGGTTTCAACCATTTCTTTCTCCTACTCAATAAATTTCAGTGGCTTCCTGTTGCCTCCAGGATCAAATACTTAATCCTTTGTTTAGCATTCAAATTCCCTCACAACCTATCTTCGCCTCCCGCCCATACCTTTCCAGTCTTCTTACAAACCTTATACTCCCCCACCTTCCAGTCCCACTGGTTCATCCAGTGACACTAGCTTCATTGCTACTCCACGGACAAGGTATTCGTTCCATCTCTCTGCTCTAGACATTTTTCTTGCTTTCTCTATACCCAGTATGTTCTGCCTCCTCCTCTCCACCTACTCATTTCCCTCCTTCAGGTCCCAACTAAAACCTCATCCTTTATGGAAAACTTCTCCCACCCTCTCTATTCTAGAGCCTCTCCTTTAATTACTTCCTGTCTGTCTTGTATATAGCTTGTTTGTACATAGTGTTTGCTTTTTGTCTCCCCCAGTAGGTTGTGTATTTCTTGAGAGTAGGGACTGTCCTTTGCCTCTTTAGTATATTCGGTGCTTAGCACAATGTTTGGCAGTAAATAAAGGTTGATTGATTGACCTTTCATTTAACCTTCTTGTAAACAGCCCCTTTCTGTACTAGAGGGTTTGGGATCAAGACCTGCATTCATGGACCCCTTCTATCCTTTATCACTAGCCTCATCTTATCCAGATCACAAGCCCTAGATAAATTCAGTTGTTGAAGATTTAAAACAAAAACCTAAGACCAGAAAGAGGGAACTTTTAAACACGCACACGCACACACACACGTAGTAGGGACTAGATTGCAGTATACTGCATGAGGCATAGATAGGGATGGACCTGCAGGAGGCATCCCACAGAGCTCCTTTGACTACTTCTGGGGAGGCTTATGAATCGCCATTGAACAGGCTCATTGATTCAGAATGACAGCAATCCTTGGGTTGTCCTTGTTCCCCCATGCTGTGAAGATGGCTGAAACGCTAGAGGAGGCTGCCTCAAAGAAAAATCAGAGCAGGAATTTGTTTTACTTGACTACATATTTGTAATGAGTTTAGCTTTTCTTGCTTTCTCACTGGGTAGAGAGGGGGGAGAGAATTGGCAACTAAAAATTAAATTAAATGTTTTAAAGATGAATGACATGTGGTGAGGGAGAGAAATGATTTGAAACTTAAAATGTAACCAAAAAATAATAAAAAATTTTAAGATGGATCAGAGAAAATTGGCCACAAATTTCTTTCTCTATCTCTTTCTCTGTGTGTCTCTAATTCTCTCTCTCTCTCTCTCTCTCTCTCTCTCTCTCTCTCTCTCTCTCTGTCTCTCTCATTGGCTTGCTTCATTTTGGGAGGGGCACCTGCCAACACTGAAGAGAGCCATTGACACAAGAATGGGACTAGCCTGTCTAGACTAACTTAGCAGAAGACAAGTGTCCAGCCTGGGGAAAGGGGGATAACACCATTCCTTCAGCTCCAAGCCTGTCTTCCCTCCTGTGAACTTCCTGAGGCCTAGAGAGGCTCCCCCTTGAGGCCAAATCCTTATGGACAATGAAAATCTAAACTCATTCCTCCATGATTACTCCTCCCTGGTCATATTATCCCCATCCCAGTGATTCTGAACCCCTGGTTGTCATCATTCAAACTCTTTTCTCTGAACCCTTATCTCCTTACCCTTCAACTGCCCCCACCCCAATCTTACTCCAAAGCTCCCCACTCTTGCTATACTTTCTGGAATATACTTGTTCCACAGAGGCAAAAAAAAATTGCTTTCATCTTAAATCTTCCTTTCTCCTTCCATCTTCTGGCCCTCACTGAGACATCATTCTCTCCTGATGACACAGCCGTCCTGGCTACTCTTTCCAAAACTGACTGCATTTCACTCATTCCCCCTGATTTCAGTGGTCCAGGTGGGGGAGCTGGAATAATAATTGCTCCTCATTGCCAATTTCAGGTTCTTTCCATACCCTCCCCCCCATCATGCAGTAACCTCTCTTTCTTTGAGGCTTATTCAATCCATATTTACCACCCAGTCAAAATTTGGATAGCTTTTGTCTGTTGATCTCCAGGATGCCCCACCTCCTTCTCTGCCACCCTCTTTCTTCAATGAATTCAGTGCCTGGCTCAGTCTTCTCTCCTCCTCAATTTCTTCCCTAATGCTAGGGGACTCACATATTGATACTCCCTCAAACTCCCTAATCTATCAGTTCTTCAACTTACTCATTTCATATGATTAGTACTTCTACCCCACATCAGCTACATACAGAGATGGGTATGTCTTTCATTTTTGCCATCACCTACAAATACATCAGAAACTTCCTTATCTGATCACAATCTATTGCCATTCCTCCTCTTCCTCTGACTTACAAAGTCAAACCCTTTTCTTTGTATACCCTATGGCCTCCAATTCCTTGACTCATCAATTATTTCCTAAACTATCACCTTGCACTAGCTACATTCTCCACCCTTCCTGTCTTGAGCCCTTTGTGGTCCATTTCAACTCCACACTTTCTTCTTCTGGAGTCCCATCCCTCCTTATCCTGTCACTGATATTGTCCTACTAGGCCTTCTCCTTGGGTGACTTCCAGCATCCACTACTATGGCTCTTACATATATACTGGTTGAAGCTGGAGAAAAACAAGAAACTGGGACCACTAAAAAGTCATGTTACTTAAGTTCAACTGGGCCCTCACTGCTATAAAGCAATTCTTTTACATCTCCCTATTTAACCTACTATCCTATCCACTCACCACAGCAGCTACTCCAAACCTTTTCACCGATTCTCAAACCTCCCATGGCTCCCCATCCCAACTCAGTTCACAATGTTGCTTCATATTTAACTGAAAAAATTGAGAACATTTACCAAGAGCCTTCTCTTCTCCCTTCTTCATCTTGTATCACTCAGAAGTCTTGTCCACTACCTCCTCCTTCACGCCCTTCTCCTTGCCAAGGCAAACCCTTATAGCTGCACAAATGATCCCATTCCATCCTTTTTCCTACTGATTGCTACAAACTGCTTTATATTTTTGTTCTTAATTCTCTACCTCCTAGGAAAGTATAGTAATTTTTACTGTTTAAGTCTGTCAATGTGTTTCTGTAAATGTCATGTTAAACATTTGTTTTGTTTGAAGGAACTAAATAACTGTCCCATACCTGATTTGTGTTGTACATTGACTTTCATTCTACTCTTCCCCTTGCCATTTTGAGAAAGGCATCTTACAGAAAGATTTTAGTTTAGACTTGAAGGAAGCCAGGGAGGTCAGTGATCAGAGCAGAGGAAGATCATTCTAGTTATGGGGGACAGCCAGAGAGAATGCCTGGAGTCAAGAGATGGAGCATATTGAGGACAGTGTCACTGGATCAGAGGATGGTGGTACAATCAACAGAAATAGAAGTAGGGTGGCTGTAAGCCAAAGACAAGAATTTAGAACAAAGGAATTGAGGTAGTAGATACTAACCTCACTACCACACCACAACTTTATGTTCTTGCCTTCAGTCCTCTCCCATTTGTTTGCTTGGAGACAGCATTTTGAGGTGCTAAGGAGAACATTGCTGCCTCAGGCCACACCAGTTCTGTGGGATTTTTGTGCCAGAGACCCCTGGAATAAATTGTTCACCAGAGGATCCCCTCAGTGGGTTAAATAGAGTTACAAGGGTTTTTCTGAGCTTACATCAGATAAAGACTTGGGACAATGATGTGGTGACCTTGACTTCTAATCAGCTATGCTCTATGCTAAAAAGAGCCCATTTTTCCTATGAAGACTTCAGCTATAATTCAGCAAATAGCAGTGAAGAAAGGCTGTAGATGAGCCGTAGAAAGCAGCACACCATGTAATGGGAAGTGGCAGGACTACCTTTCCCATAGAGAACAAGGGGGATGCAAGGCCAAGCAGGGGCCCAGTTAGCTCAAATGAGGAGCAAGCCCAGAAGACATTGGTGGCCTGGCAGCTTCATAGGGGCATGCCCTTCCATACGTGATCCACATGGTCATCTCACCTGAGTTTGCTCGAGGTTTATGGGAAATGTTTATTTTCTTACCTGGCTGTTTCACTAAATGCCTTTTTTCTGAACTAACTATGTCTTCAAGCTGATTAGTTAAAGTAAACAGCAGCAGACACTTGTGAACTATCACTATGAGTGAATGTGAACCCACAGAGTACCTTGAACTTGAGATAGCGTTTCTTGAGGGCGCCTATATTCAAGTGAGGGTGCCCCCAGGTATTTCATAGAGAAGTAAGTAGAGGGGTAGGTATTCTGCAATTATGGAATACCAACTTTGATGTGCTGAGTATAAGTGAAGCAATTCAGCAGGCAGTTGAAAACATTATACTGGACCTTTTGGTGAAGATTGGGGGTGAAGGGATAGATGTGGAAGTCTTGATTACAGCAATACTGAAAAGCATGAGTGTGGATTATCAGAGGTATCACACAACCCAAAGGCTGCAAGAAACCAACAAAACTTCCATGTAAAATCAGAACCAGAATAAAATGTTATTGGAAAAATACTTAACAATAAAAATACAATAGTATGTAAGATGTTAGTTTGTGATTCTCTAAGTCAATATACATCCTGCAGGAATCAGTTTCTATTTGAGTTCGACATTATTGGATTAGATCACTAGAAAGAAAATACAGAAAATGAGACCAAGGACGGGTCACACATCGGGGGTAGAAGAAAGATAATGGTCCAGGAAAGCAGAAAGTAGAAATGTAGGGGGATAGGAGTAGATGGTCCTATGTTAAGTCCGATGGAGAGATCAAGAAAGATCAGGACAGAAAAGAGCTCACTAGAATTTAATGACCTTGCAAGGAGATACTTCAGTAAAGTAGCATAGACGGAATCCAAATGCACAGGAGTCAAAGGATTAGTGAGAATAGACTATGCTTTCTAGAAGTTTATCAGCCAAGTGAGGGAGAAATATACTCCATATGTTCAAGAAGCAGCAAGCTTAAGGAAATAATATTTTAGGATGAGAGGAGTTTATTTGTGGCCTGGGAGAAAAGACAAACAACATTGTCTCCTTCCAGCCCCCAAATCTAGCATTCAGAGTCTAGCATCTGGGGAGTCTCGAGTAGAAGGAAAGGGAATATGGTGGAGGGAAGGCTTCCAACAGGGAAGAGGAGAGGGTGTCGGGGGAAGGGGAGCTATCTTTGATCTTCCTCCTGTTTACCTCTCCTCATCAAGTCCCAAAGTTTGGTGATTCTCTCTGCCCGCTGAGTGCCAGCATCTCTGTAGTCACCAGAGGGAGCTCTCTTTCCTCATTTGCTAAAGCTCCTAGTACCAGGACCTGCTCAAGGAATAAATAGCGCAGACTGTGAGTCTCAGTAGCTTGGCTCCTCTGAGACCTCAGTACATACCTGAGCTGCTTTACATACTCCTCCCAATAGATACCTTCAGCTCAGGAGTCTGGATAAAAAGCCATCTCGGTTTCTCATTAACTCTAGCAGTGTTGCCTTTGAAGATAGTGTCCCCTACCAAGCTCCTGGGTTTGTTAGTGGTCTGGATCCCTGGTAAGGGACAGAGAGATGGAAGGAGAGGACATGGGAGGGAAGCAGAGCCAAATCCCTTGGCCTCTGCCTGACTCCATAGGGGAATCATAAAGGGAAAGAAAGAAGGAAGGAGAAAGAGAGAGAAGGAGAGAAAAAGGAAGGGAAGGACGAAAGTAGGGAGGGAGGGAGGAAGGCAGGAAAGAAGGGAGGGAGGAAAAGAAAAGAAGGAAGGGAGGGAAGAAAGGAGGGAGGGAGGAAAAAAGGAAAGAAAGGGAGGAAGGAAAGAAGGAAGGAAGGAAGGAAGGAAGGAAGGAAGGAAGGAAGGAAGGAAGATGAGGTTATATAGACAATAAGTGCTCTGAGTTTGGTGGCCCATTAGGAAACGAGAAGGCATTGTGAGGCTGCTTTCATTCTGAATCTTCACTGTTTGGATGTGTTTCTGATTTCAGGCTCCATGGGACAGATTGTGGTGACTCAGTCTCCAGCTTTGGTCTTTGCATTTCTGGGGGAGACTGTTAACATTACCCGTAGAACCAGTAAAAGTGTGACTGAAGAGGGAGGTTTTCGTTCCCTCCACTGGTACCAGCAGAAGCCAGGACAAGCTCCTAGACTGATCACGTATGGGGCATTTAATCCCGTCTCTGGCCTCTCACCCAGGTTCAAAGCCTATTGTGATGATCTCTTTGGCAATGATTTCACTCTCACAATACTCCGCATGGAAAATGAAGATGTTGCAGCTTACTGTTGCCAACAGGGTTTAAGTGGCCAGTACCACAGTGTTTCAACCCTGGACAAAAAGCTCCAGACAGACTTATTTGCTGTCCCACCTGCTTCCCCTTCCTCCTCTAGAAGCTCCAGCAGGTCTCAAGGGAAAGGCTCTCAACCTTAAGTCTTAAATCTTTCACAGTTGTCCTTGTTGTTGCGTGCTTTAGAATCTGGTAGCCACCATCACCCTAGCCCTAACTTCGAGCTCCTCCTCGTGCTCAGCCAATGAGGGCAGAGCCAAATCTAATTCCTCCAGGATCAATTTTCTTGGGGTACTTTGGACTCGCAGTCCCTCGTAACAGAGCTGAGGTCATTTCTCCTAATGATTAGGAGATTTAGGACCTAATCCATTAATAAAATTGAAGCTTTTTTCCCCCAACCCTGCCTATTCACACTATTGACTCACATTCATTGGTAGTCAGATGTAGCACTCTCACCCCAAAATGTGGATCTCCCTAAATACAACTCCATGTTTGAGGCACATTGTGGGTGTGAGTCAGCAGCCACTCAAAACCATAACTCACAACCCACCCACCCACCTCCACCCAAAAGTACCTGCTTAATAAGTATTTGTTAGAGGCAGTGAGGTGGTGTGGTGAATAGAGCACTGACCCTGAAGTCAGGAAGACCTAAATTCAATTCCAACCTCAGACACTTGACACTTACTTGCTGCGTGACCTTGGGCAAGTGACTTAATCCCAATTGCCTTGTCTTCCCTCCTCCAAAAAAATAAATAATAAGTTTTTGTTGATTATTAGGTCAGTTTCATAGCCCTGAACAATGGTTGGCTCTTCCCCAGCAGTCATACAGACTATGCTGAGAAATCTGTGACTATGGCCAGGCTTACATATTATGTTTCTGGTTTTCAACAAATGTGCCCAGCTCCCATAAAACCATTCAAGGTTTTTGGTTTTTAAATGGTGCCAGGTATAGGATGGCCAATATTTTCACCCCAGAGAAAAATCAGAACCCAAAAGATTTCTAGGAGTCCATTAACAAAGGACGAAAACTCAAGGGGGGACTCAAAATAGCCCCTAAACGATGCACGCTTTTCTGTCTCTGATGAACCCTACTTTTCTTCTAGGGTCTTCCAATCCTAACTCAGTGCCCTGGCATGGTTTTGATTCCCCTCGGAAGGCAAATAGATCTAAAGTGGTTGGTCCACACCATAACATTCTCATGAATCCCTCTCACAGGAACTCACAAGGTTTCCCAAAGATTCACGGTGCTAGCCTGTCCTGTGGGGTGGGCTCACACAGATTTAAAAACTGGCTTCCCCCCAAGTCCACTAAAAAAAGATGCACTTTTAAACCTCATCTGCATTATTAGCACTTTCTCCACAAGCTGAGCCCTGCTTTGTAGGTAGGGTGTAAATGCCACTCCCGCCCCCAGCCCCACACGCGATGAGCCCTAGATGCTCCCGGCAGCAGAGCCCGGGGCCTACCCAGCTCAGGCCTTGGATCTTTTTCTTGGATGGATACTCCTCTTCCCCAGAGCTGCCCCAAGTTCTGGGGGAGGGACAGAAGGGAAGGAATCGTAGTTAGGGGCTCCCAGGGCCAGGTGTGATTCTGTTTGTTCAGGTTTTCAGCTGTGTCCGACTCATGACCCCCAAGAGGATTTTTTAGGGGGTGCAAAGATACTGAAATGGTTTGCCATTTCCTTCTCCTGCTCATTTTACAGATGAAGAAACTGAGGTAGACAGGGTTAAGTGATGTCACTGTGAGGAGCTGTCCGAGGCAGTACTCCTGTCTTCCTGTTTCTAGGTACAAAATTCTATCTTCTGCACTACCTAGCTGCCTCTGGCATCACTCACTGTAGATTTGTGACTGATGTGTTTGTAATCGTGGAATACTGTACCTAGAAGGGACCTTAGGGATGAAATATGGACATGTTTTGCATTCAAACCTTTATATGAGAAATTACTGCAAAGTCAAGTCAAATCAAGAAGCAGTTATTATGCTCCTACTGTGTGCCGAACCCAGTGTGAAATACTGGGATTCAAAACCAGGCAGAAACAATCCCAGTCCTCATCACAATCTAACCATAAGCAACAATATACAAACAACTATGTACAAACAAACAAGATAGTTACAGAATAAACTGGGGGTAATCTAAGAGGGAAAATGCTAGGATTGAGGGGAACCAGGAAAAGACACATTGTACCACAGCTTTCATAAGGTAAGTAAAGACTAAATGGTTTTTGTGGATAAAATGTGTGGACACACTTTGAAACACTATTAAAAACCTTAATAATTATAAGAAATTTAACACTGGAATGAAAAGTCCTTTGAGGATGCCTAATTTTCAACACATAGAACAATTGTCACTGTAGAGAATTTTTTTAAAGATGTTTTTCAGAAAGCTTTCAGCTAGAAGGAACCCCTTATAGAACAGAAGATAATTCATACCAGTGAAACTTCGTAATTATGCATAATTTTTTTTCTTTTTAACTTTTGCAAAACGCTTTCTTTGCCTCCCACTCTAATGGTAGCATTATTGAAATTAGGATGTCAGTTAAGAAGTTACACCATCCTGAGAATTTCCACTTCTCAATGTCACTAACTGCATATCATCTTTCTGTTCATTATAAGAACCAGCTCTCTGTATTGCTACTTGTCCATCAGAGGTTTCCCCACATGCAATAGACTCTCCTACCTGAGACCACTGAGGGTCTTGTGTGTATACTAAGATCAAGAAAAGACTGTTCTGTCTTGACCCATGTTCACCAGCTAGATTTTCCCTCAAATTCCCCAACCTCCCAATTCCTCAGTCTCCTTAAATGCCATGACCTACCTATCTCTTCACTTGACCCTAGTCAAACACAGGGATGGTCCCTCAAGAAAGACTGTCAATGAGATCAGGCATGCTTCCCCTGGACAATGAATGCTCTTAAATTTTCAATTAACATCTTGGGAGAGGGAATCACTGATAAGGAGTGATGTCAGAAATGCCCAATCATGTTGCCACTAAAGACTCATCCTGTGACCCTCACATACATCCTTGTACTTGTATTAGCCATGGAGAAGACTGAAACATTACAGGCCCAACCATGAACAATGAATATCCCTCTGGTTATTTGTTTTCCTTATTGCTACAAAGTGGCAGCTAGGTGGTACAGTGGATAGAATGAAGGGCCTGGAGTCAAGAAGTCTCGTCTTCAAATCTGGCTTCACACACGCAGTAGCTGTGTGACCCTGGGCAAGTCACTTAATCTGGTTTGCCTCAGTTTCCTCAACTGTAAAATGAACTGGAGAAGGATACTCTCCAGTATCCAGAAAACCCCAAATGGGGTCACAAAGAATCAGACATGACTGAAAAAAGTAGACAACAATAATAATGGACTAGAGGCACAGAATGAGGCACACATTTTTAGACAGGGCCAATGTGTTGATTTGTTTTGCTTTAATATAATTTTGGTAGAATGGGATTGAATTAGTAGAGAGTAATAAAAACGCTCACCCTCCCCCAAAATAAACATCAATAAAACATTAAAAATAAATAGAAGAGGGTGCAAAACAGGGCAATTTTATTAGTTCGTTATACATATATTTCATATACATTTTTCAAAGCGCATTTACATAAAAATTCAGTTTCATATACAACCTTCTTTTTTGTTCTTTGTATATTGAAATGTTTGCTTTTGTGGATGACTGATAGTCATAATAAAAAAAAAGAACTCTACTGTCTGGGGGGCTTATACTCATCTGGAATTACAGAGGAAGGGGATCTGGGTTGCTTCTGCACTCCTTGACTTCATTTTTTCATCCAAGATCTGACTTGCTACATTTCAGATACTTCAATAAATTCCAGGGGATTATACACAAGTTTTTTGTTGTTGAGTTTTCTTTTTACCTTTTATTAGCACAGAGGTAATACTACATATCTTTATTCAGAGAACATTTGCTATTGAATGTTGGGGAATGAGTGGGAGCACATGATTACCTCTTCAAGTCTTTAAATTATTCTCCTCAATCTAGGACACGAAGGTCCCATGAATTTCTTGAGGAATGCAATCAAAATGACAAAATCCTCTTCACCTGATAAAGATTATCTTTTCTTATTTTTGTCTGCAGTGGAAAACTGAGAGAACCCATTATACAGTTATAGCATTCAAAATTACTGGTTGCTCAGCAACTGGGTGAAAGAATGTTGTTTTCTTCTAAGGCCAATAGTAGGGATACATCTTCATCTTAAGAAAAAAGTTCTTTTTTTAAACTATATTCAGTTCATCTCAACAAACATCTGCTAATCCTATGTTAGGCGTGAGTAGCTCTTCCCCTTTAAAGCATGGCCTTTCACTGGACACCATCATATCACCAGAATACAGCTGAAAATGGAGTAAAGAATGGTGAAAAAGTGACCAAAGTCAACTCAAGCTATTTTGAAGATGCCCACAGTTTGGCTGTGCAGCTAACAGTAAAAGGCTCCTCCCAACCTGAACAGGTTAGAGAATGTCCACAGGTCCAGAGTCTCCAAGGCACTGTCATCATGATTCTCCAAGGCCAGTGGACTCTCTGGAGACATGGTCTGCTCCCTAGGATCCTCAGCATGAAGACATCATCTGAGGGGCGTGTGCATGAGCCAGGCTTCCATTCCACAAGGAATAAGAACTGCATATGGGACTCTAAATCTCCACTATGTGCAATTAGTTGGGTCCTTTGTATATCTGAAATTGAGCAAGGCCAGATCCAACACCATTTCCCTCATTTGTGTTTCTCCATGAACTTCTCTGTCTTTCTTTAATGACACACCGACATGCTTTTCTATTGGTCTTTTTTTAGTATCACTACCCCTCCCTCATTATTCTCCTAGCACCAGTCAAAACGCAGTCTCTTAGATAGGTACCAACCATCCCAGCCCTGGAGCCCAGCTGAAGCCGGCTGAGCAAAGAGGGGCAGAGAGACGGCCAAAGCCGACTCAGGTCCTTTCGGAGGACTTCCAGTCCTGGCTATGCAGGGCTATGAAAGCCCTTCCCTGTATCGTGTGATCCTAAATGAGCTGCTCCTGAAAGGGAAGGTCGCGTTCTAAGCCTCTGTCTGTCCCATCCCCTCTCCCCGTAAAAGAGGGAAAAGTGGGTCGTGACGTCATTCCCATGACGTCATCCCCGTGACGTCACCCATGTGCCGTCATGGGCGGGTCCTCCCATCTGTCTCAGTTCCTAAGTGTTTCACTAGCTGCTTTCTCTTACAGCCCCAGAGGCACAGAAAGTCTTTGCTGGGTTCTGCTGGATTCACTCTGTCAGTCCATACATTCTTTGGTTTTTCGGGATCCGTCCTTTTTCCAACTTCTCACAGCACAGTAACATCACATTGTATCTACATGCCATGATTTGTTCAGCTATTCCATTCCCAACTGGGTGAGAGGAGCAAGGGAAGGGAATAAGCCTGTGCCCAGCACTTTGCTAAACCCTTTACAATCGTTATCTCGTCTGATCCTCACAACAACCCTGGGAGGGAGATGCTGTAATGGGGATCCAGTCTGCAGATGAGGAAACTGAGGCAGGCAGAGGTGAAGTGACTTGCCCAGGGTCACCCAGCTAGGAAGTGTCTGAGACAGAATTTGAACTCAGATCTTCCTGACGCCTGGCCCCGGAGCTCCGTGCACTATGACGTCACTAGCTTCCTATAGGATATCTACCTAATTCGCGTCCAAATGAAATGTCCCTTTTTCCATGGTGCCCTTTTGATCCCCTTTATTATTTTCTCTACATTTTCCATGATTTTTTTTCTCCCACGTATTCAATCCTGGCACGCTTAAAAGGAGCTGGTGGCTTCTGGACTCCATTTCCCAGAATCCTTGGGAAAGAGGGTGGATGTTGTTGTTGTTGTGACTTTAATTTTAAAAATGGCCAGACTCCGTTTGCCAGAATCCATTTCCCCAGAGGGACAGTTAGCCCCGCCCCCTGTCCTTCCTGCTCCGCCCATTCATGTTCCCGATGAATTCTGGGAGTTGTAGTTCGGCACTCACTGTGAGCAGCCATTGTTACAGACCTCGGATTAGGGTTAAAGCTGGACTTTTTTTTTTTTTCAATTTGCAGGGGGCTGGTGAGTGAGAGGGGCGGAAGCGTGCGTATTCGAACAGTCTGACCTCCTCCTGGCTGCGGGACCCTGAACTGGGCCATGGCCCCAACGGGCCTCAGTTTCCTTCTTCTGACAGATGAGGCCCCAGCGGGTTGGGGGAGGGGCAATGGCGGCCAGGAGGGGCGGTGCCTGAGGGGGCGGGGCTGGGAGGAGGAGCTGACAGCCTAAGCAGGTGGGAGGTGCTGCTTGGGTGAGGGAGTCTAGTGGGGCGGGGTCTTAGGAGGGGGCGGGGCTTAAGGGTCTTGTCCTGGCGGAGGGAGCAGAGGACAGGGGCAGGTGGCTGCTCCTTCCCCCCTCCTTGATGTCCAGCCCCACTCCTTCCCCAACTGACTGAATCTCAGGCCACGCCCTTTCTGTTGTGTTCCGGCCTTTGGTCTGTCACTCACTGAAAGTCAGGAGAGATCTGAGTTCGAATTCGACCTTGACTCTTACAGCTGCTTGTCAGATCTCTCTGAGCTCGCTTCCTCATCTCTCTTTCCCAGTGTAATCCTACTCTAACCCTCTTTATGACGGGCACATGACCTTGGAAGATAATCACGGAATTTCTGAGCTGTAATCAATCAGGCTTAGGATTAAGTGCCTGCTGTGTGCCGGGCACTGTGCACTGGGTGTGCAGACACAAAGAATAAAATAAGCCTGCTCTTAAAGAGCGTCCGTGCTAAAGAGGACGCTAGGGTGCGCGTGTGCACAGAGTATGGACAGAATGCATTTACAACGAATGCCAGTCAGCCCACAATCAACGAGGTCGTTCTGGAGGGAGGGCAACAACTTCCTGTTAAGGGTGGTGCTCGAGCTCAGGAAGACCTGAATCATCAACTCTGATCTCAGACCCTTCCTGGCTGTGTGACTCTGGGCAAGTCACTTAACTGCTGTCTGCTTCAGTTTCCTCAATTGTGAAATAGAGATGATCGTAATGCTTATCTTCCAGGGTTGTGGTGGGGGTCAAATGAGATATTTGTAGAGCACTAAGGAAAGTGCATGTAGTAAGTACTTAATAAATGCTTGCTTGTTTCCTTCCTTCCTCTCTCCCTCCCTTTCTTTTTTCTTTCCTTCCTCCTTCTTTCCCTCCTTCCTTCCTTCCTCCCTCCCTACCTCTCTCCTTTCCTTCCTTCCATTCTTCCTTCCTTCCTTCCCTCCTACCATCCCTTCCTTCCTTCCTTCCTTCTTTCCTTCCTTCCTTCCTTCCATCCTTTCTTCCTTCCTTCCTACCCTCCTTTCCTTCCTTCCTTCCTTCCTTCCTTCGACCCGATGACTTACTGGCTCTCCTATACCTAAATTAGCTGATGGTCTGGGCTGATGACAGCCCTCATCAGAGCCATCATCTTGCATTCCTAAACCAGAGCTTGTGGAGGGTCCGGTCTGGCTTGCACTGTTACTGCGCTCTGTGGGGTGTCCGTGTACCTCAGATCCAGCCTCTGTAGCTGATGTCCTAGACAGGAAAGGTACTGACTCAGCATTCAGTCTGCTCTCTCTCTCTCTCTCTCTCTCTCTCTCTCTCTCTCTCTCTCTCTCTGCATTGGTTGTTGGATTAGATTTCACTGAGTCTTCTCGCTGTTCCTGGGCCATTTTTCTGGTTCAGACAGTCTGAAAAACTGGTAGACAGTCTCTTTTTTCTCAGAGTCCACTGAGGTAGGTGGCCTCCTTCTCTTCCTGCTCATCAGAGAGTCCCCTAAATCTCCTGGAGGCAGTAAGTGGCCTTCACAGGCCAGTGTGTGGGACTATTCTGGAAATGGACAAGTAACCCAGTCTCTAACTCATAAGGAGTCACTTTGCATTGATCTGCTGACTTTTGTGTCCTGTGAGCACCAAGATTTCTTAGTGAAATTGTCTGTTGGTTCAAGTTCAAGTTGTTTCCAGGGAGCTTCCATCTTCTTTGCTTCTACCAAGATGCTGTTATCTGTAAAGGGTAATGAGGTCACCTTAAGCAGAGGGTACAGGGAGATAGTCAGCTTCCTGTCAAGCTGTGAGATATGCTGCTAGTGAGTGTCTGTAGTCAATCCATCCTCAGGAGATGCCTCATATCATGTGAGACTTTTTGGATGGTCAGTTTTGTTCCATTCTCCCCCGCCCCTCCTTTTTTTGTTATAAGAGATGAATCAGAAAGGGAGAAGTGAGGATTACATTGGGAAATATGTATAATGTTAAAACAAAATATATATTTTTTAAAACTTTCTCCAAAGGCTTAAATTAATTTCTCATATACCCTCCTGTCAAGGGATAAATGGAAATATGTTTCTTAAGTAAATGCAAGAATGATCAAGTCATTATCAACTTGAGTTGACTATTGAGTATTATGAAGAATATAGGGGAAAATTATTCTATTTCAGCCCATGTCTCCTAAATCCCCTTAGCAGTAAGAAAGAGTCAGTATCTTGGGAACAAAAATTCATGGCCCTTCACTATGTTTCTTCAAAAAGATGAGACTTCTTATGTGGCTTTAATTTCTTCTGTAGGGAAACTGTGAACTTGATTGGATACCAGTGATGCCATGCTGGTGAGTTGAGGCTCTTCGAGGAAGGGCCAGCCTCCCATTTTCCTCTTTCTTCTCCTCCAGTTCTGCTTGTGAAGACTCTAGTCTTGACCAAAAAGGGAGAATCAAGGTGGAAAAGAACATGGCTACTGGGCCCCTGCCAGCCAGTTACCAGGTGAGTAATCCTAGCCAGTCCTCATGCACAGGCAGCCGGCCCTAGAACTAGAGAGACCAAGATTCACATCCCAAATCTGACAAACATTGGCTGTGTGACCCTGGGCGTGCTACTCAACTCCTCTGTGCTCTAGGCAGCTCTAAAACTGTCAGAGCAGAGAAAACACTGTCTGACATTGGTAGAGGGAATTTCCCATCTTTTATCTTGATCCTTTGGCACAAGCTGGCTGTCCTCCATGTCTGCAATGCACTCTATCTTTATGCTTATTAGACTCTGTTTTTCTTCAGAGCCCAACTTAATGCCATTTCCTCCATGGGGACATTCTTTATCATTTTAACCACAAGGGCTTTCCCCCCTGAAATTATCCCGTTATATATGTCATTTGTTCTTATCGATGCAAATGCTGTTTCTTCTGATAGAATATAACTCCTCGAGGACAGGCACTATTATGTTTTTGTCTTTGTATCCCTAGCATCTGGTACAGTATCTAGCTCCAAATAAGTAGGAACTTGTGAGTACTTAATAATGGAGCCCAAGCTGTTTCTGCCCCAGTAACATATATTTTTAATATTGTGAGTCGGCTGACACTGGGCTCTCCAAAGAATCAAATATAGCAAGGCATATGGTGGATCTGAAGCATGAAGTCAAAGAAGCCTCATCTGAGTTATTGTTCATCGTTCATTTTCAGAGAGGATCAATGACATCACAGATGATATCTTGACTTGTACTCATTTTCAAGAAATGGCAAAAAAAAAGATGTCTTTAAAAAAAAGAATGACTAGAAGAGAAAGTGGGTAGGCATCTCTCAGTCACCAACTGTAGGTTTGGATGATCATTTGGCATGAAGGTCCTGGTGGAGATTTCTTTCATGTGTAAGTTGGATTAGATGGCTTCTGAGGACCCTTCCAACTGTCAGAGTCTGTGATTATGTGATTTATGAAGCCTTTCTATGTGCCAGAGACTCTGCTATGTCCTGGGAATGCAAACACAGAAGTAAACCATTCCATACCTTCAAGGTAAAGACAAGTTATGTAGGTATAGACAAAGTAGATACAACGATAACATCAGAGGAAGGCACTTGCAGCTGTGGAGATCAGGAAAGGCCTTCCAGGTCTGAGGGCTAGCCAGTGCAAAGACAAAGAAGATGGAGTTTCATGTTTGAGGAAGAGTCAGAAAGCCAGTGTGGCCAGTCTGGAGGATATGAGGGGAAGGAGGTTGAGAAACACTTCAGATGTCTAACAGAAAAACAGTTAAGAGGGTATGGTAATTGTTCAGGCTAGCAGCATGAAGGCCTCCAGTAGGGTAGTTGTTGTGTATGAGTAGAAGGTAGAGATGCTATAGAATTAGAAATAACAAGTTCTGGCAATTGTTTGACTATGCAGAGTGAGGGATGAGGAGTCTAGGAGTCTAGGGTAACACTGAAGTTACAGACCAGAAGGACTGAGGGGTTGGGGAGGAAACAAGAATTTATTAAGTGCCTACTCCTCATCTGGCTTGGTGCTAAATACCTGAGAAATATCGCAAAACAACCCTGCAAAGTAGGTTCTATTAGCCCCATTTTTCAGTTGAGGAAACTGAGGCAGGCAGAGGTGAACAGACTTGTCCATAGCTAGTAAGAGTTTGAGGCCATATTTGAATTCAGGTCTTCCTGACTCCAGGCCCAGTGATCTCTTGCCTGAGCCTCCTAGCTGCCTCTGTGTAGTGACTTAAATAGAAACCAGCAAGTACAGAAGAGGATTGAGTTTGGAGAAGGTCATAATGAATTCTATTTTATATGTGTTGAATTTGAGATGCCAATAGGGCTTCCTGTTTGAAATGTCCAGTAAGCAGCTGATGTTGCAAGACTGGAGCTCAGGTGAGGAGACCTAGGTCTGTAGATTATGGGACTCTTCAGCTTTGCGATGATAATGAAACTCAGGTGAACTGATGAGGTCACTAGGAGAAAGGGGAATGTGTCTAAGCTCTGTCTTCCACAGGAAGAGGATGTGTTTGGAATGAAGGAAGCAGCAGTTTGCTAGAGAGTAGTTTCATAGTGCTAATGCAATATTTACAGCGCCCACGATCATGATCAAGATCATGACTATAAATATTGTATGATGTTCAATCACAAAATATACCAAACTCTCCATATAGATGACAGAACTGAAACATTTATTTAGACACCAGAAAACCCAATCCCAAAATCAGTAAGCCGATTCCATCATACTGCCGAAGATATTAAGAAGCCATAATAACACAGAGAGCCACAGCATCCTTAAGCCTTCCCATAAACCAATATTAGATCAATATTTACTCATAAACCTTTCTATCTCCTTGCCCGAGCAACCTCTCTCCCCCACCATCTTACTAGCTCTGACCAGCTTCCTGTGAGCTCTGCTTCCCTTCAGCAAACTCCTCCCACCACAGGCTCCATACAACTATATTCAGCATATTAGGGGGCAGAGTTTATCTTCACAGCAGGGAAGCTTCCTGTGGGCTCTGCTCTACCATTCAGCAAATTCCCTCCATCACAGGCTCCATGTGATTACATTCAGCCTATCAGGGAGCAGAGTTTACTTTCAAAGCAGGGCAGGTCTTCAAACTCCCCCCTAGGTCTATTAAGGGGCAGGGGAGATCTTCAAATTCCCATTCCCATTACAGTCACTTGGAGAAAGGGGACCATGTCCAAGCTCTGATTTCCACGGGAAGAGGATGTTTTTGGAATGAAGGAAGCAGCAGCTTGCAGAGATTGCATCAGGGAAGAAGATTTGTATTTTCATCTTCCACTTGTGGCCAGCTTCTGAATAATATTACCCCAAAGAGGGTGATCAGTAATGAAGAGTAAGTGATATCTCTAGAAGGAAGTATGATTTTAAAGTGTGAAGGGTACATTTAACTTGAGTCCAAGTGTAGGAACTGATTTGTAAGGCTGACCTTGAGTAATTAGTTGTTTACAATATAGCAAGAATAAATGAAGGAAAATGGAAATAGATCCTCAAGAAGCCCCTGACAGACACCCATGCCCTCCTTGGAATGCCGACTCCACATCTCCTAACTTTCCGACCAGCTTCTGGAGAGTGGCTGGGCCAGAAACTGCCCCGGAGGACTTAACCCCTAATCCCCAGAGACCTCCACTATCAACATGAGTGTATGCAGTCTCTCTCCTCAGCTGGGTGGACAATCTCATTTTACCCATGGCCGTCTTCTCGCTGCCACACACAGGCCTGCTTCCCTCCCTGCTGCTTGCCAGCTCTTGGACTATAATCAGATCTTTTCTGTCATCTCAAATGGGATGGATGAATCAGCCTATTCCCCTGTGACTCCACTCACCGGTCCACTTCTGTCTCCTGCATGTGTTGTCTTCTGCTATTAGAATGTAAGCTTCTTGAGGGGAGGGACTGTCTTTGTTTTTGTTTTCGTATCCCCAGCACTTAGCATAGTGCTTGGCACATAATAAGCCCTTAACAAATGCTTTTTCATTCTTTCATGTTCCATATGAGGAATGGTCCTGGGGTGAGAAGGAATTTTTTTGATGTTTCAGGCAATACTGACATTCCAAGATGTGGCTGTGGATTTCACCCAGGAGGAATGGGGGCTGCTGGAACCAGCTCAGAAGGACTTGTTCAGGGATGTGATGTTGGAGAACTATGAGAATTTTATCTCCCTTGGTAAGGATGGCTTTTCTCTCCTGAATCATCTCACCTTGGGATTTCTTGGCATTCTCCCTTTTTACAGGTTGTAGGATGGCTGAAATGTTTCACTGAGCTTTAACTTCATGTGAAGGCATAGCCACATCAATGCCTGTAATGTAGAAAGATCCCGAAATCCTTCGGTATTGCTTCTTCCTACTGCATATTCATCCAGAGCAAAAATTCTGCACTAAAGTACTAGTATAACTACTTAAAGACATGAAAGTTTCCATCTTTATAGTAGAAAGTGTCATAAAATTAAATAATTTTCTTTCAGCACAATTCAAACCATGGCACTTGCCACAGAATACAACAATATCCCTCAGAGGTCCTTTCAAGCATGCCTTCTTTTCCCAAAGAGAAAAATGGCCATGACTGATTTCTGAGGTATCTTTCTATTCTCAGCAATTTTTCAATTACTTTTCTCATGAGCAGGGCTGATAGTTTCCAAAGGAGACATTCTCTCCCAGTTGAAGAAAAGGGAAGCACCAAGACTGCCCGAGAGAGAAACTCCAAGAAGCCCCTACCTAGGTGAGTGCACCCTGTTAGATGATTGCCAGAGCAGTGAGGAGCCTCACCTTGCAGTGCTGGAGTGGTGCTTCTCCTTAAAGGGCCCCAAGCCAAGAGACACCTTCCTGACCATCCGAGCCACTTCCTCATCTTTCCCCTGAAAAAATCATTGTCCACATTTACTTCCAGCCTCAGAGAAATAGGCGTTCGGGTTTTTTCTGATGCTAATTCTCGTACCTGTGCTCAATCCTTTCTTATTATTTTTTAGTCTTCTTGCAGCCACATTCTTCGCCTTTTCTAAGGCTTTTTTCCTTCTGCTTTCAGACAGAGAGAAGTCTGACTCATTTTTAAAGAACAAACCTCCGCTTGTCCCTGTGGCTTCTTTTATCTGCCTTCCATTTCGTCTCCATTCACTTCTAAACCTCATACATTTACTTTCCACATCTTCTTCCTCCGTTTCCCTGGTCCCTTTCCTTCCTTGAAATTCTACAGTCTGCCTTCTATTCCTATTGTTTTATAGTTGATGGCTTCCCATGTAGTAGCTTTTATATCTATAACACTTTATGATTTATAAAGTGTGTTTCTAACCTGTGAGGTTGGAAGTAAAAATCCTATTGTCCCCAGAGCCTGAGTGAGACTCATTAAGATTTTGACTTGCCCGTGATCCCTTGGCCAGTGATTCCAGGAACTCAAAGCTTGACTTTCCACACCTCGGCATTAAAAGAATTCTTGGTTCAGGCCTTGTCCTGGTCCATACAGCAAATTCAGAAAATAGAACAAAGGAGTTTATTATTAGCACATCAAGGTAACTTGCAGCTGGTAGATTCAAACTGCCTACATACTCCTTTTATAGACAGGAGTAAACAACTTCCATATTAGGGTTATACAGTCCTAATTGGCGCACACTTTCTGTGAAGAGATGGGATTAAAGCTGCCTCCCCCTTATAGTACCACAGGAAAATGGAATTAGTGTGTGTGCCCAAGAGTACTTTCTGGACCACTATACCCTGCAGGCTGGTTGTACATTACACAAAGTCCAAGAAAGGTTTTTTAGACTTGGGGTCACTCAGTGACTGCACAAGTGATTGACTTCACACATCCCGCCCTCCTCCTCCCCCCCACAGCTTAGCTGCTCTGCTTTTGGCAGAGTGAGAACCCTGGCAGAAGTCCAGATTGTTGGAATTCCTCATCATTACTACATTATGCCTCTGTAAAATAATAACATGTCATATTTATATGGCACTTTAAGACTTGAAAAGGGCTTTCTCTCATTTGACTCTCGCAAAAACACCACCTAGCTGCCTAACGTGATCTGCTGCCAAACCAAATCATACATACCTGAGTAATTAATATTTTAACCCTGTATGTAGGACTTCATATTTATCTCCATTAAATTTCAAAGTTTGTTTTGGCCCATTTCTCTAGCCTACTGAGATATTTCAAAAATGTCTTTGTTCAGTTTGTATCTGATAGAAATATACTCAGTCTAGGAATAAACAATAGTTGTTGGAGTGCCAGGAAGGTTTTCATTATCTTTATTTTACATTCATTCTCTCCTGAATAAATGGGTAGCCTCCTCAAAAGACTACAGAGAATCAGACAAATGCGAGCACCTTTATGCTGCTTCCATTCAAATTTCCTGCCTTATTCCTCCCTTCAGAACTGGGATGGGTCCCAGCTCCTCTGGGTTACAATCTTTCTGACCTGCCCATTAAATATATGTTCTTTCCACCTACCAACATGAGCTACGTGCATCCCATGATTGGATAATAAGGCTCTAATTCTGTGTGGAGTGTGTCAGTTACTATGCACCAGACTAGTTATGCATGTGTTAGTGGAGGGTCCTTCACCATCCTTTAACCCTAGCTCGTCTGAGCTAGCTTAGCCCTGGCCCCTTCCAAGGGTAAATTTACAGATTTCTTCCAGTTTTTTGATTGGATAGGGTTGCTGTGCCCTTCCTCCCCTCATCCTGATTTACACTTTCCTGCACGTCTTGTGCAACATCTGTCATTGGAACATCCATTGTTACTATGGAATCCATGGAAACCAAACTGCCAGCATTTCTCACATATCTAACAGGTACCTTTGCGTCATCATCAAAAGATGAGAACATGCTTTCTGTGATTTCATCCAGGGTATTACCAAAATTGTTGAATGAAACAGGGCTGAGGAGAGTCCCTAAGGTGTGAAACTGGAAAATATAATCCAGATGGACAAAATCCTTTATTCCAAACTATATTTTCATAAAGTTTTTTAACTGGCCATGAACTCAGTGCCCATTTCTTCATCTTATCCAAAAAGACAGCTTGAAGGGTTTTATCGTAGGCATCGTTGGAAGCTAGATCTCTGCTCTTCCCATTTCCCATAAATCTTATTAATAATGAACTATATTTTGTATTATCTGCTTTTATTAAATCAGTGCTGAATCTTAGGAGTAATTACTTTCTTTTCTAATGCTCTAGCCATCTGTCTGATAACAAGCAACTAAATTTAAGGTTAGTTTGCCAAGATTGAGTTCAGATTTAATGATATCTATTTTTTCAGAATAAATTTGTTGTTTCACTCTGATAATTCAGCTATTTACAAAGTCCTGGGCTGTTAAGTGTCCTGTTCTTCTCTCCAAACTTAACTTGGGCTTTAGTTTCTACTTTAAAAATGTTGGGGGGGGGAGGGGTTCTACCTGTTTCAGATTGATAATCACTCTCCTTTATTGATGTTTTTTTTCCTCTCCAGAGTTTCGTCAGAAATGTAATGCAGCTGAACAAAAGGGAAGTCAGAAGTCAGTCCTTGCTGCACAACATGAAGCTCCTGAAACCAGCTTCAAACACTTTTCAGACTTAAGTGAATATAATGGAAATGATATAGGTGAGAAACTTTATAATAAATACAAGAAACCCTTTACTGACCACTCAAACTTTATTCATTACCATAGAATATATACTCAAGGAAAATACTCTAAACATAATGAATTTGGCAGAGCCTTTAGTATCAATTCATACCATCCTGTATATCAGAAAATTCATACTGAAGAGAAACCATTTGAATGTAATGAATGTGGAAAAAACTTCAGCAGTAAACAAAACCTAACTGCGCATCAAATATGTCATACTGAGAAGAAACCATTTAAATGTAATAAATGTGGAAAAACTTTTAACAGTAATCAAATCTTATCTCAACATCAAAGAATTCATACTGGAGAGAAACCATTTGAATGTAATGAATGTGGAAAATCATTCAGCCAAAAGGGAAACCTCTTTAAACATCAGAGAATTCACAGTGGAGAGAAATGTAAAAAAATTCACAATGGAAAGAAACCATATTTATGTAATGAATGTGGGAAAGGTTTCAACTCTAACCAACATCTTGAAATACATAAGATAATTCATTCTGGAAAGAAGCCCTGTGAATGTAATGTATGTGGCAAAGCCTTCCGCAATAAACATTACTTAGGAAAACATAAAAAAATTCATGCTGGAGAAAAACCTTGTAAATATAATGAATGTGGAAGAGCCTTCAGGGAGAAAGGCAGCCTTGAAAAACATAAGATGATTCATACAGGTGAGAAGCCCTTTGAATGCAGTAAATGTGGGAAAGCCTTCAGCAGTAATAGGTATCTAATTCAACATCAAAAAACCCATACTGGAGAGAAACCCTACAAATGTAATGAATGTGGGAAAGCTTTCATCAGTAATAGCTACATAATTGAGCATCAAAGAATCCATACTGCACAAGAGCCTTATAAATGCAATGAATGTGGGAAAGTCTTCAGCAGCAATAGGTACTTAATTCAACATCAAAGAATCCACACAGGAGAGAAGCCCTATAAATGTAATGAATGTGGGAAAGGCCTCAGCACTAAAATGTACCTAATTCAACATCAAAGAATTCATACTGGAGAGAAGCCTTATAAATGTGATGAATGTGGGAAAACTTTCATAAGTAATACACAGCTATCCAGACATAAAAAAATTCTTACCACAGAGAAGCCATATAAATGTGATGAATGTGGGAAAACCTTCTGCACCAATTCTCTCTTTGAAGCACATAAGGTACTAATAAGAATTTCCATGAATGTACCCAAACTTGGAGAAACATAGACACACATCATTTCCAAGATATGTTTCAACTTTGGGTCGGGGCATAATGAGCCCAAGAGAGGAGCATCAATCTAAGCTATTTATGCTAAACTACATCTTCTTCTAAAAAGGCAAGAAACTGTTCTTGAGACTTAATTGCTCCAGAGGACAATGTCTCAAACTGTTATGACAGCTTACTGGTCACCTAAGGCAGAGGTGTCAATTATGCAGCCCATCTGGGACACTCCTAAGTGAACCAGATTAAAATATAATTGGGATATATTTAACAAAATCAAAATACAGTTAAACATAGATCATATTAATATGTCATTTTCTAAGTCAGTATGCAGCCTATGGGATCTTTATGTATGGGTTAGTGGGCTCCATTTTTATTTGAGTCTGACGCCACCAATGTAAGGCATGAAAATTCCTGGGCACAAAGGAATTGGGTTCTCAAGGACTTTAGAGTGATCAGGTGGATCTCCATGTGGAGAGGAAGTGAACTAACAATGCTGAGTCTTCATTAGATGTGGTTCCTGTGATATTGTTAATTAAACCTCCTCTTATAAAACATGATGGTGCATTAGTGTCTCATTTCATTCTGATCCTAAGCTTGAGCCACTAGACCTGCCTGAATGAGGCCTGTTTCAGAACATTTAACATAATGAGAATTGAGTTGGAATAAGCTCACAGCTGAAGTTGGAGAAGGGCAATGAAGAGGAGGAAGGGACCTTGCTACCCTCATATAGCAGCTCTGCACCCCCTTACCCCAACACTGTTGTTGTACTTCTGAACGCATACCACAAGGCCTCTTAATAGAACAAAGTTAGGGCTCCTATCGTCTTGGGGGGATTAGATGTTTAAGGGTGTCAATATGGAGAATAAAGATACTTCAAGGGGGTAGTGTCCTATTTCTCATTACCTTAGAAAAATTAAATCACTAACACAAAGAAAATCTAACTTTTTGCCCTTATTTACCAACTAAAAGCAGCTATGAATGTTTTCTAAGTCTTTAAGAACTCTATCCTTCCTGCAAAGGGTTAACTTATGGATGTAGTCCATTTTTATTTTCAATTGGTTGGGTCGAAACAGGCCATTATAAATGGTAAGCAGGTGGTGACCTAGGCTAAACATTGTAAAATATTGTTGGTTGAAATGATACAATCTTTAATTTGGGGACTTGACGATCCAAGACCCGTTTCGTGTGAAGTGCTTGGGACTCTATATCACTTTTAACAGTCTGTTAAGAACCGTATCATGTGGATTTTATTGAAAATCTGTAGCCGAAGAAACAGGAAGAGACAATGGAAAGAACGGTGCTTTAGCACCTGAGAACCCCAAAGAACCTTCCAGAACGGGGTAACAGGACAAATAGACCCCAACTGATTTTCTGAGGACAGCAAATATTTAGGGGGGAAGAATGTAATGAGATCAAATGGGATATTTGTAATAGCACACAGTAGGTGCTTACCAAATGCATATTCCCTTCCCCTAATAAGAATAACCAACTGAGCCTCTTCTCATTTTCAAATCACTCCAGCCCTTGCAGATTAAGCTCGTTTTTTTCCTCAGAGACACTGAAACTGCCCTTGAGATTTAATTGGTTGAAGAAACTAAATCTTTGACCTTGACCTTGCTTCCTGGCTGTCTGAGTACGAAAACGTATGACAGGACAGCAGAGATTGGAGAACCTCCCTTGGGTTTCCGACCACATGCCAGCAGGATGAGCACTAGCACGCAAGGACTACAGTAGGCCGAATGAATCAAGGCTCTCTTCTTAATTTAAGATGCTTTGTCAGTGCTTCCTCTCTTAATTTTTTTTCTTTTTTTGGAGGGGAGAGGCAAGGCAGTCAGGGTTAATTGACTTGCCCAAAGTCACACAACTAGTAAGTGTCAAGTGTCTGAGGTTGAATTTGAACTCAGGTCCTCCTGACTCCAGGGTCCGTGCTCTATTTGCTGCACCACCTAGTTGCCCCTCCTCTCTTATTTTTCACCCTGGGGTGCCCTGCCAAGTCTGGCCTATTGCATATGTCATTCCTATATACATCTAAGACATTGATAAAATTACTGAATAGAAAATGAACAGAGACAACACCTGGTATTCCACTAGATGCCCCTCACTCAAAGTTGACATCAAGTAGTTACTACTCTTGGAGTTAGATCATTCAACTAATTCTGAATCTGTGTAGCTAGACTATTGTAATGTCTTACAGTCCAATGGTTCTCAACCTTCCTAATGCCGCAACCCTTTAATACAGTTCCTCATGTTGTGGTAACCCCCAACCATCAAATTATTTTCGTTGCTACTTCATAACGGTAATTTTGCTACTGTTATGAATCTATCTGATATGCAGGATGTATTTTCATTGTTACAAATTAAACATAATCCACAGGTTGAGAATCGCTATCCTTAGACCCTTAATCACATCCCACAAGGTTTAGATCAGGGGAAGGGAACCTGTGGCCCCAAGGTCACAAATGGCCCTTGTGAACCCCTCCCCAAACCATTTTGAACCCCTATCACCTGAGAAAGGCCTAAAACCTGGATTACCCAATCAGGAGAAAAACATTGTGGCCGCCTCTGAGCTTAACCTACCACAATGCCCTGTGTGCTCTGGCATAACAGACATGTTTTGCTTTGCTTTCTAAGTGAACTCAAAATGCCCCCTGTATCAGCAACTACAAGGCCTAATAAAACCGACCAGGAGCATTCTTCTGCCAAGGACAGGACACCTGTACCCAGAAACTATGTTGAAGGAGGGGACTTTCTTATCTTGGTATTCCATAGACACATTATGTTATATCATGTCATGTTAATGACAGAAGAAACACAGGCATCCCAAGCAAGGAAGGGAGGGAGGGGTGAGAGGGAATTACTCAGAAAATATAAAACCCCTTTTGTCTATCCTTCCTTGGGCTCATTTTCTTTTTTTCCCCCCAATTTATTTATTTATTTTTAGTTTTAAACATTCATTTCACAAGAATTTGAGTTACAAATTTTTCTCCCTGTCCTTCCCCTACCTCCACCCCAAAATAGCAAGCCTACTGAATACCCCTTCCCCCAATCTGTTCTTTCTCATATCCTCCCTATCCCCCCCTCAGCTTTTTAGTAGGGCAAGATGGAGTTCTATACCCCAGTGCCTGTATATCTTATTTCTCAATTGCATGCAAAAAAAACCAATTTTTTTTAAACATTTGTTTTTAAAACTTTTGAGTTCCAGATTTTTTCCCCTTCTTCCCTCCTCACCCATTCCCACTGGGAAGATACGCAATTCAATATAGGCTGTACATGTGTAGTTATGCAAAATATTTCCATAGTAGTTATATTGCGAAAGACTAGATTTCCCTCCATTCTATCCCGCCCCCCACTTATTCTATTTTCTCCTTTGACCTATCCCTTTTCAAAAATGTTTGCTTCTAACTTGCCTCTCCCCCAATCTGCCCTTCCTTCTATCATACCCCCTCTAATCCCCTAAACCCCCTATTTTCCTGTAGGGTGTGTATATTATACCCTCCTTAAGCCAAATTCAATGAGTAAGGTTGACTCATTCCCTTTTATCTTTCTGTTCTTCTCCTCCATTGTAATAGTTTTTTCTTACCTCTTTTATATGAGATAATTTACCCTAATCTATCTCTCTTTCTCCTTCTCCCAATAAATTCCTCTCTCACCTCTTAATTTTATTTTTTAGATATCATCCCTTCATATTCAACTCATCCTGTGCCCTCTATGTATACATGAACACACATATGCCCACACTCAAATATATATTTATACACACATACACCCTCCTATACATACATATATATGTATGTATACATATATATTCCCTTCAACAATCCTCATACTGAGAAAAGTCTTATGAGTTACAATTATCATTTTTCCATGTAGGAGTGTAAATAGTTCAACTTTAATAAGTTCTTTATGATTTCTTTTTCCTGTTTACCTTCTCGTGCTTCTCTTGCTTCTTGTA
>CM053585.1:30362075-30381249 GCA_028646515.1 Pseudochirops corinnae | reverse complement strand
TGTTGTGAATATTATAATGTTTTGAATGTTTGTCTTGATTTGTAATGGAATAAACAGAGTGTTCACTATATTTTGTAATCTGAACTCTAAAAGCTGTTCACAGTAGCATTCCTTTGGGAATCTGCTGGTGCATGGCATTACATCTTCTTGTATCTTCAGTGCCCCTTTGTTTTATGGTTCTTCATAGATGTCTGATCTTTTAAAAGAACATAACCTTTGCTTTTCCCTTTTGTCTTATCTACCTTTCACTTCTAAACCTCACAAATACATGATCTATACCCTTTCTTTTCATTTCTTGTGACTTCTTTTCTTCCTTGAAATTCAGCAATCTGCCTTCTAATCCTACTGTTCTGTGGTTGACAGCCTCCCATCTCTCTCTCTCACACACACACACACACACACACTTTACAGTAGGACATAGATCTATGGCACTTGATGATTTACAAAGTGCTTTTCCAGCCTATGAGATGATTAGTGAAAATATTATCATTATACTTCCATCTTAGAGACAAGGAACTTGAATGATGTAACTAAAATTCCTCATCCTTATTATATCATTCCTCTGTATAAGACCTAGGATATCTTTCCAGAAACTATCATCCATTTCTTTTTTTCTGTCCAGGTGGTCTACAGTATCCTCCCAAAACAGTGTCACTTTTGTTTCTCCTGTTGATCTTTACCCAAAAGCTTCAGTACCTTTGAATCCAAATCATGGTTACTTGGAGTATAAAGAGCTCTTTCTTCATAAATTACAGTTCCTTATGATATTAAAATGGCCTTATTTCTGTCATTAATACTCAAATGTTTAAGACTTCTTCTCTTTCTCCTTTATGCTGATATTTTTTCCATCAATGTCTCTTGACTTTGGGTAGAATTTCATTCTCCATTTTTTGCTCCTTTTTCTTTTTTGGTTTTACCTTAAAGACCTTCCACTTTTTTAAAAAAGGAATATTTCATTCTCTCTGTCAACATGTCAAATGGAAAGGTCTTTCTTGAGTCTTTTTACTTCTTTTCCAGTAGGAAAGCATTCCTTCACTTTGAGCATAAATGGCAATTAATTGACTATGGCAGAAAGATAAATATCATATGGTGTCTGCAGATCACTGCAAAATTTGTCTTGCTTTCTTTCTTTACTGGAGTAAGAGTCTAAGTCTGATCTTCCCTGTCAATCTTATTGAGATTCTCATGGCCAACTTCTGTATCAAAATGCCGTGGCATGTTCCCCACTGACTATATCTCTACTCAATGCATTTATCCGTGTCAGTCTTCTTGCCTCGCTGAAACTTTATTTATATCATGTTTATATTTCATATATCATATATCTATATTTTGACTTGCCTCATGAAATGAAGCTAAATAATCCTTTGCCTTTGAAATCCAATTAACAACTTCCTGCCACTCTTCACTGCCCAGTGCTCTAATTTGTTACTGTCTCCTTTAAACTGTATACAGAACTGAACAGAAAGTCTACTAAATATGGTCTGACTAGGACAGAGTGTAATAAGATTATTATTTTCTCTGCTGTAGACATTACACATTTTTTAACACATCTTAAAATTGAATTAACTTTTTTTGATGGTTACAGGATACTACTACTTAATATTGAAATTGTGGTCTACCTCAATCCCCTGGATTTTTTAATGTGAACTACTGCTAAATCAGACTTTCTAAACTTTGATAATTGATAACAGAACTTCACATGTATCCTTGTTAAATTTAATATTGTTTTTCTTGGTCCATTATTCTAGCCTGTTGTGATATGTTAAAAATCCTTTGTTCAGTCTTGTATTCTCTCAGGTATCTTTTATAAATTTATAGCAGATGAGTATCTGCTATGATTTCACCTAGGTTATTACTAAAATTGTTAAATGGACAAGTAGAATCTCTTTCTCTCTCTGTCTCTCTCCATACAGACATATACAATATACATATATGTATGCATATATGTATGTATGTCTAGGTATGCATGCACACAAATATACACATATATACATATGTATGTATATGTGTATACCTATACAACTAGAAAATGTAATCCAGATGGACAAAACTCTTTTTACTGAAGTATTTTTTTCACTAAGGTTTTTAAACTTCATATAGACTCAGTGGACTATATTCTAGTCCAGTTCACATTTCTTTATCATATCCAGAAAGATATCTTGAAAAATTCTGTCAAGTGCACTGCTGAAAGTTAGGTATCTGCTATTTACATCCCTTACCCACCTCTTCATAAATCTTATCAATAAGGGAAATGAGCTTTGTTTTATATGATTTGCTTCTATTAAATCAATGCTAGGTCTTAGGAGTTTACACATTCTCTTTAAATGTTCTCAAGCCATCTATATGTAATAGGTAAAAAAGTTTTTGTTACATATTGGCTTTAGGTTTAGCAGTCTATATTTTCCAGAATTACTTGTTGACCCATAATGATAATCCATCCATTTGTGAAGTTCTGAATCATTAGGTTGCCATTTACTTTAAGCTTTAGTTCTTTCTTATAAAAAATTTTTCTATCGATTCTAGAGTGATCATTCTTAATGAAGGAGATAGAATTTAGAATGTAATATAAAGCAATTTCCTTTCCTCACAGAAGATATTGAATATTGATACCTTTTTTTTTCTCCCCAGATTTTCTTCATGAATGTAATACAGTTGGACAAAAGTGCAGTCAGGAGTCAATCACTGATGCCCAACAGAAAATTCTTGAAGTGAATGTAAAACAATATTTGGATGTAATTGACTGTGATAGAATCTCAGTAGGTAAAAAAAACTTTATGAATGTAATAAATACAACAAGTCCTTAATTTACCATTCAAACCATATTTCCCAACATGGAACAGATACTCAAGGAAGACACTCTAAACATGAGCTATCTAGAAAAACCTTTAGCAGCAAACAAAATCTAACTATTTATTATTCAGATGATTCTGGAGAGAATCTATTTAAATGTAATGAATTTGGACAAACCTTCAACAAAATTCAAAGCCTTTCTCAATATCAAAAGATTTGTAGTAGAGAGAAGTCATTTGAATGTAAAGAATATAAAAAAGCCTTAAGCAGAAAGGGGAACCTCTGTAAATATCAGATGATTCAAAGTGGTGAGAAGCTCTATATATGTAATGAATGTGGCAAAGCCTTTAGCCAAAAGGGGACTTTTTGTAAATATAAGAAGATTCACAGTGGTAGGAAGCTTTATGTATGTAACGAATGTGGAAAAACCTTCAAGTATAGGTGACATCTCGAAATAGATAAGATCATTCATTCTGGAAAAAAGCCTTGTGAATGTAGTGTATGTGGAAAAGTTTTTAGTAAAAAGCCTTACTTAGAAAAACATAAAAAAACTCATTCTGGAGAGAAACCCTGTAAATGTTCTGACTATGGGAAAGCCTTCAGCACTAATAATTACCTAATTGAACATCAAAGAATTCACACTGGAGAGAAGCCTTTTTGCACGTAAGGAATGTGGGAAAGCCTTCAGTCGAAAGGGGCGACTCTATGAACGTAACAGAATTCAGTGGAGAGAATTCCTATGAATGTAGTGAATGTGGGAAAACCTTCATCAGTAATCAAAATCTATCATGACATCAAATTATACATACTGGAGAGAAGACCTATAAATGTAATGAATGTGGGAAAGCTTTCATCAGTAATAGTTACCTAATTCAACGTCAAAGAATTCATGCTGATGAGAAGCCTAAAAAATGTAATGAATGTGGAAAAGCCTTCATCAGTAATCAAGACCTATCATGTAATAATAATAATCCATACTAGAGAGAAGCCCTATAAATGTAATGAATGTGAGAAAGCTTTCAGGAGTAATAGCTATCTTATTCAACATCAAAAAGTCCATAATTTACAGGAGCCCAATAAATGTTATGAATGTGAGAAATCCTTCAGCAGTAATAGCTACCTACTTCAACATAAAAAAATCCATACTGGAGAGAAGCCCTACAAATGCAATGAATGTGGGAAAGTTTTCATTAGTAATAGCTACATAATGGAACATCAAAGAATCCATACTGGAGAGAAGCCCTATAAATGTAGTGAATGTGAGAAAGCTTTCATCACTAATCGAAAACTATTATGACATCAAAGAATCCATACTGGAAAGAAACTCTTCGAATTTGAGGCACCCTTCTACACCAATTCTTTCTTTGATATACAAAATGAAACTAATGAATGTAGTTCAAAGTTCATGAGAGACTTCGTATTGGAAACAAACCATTCAGATATAATAATGGGGGAGAAGTCCAGAAAATTTCATAGAATCATGGAATTTCAGAGTTAGAAGACTCAGAGATCATCTAATCCCACCTTTATGTGACCAAAAAAAATCCTATGTGCAAAACAGAACAAGTTGTCAAGCAGCTTTTGTTGTAAGACTTCTGATGAGTACACTTATCCCTGAATGTTTGGCTTCTCTTTTGGATAATTTTAATTATTAGGAAATTTTTTTCTTACATCTAATTTAAGTTAGGCTTTTTGCAATTTATATCCATTCTCTTAGTCATAGTCTGTCCAAACAGAAATGCCTAATCCTTCTTTATTTTAACACATCTTCAAATATTTGGTCATCTCACATGCTAATGATACATCTTTTTTTCTTCAGGTGAAATGTCCAGAGTTCTATTAACTCATCTTCATGTGACATGAATAAATGCCCTTTAGCTTTCTATTCATCCTCCTTTCCATACTCTTCAGCTTAGCAGTGTTCTTTCTACAATTTATGACAGTATTCTAACTGCATTCTGAGGCATAGTAAAGCTATACTATCATCTCCATCACACTGGGTAGTATCTTCTAATATAGCTTAAGATTGAAGTAAACTTTTCACTGTCCTTTTACACTATTTGACTCCTTTTAAGCCTGTCATCCACTAAAATCTCCAGATATTTTGCAGAGGGACTTGGTGTCCTAAATAACATTGAAGTTAGCATAGATCCCTAGGGCTTTCTTTTTCCTTCTAAATTCATACTGTGCCATTAACATGAAATGAAATTGTAATTTACTCAACACTGCAGAATCAAAGTATTAGATTATTTTTGCCAGCTGCAAGTGGTTGAGAGGGAAATGTGACTGAAGTTCTCATGTTTCTCTTTTTGATCATATAAAGTAGCTATTTAGTAATATCATTCTAGGTGCTAGGGAGATTATGTAAAACATGGTCCCTGACAATGTATCCTGAAAGGTACAACACATTTTGAAATAACTACAATATAAACTGGCATACAAGATAAGCTTGTATATAGTCTAATATGGGGATTCATATAACTGCTTCCTGAACCTCTAACCTTCTATGTAGAATAGAACTTCCTAACCTTTTCTGTGTCATGAATCCCTTTGGCATTCTGGTAAAGATTATGGAACCCTTGTCAAAATGATCTTAAATTCATAAAATATATAGAATTTCATAGGAAACCAATTACATTGAAACAGTTATTTTTAAAAATTTAAATTCACAAACCTCAGGTTAAGAACCCTTGGTGGAGAAGAAGGTGGGTTGTTTTGTTTTAATTTCCTAGAAAGCATAATCTTATAATCTAGCTTTCTAGCAGTGAAGGGAGATTTCTGGGGCAGCACCAAATTTGAGTGTGCCTCATGGGGAACTCCACTTTCAAGTATTCTTGAGTTCTGGTTACAATCACTATATATTCTAGAGAGAGATTTATTGATGCTTCCTTTCCTTGGGAAAGGGAATAAAAATAAAGTGCCTCCTTTGTTGCACTCTAATTGAGGTCCAAAACCACCAAGGATTTCAACTGAACCAGCACCTGGAGGAGCCAATTAAGTTTCCAAAAATCGGTGAAGATATTGGTGGCCCTGAAACATCGAAGGCATGAGTTACTTTTCCTCAAACATGCCTCAGCCCTACCTCTATGCATGAGCCCTTGACTACATGTGTCCTATATGCATGTGTCTTTCTATTTCTGACCTCTTAAATATGTACACTCTTCCTGTTTCTGGATATATCTGTGGGAGGATACACCTTAGGTTTGGGGTTAAGATTCTTTGTTGCTACTTTTCTTTTTATGGCATTTTAGTGAATGTCTTTGCTTTGGGCTATTTATTTCTCTCTAGCTTACTAGTGAAAGGTAAACATAACCTAGGGAGCTCCTGGGCAGACCCACAGAGTACTTTGATCATCCCATCTGGCAAGTGTGAATTGGATGGTACTAGGCCACTGTGGTGCTTTCCTTCCAGCTGCCTGTGATGCTAGATAAAAGTATCTCAACTTCTGCCTTCTGTGGAAGGATTTGGGGCCAAATAAGAAAGCAGAAATCAAGCAGGTGAGTTGGAGAATTATGAAGGAAGTCAGGGGGTCAAATATTAGGACAAGTTTGGAGAAATTGTGGAAAATTTGGAGAAAAATTGCCAGGTTCAGATTCTAATCCAAGTTCTACTTCTAAGTTTAAAAAGGAACAAGGTCAAGGACAATTAAGGAGACTATAAAACGATTAAAGAAGTTTAAGAAGTAGAATCAAAAGAGTAAACTTGAGGGGAAAAGTATTTGTAAAGATAAACAAGGCAAGGTGAATTTTAAGAAGGTGAACCGAACAACTGGAAGGTACCAATATAGAGTGTGTTGGTGGGTGGGAAAATTGTTGAAACAGATATGAGGTTGGTAGAAGGCTGAAGGGGAGGTTGTTGTGGCCCCAGAATTCATAAGACAGGAGTATCAATGGGGTTGTCAAGGTAAGAGGTGATAATTGACTGCTTTTAACCAGGTGTTTAGGATTAAAGTTTAAACAAGTAATTTTGAAAAAGCCCAAAACATGGCCATAATCTCAACCAGTATAGAAAGCCTACTTCCTACAGGAACAAATGAACTGGGAAGGAAGAGAGGCAACTCTTTTCAGGATATTGGAGTTGAAGAGAAAGGGAAGGAAAAGAAGAAGTGTAAAATTAGAGCTTAACAAACTATTTAAGACTTACTAAAGCCTAGGGAGTTTGATCATCTGCAGAGACAGAAGCCTGTCCTAGGATTGATAAATGGAGCCACAGAAGATAGCAAGTGAGGGATCATTCAGTAAAAATCAGAAGAAGAGGAGAGTAGCAAAATTGATTTTGTGTTCAGGGGGTACTAAGACAGCTGTTTGTCTGCTTATCAACAATGGAGGACAGTTTTCTTTCCAGAGCATATATCTAAGACATAAGAACTTCCCAAGGCTTTTTGAAACATGACACCTACGTGCTTCTGGTGATTCATGTAGGGATAAATGATAGTGCCAGAAGGAACATAAAAAATATTGCCAATGATTAGGACTTCTTACACAAAAAGCTGGAGACTAGGAGGAAAAAAAAATCCATAGTAAAACCCATTAGATTAAATGTCTACGTAGTAATGCCCAGAATTTAAACAAAAAAACAAAAGTAACTGGAGATCCTAACACAAGAAGGCAAGTTTGACCTATGTATCACCAAGACTTGATGGGATAAAACCCATAAGTGGACTATTCGTTGGTATTACCTTATTCAAAATAAATGGATAAATGTGATGAGGTGGCATAGCATTATATATTAAGGTATTCTTGTGAGGAAATCCAAGAATAAAAAGGAAAAAGTATGACAGTGTTTGGATAAAAATCAATGGAAGAAAAAACAAAGGGCGTAGTAATGACTTCATTATGCCAAACATCTGAGTAGCTCTGCCAAAAACAGAGTACTTAATAACTTTTTGCCTTACTACCTTGATCATTTAGTCATCTAAATGTGAAAGAACCAGTTATGATGGGAACCCTGAACAGAAATAACCACTTTATCTTAGATTTTGTGATAGAAGAGAGGAAATCCAGGGAATCTGATGTGTACTCTAAATTTTGGGGAAACTGATTTCAAAAGATTGAGAAGCGATAGGACATAGTGGACTAAAATTCTAAATAGGAAAAGAGCCAAGATGGCAGAGTGGGAGGAAACATTAGATCAGTGGTTCTCAACCTTCCTAATGCCGTGGCCCCTTAATACAGTTCCTCATGTTGTGGTGACCCTCAACCATAAAATTATTTTCTTTGCTACTTCATAACTGTAATTTTCCATCTGTTATGAATCGTAATATAAATATCTGATATGCAGGATGTATTTTCATTGTTACAAATTGAACATAACCCACAGGTTGAGAACTGTTGCATTAGAATCTAGCTTGCCCCTCTGCCTTTTGACAAAGATCTAAACAATGCACTAGATTGAATTCTGATCAAGAAAAGTTCACAGTGATTCATTTTTTTCCAGTGCAGGGTAGCTTAGGGAGATCGGAAGAGAGGTCTGTAGACACTGGGGAAGGGTTCTGAGTCAGGAGCGCATGTACCAGTGGGAAGTATTCCAGCACCCAAGGACAGGGAGGATTGAGAAAGAGCACCAGGATTGGAAGCACCAAGGCAGAAAGTGATCCCAGAAGATCCCCAAGTAAGCACTGGGTACATAAATGGATGCCATCCAGATCCATGGGAGGGAGGAGCAATCTTGAGTCATGGGTCTTAGCTGTGTACTGAGCAAGGAAATAATTCAAGGAAGCAAATGGTAGCTATGTGGCTCTGATCCCAGGAATAAAGTGCAGCATCCCAGACCATGGGGAGCTACTAGTTTACTTGCTCTGAGCCTGCAGGGCCTCCAAGTGGCTTAATTTAGCAGCAGTCTATGGAAGCCACCAAAAACAAGCCAATGGACCCAAATATGGTCAGGAACTTGTAGAACTCAGGCCAGCAAGGGAATGAAAAGCCCTCTCCCCCCCACCCCTTAATTACACCACTTTGGAGATACTAAAAACTTAAAAGCAATAAAAGGATATAAATAAAGGATATAAAAGCATAAGCTAAGGCCAGACAATTCCCCAGAAGTGAGCAGAACCCAGTACCAACAAAGCCCAGATTTAAGTAGGTCAGAAGAACAAGCAAACAAACAAAAAAATCGGACTATAAAGACCTATTCTGGGGGAAACTCAAGATGAATAGAAGAAAATGACTAATTATATGTGTGTATACATACACACATACACATGTGTATATATATATATATATACATATATATATCACACACATATATGTATATGTGTATTTTGCAAGCAAAGCCTCAAAGGAAAAAAATGTACTTTGAACACAATTCCAACAGAAACTCCTTGAAGAGTTAAAGAATGAGGTTAAATGAGATTGGTAAAGAACGGAAAAAGAGGCAAAATCTAGAGAAGAAACATAGGAAAAGAGAGTTAACAGCTTGGAAAAAAGAAGTACAAAATCTCCCTGAAGAAAATAACTGCATGAAAATCATAACTGACCAAATAGAAGTTGTCAATCAGACCAGAACTGACCTCTAACTTGGGAATGGCCAGAACCGAACAAAGCATGTCAGAGGCAGGTGTGTCAGGGATTAAACAGAAGTTTAATTTCAGAGGGAGGAAAATGCTCACAAGTGGAAGATGTCTGTCTGTCCCCGTGCTTCCCCCCCTCCCCCCGCTCCCTTTTACTCCACCCCAGAAGGTGGCAAAGGCAGGTCATATATACATTAAAAAAAACCACAAGTGGGCTGGACCACAGCACAATCATTCTTAGCACTTCCTGTGGCAGGCTCATGTATGGACAATGCAGGCATTCCTGGGTCCTGTGGGAACAGTTCTCTTATCTTTTATCTTACCCAACAAGTCTAAAGGGTCTCTGAGACTTGCGATTATTCAGTGGGGTACAGAACCAGAGTTAGTGTGGCAGGAACAAGAGTGCAGTACCTGGTTTGGTTCACTTGGCTCTTATAAAAAAATGGATTGTAAGCATGTCAAGAGATGTGATGGATGACTTCAGGCTGCAGCACATTGGTTCTCAAGTCCCTGGGAAACAGGGGACATAAATCCCTTGATGAACACCTCATGCTGGTCAAAGCAATACACTTTGCCAGGAGGTGAGATCATCCAGAGTGCAAAGGACTGTTGTTATGCCAAGCTCAGGAAACAACCTGCTCACTGGGCCTTAGCTCTGGGATATAGGGTGTCTGCAAATAGCTTGACAAAGTGAATGACTTCCATTAGATATCAGAAATAATTAAGTCAAAAGACAGGAGAACAAACAGAAGTAAATATTAACTATCACACAGGAAAAACAATTGACTTGGAAAACAGAGGGGACATAATTTAAGAATCATTGAACTACCTGAAAGCCATAAACAAAAAAGGCCTACACATTCTCTTTCAAGAAAACAAAACTTCCCAAACATCTTGGATCAGAGGGCAGAGTAAGAAATTGAAAGAATCTACCAGTCACCTGAAATAAACCGCAACATGAAATCTCCTAGGAATATTTTAGCCAAAATCCAGAACTCCCAAGTCAAGGAAAAAATATTGCAAATGGTGAGAAAGAATTCAAGTATCGACAAGACATAGTCAGAATCACACAAGATTTAGCAGCCACCACTATGAAAAAGCAGAGACCTTTGGATATGATATTCAAGAAGGCAAAGATCTAGGCTTACAACCAAGAATAACCTACCCAACAAACCCAAATATAATCCTATAACAGAAGAAAATTGATCTTTAATGAAGTAGAAGACTTTTAAGCATTCCTGATTAAAAGACCAGAGCTAAGCAGAAAATTTGACATACAAAAATAGGAGTCAAGAGAAGCATAGAAAGATAAATAAGTGTAAAATCAGAAGGTTAAACTGTTTACATTCTTATATGGGAACATGATACATGTAGCAGAACTTTATCATCACCAAGATTCATAGAGGGAGGCTAATTTGAGGGCCTTGATATGATTCTATTGTGTTTGGATGATAGCAGAAGAAAAAAGGTATGAGTGAGGAAGGGGAATAGAAAAGGGATGGGGGAAGGGAGAGGAAGAATGGGGAAAATTACCTCACATAATTGGGGTATACAAAAAGAAGTTTATACAACAAAGAAGAGATGGGTTGGAGAGAGAACCAAATTTGAATCTCCCTCTCATCTAAACTGGTTAAAGGAAGGAAGGATATGCATGTGTGCACACACATAGCTGGGTACAGAAATATATCTTACCCAACAAGAAAATAGAAAGGAAAAGGACTATGAGAAGGGGGGGAATGGAATCAGAGGAAGGGTAGATGAAGGGAAGCATTAGTTGGAAGCAAAACAGACTTAAAGAGTGGGCAGGGAACAAAAGAGAAGGATAAATATAAAGGAATAGGATGGAGGGGAAAACACAGTTATTATAATAGTAAATGTAAATAGGATGAACTTACCCCTAGAACAGGATAACAGAATGGATTAGAAACCAGAATCCAACAATATGTTGTTTACAAGAAATACACGTGATGCAGAAAGATACATACAAAGTTAAAATAGGGGACTAGAGCAGGACTTTTATGCTTCAGCTGAAGTAAAAAAGGCAGAGGTTGAAATTATGATATCTGACAACAAAGAAGCAAAACCAGAACTAATTAAAAGGGATAAATGGATAAACTATATTTTGCTAAAAGGTAAAATGAAGTAACATCAGTACTAAACATATGCACTAAATGGTATAGCATCTAAATTCTTAAAAGTTAAATGAATTATAGGAGGAAATAGATAATGAAACTATTATACTGGGGGGACCTCGATTTATCCCTCTCAGATATAGTTAAATAGGAGTCTTCCCATTCCATGCAGCTGTTAAAGCAGTTGGATAACCATTTCTCAGGTATGTTATAGTGGGGATCCTTATGTAAAAAGGTTATGCAAGATGGCAACTGTGGTTCCTTCTAGTTCCCACATTTTGTGATTCTGCGTGGGAAATACACCTCATAGAATAGCTTGTCTTGTGCCGACAGTCACTCAACAGGCATTTATTAAATACCTACTCTATGCCAGACACTATGCAAAAGGGAAACGAAGAAAGGCTAAGGACAATTCCTGCTCTCATCAAGGAGGAATGAAGGAAGGAAACATGCATTTACTAAATGCCTGCTATGTTCCAGGTGCTGTGCTAAGCACTTTATAAATATCTCATTTTATCCTCACAAGAACCCTAGACAGTAGGTGCTATTATTATTCCCTACAGTTCAGGAAACTGAGGCAGGCAGAGGTTAAGAGACTTGTCCAGCATCCCATAGCTTAGTGTCTGAGGTTGGATTTGCATCAGGGTGTTTTCCTGACTCTATGCCCAGCTTTCTATCTACTGTGCCAAGCAGTGACCTTTAAGGAGCTAACTTCAGAGACTACATGCAAACAACTATCTATAAACAAGATACATACAGGATAAATTGGAGGTAATCTCGGAAAGAATGCATAGCATTAAGGGGGATCAGGAAAGAAGACTTCATGTAGAAAATGGGATTTTAGATAAAACTTCAAGGAGATCCAGTGCCACGCTGGTGGCACTGTAGATAGAACAGTGAGTGTGGAGTCAAGAAAGACCCAAGTTCAAATCTGGCCTCAGAATCTGCCCCATAGGATTAATAGACTACATTGAAAGTCACAATGTCCAAGACTGGGGAGGTGACAGTCCTCTTATACTCTGGTCCAGTTGGAACACATCTGGAGTTCTGGGTTTGGTTCTGGTCACACTGAACAGAAGCCACTGAGAGGGCACTAGAGACTACACCCTGCAAAAATCAACTAAAGGGAATGGGGACATTGAGCCTAAAGAAGACATACAGCTTATCACAGTTCTTTATGTCTTCTACATGTATATGCCATGCAGAAGAGGAGTTTGATTGCTTTTGCATAGGGCTAGAAGGAGGGCTTAAAGGTGAAGCTGAAAGGCAGCAGTTTTTAACTTGATCTACTTATACTGGGAAGTGGCATCTATTTAAACCATGATTCACATTAAATCTCAAAGTTATGTGTTAGAATGAATTATATAAAATCACAGAATTATAGGATTTTGGCACAGAGAAAGACTTTAGAGTCTGATCTCATTTTACTGATGGGGAAACTGAGGCCAAGAATAGAGAATGACTTGCTGGAATTCGCAAGGTAGCTCGGGGCAGAGACAGAAGTAAGATGCTGTCTTCCTGTTACTACCTCAGCATACAGTAGCCTGTTGATCCCATTCTTTTTTTTGGCTTCCAGATAGCACTGTCTCACAGACACTGTATCTCATAGGCACCAGTATAGCACTTTGCCTGTGTATCTCTTATCTCTCCTTCCTACGTGCTGACCACCCTCTTTTCTGGGCAACCAACAAGCCTCAAACCTTTTGGTGAGTTGGGGAATGTCTACCCCAAGCATGTGACCTGGTGGAATGAGCAAATGAGAACCACTTGTTCTCATGAAGGCCATGAAGGTGACTAAAGTAGGCACTGTGGAACACTTAGAGATTGATCAGGCATGGAAGATGGCCAAGGTCATCCACTGCATCCTAGGCTATCACCAGTTATCCTGATTTTTCTCCTGCCACTGGACTCTGATGACTCAGGAAGAGAAAGTGCGACTGACAACTTTGTGCAATTCTGCCTCACTTCAATCCAATTCACTCAAAAGTCAAGACCACCCCATGATGTCACTGGTCCTGATTGAAAAACGAAGTATGAACATATCCCACAAGATATTTGCCTGGCACATAGTAAACACTATATAAATGCTTGTTTCTGCCTTTGCTCTCCTCCCCAAGGACACTGGGTGGCAGAGGGGAGGAGAGCATTCCCAGCAAGGGGGACAGTCAGTTAAAATGCCTGGAGTCAGGAGAGTGTCTGCGTGACTGGGTCACAGAGCACATTGAGGGGCAGGGGGCAAAGCATAAATAGACGAGAAAGACAGCAGAAGAGCAGGTTATGAAAGGCTTTGAATTGCAAGTTTATATTTGGCTATTTCAAATCTGGTATTTGATCCAGAAGGTGACAGGGGTCACTGGAGTTTACTAGGAAGAGAGAAAGAGAGAGGGACAGAGACACACAGAGAGAGACGGACAGACAGAGAAAGGAGAGAGACAGACAGATGGTTAGGTCGGAGCCGTAGGAAGACCCTTGGTAACTCTGGGGAGGGCAGTTTTAGTTGGAGTTAGGGGAGTAAGAAGAAAAGCCGTGGAGGTGTCCCTCTGGAGCTCACCCACAACAGGCAGGACTGACAGTGAGAGAACTCTTGGGCACTGATTGACAGCAAGCAGGGTGCCGAGGGTGGGCAGACGGGAGCGGTCCGTAGGGAAGCAGCCGGTACAAAGGGGAAAGGGAAGAACAGGGAGATGGGGACGATCGGGGTAACCTGGGGCAGCCTTTGCGACGGAGGGGCCCAGCGCACACCAAGGGGTGTCCACTTGCTCCCGGGCGCAGGAGAGGAGAAGAGGGAACTCCCCGAGAGTGGCTGGGGGGAGGGCAGGCTAGGAAGAAGCCGTGCTGAGAGGGAGTGGGGTCCAGCAGGCGGGGCTGATTTTTAGGATGAGAATTGGCCGGGCGAGACTGCCCCACGGCCCGGAGGCCTGGGGTCAAGGGTCTGGGAACACTCGGGCGGGTTCCCCGGGTGGGGAGGGGGGAGATGCTGAGGGCGGAGAGGGTCGCTAGAGGGGGCGGGAGGCCGCCATGGGGCACGTCAGGCCGGGGGCGTTGGGGGTACTGCGCCCCTAGTCGGGTCACGACAGGGAAGGCCCGCCCCCAGCAGGACGTCGGGGAGCCCGGGCCGTTGTCGTGGAGGTCCAAAGGTCGCGCACGCCCCCCTCCCCCCGCCACGCGTCCTCAGTCACGCCTCAGGGGGTCGGGGGGATGGGAGGCCTGCCGGGAGCCGCACCGCGGGGAGTAGGACCCAGAGCTGGGGGCGGGGGGGGGCGGGGCGTCCGAGGCAGCGAAGGCGCCATTTCCCAGGGTCCTTCGGGCCGCTCGTTTTCCGCTGGATTCTGGGAGTCGTAGTTCGGGGCTTCCCCTGCGCCGGCGCAGTACCCGGCGCTTGGGGCGTTCAGCCCATCTTTTTCTTGTTTCTTTTCTTTTTTTGTGCAGTGACTCCGGGGCAGAAGGTGAGTGTGAGCAAGTGTGAGCGTGAGCGCGCGTGTGAACTGGAGTGTGAGCGAGGAGGCGTGCCTCCGCCCCTCCTCCTCCCCGCCCTCGGGTCTGACCTCCCCCCATCCCCTCAGGCCTTGCATCCCAGAGGACAAAGACCAGCTGCCCACGTGTCCGGCCGAGCCCCCGGGCGGAGGAGGAGCCCGGCCTTGGTCCCTCTAGGCCTCAGTTTCCTCCTCCGTCAAACAAGGCCCTGGGGGCCTCTAAGGCCTCGGCTCCCCCCCCCCCCCCCCGCGTCCCGAGGGAGGGCACCGGGCCGGGGGCGGGGCCTGCAGGGGCGGAGCGGGGCCTCCGGGGTCCGAGAGGAGCTGACCGAGGAAAGGGGGGGGGGAAGGGGCTCTGGGTACAAGAGCTGGAACCCCCCTCCTCACAAGGCAGAGCCTAGGGATAAGGGCAGCAAAAGGAAGGGAGAACAGACATCCCCCATCCCCCATCCCCCGAAGGGCAGGGTCGGGATGTGGAAGGGGTCAGCAGGAAAAGAGAGCAAGCATCCCCCCCTCTTCCACGGGGCAGGGTCTGGGGATGGAGGGGGGCAAAAGGAAGGAAAAGCAGGACCCCCTTTCCCTGATGGGCAGGGTCTGGTGATGGGGGAGGCCCAAGGGTTTGAAAGAAGGCACCACCCCTCCCGTTTAAGGCCCTTTCAGGGAGAGGGCATCAAGAGAGGAGGGGTCCTGGGACCTCCAGGTTCTCCGGGGGCTAGAGGAAGGCAAAGTCTGAGAATGGGGATGGCACTCCAGGGTGAGAGCTAGAAAATTCAATAATGGGGGGGGGGGGTGAGGAACACATTGGCCCCCTCCCGGTCCTGCCCCTCCTCACTTTTGCTGCCGTTGTCCCCTTTCCTCTCCGGGTTTTCGTGACACCCCTCTCTCCTGGTTCCCTTCCTCCTGCACCTCAGCTACTTAGTGCACCGTCACTGATGGACGGTGACCTTGTTTGACGGTCCACCGCCACATCGTGGACCCTAACTGTGGGTGACCTGGACCGTCTTCTCTCTGTACACTCTTTGTCTTGGTGACCTTCCCCACAGTTCCCTTATCTTTATGCAGATTCAGATACTTACAGCCCTAATCTCTGGTGAGCCCATCAGTGCAACTCCAAAAGTCTATATCACCTGTGCCTGGATGTCCTGAGGACATCTGAAACTCTGTATAGACAAATCAGAACTCACCAGTCTTTCCCCCCAAACTCACCCCTCTTCCAAACTCCCCTATTACTAATTGTCAAGGGCATCTAGTCCTTCCAGTCACCCAGGTTTGCAGCCTCATTGTCGACCCCTTACTCTCATTTACCCCACATGTTCAGTCGGTTGCTACATCTTGTCATTTACATCTCCACAGTGTATCTTCCCACCTCCGGACTCCCACAGCTCAAGCCCTCAGCACTGTACAGCAATAGCCACCTTTGGTTATCTTGACATCTCACTCCTTTCTAGTCCATTCTACACACAACTGCAGGTTGATTTTCCTGCAATTTACTTCCGATCTTGTTACCCCTGATTCATTGGTCCTCTCTCTTTTCTTTTTTAGTTTTATTATCAATACCCTTAACCCCACTGGAAAACAAAACCAAACCCTTGTAACACATAAGCATAATCAATCAAAATGGATGCATGCAATGACTCTCCAGAGATGTATCGTCTTCTGCATCCTAAGTCCATTTTGCTTTTCTGCCTAGCCATGGATAATACCCTTCATTGTTAGGCCTTTGAAAATGTAGCTGGTTGCTACTTACATAAGAATTTTTAAGTGTTTCAAAGTTATTTTTCTTTACAGTATTGTTTTCATTATATAAATTGTGCCCCCAATTATGTTAACTTCATTCTTCAGCATTTCCTACTTTACAGAATTCTCTGAAATTGTTTCTTTTGTCATTTCTCAAGATGCAGTCATATACCATTACTATCCGTATAGCACTACTTTTATTCAGTCATTGCTTAACTGAGGTACTCCTTGGTTTCTAGTTTTCCCCTTCCCTCCTCTCTTCTTTCTTTTCTTCTCCATCCCTGCCCTCCCCATCTCTCCTTTGTAAACATTTAACTTTGTGTTGCTTTTGAATATTCTTTCCCCATGTTCTTATTCTCCCATTTACCCCCTCATCCCCATGTTTCCTTTGAGTTTGATGTATTTCTACACCCAATTCTGTGTTAAGTGTTTTCAGCTCTCTTTTATCCATTTCAGATAAGATCAAAGCTCTTCTGATACTCCCCCTTCTCTTCCATGTACTTCTCCCATACTTTTTTCCTCCTGCACTTCAGCTATAAGAAATAGTAAATTCCACCCCCTTCTTCTTGCATTCTATACTAGTATATATCCATTAGTCACTTCTCTTTTCCTTCTTAAAACCCTCTAAACAAAACCAGGCTATCCCCTACTCCCCATCTCCCACAGGATCACTGCTTTTCTTTTTTAATTCCCTCATTGCCTGTTAAAGGCACCAGAGTTCTGAAATCAATCTCTCCTCCCCCATTACAATATTAGCATTACACCATCATATAGCTACTCTCAATTCCTCAAATAAATTTTCCTTTTTAGGTTTCTCTGATCTCATGGGTTTGTATTTCAAAGTACCTACTCAGATCTGGTTCTTTCGCCAAAAAATATTTGAAAGTCCTCTATTCTATTAGAGATCCATTTTTCCCTTTATGGATTCTATTCAGTTTTGCAGAGTAAGTTATTCTTGGTTGTAAGTCTACAGGCTCTTTTGGTTTTTAAAATATTGTGGTTTTTAGTAGAAGCTGTTAGGTCTTATGTGATCCTGGCTGTAATTTACTAAACCTTTAACTGCTTCTGGATCTTTTCAGTATTTTTTTCATTTTATGTGGGAACTCGGCATTTTGGTTGACATTACTGGGACTTTTCCTTTTGTGTTTCTTTCAGGAGATACTTGGTATGTTCTTTCTATCTTCACTTTGCCCTCTGATTCTGATAGATCTGAGCAATTTTCATTTATGGTTTCTTGAAATCTAAGCTTTTATTGTTGTCATTTTTTTAAGTAATGGTTTTCAGGAACTCCAATGATTCTTAAAGTATCTCTCCTTGACCTGTTTTCCAGGTCAGTTTTTTTGGTATCATATATCTTACATAATTCTTCCATTTTTTGAATCTTTTTATTTCATTACAATATTTTTTGCTATCTCAGAGTCATTGATTTCTCTTTGCTCCACTCTAGTTTTCAGTAAATCTGTTACTTAGGTAAGATTATTTACCAGTTTTTCTTCTAAGTTATTTATTCCCCTAATTAAGTGGTTCTCAACCTGTGGGTCATGACCCCTTTGGGGGTCAACTGGGGTCACCTAAGACCATTGGAAAACCCATATTTCTGATGGTCTTAGGAACCGAGACACCACTTCTCTATCCATCTCCAGGCAGGTCTGCCCACATGCCCACATACAAGTATTAAAGGGTCGCAGCATTAGAAAGGTTGAGAACCACTGCCCTAAGTCTTTAGTTCAAGATTTTTATCACATTTTTAAAATCTCTTGCTTTTATTCTAGCTATCCTTGTAGTCCTTGTAGAAAAACCACTTATTTTCTGTTGAGTCTCTGCAGTTTTTGCCCTTTGCACTGTGTCAGTGCTGAAGTGCAACTCCACTTATCCAAGTCTTGTCACAGTCCAGCTACTAAATTCCCATCCCCCCCAACCCTGATTTTGCTTCTTGGGATCTACTCACCCAACCTCATGAATTGAAAACAATGAGGTCCTTTGAGTCAGGAGAGACCTGCATTGACCCTTAACTAGCTATGTGACCACAATCAGGTCTCTCTTCTCTGGATTTCATTTTCCTCATTATTAAATTGAGAATTAAAAATAAAATTAAAATAATAACCCTAGCACTGCCTACCTCCTTGGGATGTGAAATTTACAGGAGATAACGTGTTCTAAGTGCCTTGTAAACTTTAAAATCCCATGTGTACTTCTGATGACCTTCTCTGCTTCAGACCCTTCCGCCTTCACTGTTTTTAGATCCCTATCCTTAGCATGGTGCCATGCAGAGAGGATCATATTTGGAATCAAAAGACTTGGGTTTGAATCCTGGTTCTGATACTTTTAATGTTTGAATAACCCTGTAACCCCAAGCAGGCCTCACCACCTTTCCTTTTTTTTTTTCTTCTTCATCTTTTTTTTTTTTTATTTACTCATTTACTTTTAATTTACAAGATTCAGTTCCACAATCACTTGAGTTTCAGATTTTCTCCCCTCCCCTCCCCCCCCCCCATGGTGGCATGCAATCATGTATAGGATCTGCAAATACTTTC
>CM053585.1:30288557-30361575 GCA_028646515.1 Pseudochirops corinnae | reverse complement strand
ACTGAATCTTGTAAATTAAAAGTAAATGAGTAAATAAAAAAAATTAAAAAAAAAAAGAAGTGAGTCTACATCCAACTGGAACTTGAGATACACAGGCACTGTGGTTGGGAGATCCATCCTGCCCTACCGAAAAGTGACATAGGAGAGAATAGAGTGGGGGAGGGAGGACACACTGGGATGGCTGTTTTGAGGCAGTGGGTGGGGGAAAGAAGGGGAGAAAATATGTAGCTCAAAATCTGGTGGAAATGAATGATGCAAACTATAATAAAATTAAAAAAAAAAAGTGAGTCTAGGAATGGCCCCTTTAATTAAAAAAATCAAGCTGGGAGGGGAAGACCCTCAGGATTGCTGTTCCAACACCATTGACATTCACTCTAAACCAGGAGGGCCCAAAATACAGGCATTAAATGGAGCTTGGACAGGGACTTATTGTGGTCCAATCTGTGAGCTTCAGAGTGAACTGTGTTTAAGGAGAAAAGAGGTGATCCTACCCCAATCAGAGGACATTTCTGATGATATTCCACCATCCATAACCAACAACCTCTTGATTTTTATTTCCTTGCCAAGCAGAAAGGCAAGGACGTTAAATTTGAGAGTATCAGCTAAAAATAATATTTCATCGTGAAACACGTAAAAAGTAGTGGAAGGACCACAGGAGTCCAGAAGGTTTGTTGTAAGACCTAGTTAAGTCTGACCATCACAAGAGTATTGGCTGATCAAGCTGGAAGGACATCAAACTCAAGAAAAAGGGAACTGATTTTCATCATTCCTAGAAAATGCCATTTTCAGTAGCAGTGGCAGGGGTGCCACCAAGTGTAGATTCTAAGACAGCAATCCCCAGGGTGCTGTAGGAGGAAATGGGAAATAAAACCAGCTAGTTCTGACTTGTATTTGCGATGATTTCTGTGCATAGTAGTGATGTAAGCAAAAAAAAATTGTCAATGGGTAACTTCCTGCATCTCAGAAAAATTCATTTATACTAAGGAAAGTGTGATATTCTTGAATGTACTCCATAAAAGATTGGTACATCCAGTGGACCACTGATGGCCTTTTATGGATTGGACTAGGGGTAGCACAGGGCATACTGTGGCTTGTTTTGTTTCTCACCCACCATGATAAGCACCAAAAAAATTACAGCCATAATACACTGTGCTTTTAAGTTTCTTCCTCTCTAGAGACAGCATGGGATAGACTGTACTGGACATGGATTTCTGAAGTACTTGGTTTTCAGGAGAATGATTTATACAATAACAACAGTATTGTAAAGACAAACAGCTTTGAAAAACTTAGAAACTCTGATTAACACAATGACCAACAACAATTCCAGAGGACTGACGATGAACATGCGTCCCCTCTCTGGATAGAGACATTTGGACAGGGCTAATGCCGGAATATGTTTGTGCTTGTTTGTAACTTTTTTTTTTTTTTGCTTTCTCAGTAGGGGAAGGAAAAGGGGAAGAAGGAGAGAAAGGATCTCAAAATAAAATTGAATTTAGAAAAATGTTTTTAAAGTACCTGGTTTTTGAATCTCACCTCTGACGCATATTAACTATATTTAATCTATGACAAGTGATCTGGAAATAAGCAAGATAAAGCAACAATCCTAATAGAAATAGGCAAATTTCATCTTAAAGCCATCGCTAAACCTTTGTGTGATGAGACCCATGACTGGGTTATTACTAGGGAAAGATAAAATCTATTCAAAAGGTGTAAGAAAGGTACAGGGGTCTAGTCAGGTAGCAGCATTGTATATTTGAGAAGAGATCATCACGTGAAGAAATGTAGGAACCAGAGGGGTTTGGTAGGAGCCGTATCCTAACCCTCTTAGGCAAGTTACACTCCTTTTTCCTTGAAAGGTATTGAGGTCGTTCTTGAGTCTTGGTTAGCTCAGGGGATTAAGGGTTTAGGCTATTGAAATTACTTCCGGGTCACCCGAGTACAAAAAGCCAGGAGGAGCTTTGGGGTGGCTCTGAAGCTTGCTTGGTGAACCCCAGCAGGCGCTTCAGACTGCCTTTAGCGTAATAAACTCTAGATGTTCTCCATGCCTATCCATGTTGAGTATCCTCCTCCTGCCATGGCTAAGCATGTCTTTTTTTGTGGTTGTTGGTTTAATGCTGAATGGACTACAAGTGGCTAATTTTGTTTGTTTAGGCAATACTTTATCGGTACGAGTCTTTTGTGTACTTGGGTAGGTTGATTCTCAGATATTTTATGCATGTTGTAGTTAGTTGTTATGGCATTTCTCCTCTTATTACTGCCTCTTGAATTTTGTTCCAATATCAAACCAAGACTAACAGAGTATTGGTCCAACTCTGGTCCTGAGCATGGAGGGTAATGTGGCAAAGAACACTGGGTAAAGGTAAGAAGTAGCCATTGGAACATTGTTGCCACTGAGAGGTTTTACAGGCTGTCTATGCCAGCAATGGAACTCTCCTGGAATAGAGGCATGATAACATGGAGATGGGGTTCTTTGATGATCTTTCATTTATTCAGGCTCTTTCTTTCTTTGCTAAAAGCGGTAGTCAATTTCTTGATTTAATCACACTTTAATTCTTTATAAGGTAAAGTATTAAATTTCCCCAAGGAGGAATTCTGTTCTTTATCTAATAGGGAGGAACTGATTGCTGGATTGGAAATGATAGGAGTCCCTGATTCTCAGTTAGCTTTTTTAATTTTTTTTGGAGGGGGAAAGGCAGGGCAATTGGGGTTAAGTGACTTGCCCAAGGTCACACAGCTAGTAAGTGTTAAATATCTGAGGCTGGATTGGAACTCAGGTCCTCCTACATCCCCTAGCCACCCTGGATTCCCTGATTCTAATTTTTTTCCCCAGTCTGTAACGATCACTACCATATGCCCCTGGCCTACCCCTACCACACCCGTTCAGATCACCATATGCTAATGCGATCTGTGGATTTCTGGGGGTAAAATAAGTAATCACTTTGGGAGAATAGCAAGGTCATCTTATTTAGAGAACAAAGTGTTTATATTCTCGGATCCATTTGTGGCCTAACTGCCCAAAATGTGATTACTAGAACTAGAGAATGACTGATATGCTGTATCTAATTAGAAAGTAGTGCAATTTTTGAAGAATAAAACACACTTATTGAGCACTTGGAGCTCAGTGTGGGAAATGATTCATAAGGTTCTCCTTAAGTTTGAAAGTAAAATTATTTGGTATAAAGTGAGGTACAAAGCTTGTAGATAGATATAACTAGAAACTCGTAACACGATATATATTCCAGACTCTGAATAAGAACCATTCCCTTTGTGTTGTACCAACTTCACTTCTCCCTTAATACTCTCCAGTGAGCATGAATGTTTGGATGTTTCAGAAATCGCTGACATTCCAGGATGTTGCTGTGGAGTTCACCCAGGAGGAATGGGGGCTGTTGGAGCCTGCTCAGAAGGACCTGTTCAGGGAAGTGATGCTGGAGAACTATGAGAACTTTGTCTCCCTTGGTAAGAACGGCTTCTTTCTCCTGAATCATCTGGCCAGAGAGGTGACTTTGTAGTCTCACTTCCAAAAGGCTTGTTGGAAACCAGAAATGCTTAGCAAATTTCTGACTGGTGTGCAGGATGTAATTATAAATGCATATGATGTGGAAAGATTTCTAAATCCCTTGGTGTAAACAGTCTCAGTGTTTCTGCTCCCTCTTTCCAGATAGAAGGTCTTTGTTCTGCACAAGTAGAAATCAGCAGCTTTACTGGGCTGGCTTCCTGAGGCTACAACTTCTCTACCGTCTTCTCCAGGTCAAAGTTTCAGTGTAGATAGCTGAAAACAAAAACATTTCTCTCCTCTTAGTGCAGAGTATGTTAAAATGAACTCATTTTCTCTGAACCCAAATCAAACCCAATCACTTATTCCACGTACTTTAATCAGAACACAAAACAGAACATCCTGCCGAGGCCCTATTCCCTAAGCTAAAGTGACTGAGATGGGTTTCTGCGATGTCCGTCTGTTTATAGCATTCTTCTCATTATTACCTCATGTTCAGGGCTTCCAGTTTCTAAACCAGATGTGACCTCTCACCTGGAGAGAAGGGAAACATTCAGGCTGCCAGAGGGAGAAGTCCCAAGAGGCACTTATCTAGGTGAGTGAATAAAAACCAGGCCAGTGGCTGTGATGGTGGATCAGTAGAGGGGGCGTTACCTTTGATATGTTGGGCTAGGACCTTTAAGCCTCTGGAGAAGGGTGGAGCGGTTTTCTATAACTTTGTCTTTCAGTTCAGCAAATGAGTCTCCTGGTCTCCTTTTCTTTGTATTTCTCTACATTATCAGAGAAAGAATTTTTTCTTTTTTTTTCTTGATGCTAAGGAAAAGCAGCATGGCCTAGTGGATAGATCACTAGAGTAGAGTTCAGTAAGACCTGGGGGTGAATTGGCCTTAGATCCTCACCTGAAGCAAGTCACTTAATCTCTGAGCCTTGGTTTCCACATCTGTAAAACAAGTGTGCCCTTGATGGTCTCCGATGTAGTTTCCCACTGTCTGACAATAGTCTTAATTATCCCTCCATCTGTACTCTGGATCCTATTCTTTCTTGCCCCTCCCCGTGATTATTTTCTTGCTTCTGTCCTTAATCCTTCCTTCTTCAAAGATTCTCTTTCTGTAGCTCTGACCTCAGTTCAAGAGAATTCAGCCTTTGCTTGTTCCTGTTACCAGTTTTATCTCCCTTCTCATTCTTCTCATTTCAAACCCCACAAACATGAGTTATGTTCTTTGTCTCTTGCTCCTCCCATTCTCCCTTCTATTCCCATCTCTCCATGGAAAATAACATTTAAACCTGCCATAGACTTCTGTGATACTACCAGGGGCTTACGTACCTATAGCACTTTTTGTTTTATAAAGTGATTTTCTGTCCTGGAAGGTGGGAAGTGATAATAAAACTACCCCCATTTTATTGAAGAGGACCGTGGAGAGACTCAGCGAGGTTTTGGCTTGTCTGTGGTCACTTGGCCAGTAGTATCAGAGCCAACTCAAGGTCCAGAGTCTCTAAGTCCGCTGTTTGTCCTCCTCTGCTTTGCTGATTCTCTTTCCTTTAAATTGAAATGTATTTTTCAAATCTTCATCACTTTCACCTTCATAATTTTGCTAACTGTTCATGACATTCCTTTGTTGGGTACAAATTGGCCTAAATGTGCTCTGGTTTCCTTTCCTACTCTGAGGTCTTACCACAGCTACATGTACTCCACCCTGGTAGACCACACCTGGTCAGCTGTAGGCAGTTTTGTGTTTCTGGTTTAGGGAGGAATTACACAAGTTGGAGCACTGTCTGGAAAGTGACCAGAATGGGGGGAAGATTGGAGACAATATCATTATAGGACTGGTAGGAGAATCTGGGTATGTTTGGCCTAAAGAAGAAAATGAAGGTGATAGTTATCTCTTAAGTTTTTATTATTTTTATTGTATTGTTTATGTTATAGATTTTCCGCTTTTATTACAAATTAACGAACATTTTCCCATATAAAGAATAAAAAATGAGTTGTAATTGAACTCCTATCATGTACATTTTTGTGTACACGAAATAATCCTAATGTCCTTTTCTTGACAACTCCTACCACGTACATCTAAGCATTAACACTGCCCTGCTTGTGTCCCCTTTAAAATTCTTTTTGCTTTCCCCGTAATTGTGATAGGTATCTCCTTCCCTGCTTATCTAATCCATGATATGACCTTTTATATCTAGGATGTGAGATCTGAAGTTTATTGTGGTTTTTAGTGTGAAATGTTGATCTAAAATGAATTCTGCCATGCTCTTTCTAGTTTTCCTGGTAGTTTTTCTTAAATAGTCATCACTCAAGTAGTTGATATCCTTAGGCTTTTCAAACATAATGTTGTCATATTGATTGCTTCTGGGCCTTGTGTTCATGTTCTATTCCATTGAATAACTTTTGCATTTTTTAGCTAGTACCACATAGTTTGAGTAATTACTGCTTTGTAGAATAGTTTGAAATCTGGTACAGCAAAATTTCCTTCCTTCCCACATTTTTTGTTATTTCCTTTTAGATTACTGAATTTCTCTTTCTCCAAATGAATTTTATTATTATTTGGTCTAGTTTTATAAAGTGACCCATTGATAATTTGATGGCGTTACCCTGAAACAGTACATTAGTTTAGGCAGGATTGTCATTTTTGTTTTATTGGTACAGCACAACCATGAGTAAATAATCTCTCTCCAATTTGCAAGATAGCTTTCTCTTAGTATTTTAGGAGCTATCATTTGGAAGATGAATGCAACTCATTCTTCTTGGTCCCACAGGGAAGAACTAGTAACAGTGAGGAGAAGTTGTAGAGGCAGTTTAGACTTGATATAAGCAAAAACTTCCCATCAGCTGGTTCTGTCCAAAGGAAGAAGGACTACTTCAAGAGAAAATAGTTTCTCCCTTAGTGGAAATCTTCAGGCAGAAGCTGAATGAGCATTTGTCAACAATGCTATAGAGGGGAGAATTTTTCTTTTACAAGGTTTGTTGTTGGTACAAGAAAAAAACTTCCTGCCAATTAGCTATCTAACACTGTGATGGTCTGTCTCTGGAGGGAGTGGGGTCCCTCTCACTAGAGTTCTCCGAATCAAGGCTTGATGACTATCTGTCAAGTGTTTTTCAGGGAGGGAGAGGTGGAGATTCTTGAACAAATACAGACTGTACTAGAAGACTAAAAGACTTCCTTTACAAATCAGATTCTTTTCTCATGCTTGAGACACTTCCAGCCCTATAGTTACCTTCTTTGTTTGGGAAGTTCTCTCCTAGAACTTCCATTTTAAAAAGCAGCTGAGAGGAGAGGAGGATAGCTTGGAAGGAAGAAAGACATTTTTTTTTCCTTACTTAGAGAAAGATCATAAGTCTTTATTCCCTGACCAATCTTACTGATGTTGTTGTGGTCATTTATGGTCAGCTTTAATCCTGAAGACTTTTGAACATGATTTGCTGCTTAACCAAGTATCCACTATGCCGTTATTTGGTCAATTGATATTTTGAACAATGTTCAGGACTTGATATTTATTCTTGTTAAATTTCAAATTGTTCATCTTGGCTCACTCATCTAGCCTGTTTAGATTATGATTCTTAATTCAGTCATGCAGTCTATTAGATATCTTGTATCCTTTTTTGTAATCATTAAATAGATGAATATTTCTATGATTTATTCCAAGATGTTATTAAAATTGTTGCTTATATCAGTTGGGTAGTAACTAAGGCATAAAACTCAAGAATATAGTCCATTTTGGGAAAAACCCATTTATTCAAGATTCTTTTTAGTAGTATTTTTTAATTGGCTATAAATTCAGACTCTATCATATGTCAAGGTGCACGTATCTTAACCATGTCCATAAAGATACCTTGAAAGATTTTTGTCAAAAGAATTATTTAAAATTAGATATTAGTTACCTAAATCCCTCACACACTTCTTCACAAAACTTACTAATTGTTCTGAGTCTTAGGAGTTACTATTTTTCTTTTCTAAACCCTCAAAAATAGAAAATGGAATTTTTACAGAGACTGGCTTCAGGTTTAGTGATCTATATTTTCCAGAGTGAATCTGTTACATTTTTCTGATAATTCAGCCATTCCTTAAATCCTTAGTAATCAAGTGTTCTTTTACTTTCTCTTCATCTACCTTGAATTTCAGTCCTTTCTTGGGAATGTTTGTTCTCCCTGTTCCTGATTGTTCTTCCTTTTCTTTGTACAAAATGAACTTAGTATAAAACAATTTTCTTTGATAACAACATTGAATATTGACATCTTTTTTTCCCCCAGATTTTCTTCATGACTATAATATGTTTGGACGAAAATATGGTCTGGGAACAATCCTCATCCCATGGCAGAGAATACCTATAGGAAAATATCTCCATAACTACGATACACTTGGAAAGAGCTTCAAACATTTTTCAGATCTTATTGAACATAATAGAATTTCTCTAGGGGAAAATCTTTGTACTTATAACAAATGCAAGAAGCCCTTCATTTACCATTCAAATGGCATTCATTACAATGGAATATTTAATCAAGAAAAACACCCTAAATGTGATGAATTTGGTGAAGCCTTCAGCATCAATTCATGTCTTCTGGTACATCAAAGAATTCATACTCCATTGAAACCATTTGAATATAATGAATGTGAGAAAGCCTTCAGCCCAAAGGGAAACCTCTTTTCACATAAGAGAATTCACAGTGGAGAAAAACCCTATAAATATAATGGGTATGGAAAAGTCTTCAGCAACAATCAAAAGCTATCCCCACGTCAGAGAATTCATATGGAAGAAAAGTTTCATAATTATAATGAGTGTGAGAAAATTTTCATGCAAAGCTCATCCCTTATGCAGCACCAAACAATTTATACTGAAGGGAAACCCTATACATGTAATCAGTGTGGGAAAATATTTAGCAGTAATAACTATCTTATTCAGCATCAAAGAATCCATACTGAAGAAAAGCCCTATAAATGTAATGAATGTGGGAAAGCCTTCATTGATAATCAAAACCTATCACAACATCTAAGAACCCATACGGGGGAGAAGCCCTATAAATGTAATGAATGTGGAAAGGTCTTCATCAATAATCGAAACCTATCACGACATCAGCGAATACATAGTGGAGAGAAGCCCTATAAATGTAATGAATGTGGAAAAGCCTTCTGTACCACTTCTCGTCTTGATGTACATAAGGTAATTCACCCTGGAGAAAGACTCTTTGAATGTAATGAATGTGGGAAAGGTTTCAGGTTCAGGTCTGCCTTTATGAAACATCTGAGAAGTCATACTGGAGAGAAACCCTATGAATGTAATGAATGTGGGAAAGCCTTCAGCTGGAAGGGAAACCTTAATACACATAAGAGAATTCATACTGGGGAAAAACCATATTTATGTAATGAATGTGGGAAAGCCTTTAGCAATAATGAAAGCCTAACACGACATCAAAGAATCCATACTGGAGAAAGACCCTACAAGTGTAATGAATGTGGGAAAAGCTTCAGGCAAAGTTCATCTCTTATGCAGCATCATAGAATTCATACTGGTGAGAAACCTTACAAATGTAATGAATGTGGAAAAGCCTTCAATAATAGTCAAAACCTAACAAGACATCAAAGAATTCATACTGGAGAGAGACCATTTGAATGTAATGAATGTGGGGAAGGCTTCAGATTCAGCTCAAGTCTTATGAAACATAAGAGTAGTCATATTGGAGACAAACCTTATAATAATAATGAATGTGGGATAAATTTCAGCCAGAAGGGAAGCTTTAATACACTTGAGAATTCATACAGGTGACGTGCTCCACCCCGACGCCCCCTTTGAATCTAATGAATGTGGGAAAACCTTTAATCAGAAAGGAAACCTTAAGAAAACTAATACTAAAACTAATACTAAAATTAAGGAAATATCTTTTTAGTGTAATGAGTGTCAAAAAGCTTTCAAATGGTGTGGAAACATAGTCCTTCTGCCTAGACATAGACAACAGGAGCTAGAGACCTGTTGAATGTAAGGAATGTGAGAGAAGTTTCATGAGGAAGCCACACTTGCTGCACATTAGAGCTTTCATCCTGATTACTAAGATATTCAGGGTAGTGAATGAGGGAAGACTTTCAGAGTAGAGACCTTGAAGATCATAAGAAACAGTACTGGAAGGAGAAATCTTTTTAGTGTAATCAATGTGTGGAAGTATTCAGGCTGGGTCAGGTTTTTTGCTACATATAAGGGAATTATTACTGTATAGACCTTTAAGTATATAATATGTGTGGGAAAGTTTCAGCTAGTGGGAACACCTTTCAGATATTTAGCACTTATGAGAATCTCCATGAATGTAGTTTAAAACTCATGAGAGATTTCATACTGGATATTACCTGTGCATATGTAATCATATAGGAAAAGTTTCAGAAAATTTTGCAGTCACAGAATTTCAGAGTTGGAAGAGGCCACAGAGATTCTAGTACAACCTTTATCTATAAAAGAATCCTATGTATACAATCAAATAAGACACTATCCAGCCTTTGTTTTAAGAGCTCTGTTGATGGAGAAACTACTGTGTAATGAGGCGGCCAGCTCTGCCTTTGGATAATGCTAATCATCAGGAAATTTGTCTTTCTTTGTAAATTCTATATTTATTTGCCTCTCTAATTTACATCCCACTTCTCCTAGTTTCACCAACTATAGCCAAGCTGAACAAGCATAATCCCATTTCCCTTTGAAGGCCTCTAAAACGCTCGAAGTGAACTTTTATGTCCTTGTTAGATCTTCTTTTCTTCCATGGTTACGTACCTGTTTCCTTCAGCTCATTTTCATATAACATGAGCTAGCTGTCCTTTGCCATGCTGGTTGCCCTCCTCCATGTCATTCCTAAAGTGGAATGCCCAGCCATGATAAATGCAGCAAGACTCTCATCTCTGTCACTGGGTCTTGTGCCTCTCCAAATGCAGCCCAAGGTCAAGTGGGCATTTTGGACTGTTCTTTGGCACTTTTGACTCTTTTTGAGCTAGTCTTGTGATCCTTTTTTTTTTCAGATGGATGGCTGTATAATTTTGCCACCTTTACTTTGTACTTACTCATTTAATGTTTTGAACCCAAGTATAAGACTTCATATTTATCCTCTTACATTTCATGTTATTTATTTTGTCCCCATGATCTCACAGCTAAGATATTATGAATTCTAATTCCGTGTTTCCTTGTGTGAGCTCTCCCTCCCAGGTTTGTGTCATCTGAAAATTTAATTTGACAGGGATTCCCTCTATGACTTGATCTGAGCCATTAATAATAATGTTAAAGGGCATGGGTTCCAGCTCCGATCCCTGGGACATTCCACTGGAGATCTCCTTCTTTGTTGATACTGAACCGTTGGCATAAAATTGAAACGTAATTCAACACTGGAGATTCAGTCAGGTTTTGCTACTGGCTATAACTGTGTTGCTTTTAGGGAGGAAAATGGATAAGCATTATGTCTGTCTTTGTGGTGATGCCCATTAACACGATTCTGGGTGCTGTGGGGGAGTGAGTAAAACGCGGTCCCTGATTGCATGCGGCTCGCCGTCAGGGGCTGGGGGTAAGGTCGGAGCAGCGTGACCCAGAATGCAAATAACATGCGATAAACATAGAACTTGTGTCGGGGGGGAAGAATCATGAATTGTTGGGTTTGTTTTTGTTTCTTTAACAAGCGTTTATTAAGGGCCTGATGTGTGCCAGGCACTGTGCTAAGCACTTTATGATATTATCTCATTTTATCTTCGCAACAACCCAGGAGGTAGGTGCTATTATTACCCCTATTTTACAGACGAAAATACTGAGGCAAAGGATAAGTGACTTGCTCAGGGTCACACAGCAAGTAAATAGCCGAAGTCACATTTGAATTCAGGTCTTCCTAACTCAAAGTCCAGGGCTCTAGCCACTTCTTCATCTTCCTGTCCTTTGCATAGTGAGGGAATCGGAGAAGGATTCATGGAGATTTTGTGGGCTGAACTATAAAGGATAGGGAGACTTTCAACAGAGAGAAATAGCAATTGGAAGATCATTACAGATTTAGTAAACGTTTTCAGCAGAGGTAGCACAGACAGAGATGGAGGGCCAGTCAAGAGTCTGATTTGGGCAGATCATAGTTGTACATAAGAGGTTCCTGTAGTATAGGGGTCTGAACTAGAAGATCACGTGTCACCAGGTGTTGAGTTATTCTCTCCTTTTAGGGTTCCACTCCATGCTGACATTCTGTAGTACCCACCTACTTGACAGTTCTGTACAGCTGGCACTTTAACATTCACAACTAGACAACACAGACCAATGACTAACTAATCTGATACCATGAGGCATCTTAGGTTCTTCTAATCACAATGAGATCATCCAGGTTTAAAAAAAGAAAAAGCCTCCAAGTAGTTTATGACTCCATTCTCATTTTGCATGTGGCTGCTGAAAAATGGCAACCCTCCAGTCCCTGGAATTCTATGGGTTGTGCCATAAAGTTCATAGAATCCTGTTGTGTAGATGAAGACTGTCTCTTCCTTGCTTGTCTGTAGTAGGAAGCTGAAGGTATCCGCTGTGCAGTTGTATCGCTTGGCACAACCAGCCGGACCAAGGCATAGTCCAAAACCCCCAAATACCTTAACATTGAGAAGTTAAGAAACATTATTTTAAAAGTTCAGGAAACAGCTAGGAGGTTGGAGTGTAGTGTACATAAGGGGGAGTGATAGGAAATAAGACTGGAAAGCAAAGGTGGATGCCAGTGTGTAGAATGATTGAAATGCCCAGCTGAGGAGTTTGAGTCATAAGTGAGAGGACATTGGGAACCACTGAAGCCCCATTTTGTTCTGACATTTAAAAAGCCTACCTACTCCATGGTGACTTATTCCAGCAATTAAGAGCATCTAATGATGACAAATGCAAATGAGGACTTCAGAATGTTTGTTTTAAGTTTTGGGCAGGATTTTGGGGGATGAGCCTGTGTTTCATGGTTCAAGTATTATGCAGTGGGGAACCTCCCTTAGCATGATACATTGCACTGAAAGAGCGCTGGATTTGGAATTAGATAGCTCCCAGTTCAAATCCTGAATGATGTTTACTAGCTAGATCACTTAGCTTTTCTGGGCCTCGGTTTCTTCAGTAAAATTAGGGTATTGGACTAGATTAACTCTAAGGTCACTTCCAGTTCTGGACATACAAACCTCTCCACTGATGCAGATCAGCAGCTCATGTAATGTATATAGTCTTAGGGCTCAAATGGCTAGAATGTATCATGACTTGTACCCAGGTCTTTCTGGCCCTAAGGTCAGCCCTCTATCCACTCACTATACACTCATAGTAAATGTATGTCTCTTGTTTGTAGTTTATTGTTTGTTCATGGAAAGGAAAGCTGTTTCCTTTTATTGTAGTTTTTTGGAACTATGCTTACTGTGACCAGGCCTGTGTACATTATGAGGAAGGAAGAATGGAGGTTTGGGGAGCAGCTAGGATTTCCTGAGGGTAGTACCAGTGCTGCAGTAGGGTTAGGCTTTCCCAGGGGAAGTTGCTATCCTATAGAGCAGTTAGGATTAGAAGCCACAAGGGTGCTCATAGGCAGTCCCTTCCACTTATGTAGCTATAGTATAAAGGTTTCTTTGTTTCATGCTCAGCTGAAGGTTTTACACAGGTAATGTATCTGGTAGTGCCCCCCCCCCCCCCCTGCCATGGACTCATTATAGTTCCCACACAGGGGTCATACTGCCTCAGACCAGCATGTCTGAGGTGTCCAAAGTAGCAATACTGTGAGCATGTCCACGAGGGAAAGGGAGACAAAAAGAACCTTGCCTCAGCTGAATGAGATTTGGGTCAGCATCAATCAGAACCACCACCAGGACCACCACCATGTATCCTTCTCTAGTCAGTAACTGTATCCTTATTCTAAGTAAATGTATTCTTTTATCTTCCTTGCTCCTGTCAGGTTATTTGTGCTTCCTGGGTACTGGGCTTAGGAAGGCTTTCTGAGCCTCCTGGCATGCTTTCCCATTGTATTCGACCTAAGTCTTGTTACCTTTAGTATTGTTTCATCTACATCCTTGAAGTTATGCTGTATGTTATTCTTTTAGCTCTGCTTTCTTCACTGTTACTTAATACAAGTCTTTCTATGTTTCTCTGAATGCGTATTTATCATTACTTTGTTATAACCCTGTTTGTTCAGTCATTTCTCAATTATTGAGCCCAACTCCTCGCATGTTTTTGCTATTGTATATAATTCTGTGCAAATTTTTGGCACCTAGGAGTTCCCCCAGGTGCTTTCTGCATTTGCTTATGGGATGCTGTGCACCAGTTGCATCTTCTGCAAGTCTGTTGGTTGAAATAAAAGCTGTCCTGTGCCCAGTACTTTCTGTTAGCTTGAGTGCCGTAATAGGAACTGAGGCATTTTGATACAAACCATTTATTTCCCAGAGTGAACTCCGAGCTTTATATGCTGAGACTGATCTTTTCTGTTGACTCCTGAGATCAGAAAGAGTTTGTAGGAATCCACAACTTGAATCACCCCAGATCTACCCTCCTCTCTCCAGGACGTTGGGGTTTAGGAGCACTCTTCATGAACTCCTCACTCAGACCCCAGATGTTTCTGCTACAAAGTGGCCATTAATGAGCTTGGGGCAGGTGGAATGGCTTCTCCCCCACAACTGCCGCCATTCCAGAGAATAGAAACAGTGGAAAGAAACCAAATAGTCCTGAGCAGGTTTATTGAATCGCTTTCAGGAGAGCCAATACCAAGGAGTTTCTCCTAAAAGGCCTTGCTGTAGTAAATCTCTGGACATGGCCTGCATAGAATTTGTGTTCATAGCTCCTGTGCAAGCACTCAGCGTAACAGTTCACACAAGGTTCAGGACAGCTGTTATTTTACTCTAAAGACAACACAGAAGGCCAAAAAGACAGAGGAGACTATAAACAAATGTAGAAAACACATAAAGGAAGTCAGAGTTGCCTACAAGCCTACAAGCAATCCACAGCTTTCCTCTCTCACTGCTGAATTCTACTTTTCTGTCAAGGTCCTGAAGTCCTGATGTAGCATGTCTGGGCCATGGTGTGTATGACAGTTGAACTTGTGGTTGCCAACCTTAACATTCCATAGAATTCCTTGATTCCACACAATTTTCTCCAAGACTAGCAGCACCAAATTGTGCTTTGGACTCCCTCAGGAGGGAATACACACTTCAGGGTTCCTGATCAGGGAATACCTGTAATACAAGTAACACACTTGTACTGTATTGGAATAACTCATGTTTATTTCCATTTCACTCAGAATTTCAGTTGGAGAAAAGTGGAAGGGAAAAGGCAGATGGCCAAGCAGATTTGTTGATTCCCTTTTAGCCCTTCACAAAAGGGTATCTCTTCCCTACAGAGTTCTTCCTCCCTCTTAGGACTTAAGAACCAACTCATTTATCTTGTGGACAACCCAGTCACTAAAATATCCCCTAGGTGAAGAAAATATTAGCATTTCTATCTCTATTCATTTAAACACGTAAGTTAAACTTTACTAATATTTAACTTTTGGATGGACTCTGGTACCCTTATTCAATCTGTATGTCAGATAATTACCTGTCAATATGGTTTTCTGAAGGAAGAATGAGAGTACTGGATTCTAGGGATATTCACAGTGTCACCTTCAACCATTCATTTGCTTTCAACCTATTGTGTTATGATTTACATGTTTCTGGGTAAATAGATTTCTAGATCATATCACGTAGTCTTAATTAAACTAACATTCACAGAATGAACAAGTGGCTTCAAAGAATTCCTGCAAAAAAAAAATCCTCAGATTGAAGATAACATTAATACTGTGAGAAAAAATAAACCAAAAGAAAATGGCAGAGCCGACGCCTCTACTCCTAGTCCTGTTGTCTGCTGTGTTACTAGTTAAAAACTATGATGAGCTCTTCAGATGCAACATGTTAGGCAAAAGCATTTCCAAATTATTTGAAATATGGATTTACATCCCCTATGATTAATGATGAACCTTGTTCTATGTGATAGGAGCCTTCGTTACCTTCTAAAGTTCTGCCACATTGGTGAGGCTAGCTTTTCCTAGGGCTCTGCCCCCACTCAGAAGAGGCTAATTTTTCATCTAAAGGTTATTGAAACTGTATTCAAGACTTGGCCCATGGACTAAGGCTCAAAACATTGAGTGGTGGCCTAAATGTAAAAGCCGGCACACAAGGAATCAGTAGCTTCTCCTTCAGGCTTTTGACCAGCATGGCCAATACAGAGGCAGGTAAGGTGCACCCAGCTGAATCAGTGCCAGCTAGGTGGCGCAGAAGGCTGGGCTGGGATCAGGAAGACCTTAGTTCAAACCTAGCATCAGTTGCTAGTCGTGTGACCTTGGGCAAGTCAGCTAACCTGCCTCAGTTCTCTCACCTATAAACTGAGGATAATAATAGCGCTTGCTTCCTAGGATTGTTGTGAAGATCACAATGTACTTGGCACAAGTGCCCATCAACCAGTAAACATTTATTAAGCATCTGCTCTGTGCCAGGCACTGTGCTAAGTGCTAGGGATACAAAAAGAGGCAAAAGACAGTCCCTGCCCTCAAGGAGCTTACAGTCTAATAGAGTAAATGTGCATTCTCTTTCTTGTTTTCTGACTGTCACTCTTCCTCTGTATCTCTCTATATCTCTTCTCCCTCCCTTCTTGCTGAATCTCCCTCCCTTTCTGGGGCCAAGTAGATTTCCTTTGGTTCAGATGAAAAAAACTGAGAAATCAATTCCAAACCCGTGAAGTAGCCAAGTTAGGCCTAGCCTCCAAGTTCCTGAGGGTGTATTGTCCTTTTGGATATTAGCTAATGATAATAGGAAACCATGATACTTATTAAGACAGACATTGAAAAACTCGGCTTTTGTTGCCAAAATAGTGTGTCACCTATAAGAACATGCATATATACATACTTTAAAAACTTGGAAAAAATTTTCTAACTTCTTTAGAAATTTTCCAAATGAAGCATTTTTGAGGATTTTGTACTTGTTAAAAATACATAAAAATACAGTATCTTCCAGCTGGTTTGCAAGGGCAACTGACTGACATCAGGGAAAATGGAAATTTAATGTCTTGATTCCAACAAAACCTTTATGTTACTGGTGGCTGGCACTGACAAGGAGGCCTGTGATTTAGTTAGGTGTGGTCGTTTTCTTCTTAGGAGCTGCACGTTATTCTGTAACTGTTTCATCTATGACAGCCATTCAAACCAAGTACCAAAATAAATAATTTAGAGCCAGACTTTTGAATTGCTGTTTCACAGTGTCAAGCTAAGATTTTCAAAAATAACAAAGTATATGGAATCATATTCCTCTTATAAAAATGTGATCATTGATATTTGTTATCAGACAGGTGGTATGATACAGAGAGTCATCCTCAAAGTCAGGAAGAACATACTGCCTCTGACAGTGCTCTGAGTGACCTTGGGCAAGTCACTTTCCCTGCTACTGCCCCATTCAAGCCTTTAAGGCAAACAGCTGAGAGGCTCAGTGAGTAGCATGTTGGATTTGGAATTAGGAAGACCTCTATTCAAATCCTGCCTCAGACATTTTCTGACTTTATGACCCCAGGTAAGTCATTTACCCTCTCTCAGCTTCAGTTTTCTCATCTTTAAAATGAGGATAATAGGAGTGGCTAGGTGGCACAGTGAATAGAGTACTGGCCCTGATCAGGAGGACCTGAGTTCAAATCCAGCCTCAGACACTTAACACTAGCCATGTGACCTTGGGCAAGTCACTTAACCCCAATTGCCCAACAAAAAGCAAAAAAAAAAAAATGGGGATAATAAAAGTTCCTACCTCTTAGGGTTAAATAGATGGGATGAGGTAATATGAGTAAAGCACTTTGCAAACCTAGAAGCACTACATAAATTCTAGCTATCAGCTGTAGAATGAGTGCAGACCTGCATTGCTAGAGAGTTTCCTCACATAATGTTCCCTGTGCCAGTGAAACTGAAGATCCCTGCCTACATTTTATTGTTACTATTAATGAATTAGAATGTAAGCTCCTTGTGAGTAGGAAGTATTTTATTCTTTGTGTCACCAGCGTTTAGTACAGTATCTGGCACCACTTAATGCTAGACAGATATTATACCATTATTGTTATTAATATTTTAAAGGGAGAGCAAAACACTTTTGTACTACTAATAAATAAGATGCTTCCAAATATTGTTTATTTCAAGTAAAAAACAAGCATGTAGCAAGTGGTTACGATGAACTTACTATGCATTGGAGATACAAAGATAAAAACAGTCACTTCTCATCTTTATCACATCCTTAAACATTTTCTATTGTGTGTATTTTATAATGTACATGATATATTGTGTGTTAGTCCAGGTATATATACTGAGCAAATTCTCAGAAATGTTTGCTGATAGGAGTACGTGAACAAAAAAATTAGGAGACCACTGTCCTAGTTGATGCCATGGGACAGCTCCAGGTCAGTTGTCTTGGGGCAACCACAGTTACTGAAACTTAATCCCGAATCACCTTTTCTCTTTTAACAAGGCATGGGTGGACATATCCATAATCTTTAGAGAGAGGCATAAACAATCCAGGATTCCAGACAAAGGTTCATTGCCCCATGAGCCTATTAAGTGGATTTGGGAAATTTCCCTTGATAAACCCCTTTGATGTGTGAACATATTCCAAGGCTGCTTCCTCTGAGAAGGAATAGTTGTGAGGAGGGGAGACAGAACCTTTGGCTCCTCCCCTCTCTCACCATAGACCAAAGAAAGACCTTACAAACTTCTAAAGGTGGGAAGATGTGGCACTTCCCCTTGGCATCCTAGAAGGGTCCCCAGAAAAATAGTGACTACCAGTAGCACCTCCATTGGCACGAAGAACAAACAATACACTGAAGAAAAGTAGCTCAGGACCTTATAAGGAACCCAACAGAAATCTGCACCATACCTATGGGGAACTTCATGAGGACTCCATATAGGGAGAAAAGAGCTTCCATCAGCCAAGAGCTATGAGTTACCCCTTGGCTATGCGCGCTTTCTAAGCTTGGGGCCACTTTCCCTGGGAGTCTTCATGTACTTGTGGGCAAGTGTGCTTCTGGTTTGGGGGAAATCTTTTGTATCAAGTGTTCTAACTATATCACCTTAGTATATATTCCTAACTAGAAACAAATAAAGTCTGAATGTGTCATACCCATTACTTAATTGACTCCAATGATTCCCTGTTACCTTCAGGATCAAATATAAAATGCTTCACAGTTAAAACCGTCCACCTTTCTATATATGATATGACTCTACTTACAAAATACTCTTTATAGAAAAGTAAAGATATGCTTAAATAATTGGACAGATATTAATGGCTCATAGTTGGGCCATGACAATCTAATAATAATAGCAATGCTACCTAAATTAATTTACAGATTCAATGTCATATCAATCAAACCACCAAAGAGTTACTTTATAAAATTCAGCAAAATAATTTTAAAGATTGACTTGGAGAAACAAAAATTCAAGGGTCTAAAGGGGAATAATAAAAAGAAGTGGAAAGGAAATGGACATTAGTCTAACAGCTCTCAGGCTATGTACTACAAAGTAGTAATAGTTTAGAATGATTTGGTATGAGTTTAAAAAATAGAAAAGTTGCTTTATGAAATAGATTAGATAATATTCTGAGAACAATCCAACATAATAACAGTGTTTGGTAAACCCAAAGACTCCAAATGCTGTGGTAATAAAACTATTTGAGAATAATGTTGGGAAAGTTAGAAAATAGTGTGCCAGAAATTAGGTTTAGACCAGCATTTCACACCATACCATAACAATCACAAAATAAACAAATGACCTTGATTTTTAAAAGGTCATATCACGCACAAATTAGAGGAGCAGGAAATAGTTATCAAAACTGTGATAGGACCATAGGAAATAATGTGGACAATCTTAATTATACAAAGTTGAAAAACTTTTGTACAAACATCAGTACAATTAGCATTAGGAGGAAAACAGTTAACTTGAAAAAAAAATCAGTGAAACAAATTTCTCTGTTAAAGATCTGATATCTAAGGCACATAAATAATTCAAATATGTTTTTAAAATTCCATTTCCTAACAGATTGGTCAAAGGATATGAACAGGCAGCTCTCAATAACCATGGAAAAAATGTTCCAAGTAACTAATAGTAAGAGATGTCAGTCACAATAACTGACTTTCTGCCTTATACCTATTCATCATACCTATTCAGATCAGCAAGGATGACCCTCCCCCCCAAAAAAAGACACCTTTGTCATTTTCATTCACCATATTTCTGAAGATCTTAATCTGACCAACACATAGGCGGATGGGCATGGGCTCTAGCATAAATATAAAAGAATCTGGCCATACTCTACTCAACATCACACAGATTAGACAGATTAAGTCCTAGCTAGCAAAGGTGAGAGAGGGATGATCTGTACCATGATAGGACAGCAATGCCACCTATATCCCTGATTCTTCTGTCAGCCTTACAGATAGGATGAGCCACATAAAGAGCAGCTACATAATTAGCAGTTAATTAATAATTAAAGTCTGCAAAGAGGGGTTCTGTTTAGCTGGCTGACGTCATTAAGTATTCAGTGCCTACTACATACTAGGCATCATGCTTAGTGCTAGGGATACACAGAAAGGCAAACATTAAAGGGAATGGGGAAAGGCTTCTCATAGAAGGTGAGATTTTAGCTGAGATGGGAGGAAGCCAGGGAAGCCAAGAGACAGAGAGAGACAAGGACAGAGAGCATTCCAGGAAGGGGGGACAGACTGGGAAAATGCCCAGAGTCTCAGGAAATGGAGTGTCTTGCTCAAGGAATGACACTTTTGCTTTTATGGATTCACACGATGCAGGGTAAATTTTGTTCCAAACTCTAATTTTGATTCTAGATTTGATTCTTGTAGTTCAGTCATTCCCTAATTGATGAGCACTATCTTAGTTTCCAATTCTAGGCTACTAAAAAGAAGATCTACTATAAATATTTTTGCATATATAGATACTTTTCTTTCCATGATCTCTTTGGAGTATAAACCTAATAGTGATATTGCTGGGTCATAGGTTATATAGAGTTTGGTAACTTTGGGGACATTCTTCAAATTGCTTTCCAGAATGGCTGTACCAGTTCGTGACTCCATCAACACCTCTAGTGTGCCTGTTTTCACCTAGCCTTTCCACATTCATTATTTTCCATTTTTGTCATCTTTGTCAATCTCATAGATTTAAGGTTGCTTTAAATTGCTTTTTCCTAATAGTCATTTGGGATTCTCCCCCTCAATCTCCCCCCCCCCCCATAGTTGTCCATAGCTTGGATTTATTCCTTTGAAAAGTCCCTGTTTATAGCCTTTGGTCATTTAACAATTAGGAAATGGTTCTTATTTTTATCCATCTGAATCAGTTCCTTACATACTTTGAAAATGAGATCTTTAAAAGAAAAATTTGCCTCAAAAATATCTTCCCAGTTAACAGTTTGCTCTCTAATTTTTAACTGCATTGTTTTTGTGTAAAAACTTTAAATTTTATGTAACTAAATTGACTATTTTATTATCTGTGATTCTTCCAATCCCTTGTACATACTCTTCCCCTGGCTGTAGCTTCAAAATTAATCTTCCAATTTCTTCCTTGCTCCTCTAATTTATTTACAATACAACCTTTTATAACTAGCTCATTTGGAGCTTATTGTGGTTTATGGTGTGACCTACTGCTATAAACCGAATTTCTTCCAGGTTGCTTTTTAGTTTTTCAGAAATTGTCAAATAATGATTCCTTACCCCAGTAACTTTAATGTCATTGAATACTTGGCTACTAGTTTGATTCTTTTTCTGTATGTTCCTGTTGCATGAATTTTCTTGTAGTTCATTTGACCAGCTACTATCATTTAAAGGCAGCAAGAGCCAGAGAGATTTTGCTGTAGCTTATACAATCAGAGTGAGACACACTCCAGTAGTAGTTAATGAAAATGTGTGTCTCATAAATAAGCTAGGAATATCTATACGCTACATGAGACCGTGAACAAAATAGCTGCTTATTACAGTGCAGCTGGTTATATACAAAGGAAAAACAGTGTGCTCATTAAGGAGAACGTAGATCAAAAGTTTCAGCAGATAGCAAAAGAATGTGCCTTTGTCTAGGTAGTCCAATTAAAAGAAAGGAGACCAATATCACTTAAGAGACAAGATAAAAGGGTGAGAGTGCCTTGAACTGCTGAAGGGCTTTATGGCAGGTTGGGTCTTTTGTATGAACTAGGAGAGGAAAGAAGACATCAAAGGCAACAAGGTGTCCATAGCATGTAGCAAAATAGAGACTACAGAACAAAATCAACATCGTACTGCTAGCTCTCAAAATCAACTTTTAACATTCTTAATTGGTACCAGTGATTGACTTTTTTGTTTCTTAGCCAGTACCAAACATTTCTGATAATTATTGCGCTTCAGTAGATTCGTATCTGGTACCGCTAGGTCCCCTTCCTCTTTTTTCATCATTTCAGATTCTTGACCTTTTGTTCTCCAGCTGAATTTTGTTTTTAAATTTCTATAAAGTAATCTCTTGACTCTTTGCTCTTCCAGTTGGATTTTTTTTAAAACTTCTGTAAAATAATCCCTTGGCCTTTTGCTCCTCGGGTTGAAATTGATGGGTACAGTATTGAATAAATTGAATAATTTATTATTCATCTTCATTATACACAGGCTCGCCCTGAGGTAATCTGTGTAGAGCTTTCGGGCTGTTCTTAGGGTGAACGATGCCAGAAAGGATGGCAGGCTTCTAGACATTTTATACCTTCTGAAATTATTTTAAACAGCATTTGTCTTTCCATCCCTTCCCCCTGGGCTGGGTTGGTGACGAGAGGGCCGCTGACACGGAGAAACTGGAGGAGGACTCTCCCTCGTTCCGCGGGGCTCACGGGGAAGTGGGGGAAAGAGGTATGGACGGGCAAAAAAGAGCCAGCGGCCAGAAGCTTTGGTTAGTGCGGCTGCGCAGAGGCAGCCCTCCGACTACATTTCCCAGCATTCCGGGGCAACGAGAGCTTTCACTTGGCGGAAACGCCACTTCCCAGAATCCATCTGAGTGAGTGTGTTTGTTCAATGGCCCGGGCCCCTCGTGTTCTCCACCTGCCGGAGTCTCAGGTTCCTGGTGGATTCTGGGAGTCATAGTTCCGGGGGGGAGAAGGGGGAGACTTATTAATGTGCGCAGGCGCAGTCCCAGGACTTAGCCCTTTTTTTTTTTTTTTTTTTTTTCCCCGCCGGTGAGTAGGAAGGATCGTGGGAGCAGCCGTGTGCGTCTGCTTGCGCGTACGCGCGGGGGAGGACGGGTCTCTGCTCCTCCCCTTCACTCCCGCCTCCGTTCCGTCCGGCTTGGGTCTCTTGCTTGTGGCCGCCCCCCAGCTGTCTGAACCGGGTCTCGGTTTCCTTCTCTGTCAAATGAAGCCGGAAGTGGGGGATGGGGCGGAGATTGGGCCGGAGCTTGATGGCTTCCCACCCCCAGTCCCGCTCAAGACCCGGGGGAGGGTCCCAAAAGGAGCCCTCTAAGGTGGGGGAGGGGTGGGGCTCAGAAGCGAAGGGAACCCCACCCCCATCTCCCATTCCCGGGAAAGGGAGGAGCGTGGCTGCACCTACTGCCTCCCCCATCCCAGTTGTCTGGGCCCCCCAGGCCACGCCCTCCTGTCCCGAGTCTTGGTCTGTGCTTGACATAACGTCCTTTGTTGGCTGGAGTCTGGAGAGACCTGAGCCTCATCTTCCCTGTCTGTGAAATGAGATCAGTCATCCTTGTGCCCCCGCACCGGTGGGGGGCTCCGAGGCAGTCACAGAGGTCCCGTGCTTGGTGGGCCGTCAGTGCCCCTGGAGTGGGGGAAATCCTTTCAAGGGAGTAACGACCCGCCTTTCTGTTTGATCAGTCTCCCTCCTCCCTGGCTCCCTCCTCCGCCACTCCCCCATCTGGATCCTTCTCCCGATCACCCCTCTAACAGTAAGGATCAGCCATGGTTCCGTCCTGGGTCCTCTTCTCTTCTATCTCGTGTGATCTTATCGGCTCCCTTAGATTCCGTGATCCTGGCTGTGCCGATGATTCCCTGATCCATTTGTCCAGCCCCCTCTCTCCTGGCTCCTTGTCTCCAGCTCGCTCTCTATAGGGCATTCACGTCTAACACCGAACTGGTCATCTTTCCCCACAAACCCTCGCCTTCTCTTCATGTCCCTACGAGTGCTGGTGCTAACAGCCTTCCAGTCACCCAGGCTCCCAACCGCGGTGTCCTCCGCTCCTCACTGTCAGCTCCAGTTTGTTGCCCAGGCTTGTCATGACATTTCATGTCAAGACTTGTCACGACAAGTCCTTCATGACATTTCATGTTTGTGCCCCTTTCTCCTTGATGCAGGCCCTCTTCACCTAAATCCTGGACTATTGCAGTGGCCTTCGGGCTTGTCTCCCTGTCTTAAGTCTCTCCCCTCTCCAGGTCTCTCCAACCCAGTTGTCAAACTGATCTTCCTTAAGTGACCATATATATCATTGCATCTGTTCTTCTTCCTCATTCACTCAACTCCATTTCCTCTTTCTTCCAGGATCCTCTGTTTGACTTTTAAAGGCCTTCATAACCTCCTTCCCCTACCTTTCCAGTTTTCTTTTACCACATATTCTCTGATCCAGTGACACTGGCCTACTTTCTTTTTCTCCCATGTAACAATCCATGTTCTGACTATCCCCCATGCCTGGAATTCACCTTTTTTTTATCTCTGCTTCTTAGCTTTCCTGGTTTCCTTAAAATCTCAGATAAAGTCCCACCATCTACAGGAAGCCTTTCCTGACTCTCCCTTAATCCTAGTGCTTTCCTTCCAAGACTACCTCTAAATTATCCTGTATCTATCTTGTTTGCACGTTGTCTCCCCTTCTACATTGTGAACTCCTTGAAAGCTGATTTTTTTACCTTTCTTCTTGACCCCAGTGCCTGGGCACATAAGAGGCACTGAAGGGCTGGCTTGATTCAGAGGAACCAACCAGAAGATCTATTACTACAGCAAAGAATGAGGAATTAAGGAAGATAATATGAAGATTCCCAAAGTACAATAACACTAGTAGGCCTGGGATCTATTTATCACCCTCAGAATTCTACCTACCCTATACTCTATAATTTGTTTTCTCTAAAGGACTAAGGAACTCATAGATTGTCGGTAAACATTTATTATGGGTCTAATATGTTTGAGGAACTGTACTATGCACTGGGAATACAAAAAAGAAAAACTGTGCCTGCCCTCAAAGAGTTTACACTCTAATGGTGAAAGATATACAGGAAAGGAAGTTGGAAAGAGGGTTGGGGGAGTGAAGGCATCCCAGGTAGGGGCGTGATGGAGAAGTTTAGAGGAGTAAAACTGGGTGGGTAGTGAAGAGACGACTGACCTGGGTGCCTTCCCTTAGATGGGGATTCTGGAAGGAGCTCACCACTCTCCAAATCAGAGGGATAGGCCCCTGGGGGTGAGGATGCTGATGAAGTGTGAATTCCAGGGTTTAATAAATCTTGTAGTCTGAAGATTATTTGCATGTGATTTCATCTGGATGAGTTTCAGATCTGCAATGTGGAATTGGTCCTCTGTTTAACTTTTTTCTCCTTCTTCAGTTTAAATTCTCAAGACTGGCCTTTCTCCAAAAGAGAGAATCAGGTGAGAATGACTTCTGGGCTCCTGACAATTGAACTTCAGGTGAGTCATTTCTTTTCTTTCCTAAAATGCTTTATCCTCCATTTTCGGATCTCATTTGTGGCACATCAGATTAGAACAGGATTTGGCAAACTGTGCTTTAAGGACCAAATACATCCCACCACTTGTTTTTTAATAGCTCCATGAGCTAAGAATGATTTTTACTTTTTAAAATAAAATTTTATTGGAACATAACCTTGCTCCACTCAATTGTTGACAGTTATATTGTCTGTGGCTGCCAGGGCAGAATGGATTAACTGCAAAGGAGACTGTATGTAATGCTCTCATTGCTTCTTGTTTCTATCAGCATGCTACAAATCACAGTGATACAGTTATAGCTTGACAGTTTTGAGTCCCAAACATATCACCCTATTCATATCACAACTTTTTGAAAAATTGTTATTACCACTACCATTCATCATGTCAAAACAGGAAAAGAAGAAAGAAAAAAAAGTTTTATTACAAGTTTTTTAGCTAGGGGATGAGGTTTAAATTTTTCTGAATGAGAAATGCCTTCAACTATTATCAGACTTGTAATAGCTTTGAAAATTAGCTTTTGCTCATATTGTTTTGATACTGTTTCTTAATGAGTGCAACCTAAAATTACTAGGCAAAAATATGTGAAACCTATGCTGCAGTAAAGTCAAGGACAGCTAATGTTTCAATTACAAGTAATGTCAAGCTGTTTCATATACTTCTTGTGCTGCTAAAAGTTATAACAAGAAGTGATATCTACATTCTCACATATATTTACAGCAAATATATTTTCTGAGCTCAAACTACAGTTCCAACCACATTTTCCAAACCTCAATGAATGTGCAAAAGAAATGCTAAAAGGCAGTATCAGAAGAATCTGATAAAATTCTATGAATGCTTTCCAGGCAGTCAATGTGCCTAATGAAAATAACATGCCTATGGATTGATTTAAGTATTTGGCCATGCTTGTCTGTGTGAAAAGCCATTTTCAAAAATGAAATATGTAAAATATCATTAGAAGTCCATATGAACATTTGCATTTCTAATGCTAGGGAACACTAACTTTGAATCCCAATTAAGTGAAATGTTACCCCCCCCACAGAGAATTGCATTCTTCTTTATCAATAGTCCTGTGTACAAAAATTTGTACTTATGATTATTATCACACTATGAATTTCATCAATTAAAAAGTTGTGAAAGTTTTTTCTCCTTTATAATCCATATAATCTATGTAACATCCTGAGTTTTGCCTCTTAGCCTGCAAAGCCTAAAATATTTCCTTTGCTGACCCCTGTACATCAGTTCTCCTCCAGAAGACTTTGACTCTCCTTATATATTATGTAGAGTTCCTAGAGTTCTAGATCTTTAGAGTTGGAAGACCTCTTAAGAATTGGGTAGTCCATCTCCATAATATGATACATGAAATATCTGAGTTTCAGACAGCTGAAGTCTCATCCTCAGGCCCACTTTTTGTAGACTGTTGCCTAAAACCTGGGTCCCCTCACATGTTGCTCAAATCCTCATCACATTGTATCGTGATTTTACCTGGGCAGTGGTTCCCACTTGTCTAGTACATTTTTCTAACACTTAAATCTTCGCTATTAAATGTTCATTTAGTCTACTCTCTGCTGTGCATTAAACTAGAAAGTACAGGGAAGGAAACAAGTGTAAAACATAGTTCTTACGCTTCTATCGTCCTTTGGGGTGTTTTCTTTGTTTTCCTGGCTTTTGAAAGCTTTTTAAAATCTTTTTTATATCTTATTTTTACATCACCTTTGTTTCTAAAAATGCTCATTTCTCTCCCATTTCTGGGGAGTTTTCTCTTGTAACAAAGATTAAAAAGAAAGGGGGGACAACAGTTCAGCAAAGCCAGTGTGCACATGAGCTGTCTGACAGCAAATAAAATGTGCCACACCCCCAATAAAGGGACAGCAGGGCGTTTTCTGGTCTCTTTGGGTCCAGCATTCAGTGATGCTCATTTTATGGATGCAGACCAACTCAGTGATAATAATTATAATTAATGTGGCCTCCTATGAACAGATTAGATAACAGTATGAGACAACAGAGATAACAGGGACCAACAGCGATACCAAGAACAAAAGTCAAATCTAGAAAAGGACTTGGTCAGAGTGTGTTTCCTGAATGAGGTAGATAGAATTTGAGTTCGTGTTGAAGGAGGACCGTGATGTGGGTAGTTGGAGAAGGGTTGGGAAGCCATTCCAGTTGTAACAAGCAGTGGGAGCCACAGCTGGAAAGATACAGTCTTTCATTCCTTTGAACCAGCAAAGAGACCATCAGGGCAGGCAGGCAGGAGTCCAGGGCCGTCTGTGGGGACTTGTGAGTGAAGTTTAGCCATAGCTCAGCGACAGGTTATTCATTCATTCAGCAAACGTTTGGATAAATGAATGCTTTTTCCAGCCACAAGTTGTTCTAGAAGACATTACAGATCTTTTTCATTTTCTAGCTGTTTGTTGCTCTTCAGATTTCATCTTTAGATGACCTTGGGAGAGTCTAGCTTAATTGAGTCTTGCCAAGCTTTCAGTAAAATTATTTTTTTTTTTATATTTCTCACTATCTTATGAGATAATGTTGCTGTTCATTATATTTCCCTAAATTCTTATGTAGGAATATACTCCAGGTTGATCTAAACTGATACTTCTCTTGGCTCCCTTTTCTCTGCTTCCGGAGCTTCTGATTCCAAATGATTCCTTCATTGGTAATCAGTCATTTTCTGTCTATAAATAATCAGTCTTATTATTTGTAATGTTATTCCATGCAAGGAAGTATTCTGTCCATAGGCATGAATTAGACTTTTGTCAGGACCCAATTTTTGGCCTCTGCTTTTTACTCTTCCTATTTTCCAGATATTTTCACCACCTTCTCCAATGCCCACCTCTGTATTGAAGATACTTAATAGTAAAGATTATGTTGATTTCCTTTGGAATTTATCTTTTTCATAGAAATGCTTTGCTTCTTCATTATATACAACAGATATTGGTCAAGAAGTTGGGAGGCAGCTGGTGGTACAGTGGATACAGTGCTGGCTCTGGAGTCCAAAAGACTTGAATTTAAATCCAGTTTTAGACACTTACTAGCCGTGTGACCCCTGTCACGTCACTTTGTTTCAGTTTCCTCAACTGTAAAATAGAGATAATAATAGCGCCCACCTCCCAGGGTCGTTGTGAGGATAAAATGAAATATCATTTGTAAAGTGCTTGTTGACAAACCTTAGAACTCTATATAAATTCTAACTAAAATTAATTATACATATCGTGGAAATTTTTTCATTGATTTATGTGTAACTATACTTAAAGGATAAATTAATCTTGAATTCACTGTGGTACGCTTGGTCAGGCATATCTGAGTTTAGTTTTCTCCTTATGGTTATTTGCTTTTCCCAACATTTATGAAATCATGGTAGTTTTCTTTATTTAATTTAATCATATTTTCCATATATTAATCTTTTACAATTTTTTAACTTAAGTATTATGAAAACCACCTAAACATATTCTATAATGATTTATGTTTTAATAAGTGAATATTAGTCTGTTAAATATTGGTAACAAGTATTTATTCTTTCCTCATATCTTTTGATTTCCCCTCATGCATCCTGCCCCATTTATTGATTGATATATATATATATATATATATATAAAGTTATTTATTTCCATATTTTATCTTTTGTGCATCTATGTTTAAAGTCTCTTATTTTTCTGGTTCTTAATTATTTTTTTCTGCAGTGCTTTATTTAGATCTTTTCATCTTTTTTCAATTTTAATTATAATATTCCAAAACATTACTATACTATAAATTATTTTGCCAGTCTCAATTGTTTAATATTTCAGTTGTTCTCCTTTATTTTCCCTCCAGTGGGAAATATTTAAGCACAAAGTTTCTGCCTTATACTACCACTGTACACTTAGATATAATAGGATTATTCTGAATAATGGATCATTGTTTAAGGTTATAATTATTTGTATGTATCTTGTTGTATCTTGCCAGAGTAATCTTTTACAAGATTCAACATGTAGTTTAAGTCCATCAGTTTTTTCATGACCTTACCACTGTTGAAGTTTATTATTGAAAATGACTTTTGTCATTTCAATGGATGTCAGGTGATATCTGACAGCTGTTGGACTTTAAACTTCTCTGAGTAGAAGAGTTGCTAACCAATCAACCAAGCACCTCTCTCATGAGACTTGACAGTACATAATTGCCTCCTTTGTAAATTCTACTTCTATCTTTGGACTGTTTGGTTTTTGAGAATAATTAGGTTTAGCCCTTAACTATTTTTATGCTTTTGAAAACAAATTTCAGATAATTGTGTTTTTATTTATATATTTATTCTGTTTTTTCCCAGCTTGTTTTTATTATTTTTAGTTTATCATTTTTTGCTACATAATTTTTTTCATTTTATGTAACTTGCTGCATTTATCTTGCCCCTAATAATTTTTCTATATGTTTAATAAAAATTTCCCCTCTACAATTGAGAGAAGTATGTTGTTTTGTTGTTTTCTATGTATCTGTATTTAATCACTTTATTTTTATGCCGTATGTAAATATACTTGCCTGTCCTATTAGAATGTAAGCTCCTCATAAGTATGGATTGTTTGATAGTTTATGTCCCTAGTATCTAACATATATTAGAGGCTTAATAACTGAATCTTAATATGGTGTATATTGTATGGTAAAGATTTAAGTTTTAAATAAAAATTCATTCTTCAGTTTTTATTTCCATGGATATATCAGATACTGATCTTTTATGTGTTTTTAGTTTGATGTCTGAGATTGCTTTCATTTCTAGTTTTTGCTAATTTTTTTGTCCAGTACCAGATAGTTCTAATAATTATTTTGAGATATGTTTAAAAATCTTAAAGTCCGAGTGTACCTTAATTAACATTTTAGAAAAAATTGGAAATAAGATTTTTTTGGAAAGGATTTTTAAAATCTTTGTTTTGAGTGTATAGGAATGCAAATCACTTTTATGGATTTAGCTGATACTTTTAAAATTATATTTATTCTTTAATGTTCATATTTAAAAATTTTGAGTTCCAAATTCTTTTGCCCTCTCAAGCTTCTCCCCCACCCCTTGAGATGGCAAGCAGTATGATACCCATTATACATGTGACATTTTGCAAAGCATAAATGCATATTAGTCACATTAAATAAAAAAGCAAGAAAAATAAAGAAAAAATTTAAAATGATGCTTCATTTTACACTCAGAGTTCATCAGTTCTCTCTCTGATGGTTGATAGCATTTTTCATCATGAGTTCTTTTGTATTGTGTTGAGTCATTGTATTGATCAGAGTAGCCAAGTCTTTGGCAGTTGGTTGTTGTTACAATATTGCTGTTACTCTGTACACTTTTCCTGGTGCTGTTCACTTCACTTTGTGTCAGTCCCAGGTTTTTCTGAAACCATTCCCGTCATTATTTCTTATAGAACAATAGTATTCCATCACAATTACATACCCCAACTTGTTCAGCCATTCCCCAGTTCATAGGCCTCCTCTCAATTTGCAATTCTTTGCAACCATGAAAAGGGTTGCTATAAATATATTTGTACAAATAGGTACTTTTCCTTTTTCTTTGATTTCTTTGGGATATCTGATATTTTGTCACCAAATAAAGGTATTTGTTTTCTATCTCCTTTTATTGTTGAGAACGTTGAATTTTCTAGTTACATAGTCATGTTGATATTATGTATCTTATGTCACTCTATTGTCATTGTCAGACACATTGCATGTAATTCCAGTTTCCTATTCAGAATCTCTTGACACTTTAAAAAAATGGGTAAAGGAAAGGACATCAATAGAACTGTCACCATATTCTGCAGAAATTTAACTTCTTGAAAAGTAGTTTCCCAAATGAGGAGGAGAAAAGAGCTTAACACCCACCTTAGCAAACAATCAGTTTTTATTTCCATGCCAGTCAGTGGTTTAGACTAAAAACTGAAAACAGGGAAACAAAAGAAGAAAAATCTGCAGAAAGGTTTTTGTGAAATCCAGGTAAGCTTGGTCATTCTCAGTGCATTTATTTATCAAGCTAAAAAGAGAATAGCAAACCTAAGACAAGTGGAGCAGATTTGTCAGTGTCTGTATGAAAATGATTTTCACAATCAGTGACAGTAGAATCCCACCACAGGAGAGCTTTAGCACACCAATGCCTAGTACACTGTAGGAAGAAGTGAAAATGGGATGAAGATGATAATGGAAAGAATAGTTTTACCAGACGTGTAATTTAAGGTTCTGTTTATTGAACAAGTGAGCAAGCTCTAGAAAGAAAAGGTGCATGTGATAGCTGATCATACCTTTCCAAATCCCTACCCTGGAGTACTCCAACCATCACTCTTGCTTGTGCTGCTGAACAAAGCTAGAAGATGTTAAGAAACTGTGCTAACTAGGACCATTACCAATTTAAGTTTTCTAATCTTTACTGGGTTTTTATTTGAAGCAAGGCAATGTTTCTTTCCTACTGTCTACAAAGAAAAAGTCCTAAATAGATCCCACCATCCGTCTAACTATTGTACTAAATCCTCTTCCCCTTTGTAGCTAATTTTCTTGAAAAACCTGTCTAAACTTTAAATCTAAACTGCTTTTGCTCTCACTTGTTTGTATACTGTTTGCAGTCTGGCTTTCAACCTCATCGTTCAACTAAAATTGTTCTCTTCAAAGTTGTCAGATCTCTTATTTGCCAAATCTAATGACCTTTTCTCAGTTCTCATCCTTCTGGATCTCTAGATGACTTGACACTGATGATCACCATTTGGATACACCCTTTTCTCTCAGTTTTCCAAACACCCTACTGCCCTGGTTTGACTCCCACTTATCTGATCCCTTGTTCTCTGTCTCCTTTACTGGATCTTCTTTCATGTTGTGCCTGCTAATTATGGGTGCCCTTCAAGTCATTCCCCTGGGTGTTCTTTTCTTTTCTCTCCATACTCTCACTTGGTGATATTTTCATCTCCCATGGGTTCAATTATCAGCTCTTTGCCTGTGATCCCCAGCTCAATAGATCAATCTGTCTATCTGTCTGTCTATCTAAATATCTATCTAAATATCTTCTGTCTATCTTCTAACCTTAGTGTCTCTTCTGAGTTCCAGTCTCACTTCCCAAACTGCCTGTTGAACATTTTGAATTGAATGTCCTACAGGCATCTCAAACTCATTATATCCAAAACAGAACTTGTTATCTTTTTTTTTAAACTACCATTCTTCTGAACTTTCCTATTACCATTGAAGGCTTATTGTATTGTATGTGCTATACTGTATATTGTATAAACTATTGAAGCTTATAGTAGCTTCCTGTCTCTATCAGTGGTTCACAGGTTATTGAGGTTGGGAGAGATGACAAGGAAGGAAGTTTTATTTGAAATCTGAGGTGATTCACAACCATCTTTTCAATCCCCCGGGCTTGCAGAATTTGTTTCATCTGGATTACTCACATTCATACCATATATCTGATAAGTTGATAAATCTTGTTTCTTTTTTCAAAACATCTCTTTTATTATTTTCTTTTCTTTTTTTTTCTGTTCACAGAACCACTATGCCTTTCATCTGGACTATTGCAGTAGACTTCTAATTTTTCTACTTGCCTCAAGTCCTCTTCCTATTCCCATCCATCCTGCATATAACTGCTAAAGTTTTTTCCTAAAGTATAAATCTGACATATTACTGTCCTACTCAATAAATTCCTCCCTGTAGGTTCCCTGGGATCAAATATAAACTACTTTCTGACATAATATGTCTCCCTTCTTTTCAGTCTCCTTAAATATCACTGCCTTTTCCTGCCTTCTGATTCAGCTTAGTGATCTATTTACTATGCCTCACACAAAATGCTAAATCTTCTCTCTATGTACCTTTGCACTGGTTGTTCCTTGTGCTTGGACTGCGCTGTCTCCTAAATTTTTTACCTTTTAGAATCCTTTGTTATAAGAATTAGCTCAAATGCCAGCTTTTTCAGGAGGCCTCTTCAGGTACCCCCAGCTGCTAAACCTACTCTAAGGTTACTTTCCATCTACTCTGTAAAGTATCTATGTATGTGTTGTTTCATTATAATGTAAGCTCCATATGAGCAGAGACTGTTTTTTTGTTTTTTCCTTTTATTTCCAATGCTTAGCAGTGTATGCTTAATAAATGTTTGTTGGGTGGTAGATTACAATGAGGAAAAGTAACTACTTTAGTAGCATTACTAACCCATTGAAATACTCAAAGTATATTTTTCTGTAGTCTGACAATAATATTTTGACCTCTTCATTTCCATTGTTAATCTTCATAATGTTGCTTTTCCATCTTACTGTAAATAGGTAGTTTCCTGTCTTTGTCAGTGACTCAGTGGTTGTTGATGTTGGGAGAAATGACAAGTAAAGAAGTTTTGATTAGAATTTGAGGTCATTAATACCCATTGGATTGGCAAAGTTGACAAAAAAGAAAGATGATACATGTTGGAGGGGATGGGGTAAAACTGGTTTAGTAGTGAAGTATTGGTGGAATTTGAGCTGCTCCAGCTATTCTGGAAAGAATTTGACCTATGCCCAAGAAGTTACTAAACTGTCCTTTGATCCAGTGAACCAGACAGTACAAAGACTTATAGATTAAGAAGAAGTATTATGCCTAATATCATGCATGATAAGTTTCTTCAAAAACAAAAACTGGCAGATGCCAGACATAGCACATAGTAAACAAGATCAAAAAGAAGGAACATTTTAACAGACAGGAAAAGACTTATTATGGATGTGGGAGTTATCTCTTAGAATATTCACTCACCAGATGTAAGATAAAAATTTATGCAAAGAAGAATTATATTAATGAGAAAAAGATGAGACATAGAATTAAGAAGACTTAAGGCTGAATTATTTAAACAAGCTATTGAAAATAGTTAATGGGAAGTGATCACCAGAAATCAAATTGAAATGGCTATCTTTCATCTAGAATTGTGTTTAATTAAATTAATGTGTAGGCATGGACGGGTTATAATCTGCATCCCTGGAATCCAGGCAGTGAGATTACAAATCCAATGGGTTATGCACAATAGACTGAAAAGAGATTCTTAGCAATTTGGGGAATAAGACACTAGCAGCTGAGAGGATTCTAAGAGGCAAGATTGAGAAGGAGTACATTCCAGACATGGGAGCAGTGAAAAAGTATGGAGTGGTTTGGAGAGGAAGCAATGTATTCTGTTTTGACGTGTTGAGTTGGATATGGCTACTGTGCATCTGTTTTGAAATGTCTGGTAGACAGTTGGTGATACAGGACTAGAGTTCAGGAGAAAAATTATATAAATATGAGAGTTATTAGAATAGAGAAGGTGATTAAATGAGTATGAACTGATGAGGCCACCGAGAGGGATAGTGGAGTGAAAGATGACAAGAGTCTTGAGAGTACAACCATAATTAGAAGACATATCTGGAAGAAAGAAAGTGGTTTAGGAGAGAGCTGGGTCCTATTGGTTTGGGCCTAGAGAGATTGTATATTTTACCTGTCCGTGAGTTAGGAAGGTATCTACTTCATGTATGTGAAGACTTTCCCAAGTGGAATGAGTGAATGAGAATAATTTTTTCCAACAGCCATGAAATTGGCTGAAGCAGTCTCTGCTTGGTGAGGAGCTTGGACCATTGCCAGTCATCTTTACTTTTGTCCTGCTACTTGACTTCAGTAACTCTGGAAGAGTGAGGCTGATGACTGCACAACTCTGCCTCACTTAAATCTAATTCATTCTCAAATCAGTACATCACTCATGATGTCACTGATCTTCAATAAATGAAGAATGAACAACAATGTTTGCAGCCTCCCTACTGAGTAATTCTGCCCAAATGTCACAACTAGCACTGAAGAGTGATGGATATGATGTATGTAATAGAAAGTAGTGTGATTTTGAAGAGTAACATGCATGTTTTGCTTAGGGCTCAGTGCAGGAAGTTATTTGTAAGGTTGAATTTGACAAATTGAAATTACTTATATAGTCTACTAAGAAGTGACATGGCAAGTAGATTTTCAAGAAATTCTTGACCTGGAGTTCTTCAAATCCTTAATGCCTCTGGAACCACTCACTTTAAGCTCTAGCAACTTCATAACCTACTACATGCTCCACGGGAGCAGGAAGGTGTTTTTGATATTTCAAGAGGTCCTAACATTCCAAGATGTGACAGTGAATTTCACCCAAGAGGAATGGGGGCAATTGGAACCTGTTCAGAGGGATCTGATTAGTGACATAATGCTGGAAAACTATGAGAATTTTCTCTTCATTAGCAAGGAAAACTTTTCATCCTATAAAAGGACTGACCTTTGGGGTCTCTCTACATTCTTATTTCCTAAAGGTTGTAGGATGTCTCAAGAGATGTTCTAAATTCTGGCTTGGAGTGTAGGAATATTGTCATGAATGTATTTTATGTAAAAAAGCTGCTATGTCCTTTGATGTAAAGAGACAGTGTCTCTATTTCCGTTTTCCAAATGACAGTCCTTTGCTATGTGCAATTGGAAATCAACAACTTTATTGTGCTGCCCCAAGCTTACAACTTTCCCTACTGGTCAAGGTCAAAAAAATTCTCTACTTAAGTCTTAGTGTAGCTTCTTGGAGAGATGGAAAATTTCTATGTGCTTAGTTTGGAGTTTGTTGAAATAAATTAGTTGCTATATAGAACAAAAACCACAACAGAGAGGTCTTTCTTATTGTGCCCTCTATTCCCTAAAGAGAAAGATTATATCCTTAGATGTCTCTCTCTTTTTCTTAGCACTTTTCCAATTATCTTGCCATGATCAGGAGTCTAGTTTCCAATCCATCTCTGTTCTCTCCATTGGAGAAAAGAGAAACACCAGAGCTGCCAAAGGAAGTCCCAAGATGCAGTTATGTGGATGAGTGAACAAAAATCAAGCAGATGGGCATGATTGCAAGCAGCTGCCTTCCTAGTCAGTAAGGGGACGTTACCTTTGAACTCTTGGACTAGAACTGATCATAAAAGGCCCTTAAACATCTGGAGAAAGCTTGTGACTGTCACTCTTTCCTCATCTTTCAATTGAAAAAAATAACTCTCCTAATCTCCTTGTTATCATATTTCTTAAGAGGGTGAGAGAGGGATGGATTTCTAGGAAATCCTTGGAGGGTTCTTTTAGTCTGAAAGAATTATCAGATCCAAGCAATCTTGGCAGATTTGTAAAAGTTTATTACATTTTGCAGCCGGCAGAGGAATGTCAGAGAAAGCCTGCAAAGTGTGGGAATTAGGAATACTGATTATATAGTAATGAAACCATAAATCTGATATCAATTATGCTAACTAGGTGTGCAAAGCTGGAGTTAGGGAGGAGTTTAGGAGTGATCAGTGCTTAAAGGAACATGCACTTTTTATATCAACTGCACATGAGTATTGCCCATAATTCACTGGGAGAAATTCGAGGGGGCCTAGTAGGGGAGGTATGGTTTTTGCCTTGACATGTCACAAAGTCAGCCAGCGGTCAAACTTGAATGAAAAGTACCCAGCCTGTTAGCCATCAAAGTCCCTTTTGACAAGATGGATGTGGGAAAGCTGGGCTAATTGGGGATTCAGGATGTGTCTGATTGTGAGGAGTTATCTTACTGATAATGCTTTGAAGGATTCATTGTTTGCAGCTGGCCACTAGAACAAAGGAGGTATACATTTCTCTAACTAAGGATTTGTTTATAGAATGCTTTTAAAGGATTCATAGGTATGGTTTGTTATTATACCAAGCAAGGATAGATAATTATAGAGTTAATGGTTTCAGGGAAAATGTTTTTAGGCTGAGGGCAGGAGAGAGACAGAGTTAATGCTTTATGGCTGGGGAGAAGTGTGACTTTTACAACTTAATTGCACAGGCTGATGTTACATACATAGGTACCCCAATACAAGTGAGATTTTTATAGACTGAAGTTACAACAATGTTACAAAGGCAACCCAAAATGTTACAAAGGCATTGCATCATTTCCTTCCAATCCCAGAGAAAGAGGTTTTGTGTGTGTGTTTGTGTGTGTGTGTGTATGTGTGTGAGAGAGACAGACAGACAGACAGAGACAGAGGGAGAGACAGACAGAGAGGGAGAGTGAGAGAGAGAGAGAGAGAGAGAGAGAGAGAGAGAGAGAGAGAGAATGCCAACCCTCTACTTGTGTTCTGGTTCCTATCCTTTGTGGCCCTTTCCCACAGTTATTTTCTCCTTTTCTTGCATCTTCAGTCCCTTCAAAGGTTCCTTTCCTCCTGATTTCAGAAATCATCTGACTTCTATTTAAAAGATCTACACCTTTTGCTTGTTCTCATTATCTGTTTTGTCTTTCTTCTAATTATCTCTATTCATTATCACATCCCCCAAACACGAAGTCTGTACTCTTTCTCTCCATTTCATATAGTCAAGTTCTTTCCTGAAGTGCCATAATCTGTTTTCTATTCCTATTCCTCCATGGAATATATTTTAAGGTTACCATTGCCTTTAATGGCAAGACCTAGAACCCTTCATGCTTTATGGGATGCTTTCCCAACCTGTGAGTGTGCAATGATATTGTTATAGTATCCTGATTTCATAGATGATTAACCTGAATGCAACTCAGTGCACTTTTGACATACCATAGTCCCTCAGCTAGTAGTAACATTCCATCTTAAATCCATCACTTTGCCCCCCTGAATTTACCCTGAAGAGATCTTAGGTTCAATAGCTGGCATGAAGGAATGCTTGGACTGCAGTTGAACTGATTTTATCTTTACCAAAATCATTTTAGGATTCATAATGAAAGTTGATGGGACTCCCAGTTCCTCCCTAAGCCTTTGTCCTCTTCCCAATGGCAGTTGTACACATGTAGCTGAGGATCTCTCCAGGTCTGAACAGAAGGAAACTCCTTCTCCAATAACTGCTTTTATCTTCCAAAGCTCAGTACCTCATTATTCTGGTGATAACTGGGACAGTTAAGAAAACCAAGCTACTTGACTTGGGAACAACATTTCTATTTGATTTATGACTCAATATTTTCCTCTTTATTTCTTTGTGCCTTGTTTTGCTGGATTCACTTTCCTTTCTTTCAGCCTTGTCTTCCTGCTTTCACCTAAACAAATTTTTACTGTGCCTGTTGTCCTTATGGTTCTTTTCCCTTCTATCTTTCTGCACAACAGTTGAGGTCTTCTTTAGTGGTTGCAATAGAGCAATACTACTTGCCATGAGTGGTCTTCTCCACCCATATGGGCATATCACAGTCAGACCACTACCATCATCCAGTCCCAGTTACTGCATTGTGTCTCTGCCTTGAGGCATTGAAAATATATCCCTGAGTTAGGTCATAGAAGTTAAAATACAACAGGGCTTGAAAGATAAACTTCCCAGTAGGTCCCTACCACCCCACTGGCCAGAATATTCTCTGTGATATCCAGGGGCACCAGTTGCTCATTTCTGCCATGGCTCCTGTGTGGAGGATAGCTTCCTTTTCCTGTATTTTGTGTCTTGGTGTCCTCACTGTGGTTATAAAAGAAGTCATTTATTTCATTGATTAGGATGCAAACCTTGCCCTGAAAGGCCAGCATTGAATCCAACAGCTGCCAACTCTGGGGACAATGTGGCCTGCATTTTCATTTGCATCCCATTGGCAGACTGCTTATTGGCTGACTGACAACTGACTGTCATTTACTTTCATCCTAAGTTTCGTAAGTTCTTCAGCAGTAGCAGACAATGTTAATGGCCTTTTCCAACTCAACTACCCATGCTTATTAGGAATGATGCTGGAATTTTGTGTTTTTCTAGCTCTCCAAGTTCTTCAATTCAGTTAAGGGGTTGAGATGATAATCTTGTCTTTCGCATACCTGGGGTTTCCCCATTGCTTCTTCTGTAGACCAGAGAGTATGGAGATGCTTACAATTCAGTGCAGAAAGTCTGTCTCTTATTTTTGCCTCTTTCAAAGCCCACATTCCTAATGTGCATGTCTGCTTTTAGTCCAGAGAGAGAGGTGTTTGTATCTCTAACTGCACAGTCCAAAGCAGCTATGCCCCAGCCTTCCAGTGTGGCGTTCTTAAAAATCATACATCAGGAACTGGGTAAATGTTCCATTGGCAGCCTCCACCCTCAGGATCCCTGGTGATGCTGCTAGATCTATGAGACTTTGTGAGAAATTATATTCCCCTCTTTTAATTCTATTTACCTCCTTAGTTTCTTGTTTAGTTTTTGGTTGGATTTATCAAGTTCTGAGAGGGGACAATTGAGGTCTCCCACTAGTATAGTTTTGCTGTTTATTCTCCCTGTAACTCACGTAACTTTTCCTTTAAGAATTTGGATGCTATGCAACTTGGTGCATATATATTTAGTAGTGGTATTGCTTCATTGTCTATGGTACCTTTTAGCAAAATGTAGTTTCCTTCCTTAACTGCTTTAATTTGCTTTTACTTTGTCTAAGATACTAAAGTGGTTTACTATTTCCTTACCCAGTTCATTTTATAGGTGAGGAGCTAAGGCAAACAATGCTAAATTACTTTCCCAGGGTCACATAGCTAGTAATTGAACTCAGGTCTTTTTGACATGAGGGCCAGTACTCTATCCCCCCTCAGCACTTAGCTGCTCCAACTGTCCTTTAGTGCCTCCTATAGTTTAAGGGAGGCAAAATCTTTCAGAAGTGCCTGTAGTCCTGTGCTGCTCTCTTTGCTTTGAGAGAGAAAAGCAGAAAGGGGAAATTGTGACAAATGAAAAACCCAAGAGACATAGTTTTAGGGTAATTGATAATCAGTTTATTAATTAGGCTAGCTAATAATCAATAAATTTATGATCAGCAATTTTTCTCAGAAAACCAAAGAACCTCAATGGAGACACTGAATGCTTTAAATACCTCTGTAAAAGAGAATACCCCGAACAAGTAAACATCAGCCCTGAATGGTGGACTTTAATGAGGAAGTAGGCTAGGAATTTTCAGCTCCTTCTGCTGAGAATGTGGCTTGATCACAAGACTTAGCCACCTCCAGCAAATTGGTTAGGGGTATCTTTCTCCACCCAGACCATTCCAGTTGGTTTTCTCCTTCATGACCTGGGTCACCCTAAATTCTAATGGATGAGTACAAGGACAGGGTTGTTCTCCTTCGGGCAAGAGCTCTCCAGACTGTATTCTGTTTATACCCCTCTCATCCTGCTTGAGTGGGGTCCAGCCCAAGATTGAGGAGCATATTCTTGAGTGTAATCTCATCAATTGTGTCCTTCAAAGACTGACTGCTGTTCTATGGGGGCTGAACCCTCAATGAGGAAATAGAAAAAGCCCTGATCCCAGTTTAATAATTTGTTATTACTATAAGAGAAAAACAATTTCTCTCAAGAAACAGCTACTGCAACTGCTTTGCTATATAAGAAGAGCTGACTAGGCTGGTTTTCATTGCCCAAAAAGTCTGTGAGAGCTATTTTGTTATGAGTACTATTCTTATCGGACAAAACAGCATCCTCATGACCAAAGAATTCATTGAGCTAGTCTATGTAGCCCAGAGATAGTAAGCCTAATCAGCTTCATAGATCTCTGACTTAAAAGGAACTGAAGCTGTGCTGAATGGCCTTTGTAATATATTTTGGGGTGATTTTTGTGGCATAGTTGTAACTTCAGTCTTGTGTATGTACCATCAGTTTATGAAATCGGTTTAACTCTGTTCCTTCCCTCCCCCCAGCTGTAAAGCATTAACTCTGTTTCTTCCTTCCCCCCCAGCTATACTGTGCCTTCCCTGCCCCCAGCCTAGAGGTATTTCCTCTGAAACCATTAACTCTGTAGCTATGATAACAAGAATCTTTTCAAGGCACTACCCCGTTTTGTCCTAGCAAACAAAACTCAACCATTTGCAAATCTGGATGGGTACGGCTCATTTAATTTGACCTCAAATCTGACTGCTGGTTGACTTTATGACATTTTTAAGGCAAAAACCACACCTCTCCCTCGAAGTGCCCTGCCGTGAATTATGGGCAAAACACATGTGCAGTTGATGTGAAGGGTGCGTGTCCCTTTAAGTATTGGTCACTCCCTGGCTCCTCCCGGGTCCCTCCCTAATTCCACCTCTGTACCCCTAATTAACCTAATGAACTTATGATTGACAGTTTTATGTCTTTAAAAACTGTTTCTACCTCCTACTCTTTGCAGGTAGGCTTTTTCTAGCCGGTCGTCTTTCTAGACCCCTGCCTGCTGCAGAGCGTCACACTTTCAGGCTTTCTCTGTTACCCCCCCAAACCCCCTTACATCCTGCGCTCCTTATCCCATCCCTTTTGCCCTTGTGTAACAACAAACTTTTATAACTCTGCCAAAAGACAGCTGAACCTGTAATTCTTTTCAGACACCAAACCTAGAAAGGATTTCTCTAGAAATCCCCCATAACTTAAACCTCTTCAGAACTGCTATTTAGATAAGAAAGTTACACTTCCTAAACACTTTTTAAAGGGTGATTGCAACTAGGTTTGACCTAGGTTTGTGATGCATTGATTATTTATTTACTTGCTTTAATCTAGAAATATCTGCAATATTATTGTTGATTTTTCCTTATTGTTAAGTATATGGTTATTTTTAAGGCTGAACAGTGTCTTCTTTATGTGTAGCTGGTTGTATAAATAGGAGCACATCAGTGAGAGCTCAAGAGCTAGCAGGGTAGTGAGGGATTATTAAGCCAAGCACCCTGAGGAAATTTAAGTGACAATGCCTGCCAGTAGTCTTTCTCTGAGAATCTAGACCTACTAGTGTAAGAACAGGTTAGAATAAGGAGGCCAACCCAAAGAGTAAGTAGGTGTCCTATTGCCTAGGTGGGATTTTCCTATGTGGATTTATTTTATATCTTACTACTTTGCTGAAGTTATTGTTTCAATGAAATTTTTGTTCTCCAGGGCTTCCTAGGTACCAGATTAAATCATCTGTAAAAAGTGATGCTTTTCTTTTCTCTTTACCAATGCTTATTCCCTCAGTTTCTTTTTATTGTCTTTTTTGCTATGGCCTTTCTAGGGCTAATATTAAATAGTAATGATGACAGTGGAGATCCTTGCTTCACAGCTGATCTTAATTGGAAAGGATTCTACATTATTCCCATCCCGTATAATATTGACCCTTGGTTTTAGATATATACTACTTATTATATTAAGGGGAAAGTCCATTTATTCCTGTGTTCTCTCATGTTTTGTTTTGGTTTTTTTGTTTACAGAAATGAGTGTTGTATTTCATCAAAAGTTTTTTCAGTGTTGATATATTATGTTTTATTGTTCTGGTTATCAATAGTCAATTACAGGTATAGTTTTCCTGATATTAAACCTATCCTGCACTATCTTCCAAAGTCTTTCCAAAAGCATGTGTTACTTCGATGATACTCTATCCCTCTCATCCTCTGCCATCCCCTTCTTTTGATTTCACTATTTCCCAACATTAGGGTGTTTTCCAATGAGTCCTGTGTTCTAAGTATGTGGCCAAAGTATTTAAGCTTCTGCTTCGTTGCCAGTGTAGAGATAGTCTAAGAGTTTTGGGCAAGGAGAAACTCTGAGACTTCTATGGATCCGTTAATTGAAAACTGAATAATTGAACTTGATCGGGTCTTTGCGGGAGGTTAAGTACAAAGCTATGCTACAGGACAGACCTGGGCAAAGAGGACTTTCTGGGTTTATTAGGGGTAATACCTCTTCACTCTCCTTGGGGGCCACACAAACAACTCTCGTGCTGTTCCTCACATGGCACATTCTATTTCCCTTGACCCTGCCTTAGCACTGGTTGCCCCCCATTCCACAAGGACAGTCCTCTTATTTTCGTACACCCCAGCCCCTTCAACCCCTTGGGAGGGTTGGGGCGGGAGAGAAAGAAAAACAAAATACTTGTAACAAATGTTCATGGTGAAGTAAAACAAATTCCCCGACTGGCCCTGTCCAGCAAAACAGGCCTCATTCTGCACCTGGTCTATCGCCTCTCCCAGGAGGTGGGCATCTTGCAGCCTCCCTCAGACTCTGCAATCAGGGATAGTGATTGAATTGCTCACGGTGCTTATTTTGGTTTATATAAATTGTAACCACTTTTGTAGGCACGTTTACCCCGTAGGTAAGCTCCCTGAGGAAGGGACAATTTTTTTTTTCCTCCTTGTATCCCTTAGTACGGAGGCTGACACAGCACAGCAGGCACTGAATAAATGCTTTTTGGTTGACTGGTACTTGCAGGAGAGGCCAGAGAGTGGGCTAGGGCAGAAACAGCCGCCGGACTACAATTCCCAGAAGGCTGCGGAATGTGATGGGACGAGACTCCGGTTTCCCAGAATCCATCCCGCGGGAGACCGGATGCGCCTCTTCCCGATGGATTCTGGGAATTAGAGTTCGCTCCTGAAAATGCGCAGGCGCAATTCCAGGTCTGTAGAGATTCTTGCCTGTCATTTTTTTTTTTGCAGCGGGTGAGTGATTGTGAGTGAGTGTGAGCATGACCGCGGATGTGCAAGCGCGCGTATCTGCCTGCCCCTCCTCTTTTCCTTTCCCCCTTCTTGCTCCTCTCTTCTCCCCCTCCCCAAGACTCTTGTCCATCTGGACAAAGACCGACTGGGCATCCCCTCTTTCCTTCCAGGGCTGAGGACTTGGGGGGGAGGGGCGGGGTGGCGGGAGAAGGGGCGGGAACCACGGGGGGAGAGGGGGACCTGTGGGATGGGAGAAGGGACTAGGGCTATCTAAGGTAGGGGCGGGGCCCGCACTGGGTCCCACAGCGGGTCCTCCCATTTCGGGGGTCCGGCCACCCCAGGTGTCGCAGGTGAGTCTCCCGGGGTCCCACGTGAGACAGGTGCTGAGGACAGAATGAGAGCCCAGGAGCCGGGGCTCCCCCTTCGAGGGGCTTGGGGGTCAGGACCAGCTGGTTCCGAGACTCGGGGTGCCCCAAACCTCATTCTCTGCCAAGACCTCTGAGTTCGCTGAGGTGTTTAGAGGAGATCGTGTTTTGTGTAAAGGCTTTAGTGAACATGTGGGTCCAGGTTCCCTCATATGTGTCACGGTCCTGGAGACCTTGCCTTTCGCCAGGGGTTCCAGCCCTGTTTTGTGTCTGGATCCTTTGGACAGTCTGATGACTCTTCTCAGAATCATGTTTTTAAAAATACATCAAATAGAAATACATCGGAAACCAATTGTAGTTTAATAGACATTATTTTTCTGCCAAGGTGCTAGACCACCACCCACTCCCCCGGAATCTAGCTTTAGTCTCTTGGTGGGGGGGAAGGTTTCAGGACCCCAGATTAAGAACTTCTGATTTACCGCCTTTCCTAATAGTGTGTGCCAGCTCCCCAAAGACCATTTTTACATTTTCAGGAATTCTGTAAACCTGTGTGAAGCAACCATTGCTGAATTCAATCAGCTCCTAACAAGTGATGTCATTTGTTACTTAAAAAGAATTAGCATCAACTACAGCAAAGTGTACTTTGAATATGTTACTGTCTAATTAATAATTTAATTTAATGAGTACTCAAAAGTTAACCCAATTCCATTTTGTTCTGATAGTGCTAAAACAATGCTGGAAAGAAAGTCTGCAGTAGCTACAAAGTTGTCTTAAGTGATTTTTAGGCTCATTAGACAATCATATGAACTAAGACAAGTTAATAATTTAAAATATTTCTGGATACAATTTATTGTATCAACAATCTAATAAAAACCAAGCTGAGCTAGAAACAGTAGCTAAAGAACTTGACATTGAAATGATTAAAATTGGTCCAGTACAGAAACAAGGATGGTTGACATGTAGTTTGTGAGCAGCTACTGCTCTATGGCACACACATACTACATTATATATGCATTTTTCTCCTTATTCTAGTTTGGCTAAGTGATTAGCTAGCTTTCTTGAAAGTCTTTGCTGTAATGATTGACAGTCTTAAAAGAATTTTCATTATTTTCAATTGCATTGCATTCAAGATTCAGTTAACGAGAGCAAAAATTAATCAAACATAATAAAAGCTTTGGAAAATTTAAAGTTTTTTTTAGGTTTGTTTTTACTGGAAAACACAAATCTCAAATTGAAAATCTGTTTGACAGGCAAATTTTATATTCTATTTAATAAAAAAATTTAATGCTTTTCCTAGGAATATGTTACTAGAAAAATTGTAATTCAACACTGAATTTACATCTTCCTTTTGGGGGGGGGGACAGAAAGAATGAAAGCATTTCTAATTATCTTGATTTATTAGAACCATCTACTTGGTCTTTTTTATTTTATTTTTTATTTTTGGAAGCAATTGATTTTAAGTGACTTGCCTAGGATTGCACAGGCTAGTAAGTGTCTGAAGCTGGATTTGAACTCAGGTTCTCCTAACTGCAGGGCAGGTACTCTATCTACGGTACCAGGTAGCTGCCCCCATCTTGGTCTTAGGAACAACTCACTTTAAATAACTGGTGAAAAAAGTGTATCATGAAAGTGAAATTTTAAAACATGAAATTGATTTGAAGATTTTTAGGATTTTGTTTGTAATGTAGAAACAATGGAGATCCCTGCCACTATAGAGAAAACTAAAAAATAACACTAAAGCAGAAGGAGGTTTCAATTTAATGAATGGGTGGAAAATTGTATAACAGGCCACATATTAGATATATTGACAGAAAGTTTGGGTGCTCAACTATATTTATCATTTCATGGTTGTAAATATAGGCTGACTGCAGATTTGAGGAGTGGTAAAAATGAATGAAAACATTCCCTGAGAAACAAATGGCTATATAGAATTTACAATAAAGAGTATTATGTGATCCATTATTTTTTGAAAATTGTGTGACATCCTTTATATTAGTAAAATTTATAACAAAGTTGTGCATGTAAATAGATAATTTTTTTTCAGAAGGCTGGTTGTGAAACATTTATAAGCATAGCCCTGCTTTTCACCCTCATCATTATGGCCCAGTGGAAAGAGAATCATATTTGGATTAAGAAGATCTGGTTTGAATCCTGGTTCTGCTACTTAACTGTCTTCTTCATGTATTAATTTACTTAACATTTGTTAAGTTCCTACTATGTGCTAGATGCTAGAGATACACAGATAAAAATGACACAGTCACTACATTCAAGTAGCTTACTTTCACTGAGAGAATATTTACATGTGACTTGCTATATGCATAAGCAGACACACATGTATTCAAGATAAATGCAAGGAAATTTTCTATTTTGGGCATGAGCAGCTAGGAGATGTCAATAAAGACTTCATATAGATGGTGGTGTTAGAGTTCAGTTGTGAGGGAAACAATGAGTTCTAAGAGACAAAGATGAGGCCAGAGTATATCCCAGGTGTGGATGAAACAGACAGCAGATGAATATAAGTGAGGAGCAATGCCATGACTGGGCCATAGAGGATAGGAAAGGGAGTTTGCGGTGGCTTTGGTTGGAATGTCAGTTTGGGGTCTGGTTGAAGACAACTTTAGAAGCCAAACATAGGAGTTTATATTTGATCTCAAAGTTGAGATAGGGAAGCTTTGTAGTTCGTGGAGGAGGGATGCGACCTGATCAGACCTGTGCTTTATGAAAAGATCACTTAAGCTATCTAGACTACATCCTCTAAAATAAGGGGATTGGTTGAGATGATTACTAAGCTTCTCACCACTGTTTTCTTTAGTCTTCCTTTTCAGTTCTTTTCTCTTTTATTACCTATTTCTTTCATGCTTGGTTAGTGGATAAAGATCAAAATGTGGAAATCAAGAAGCCCTGAGTTCAAATCTTTTTTGAGACATTTACTAGCTGTGTGACTTTGGGCAGTATAAGTCAATGTATGTCAGGTACAATCCTGAAGACCTTTTCTTTGACCAGGATTTCTAACCCTTATTTGATTCTTTGATTCCTTGATCAGTCTGATGAAGTCTATGGACTCTCACAACTGTGTTTTAAAATGTATAAAACAAAATTCATGGGAAACCAATTATATGTAAATAAAGATGTAATTTTTATCCATCCAAAGTGCTTATATGTTATATACTACAATATATAATTTGTTATTATTGTATTATATATTATCTTTGTTAAACAACTTCAATTTACTCATTTGTCAAATGAAGATAATAATGGCACCTGTATCACAGAGTTGTTTAGAAGACCAGATTAAGTAATGTGTGCAGAGTACTTTGTAATTCTTACATCAATATATAAATGGCAATTATTAATATTCCCCAGGTCCTTGAAAGTAAATAGTTTTATCCTTTCATTGTGTGTTATACACACACACACATAATGTATGTATGTCTGTATATATGTGTGTGTGTGTGTTTATACATGGGTACATGATGCATAATTTTCTACTTTAAATTAAATTTTCTTTTTCATTATGAACTTAAACATCAATAAACACGAACATTTCACTACATAAAGAACAAGAAAGGAGATTGTAATAAAACTCTTGATTTAGGTATAGTTTTTATGGTTTTATTATTTTTGTGACTATTGAATTTAGCATGGTAACAGCAAAGCTGCCCTGCTTGTTTGCATCCCTGTATAACCTTCACTCTCTCATTTGTTTGTCTTAAAAAAGTATTTAATTGATGCTTCCTTCTTTTTTTTTATATCTGTCACTATTTGATCGCCTGCTCTTTCCCAATGTAAATTCTACCCTTTATCAAATTAGTATTAGCAAGCAAAATAAACTGACACATAGGCTGTACCTAAAAAAATATATGCTTCATTCTGTGCCTCACTGGAAAAGGCTAGACACAGAAGAATTAGGAATAACTGAAATAGTTTACCAATCTAAAGACATAAGTTCTTAGGAAAGGACTTATTATTTGGCAAGAACTCCTGAGATGACTGGAAAGAAAACAAATATTTGGACCAACATAATACACTATTTTATTCCATAGCAAATTCGAAATTGGTATGTGGCCAAGTATTGATGATCATATGATTTAAAAAAATTAGTAGAGGAGCAGATCTTATACTTTAAATTTGTTTTTATTCATTTTGAACTTAAATACAAAAAGAGAACATTTCCATGTACAGAGCACAACATAAAAAGAGGATTCAGTACAAAATCATGAATTTCCATTTCACACTGTTTACTTTTTTATGAAAAACGATGTAATTAATACTTCATTTTTGAAGTTACCTTGCTTTTCTCTGCTTCCTTTGAAGTTTTCTTTTATTTGCTGTGCACCTTTTACTTTTTTTCTCTCCCTCCCTCTCTGCCCAAGAGAAGCTACCATTAGACACTTGTGTGTGTATATATATATATATATATATATATATATACATATATATATATGTAAAACCATACTATATATACTTCTCTTTATGAGTTCTTTCTCTGCATGTGGATAGTATCTTCCTTCATAAGTCCTTTGTAGTTGACTTGAGTATTCATAATACTCAGAATGACTTAGTCGTTCCAAGTTGTTCTTAGAAAAATATTGCCGTTACTGTCTTTAACATTCTTTTGGTTCTATTCGTTTCAGTCTTCATTATTTCATGCAAATATTTCTATGTTTTTCTAAAATAAATCAGCTCATCATTTCTTGTAGCACAGACTAGTGTTCTGTCACAATCATATACGACAACTTGTTTAACCATTCTCTAATTGACAGGTTTCTCCTCAATTTATATAATCTTTTGCCACCACAAAGAGAGCTGTTATAAATATTTTAGAAGGTAAACATTCTTTCCCCTAACTACTTTGGGAAACAGATCTAATAGTGATATTGCTGCATCAAAGGGTATAGATAGTTTGATAACGCTTTTGACATAAGTCCATATTGGTCTCCGAAATGGTTAGTTCAGTTCACAGTTCTACCAACAGTGAATTAGTGTCCCAATTTTTCCACATCCCCAACAATATTTGTCATTTTCTCCTTCTATCATGTTAGCCAATCTAATAGGAATAAGATGATGTCTCAAAATTGTTTTAATTTGCATTTCTCTAATCAATAGTGATATAGAGTATTCTTTCCATAATGCTATATGTGGTTGTGATTTCCTCATACTTTTCACAGGAATGTGTAGTGCGCACCTTTTTAACAAATGGCATAATAGAGGCAGTTTTAGAAGACAAAAAAAATAGTCATTTACAAGAAATTGAAGTCTTTTGAGTTATTTTTTTTGTGTGTGTGTTACTAGTCATATAATTTATTCTCATGGTTTTGCTCATTTTACTCTCCATTTCCTACAAGTCTTGATGGGTCATTTTGAATCTGTTCTGTGTGTTATATTTTTGTATATATTGGACCTTTGTCTCTATTTGAATTCCTGGGTCATGTACTACATTTTCTACAGGGAAATGTGATTGTTGAATCAGATAATGAACAGCTGAGTTACTTTTGTTACACAATTCCAAATTGAAATTCACAATAGTTAGGCTACTTCATAGCTCTCCCCTCAGTGGCCTGTCTTTCCTCAGCTCTAACACTAATTAAACCCAGGCTGGCAGGACGATTAAATGAAATAATATATGTTAAATATTTTATAGATCTTAAAGTGATATACAAGTGCTACCTAATATTATCATTCCATGTTTTGTTTGTTATCCTTTCCAGTTTATATGGTGTGTTCTTATGTCTTTTTTTTTTTTTTAGTAGTTTAGACCATGTTTTAGGTGGCCATTTGAGGTTTGTAATTCTTTTGAAAACAGCTTGTTGATCTCCTTAGACCACTTACCTGTTATGACACAGTTTTTGATATTATATATTTGTATCAATTTGCTGTACAGCTTAGAAACCAGAATTTTATCAGTGATATCCCACAGTTTTTTATGGATCACAGGAAGTAAGCATCTCAGCATTCCCAATTTAAAATCTTTCAGTATCTTTGGGCTTTGTGATTTGAACTTTTGAGAAGTAGCTTGGTACCTTCCTACTTCACACTTTAATCTTCACACTTTAATCAATCAGTAAACATTTATTAAGTACCTACTATGGACCAGGCACTGTGCTAAGCTCCAGGGATCTACAGCACCTACCCTTGAGGAGCTTTCATTCTAATGTAGGAAGACAACATACAAAATGAAGTTGGAAAGTATATATGTGTGTGTCTTTGTGTGTTGGGAGGAGGTTTCAGTTCCCTATTAGCTGTATTTGTTATTTATTTTTCTGTCTTGTCATAGAATTTTCTTTTTTTCTTTTCTGGTATAAATATATTTTTATTTCATTAAATATTTCCCAATAGCATTTTTAAATGTTAAAAAAATTTTGTGTTTCAAATTCTCTCCCTCCTGCTGCTTCTCTATCCCTTAAGAAGGCAAGCAATATGTTATCGATTATACATGTGAAGTCATGAAAAAACATTTCCACATTAGTGTTGCAAAAAACAACAACATGGGGAAAAAAAAAAAGAAAAATGAAGAAAGTGGAAAAAAAGTATACTTCGGTTTGCACTTAGAACTCATCGATTCTCTCTATGGAGGTAGATAGCATTTTTCATCATGGCTCCTTTGGAATTGCCTTGGATCATTGTCTTGATAAGAGTAGCCATGTCTTTCAAGGTTGATCATTGTTACAATATTACTGTTACTGTGCATGATACTGTTCTATTAATCCTTCACCATAACTTCTTCAGCCATTCAGACACTGATAGGCATTACTTCAATCTCCAATTTTTTGTCATCACAAAAAGAGCTGCTGCAAATATTTTTGTACAAATAAGTTCTTTTCCCTTTTCTTTGATCTCTTTAGGATATAGACCTAATTGTGATATTGCTGGGTCCAAAGACTGTATAGCCTTTTGGGCATAGTTCCAAATTGTTCTCCATAATGGTCAAACCAGTTTGTGACTCCACCAACAGAGCATTAGTGTCACAAAATTTTATCCAAAAATTTCAGCAAATTAATTTTGTGGATGTCCTGTGAGGAACAGAAGGAAATGGAAATATTTTACTTAATTCAGTAGGGGGTGGTTGAACCATAGAGAGCTTGGTTCACATATTCAGTATCTGTGCAGAATGTAGAAGCATTTTCTCTGAATTTAACTCACATAAACTAGTTCCCTTTCGTAGAGCCCTATTCCTTGGAGCTTGCTAGAAGCAAAGGCTTAGAATCCAGGTCTCAGGCACTAATACCTGTGGCTCTTCCCATTGATTTTAGGTAAAAGTAGGTTTTTTTCCTTTGGTAGGTTTGACTTCTGTTTCTGTAGAGGACCATGGAATTGATGCTCAGGTTGGGGGGTCTTACATTTCTATCTTGGTGAGTATAGGAAATGCAAGATAAGCTTGATTTTCTGCTTAACATATTTCTCCTTCCCCAGTTTTGGCTTCTCAAGACTTTGACCAAAAAGTGAGAATCAAGGTGGCAAAGAGAATGGCTTCTGAGTGCCTAACAGCCTTGTCCCACGTAAGTTATTTTGTTTTCTCCCTCCTGAAAAGTACTTTCATTCCTAAAAGTGCAGACACATTTCATTAACTTTAACTCCTTCTTCTTCCAACAAATCATACTGGGGGCCCTAAACATCAATTATTCTTTCTTAGAAGACTTTGCTTCTCCCTGTGTTTGATGAAGGGCTCCTAGAGTTCATATCTCTTTTTAAAAAATTATTTTTTTAGTCAGAAATCTATTTTTCCCCTCCCATTTTCCCCCTCCGTTTCCCCTCCCCATTTTGGAGAAAAAAAGCAACTCTTGTAAGAAATATGAGTAGTCAAGCAAAACAAATAACTATTATCCAGGTCCAACCATTTGTGTCTCATTGTACATATTTAGTCCTTCATCTCTATCTCAGGAGGTGGGGAGCATTCTTTATCATTAGTCCTCTGGAATCATGTTTAAGTTTGGAATGCATCTTAAGCATCACGTAGACAAATATGATATATGAGTTATCAGAGGTACAGAGAAATAGTGTGTCTCATTCAAATAATCAATAAACATTTATTAAGTATCTATTATGTGTCAGGCATTGTGCTAAGTGCACAAAAAGACAAAAGATGAAGTTTCTGGCCTAAAGGAGATCACAATTGTGTATGTGCCGTGTGTGTGTGTGTGTGTGTGTGTGAGTGTGACAACAAGCAAATCCAAACAAGCTATATATACAGTATAAATAGATCATTAAGAGAGGGAAGGCACTAGAAACAAGAAGGGTTGGGGAAGGCTTCTAGTAGAAGATAGAATTTTAGTTGGGACTTAATGCAAGCCAGAGGGGTCAGTGGTTGGAGCAAGGAAGGAAAGCATTCCAGACATGGTGGTCAGCCAGAGAGAATGTCCGGAGCTGAGAGATGGAGTGTCTTGTTTGCAGAACAGTCAGGAGGCCACTGTCACTGGATCAGGCAATACATGTCAGGGAGTAAGGCATAAGAAGGCTGGAAAGGTAGGAGGTGTCGGGGTTATGAAGGGCTTTGAGAGCCAAATAGAACATTTTGTATTAGTTCCTGGAGGTGATTGGAGTTTATTGAGTGGAGGATGGTGGGGAGTGATATGATCAGATCTGCATTTTAGAAAAATCACTTGACAAAATTGTTACAAAATAAACCTAACCATAAAAGTCAATGCCATTTTAATATAATTATTACAAAATCCAGGAGGTAATAAAAAAGGGAGTCCCATTCAAAATAACTACAAAATGCATGAACTAGGAGTGAATCTACTGTAGCACACCTGATACCTATATAGAGACACTACAAAGTGAGTCTTAAAGAAATGAAAAAAAACAAACCAAATTAAGTAAATATTTCTGAGGGACTAGAAAAGAAGGTGTGTATAAACTATGGCGTGAATCAGGAGCATCACAAGATATATTTTTGACTTTTTTGGTTTTTTTACCCAAAGTAATAAGCGGGCTCCAAAAAAAAATTACCTAACAGCCCCAATGCATCCCTGTGTATGTGTCTTTGGTGAAAGCTACTTTTTCACATGAAATCAAATCTTTAGTTCTCAAATTTGGAAACATTATTTTCAGGCCTTCTATACTCCATACTCTATACTTCTATACTCTAGACTTTTTTTGTGATGGAAGTATTTAGAGCATTGTCAGACAGCATAAAAATACATTCAAGAGTGGGGCAGCTAGGTGGCATAGTGAATAGAGCACCAGCCCTGGAGTCAGGAGGACCTGAGTTCAAATCCAGCCTCAGACACTTAACACAAAAAACTAGCCATGTGACCTTGGGCAAGTCACTTAACTCCAATTGCCCTACCTTCCCCCCTCCAAAAAATTAAATTAAATTAAATTAAATTTTTAAAAATACATTCAAGATAAAACACAAAGAAGAGCTCCATGATGAAAAAAACACAATATTGAAAGCATTGGGGAAATAAATGCTTGACTCTATCTTCATAGTCATGTGTGACATTTAAAAAGCTTAAGAGACATAGTTTGTGGGTAATTAATAATTTTTATCAGTAATGCCACATATTATTAACAAAAGCGATGATCATTGGGCCATCTTTCTTGGACCACAGATGAATCATGACAGTGGGCTCATAGTTTATATGCTCTTGGAAGAATGGTTTTTCTTGAGGGTGGCAGTCAACTCTGATTGGTTAACAATTAATTAAAGAGAATGAATATTATAATGAGATGGAGACTTATTCTGAAGAGCACTGAGGGGGATGTGGCTTTGATCATGTCATTTACTTCTAAACCATCCCCAGCCTCAGGGAAATCCAGACAAAGGATATCCCCAACCCAAGCCAGTATAAAACTCCTTGGGCTGGAGTTTTGCCTAAGATTAAATTTCTTGTAATGTTGGGTGGGAAGAGCAATACCTAGAATGAGGAGAATGTTGATCCTGTCTACTCTCATCAGTCCTATACTTCAGAGGCTGAACCTTGAAACAAGAACTTTAGAAAAGGGGTGAAAACTCTGGATCTCCCCAAATCATTGGTTATTAATAATAATTTTTCTCATTCCCTCATTTGATTCTGTTAATAGACACAGTCTCTTCAATGCATCACTAACTGATATAACAAGCGCTTCATCAAGGGTTTCTAACTATGGAGCTTATGAGGGGAAACAAAGTGAGGGGAAAAGGGAAAGATCAATCACTGCTTTGACAAAATTAAAAGGGACAATCCCTTTTGATAAGTAGAACTTACATATAAAAAGTGCAAAGGGAAAAGTAAACAATGAGAAAATAAAATTGTCTGTTTCATAGAAGTCCCATCTCATAGACCCTTTCGTATTCTCCAGAAGCATCTAATGCAGCCCTGTGGTTTGGATGCGGTCTCAGAGCAGTTTACAGCCAACTGGCTTCTCTGATTCAGGTTACTTGTAGTGATCCTCCTCTCTTTCCAAAAAAATCTCCTTCAAAACTGGTACTAAAACAAATTTCAATTTACTTTGCCAATAACCAGGTGAAATAGTGGGGAAAAAAAGCTCACATCTTATGTCTCTATTTTTAGACAGTCAAATTCGGAACCTTTTAGACCAGAATTTATATTTTTATGTTAGTCGATTGTCATGTTGATACATCTAAGAAACACAAATACAAACTGAACGTTAGAACCCAGTTTTTATACTTGGCATTATTCATTCCCTCATTAGGAGGATGAGATTCTGCTAACGAATTAATAACAGAACATTTTCATAATAAGAAGATGAACTCTAATACAAAAATGAATTCATTTTAAAATGACCAGATTAACTTCAGTTGTAACAAAAGATTCCAGGATGGGTATATATAAATACATTGAATAATCAATATCAAAACAGTATGTATCAAGTAAGTTTTTTTTATAATAAAAAATTTTTAATTTTTATCCATGTTCAAATTAATAACCTCTAGTAAAAGTGAATCTTTTAAGTCATTTATAAAATAAATCACTAGCCATTTTTCATTTGAGACAATTAATTGTGCTGCCATTCTTTTCATTAACACAGAACTGAGTCAGTTATAATATTAACCTCACAAATAACAGAATTATATACTGGTTTCACAAGCCTTTGCATAATTTGCCTAATCGTCCTCATACTATTATGAGAAATTAAAGGACCTTTATCTTATACCTGACTATATAATTAATAACAGCAGATGAAAAGGCTAAAAACTTATTTACTTAGTTGTGCAGAATATAGAAATGACTAAAATTCTTGACCAAATAGCTCAAATATTATACCTGTGTCTCACTGTGATTACTCAAATGTAGTCCAGCATTAATCTTAAAAAAAAAAAATCTATTTAGTCACATTTATACCGATCATCTAACATGATTATAGAAATTTACCATAAAAGAAGAACAGGGACATGGATACACAGTAATGGAATAATGCTTCCCTAACATCATGTCAATTCCAGGTGAAAGTTATGTAGATAACCAGTTGCATTGAGACAGAAATAAATTCAGCTAGGTGGGATATTTTCTATTTAAGAGGAAATGTCATACTGGTGAAATTGAGTCAAGAGAATCTTACCTCAACCGCTGCCAAGAGTTGCTCCCCCAGCCTTTCCCATGAGAACTCTACCTGCAGTTCATACATGTCAATCCCATAGGGTTGCTAGCAGAGCGCTTTAAGAGCACTCCTTGATAATCATATCTGGAATGAGACTCAGAATGATATTATTTATAGTCCCATAAAGTCTAAAATAGCAAGTTCCAATTATCATAGCTTTCAGTGGATTCAGCTCTCAAGGATCACATTTCCTTGATAACAAGTACTGACTGTAATCTTACATTGGTAACAGTAAGAGATTGATCTTGAAAAATAACAGTTTACCCTGATGTAACTAATACTCATGACAAGTAGATGCTTTTTCACCCCTAGGTTCAAAATTACACAAGTGATTTTGCTTTAAAATGCTTAATAACAAATAACAAAAGACCTGAGATGAGATATGTAAATATAATAATCCCAGATTGTATACAGAGGACAGCTTATGTGAAATATTGTCTATAGTAAAACACGTTCAATTAATAACCATGTTCGAACGGACGTAAACATAGACTACTGCTCTCAGAATTTTTTTAAACAATGGAAATATCTCTAGAAAACTCTAAAGTAGTTTGCATGCATTTCAGGGCATGCTCTACACATAGGTTCTTATCCCAGATTAAATAACAAATATGAGTAAAATCAGATTTCCCTTTAAGGTGACACAAGATAGCTCTTGTTACTATTCTCCACTAACATAACTAAATGTACTGAAATCCTTTTATTTAAAACATAAACAAAAGAGATTCCTGACTTTAACCTCAAAATTTAATGGATTCATTTATTTGTTTCATAAGATTCTCTTCCTTTGTCGAATTATGCTGTTATCATTCTAAAAGAATGAGATACTTCAGGAACTGAATCTTATACATATGACAAATTCAAGCACAGATTTAATTCTTGCTCAGGCTATGGAATGACTACAAATTCAGGTCAAAATAGCAAGATCTTCCCCACTTGCAGCTTATTACAGTAATTCAGATGCTTTAGTATTAATATAATAACTAATAGATCCAGTATTGCAATGGCAAGCTTTCACTGTTTGCTTGCCCTCATAAGAGAAATTTCCTGGGAGAGTTAGGAGCAGGAACATGGTTATAAAAGCCTCAGACATTTTTACATGTCCATTATGTGATTTTATTTTGCTTGACTGAATATTTTTTTTTAGTGGATTTTGTTTTTCTTTTTCAATGTTAAGAGAGGTGGGGATAAGAAATAAATGTTTGTTAATTGAATAAAAATTAAAATTTTAAAAGAATAACTTGAATGTTTTACTTGGACCTCATTGTGCAGAATGATTCATAAGGTTGACTTTAAGCAATAAATTAAAATTATTTATAATTTACAAAGTTTAGTATAAAGTGCAGAACATGTTAAAAAAATTTTCAAGGAATACTTGACATGGAATACTCCAGTTTCTTGATTCTATGGAAACTACTAACTATAAACTTAACCAATTTCATGTCTTCCTCATGTTCCATGTGAAGAATGGTCCTTGAATGCATGGGAATGTTTTTGACTATTTCAGAAATTGTTGACATTGCAAGATGTGGTTGTAGACTTCACCCAAGAGGAATGGAGTCTATTGGATCCTGCTGAAAAGGACCTTTTCTGGGATGTGATGCTTGAAAACTATGAGAACTTTGTCTCTCTTGGTAAGGATGACTTTTCTCTCATGAATTGTCTGATCATTAGAGTAACTTTACATTCTCATTTCCTAGAGGTCATGGAATGTCTCAAGTGATTTGCTGAATTCTGACTTGGTGTTTGGAGGTTTCTCATGAATACATGTAATGTAGAAAGACCCTTTTGTCATTTGGTATAAAGAGGCAAGATATTCCTGCTCCTTATTCAGAGGAAAGGCTTTTTACAACTAGAAATCAGCTGCTTTATTATATTGCTTCTGAAACTGTACTTTGCCTACTTTATGCTCAGAAAAGACAAAAACTTCTCCACTCAAGTACCTATTCCAGTTACTCTTTGGAGACATGGAAGATTTCTATGGTCTTTGGGGAATATGCTGAAATAAAATAATTGTGTTTGAGACTAAGTCAAACCCTGCAAGTTATCTTCCATGTTTGATGTGATTGAACCATAATATATAGCATTTTTAAGAGTTCTTTTCTAGACCGCTCTCTATTTGCCTAAAGAGAAAGAGGTTAAGATTGAATTCTTAAAAATCTCTTTGTTCTCAGCATGTTTCCAAATGCTTCCTCATGAGCAAGGACTTCCAGATTCCAAACAACTTTTGATTTCTCAGTTGGAGAGAGGAGAAGCACCATGGCTGCCAATGGAAGAAGTCCTAAAAAGCATTTATGTGGGTGAGTGAATAAAAACCAGGCAAATGATTATATAAGATTGCAGGCTACATCACAGCTAGTCAGGAAGGATGTATTACCTTTGGAATGTTAGACTGGACCTGATTCTAAAAGACCCTTAAGCCTCTGGAGAAGAACTGTGGTTGTCCCTGTTTAACTACTTCTATATCTTATTTTCTCCTGATCTTCCTGTTCTCATATTTCCCTATAGCCTCAGAAAAAGAGGTATTCCTTGTCCAGAAAGATATCTTGTAAGGCTTTTTCAAATGCATTGCTAAATATAGTCACCTATTCTCTATACTCTCATGTACCTCTTCATTCATCTTAAAGAAAATGAGCTGCATTGTATATGATGTGCACCTGTTAAATTGATGTTGCTTTTGGGGGGATTGAAACTTTTCTAAAAATAAGTGATATTTTGCCAGAGATTCTCTTTGGTTTAAGAAATCTATTTGTTAGAAATAACCTCTTCCATTTTCTGATGAGGCATTCATGAAGTCCTCTGTAATTAATTTTTCTTTTACTATCTTCATACCCACTTGGGCTTCACTTCCTTTCCAGGAATGTTCTTTCTACCTATACCATATTAATGTTCATTATTCTTCATGAATGTGACAGAATCTAGAACTTAGCATGAATTAAATTAATTTTGTCACTGAACATTGAATATTGATACCTTTCCCCCCCCCTTTAGATTTTCTTCCTGAACATAATACATTTGAACTGAAATGCAGTCTGGGATCAATCCTCACTACACAACAGAAAATTCCTGAAAAAATATGTGTCCATGATTATGACAACCTTGGGAAGAACTTCAATCTGTTTTCAGACCTGAGTGAACATGATAGAATCTGCTTAGGAGAGAAACTATCTCAGCATAAGAAATTCAGGAAGTCCCCCTTCATTCACCATTCAAAACGTATGTATTCCCATAGGACATATCCTCAAAGACTACTGTCTAAACATGATGAAGTTGGCAAAGACTTCAGCATTAATTCAAAAGTTCCTGAACCTCAGAGTGTTTATAGTGGTGAAGAGAGAATTTTTGAATGTAATGAACGTGGGAAAACTGACCACAGTAAACAACACCTAAATGCATATCAAACGGCTCATACTGGAGAGAAGCCCCATAAATGCAAAGAATGTGAAAAAGTCTTTAGCTCCTGGATAAACCTTTTTTTGCATAAGAAAAGTCATAGTGGAGAGAAATCCTTCTTATGTAATGAATGTGGCAAAGCCTTTAAGCAGAAACACCACCTTAAAATCCATAAAATAATTCATGCTGGACAGAAAGCTTATGAATGTAATATGTGTTTGAAAGCCTTCACTAAGAAATACTACTTAGACCAACATAAAAAAATCCATACTAGCGACATGCCCTATAAATGTAATCATTGTGGGAAAGTATTCTGCCGAGAATCACACTTTATTAAACATAAGTTAATTCATGCTAAAGAAAGACCATTTGGATGTAATGAATGTGGGAAGGCTTTCAGCAATAAACACTATCTAAGCAAACATCAAAAAATTCATATTGGAGTGAAACCCTTCAAATGTAATGAATGTGGGAAGGCCTTTAGCAGTAATAGCTACCTGATTCAGCATCAAAAAATTCATACTGGAGTGAAACCCTTCAAATGTAATCAGTGTGGGAAAGGCTTTATGAGTAATAGCTACCTGATTCAGCATCAAAGAATCCATGCTGGAGGGAAGCCCTATAAATGTGACGAATGTGGGAAAGCTTTCAGCAGTAATAGTTACCTAATTCAGCATCAGAGAATTCATACAGGTGAGAAACTATATAAATGTAATGAATGTGGGAAGACTTTCATTAGTAATAAACAGCTATCACAGCATAAAAGAATCCACACTGGAGAGAAGCCCTATAGCTGTAATGAATGTGGAAAAACCTTCAGGCAGATGGGACATGTTGAAACACATAAAAAGATTCATACAGGTGAGAAGCCTTTTGAATGTAATGAATGTGGGAAAGCCTTCATCAGTAACCAACAGCTATCCCGACATCAAAGAATTCATATTGGAGGGAAACCCTATAAATGTAATGAATGTGGAAAAGCTTTCAGTAGTAATAGCTACTTAACTCTACATCAAAGAATTCATCCTGGAGGAAAGCCCTATAAATGTAATGAATGTGGCAAAGTCTTTATCAGTAATAATAACCTAATTCAGCATCAAAAAATACACCCTGGAGAAAACCCCTATAAGTGTAATGAATGTGGGAAATTCTTCAGTAGTAATAGCTACCTAATTCAGCATCAAAGAATTCATACCGGAGAGAAACCCTACAAATGTAACGAATGTGGAAAAGCCTTCATCTGTAATAGCTACCTAGTTCAACATCAACGAATCCATACTGGAGGGAAGGCCTATACATGTAATGAATGTGGAAAAGCATTTAGCAGCCATCAAAAGCTCACTCTTCATCAAAGAATCCATACTGGAGAGAAGCCCTACAAATGTAATACATGTGGCAAAGCCTTCAACAGTAACAGCTATCTCACTGAACATCAGAGAATCCATACTGGAGAGAAACCCTATAAATGTAAGGAATGTGGCAAAGCCTTCAGGCAAAGTTCATCCCTAATGCAACATCAGAAAATTCATACTGGAGAGAAACCTTATAACTGTAATGAATGTGGGAAGGCCTTCAGGCAAAGTTCATCCCTTATGCAACATCAGGTAATTCATACTGGGGAAAAACCCTACAAATGTAATGAGTGTGGGAAAGCCTTCAACAATAATCAAAATTTATCACGACACCAAAGAACTCATACTGGAGAAAAGCCCTATAAGTGTAATAAATGTGGGAAAGCCTTCAGCAGTAATAGCTACCTAACTCAGCATCAGAGAATCCATACCGGAGAGAAACCCTATAAATGTAATGCATGTTGGAAAGCCTTTAGTAGTAATCAGAAGCTCTCAAGACATCAAAGGGTCCATACTGGAGAGAAACCCTATAAATGTAATGAATGTGGGAAAGCCTTCTGTACCAATTCTAGATTTGAAACACACAAGGCAATTCATTCTGGAGAGGGACCTGTTTAAATAGAATGAATACAGGAAAGGCTTTAGGTTTGAGACTCATATAATATGAATGTGAAGCCATACTAGAAAGAAATCTTAAGCACTAAAATTAATGTGTGAAAGCCTTCTGCAGAAAGAGAAACCCTAATGTACACAAGAAAACTCAAGGATCTTGAGAAACCTTTTAAGTGTAATAAGTGTAGAAAACTAGACTGAAATCTTAAAGAACATGACTCAGTGCTGCTAAAGGTGTATTGAACTTATAGAACATTGTAAAGGTTTCATATAGGAAGTGGTTAGTATACATTAGAGTTTTCAAACTGAAAATACATTCTGGATGTAATATAAAGTAAATGTGTGAAAACTTTTAAATGGAAGTATCATAAATATTCATACTAAAAAGAAGAATCTGTTAAATGTAATGAATGTTAGAAAATATTCAAGCTCAGACCTTTGTACGTAAAAAAATTATTATCATAAGAGAATTAAATTTTTTTTCCAGAAACCTTCAGCTAAAGAACTTGCAAATGATCTGATAATACTGATGAGATTCTTTATGAATAAAAACCACAGTTCCTGAGAGAATTCATATTAGAGATTAACTGCATCTATTATACTGCAGTAATGATTTGAAAAAATTATGCAAAATCATAAATTTTCAGAGTTAGAGGGCACTTCAGAGAACATCTAGTCCAAGTTTTATCTGAACAGGATTGCCCCCATACTCTACACAAATCCTCACCCAGCCTTTGTACTTTAATGAGGAGGAACCCACAAGGTTCCTGAGGGAGTCTGCTCTACTTTTGGACAGTGCCTATTATTAGGACATTTTTCCTTATATCAAATCCAAGTTTGCCTCTGTAATTTCCCTCCCCTTTTCTTGTTTATACTCTCTATGGCCCAAGAGAACAAGCCAAATCTTTTTTGCCTGTGAAAAACCATCATATGCTTGAGGTCAGCTATGATAGATAGCCTGTTTTCAATTCTTCAGATAAAATACCCTCAGTTTATCCTCATATAACATGAACTAACATGCCATTCACCATTTAGGTTGCTTTCCTCCAGATTCCTTAAGCTTATCAATGTCTTTCCTAAAATATGGTATGCAAATCTGATGACAAAATTCTAAATCTACTCCAGCTGAGGTGCACACTCACAATACTGTCACTCCTGGTCTTATTCCTCTCCTAACATAGTCTAAGACTGAATTTGCTATTTTGGCTGCCCCTTCAATCTTTGACTCCCTAATGAGCCTGTCATGCACTAAAATTCCAGGTCTTTTTCTGATGATCTACTGGTAACCCTCCTTCTACCTTACACTTGTGCATTTGATATTTTGAACTCAACTGTAAAATTTTCCATTTTTTAAAATTTCATCCATTTCAGTTTGGCCCAATTTGGTCAGAAGTCAAGATCTTCTGGAACCTTGGCTGTGATTAGCTGCCCCTGCCACATTTGTATCAGCTGCAAATTTGACAAGTATGACACATGCATCTTTAGCTAGGCTATTAATTAAAATATTAAATAGATCAGAGCCTAGCACAGATCCCAGGAACATTGTACCAAAAATCTCTTTCCAAGGTGACTTAACAACAACAATAGCTAGCTCTCATAGAATGCCTACTGTGTTCCAGGCATTCTGTTAAATACTTTATAGAGAGTATCTCATTTTATCCACATAACTCCCTTGGGAGGTACATGTTATTATGATCCTTATTTTACAGGTGAGGAAGTGAAGGCAGAGAGGTTCCATGACTTGGCCAAGATCACACAGCTAGTAAGTGTCTGAGCATTTGAATTCAAGGCTATCTTGACTTCATGGCCAGTGTATCTACTACACCACCTAGCTGTCCTCAATTTATACCCACTGGTTGAGAAAGTGTCTGATTTTGTCATTAGCTATAATATTGTTAGTTGCCTTAAGAGAGAAGAATGTCTATCTTTCTATTAGTACTCAGGTTACAATATTTTAGATGCTAGAAGTTATTAAATGAAACACGGTTTATGGATGCACATAGCTCACAGGATCTAGAGAGGAGGCAGGAAATGTGACATGTGAAACAATTTTAATACAAAATATTGCATGAGAAGAGAATTCAAGGATATTTTTTCCTGAGTCCCAACTTCTTGTATAAAGGAGAGGGGAATTTGATTTCCTTAGAGATAATTCTATACGCAAATCTCCCAGCTAATAAGGGAGATTTCTAAGATGGCGCCCACTTTGAGAGATGCCATGTCATCAACTCCAAAGGTTCAGATTTCCTGAATTTGAGAGTTCCAGGCACTGGGCCTTCTAGAGCAGTTGTGTCAAACTCAAGTAGAAATGAGGCCACTCAACAGTAAATAAGGATTTGTCCAGGCTGCATGTTGACTTAAAGAAATCACATGAACATTATGTTCTTTTGTATTTTTATTTGTTTTGTTAAATATTTCCCAATTACAGTTTAATCTTGTTTGGGCAACAGTCTGTTTTGGTGTGTTTGACACCTTTATTCTAAAGAGATTTGATGCATCTTACTGTTGGTTGAAGAGAAAAAAAATGTTCCTGTGGTTCTTATGCAGCATCCTTTCCTATTTAGAGTGCAAAGTTGCACTCCAGAAGTCAGAAGTGGAGTCTACAGCCAGGTGGTGTGTAGGTACCGTGGGCCTTTCTAATTTTGTCCTTATATTGCAGAATACTTGCCCTTCTGATGCCACCTGTAATTGTGGAAAAGTGTACCTTAGGGAAAATGACTTGTTGGTCCTTTTCTTACCATGCTACTTTAGCAAATAGCTTTTGTTTCTTGACTAGCAATTGAAAGGTAAACACATTGGTTGGGGCTTGTGAGCTTTAGTTTTAGTAGTTCAGGGTTTCTATAAAGTACCTAGAATCTGAGGTTACTGACCTCAAGTGCAAGTTGAGATCACCTGTGGGTTCATTCTCTCTCATCTCTTACTCCATGATGCCATGATACACAAATGGGAGATGCATATCTGTATCAGCAAGCACCCTAGCATACCCAGGGTGGCTGCTAGCACAGGTTCTTTGATCTACTTTTCTAAAGGAAAGCAACTCAAAAGAGGGTTAACAATCTTACTCTAATCAAACATACATACATATATATATATATATTTCACTTAGTTCAGGGTAAAAAGTAAAAAGTCAGCACCCTGATCTTCAAAAAATACAAACAGAAATTACAAGCAGACAAAAAAATACAGAGAAAATAACACAATTCAACAGACCAACAGACAAGGTTTCTAGCTGTCTGACTATTATATACGTATAGTGTTAGTTACCAGAGAGAGAAGCACAGACAGCTGGGTTTTCAAAGCCAGGGGACTCAAAGGCTGCCCAGAGTCTCGTCTGGCCAAATCAAACAATTCTTTCTATAAATGAGCACCAAAGCAAAACCTCGCCTCAGAGGTGTATATAGCCTTCTCCTGGGTTGGAGAACATCACAACCTGTGTGACCCACTGCCTAATTACAAAGTAAAAAAATGTATGTGCCTTCCTGAGAAACAAGCCTCCCTTAAGCAAGCTTCTCTTGTTGGGCTCCCAGTGAGGCCCATTAAGGGGCAGGGAAGATCTTCCAAATCCCTTACCATGACAACATCTACTGCAGAGTGGTTTGTGTTTTGTTCTCAACCTGGCCCTACCCTACCTTTCCTATTGCATTCTATGGTTGATCCATCCTGACCTGTGTACTGTTCCTCAGATACAACTTTCCACCTCTTCTCCCTGCCTTTGCACTGATCATCCCCCATATCTGGAACATTCTCCCTCCTGGCTTCTTGGACGCCTTTTTAGTCTGGGTTCAGATGCCATCTTCTGAGGAACTCAGCTTCTGGTGCCTTTCTCCCCAGAATTTCCTTCTGTCAACTCTCTATTTTTTTATGACCACCTCTATATGTACATGTATTCCTTTTTTTTTTTTTTGCCTTTTTTTTTTGGTGGGCAGTTGGGGTTAAGTGACTTGCCCAAGGTCACATGGCTACTTTTTGTGTTAAGTGTCTGGGGCCAGATTTGGACTCAGGTCCTCCTGACTCCAGGGCCGGTGCTCTATTTACTGCGCCACCTAGCCCCTGCTGTGTACATATATTCTTTACTGGAATGTAAGCTCCTTGAGAGAAAAGATTTCTTTTTTAAAAATTTTCTTTGTATCACAAGGACTCAGCACAGCATTTGGCACATAGCTAGAGCTTAATAAATATTTACTGATTCATTCATTGATTGTTGTCCAAGTGAAGGATCACTGCTTGGTGGAGAGGTCAGGGAAGGAATGCATAGAGGGGTTTGCATTTGTACTGGGCCATAAAGAACAGGGGAAGTTTGAAGAGAACAAACATTAAAGCAACTACTGTGGGAATAAAAATATATACATGTATTTGTGTATGCACATATACACACATACACAACCTAATTTATCCTCACAGCAACACTGGAAGTTAAATGAAATTATCCTTATATTACCAGTGAGGAAACTGAGACAGAGAGAGGTTAAGTGATGTACTCAGGGTCACACATCTGGTAAGAGTCTAAGGCAGATCTTCCTTACTTTGGGGCCAGCATTGTATCTATTTCATCACCTACTTTCCTATAATAGGATAGGTACGATATTTGGGTAGAGATGTCAATGGGAAGGCCATTACAGATTTATGGAGCAATTTGAACAAAGTCACAGGGGCAGGGCCACATGAATATTTTTAGCAGAGATTATACTCAAATTTGGCTGGAGCATAGCACATGTGTACATGTAGCATATGTGTGGGGAATGTAATGTGTACTATTGGTGGAGCTGTGAATTGATCCTTTCATTCTGGAAAGGCATTTTGATTTATGCCTAAAAAGTTACTAAAATGCACATGCCTTTTATCCTAGCTACACCACTACTAGGCCTATATCTAAAAAAGATCAAAGAGAAAGGAAAATGTTCTGCATTTTCTGCAATTTTTAACAGCTCTTTTCATAGCCAAAAAGTGGGAGTAAAGGAATGTTCTACTGGGGAATGGCTAAACAAGCTGGCATGTGAATGTCATGGAATAGTTGTGCCACAAGAAATGAGGAAATGGACATTTTTAGAGGAACCTAGGAAGACCTCTCTGAACTGATACAGAATAAAATGAGCTAAACCGGAATAGTTTACACAATGATAACTTTACAGAGGAAAACAACTCTGAAAGACTTTAAGAACTCTGATCAATGCAATAATAACCAAGAGTCCAAAAGAATACAGATGAAATGTCATTCACATATTGGCAGAGAGGTGATGAACTTAAGACATAGAAAGAGATACATTTTTTGACATGGTCATCGTGGTCATTGTTTTCTTGGACTATGCAGCTGTGTTGAGGGCTTTAAAACTTAATTTTATTTGCTTAGTGGAAAGAGGGGAAATAGGAGGGACAGTTTGATTTTTAAAGAAAAAGAATATTTATGCTATGATATATCATTTCACTTTTTTAAAAGTTCGTTTTTTTTCAGCGAACAAATATCAATCTTCTTTATCTCCCATCTCCCCCTACCCCAGGGGAAAAAAACCACCCTGCAACAAATGTACAGTCCAGGAACACAAATCCGCACATTGGCCAAATCCCAAAATGTGTGTCTCACTCTGAATATCTGGTCCATCGCTTCTCCATGACGAGGTTGGCAGCATTCTAAATCACTGGACCTCTGGTGTTGTTTTTGATCACTTCGTTGTTCTTAAGCGTTTTAAAAATCCTTTGTTTTTGTAATGTTGTCGTAGCATGAATTGTTCTCCTGGTTCTACTCAATCCACATTTATGAAAACATGATTTATTGCTTTGCAGTGGTGTTGCTCTGCATTAAAACGGAAGCCCTGAAACACACTGTCAGAGAAAAATGGCACAAATCCATTACATTGTTTTTTTCAATGTAATATCTTATTGAGGGGAGGTTGCTATTGCTCTGGTTATTGTTATGAATGTTCAGGGAATGTTTATTGAAAACAGCATTAAGTGTACAGGATTGAATGTAGACCCCATTCTTATTTTTAAACCATTGTATTGCCAAGTCACATGTTATATAACAAAATAGAATTTAAGGAAATAGAGAACTGCACTTGATAATTCTTCATATAGCCAGATAGTGAGTGATTCTGTCTTGTTAGGGTTAGTATTCCCTGATGAAATGCAATGTACCCCACATACTTGGCAGAGTTTCTGCATAACTATCACATATCAAATGAAAACTTTAGATGTGTGGCTTCTAGCCAATACTTTCAGTAATGTTACGTTCTGGGAAGACCTTCCAATCACAGTGAGACATCAGTTTTTGCATGTGCTGCTGAAAAGTGTAAGGGGCCCCAGAATTGAGAGGCTTTTACTTGAGATCTTAGGGTATTTCAGGGCTCTACATCTATTCACCAATGAAGATTTTGCCTGAGAGCTGCATATGTCGTGGAAGGGCTAAGTGACTTACCTGCCTAAAGCTTGCATATGCCAGGCCTATATCCATTATGTCACCATTTCTTGACAGTACACGGGAAGCCCCATGCTTGTGGCTTGTTATTTGTTTAACAGGAAGGAAGATTACATGGTTTAAATAGCTTGGAGTCAATTGTCTCTGTTATGTGACTTGTTTTGTTACTTGTTTGGGTTGTCTTCATTTATCTTATTGTAGTCATCCTATAATTAGTTTTCTTCTTCATTCTGTGTTGCTTGAGACATTTTCCCTTGTTTCTATTCATTCTCCATGTTTGTCTTTCCATACAGGGTACTAATATTCTGTTACATTCACATAGCAGTTTATTCAATTGTTCCCCAATTTTTGAGCCCATCATTTTTCAGATTTTTGCTGTTACAAATAGTGCTGTTAAGAATAAGGTAGTTGTGATGAAGAGTTAGATGAGCAGAACTGGGGAAACAATTTATACAGTGACAATATTTATAGAGGAAAAACAACTTTGAAAGATATCAGAACTCTTGTTGTGATGATGAACCATGAGTCCAATAGGACTGAAGGAGGCTGCCCACCTCCTGCCAGAAAGGTGATGGACTTAAAATGCAGAATGATACATACATTTGTGGACATAATGTGGGCATTTGTTTTGTTAAGACTGTACATAATTTGCTGGGCAGCTAGGTGGCACAGTAGACAGAATGCTAGGCCTGCAGCCAGGAAAACTCATTTTCCTGATGTCAAATCCAGCCTCAGACACGTACTAGTGGTGTGACCCTGGGCAGGTCACTTAATCCTGTTTGCCTCAGTTTCCTCATCTGTAAAATGAGTTTGAGAAGGAAATGGCAAAACCACTCCAGTATCTCTGCCAAGAAAACCCTAAATGGGGTCACAAAGAAACAACTGAACAACAACGACATACATATTTGCTACAAAGGTTTTATTTTTTATTTTCAAAATTGTTTAATGGATCAGTAGTGAGAAAGACAATAAATTATTATAAAAGTAAATAAATGTTAAAAAATAATATTTTGATACATGTTTGTTCCTTTATTTGCTTTTTGCAGTTGTTTGTGGGCTTCTTTGGATCCACTGCATGTTCTGTATTTTCTAGAGACCTTTCCCAGTCCCTCCCACGGCTCGTGCCTTCCCACCAAGGTTACCTTTCATCTACAAGGTGTATATCTTGTATTTATGTTGTCATTTGCATGTTCTTTCCCCCATTAGAACGTGAGTCCCTTGAAAGCAAGTACTGTGTATTTGCCTTTCTTTGTATCCCCAGCGCTTGGCATAGTGAGTGTCCAATAAATGCTTGTTTATTGGCTGAAATAAAAGCTGTTCTGTACCAATATCATTTGTTATCACGAGTGCTTTAATGTGAGCTGGGAACCCTTTTACCTACATTTATGGAAACCTAGACTCAAGTCATATCCAGAGGTTTCCCAGAGTAAGCTCTGGGTGGGAGCAATAATCTTTTAGTGTTATCTCCAAGAATAGACCTAGTTCATGAAAACCCAGGCTCCCTTGTATGAAGAATGCTGTGATTTAGAATCATTTTGCATGAAATCTTTTCTTGGTTGTAGCTCCCAAGGTAGCTATTCCTGACCTTGGAGAGGTGGAAAGCTTTACCCCACCATCCACTCCCTGGGGAACTCTCAGAATTTGAGGATGGGAAGGCAAGGTACCAGAGACCTTGGTGACAGAAGCCAAAAAGATCTGAGTAGGTCTGTTGCCTCATTTTATATAGGTCCTCATAAAAATGTTCATTCTCCCAACAGATTCCATCCTCTCAGGAATGAAAGCCAACCCATTATTTAAGGGGCGGCTCCAGCCACTGAAACCCATCCTCAAGTGCCAATGAATGACTCTGAGACAATTTATCATGGGGCTCAATGCCATATTCCCTTTATTACTCCCTTATACTTTTATTGTATGAACTTGGTTTGCCTAGTTTTTTTGCTCCCATTTGCCAAGGGTATTAAGATTTACTCGTCCAAATGGGATCGGAGATCCTTTGGGCCCGGAAAAGAGGAAAGGTTTGGGAGAAAACAGACGTTCTTTCCTAATGGTTGTACAAATCCTTATTAGTCTCCTTTGTAGTTCATCTTCCGTGTCCTACCCTGATGTCCAAAGGCTGTGTCTTAGGCCTTTGCCTCTTCTGTCTCCACACTCTCCATGAATTAGCTCTCATAAATTCAACTATCTCCATGCAGTTCAATCCCGAATCTACATATCCAGACCTCATCTTTTTCCTGGATTACAATCATATATCCAACTTCCTGCTTGATATCTCCACCTACATGTTCCATAGCCATCTTAAACTCATGTCCAAAGCAGAATTTTTCTCTCCCTCTAAACACACTCTTCCTTCTAATTTCATTACTTCTGTAGAGGTCACCACCATTCATCAGGTCACCCAAGTTTACAACTGTACTAGGAGGAGTCATTTTTGTCTCTTTATTCTCATTCCCTTCCCCCTCCTTAGTTGCCAGATCTTGTCAGTTCTGCCTCTACAAACTCTTTCTCTTCTGTCACCTCTCAACTCACACCACTACTACCCTAGTCTGAAGCCTTTGTTGCTTACCAACAGGACTATTTCAATAGCCTCCCACCTGGAGTCCCTGCATCCAACTTTGGCCTCATTTCTTACCTAGCCTTAACCCACTGAATGGTTGTTGCCTCAGACAAACTGAGACCTGGAAAAGATCTTAGCTTAAAAAGGCCAAGGTCTCTCACTGCTTCCAGCACCATGTCCAGTCTCCCCAATCTATATCTTGCCACTGGACCCAGATGTCTCTGGAGGAGAGAGTGAGGCTGGTGACTTTGCACAGCCCTACCTCACTTAAATCCAATTCACTTGCAAGTCAAGGCATCACCCTCCTGATGTCATTGATCCTCTTCAGGAATGAAGTCCAAACAAAATCTATGATGTCTTCCAGAGACTTCTCTGTGTAGATGACATTGTGGTGGTTGCATAAATCCCTAGGACACTGCAGGGGCTCCTAAAAGAGGGCTGTGATGGATTTTGACCTATCTACAGAGGAAAGACAAAAAGGATGCAGAATGCCAGTTGTTCAGATTTGGGTATTTATCTGAATGGACATCCTATAGAACTTGTCAAACAGTATAAAATATCTAGGACAGATAATATAGATAGATTTGTACGCATAGTTGAAAAGGAAGATGTTATTTCAGGAAATTGCAAAGAATTTTTATGGACCTCTAATTATCTAACAGCAAAGGAAAGCCCATCCAAATATGGCAGCATGAGCTACAGCACCACTGTCTCTGAAGAACTAATGTAGACATCACACAGAAAGGAATAAAGGGTGAATGATGGACATGAGCAAGCTGCAACATATAAAGGGTGAATGACGGACATGAGCAAGCTGCAACATATCATGAGGAATTCCTAGGAAGAACAGGAACAAAAGATGCCATTAAAAGATGCAACTATATGGCAGAGAAACAAAATGGGCTGGTCATGGAATAAGAGAGAGGGAAGACAAGTGCTCAATGCTAGTGTTCCACTGGTACCCCAACAATGTCAGGTGAAAGTGTTGAGTGGATCCTCTGTGATGAATTTTGGGGGGGGCATGAAGGAGAGTAGCACAGACTGTATAGGCATGACTGGGTTACAATCTCCATTGTTGGAATTCAGGCAGTGAGATCACAGATCCAATGGGTTATGCAAAATAGACTGAAAATAGATACTAAGCAATTCAGGGGATAAGACCCTAGCAGCTGAGAGGATTGTAACAGTCAGGGTTGGGGAAGAAGTACATTCCAGACATAGAAGCTGCCCGTGAAAAAGTATGGAGTGGTTTGGAGAGTAAACAATGTAGTCTGTTTTAAACATGTTGAGTTGGATATGGCTACTGTGCATCTGTTTTGAAATGTCTAGTAGACAACTGGTGACATAGGACTAGAGCTCAAGAGAAAGACTTATAAATATGAGAGTTATTAGAATAGAGAGGGTGAGTAAATCAATATATACTGATGAGGCCATTGAGAGGGAGAGTGGAGTGAAAGAGGACAGAGTCTTGGGGTACAACCAGAATGAGAGGATGTATTTGGAAGAACAAAAGTAGCAGTTTAGGAGAGAGGACGGTCCTGGAGAGAATGCATATTTCAATGGCTTGTTTGTGGCCTGTCTTCTAAGTACTTCCATAGGAATGTTGCAAGTAGCACTGAAGAGTGATTGATATGATGCATATAATGGAAAGTAGTGTGATTTTGAAGAGTAACAGACATGTTTTGCTTAGAGCTTAGTGCAGGACATTATTTGTAAGTTTGAATTAAAGATTTATATAGTCTACTAGCAAGTAAGTAACATGGCAAGTAGATTTTCAAGAACTATTTGACCTGGAGTACTTCAAATCCTTAATGCTGTTGGAACCACTCCCTTTAGGCTGGTTGGTAGAATTTTGTGTTTTTCTAGATCTCCAAATTCTTGAATTCAGTGAGGGGGTTGAGATGATAATCCTGTCTTTCACATATCTGGGGTTTCCCCATTACTTCTTCCATAGACCAGAAGAGTATGGGTATGCTTACAAATCAGTGCACACAATCTGTCTTATATTTTTACCCCTTTCAAAGTCCATATTCCTGATGCGCATGTCTCCTGTAGTCCAGAGAGAGATGTTGTAACGATACTGGGATTTGAAGATCTTCTATGCCTCTTGAACTTGCTGACGTAGCAGGAAGGGGTAAAGCAAGAGAACTCCAGAACCAAGCTAGTCTCCATGTGGTGCTGACTGGAAGCAGCAGCTGCAGGGCAAACTCCTTTTCCTTTGAGCCTGCCAGAATCTCTGCTAAGGACTCCTGCTGAGGACTACCTGGGATGAGAACTGCGGGGGGCCGGAGCTGCTGGGAGCAAGCTGCCTGGACGCTAAGCAGTTGTGTGTGTGAGGAGAGGAAGATCTTTGCCTGAGGTAGCCTGTCCTGTTTTGAAGGCTTGAGAATGTGGGTGTTTACTACTTTAACTACATGTGCCAACTTCATAACTACTGTGTTGGCTTTGACTTTCTGGTTTTGGGACTCAGTTTTCTCGTATTTAAATGAATGCTCTAGCTATATTTCTTATGTAGAGAGCCTGTTATATTTCATGATTAATAACCATATCAGCATACTTATAGTTACTGTAGGCATTGTGAATGCTGCATTGCTGATACAGATGTTTGTATCCCTGACTGCACAATCCAAATCAGCTGAGTCCCAGCCTTCCACTATGGAATCCTTAAAGCCTCAATGTCACAAATCAGGAACTTGGTAAATGTTCTATTGGCAGCCTTCATCCTTAGGGTCCCTGGCAATGCTGCTAGATCTATGAGTCTGACAATTTATACTCCCCTCCCTCCTGTTTGTTTGGTTTTTTTTTGTTATCTTGTACTTTACAAACACCAATTAATGTGTACATTTCTATATGCAAAGAATGGAAAAAGCATACTGTTTATGAAACTAAAAATTTCTTTTACAACTAGCTTGCTCTTTTGAAAAAGCATTTACAAAATAGCAATTTAATTCCTAATTTAACAAATATCAAATGAATTGAATATTTCATTATACAAGGGAAAACAGAAAGATGTACTTTCATCCACAAACCTGTACTACAATTTGCTTCTCCTTTTACATGTCCAACAAATTTAACATGTTCTTTTCAAAATTATCTTGTTTGTTTCTCACTGACCTTGAAATTATCACTTCCCTATCTGGAGGTGGGTGATATGTTTCATCACTGGTCCTGTAGAGTCATGGTTGTTCATTGCATTGATCATAATGGTTAGGTCTTATAAAATTCTTTCTCATGGGGGCGGAGCCAAGATGGCGGCATAGCAGCAGCAACATATCGCAGCTCTCACATAGCCACCCCAAAATACCCATAAAATAGGACTCTAAACCAATCCTAGAACTCCAAAACGCACACAAAGATACTTCCCACTTAAGTCAGC
>CM053585.1:30268894-30288057 GCA_028646515.1 Pseudochirops corinnae | reverse complement strand
GTACTTGCTAAAGGAACAAGTTACACTGTATTTTGACTTTCTCTGTTCTGTGAATGTTTGCTGAATAAATGGGGTTTACTATGCTGGTAATCCAAACCTTGGAAGTTGCCTTTGCTTGGCATTACACTTGCTTTCATTTCATTTCTTCTTTTAACAACTATCTCTTCATTCCCTCTTGATATTCACTGAGTGAGGATACTTAGTTCTCTGTGCATCTTAAGTATCATACCTTTAGGAAATAGCTCATTACACAGTGAGTAGAGCCCCTGGCCTGGAATCAGGGAGCCCTGAGTTCAGATGTGGCCTCAAACATTGCTAGCTGTGTGACCCTGAGAAAGCAAATTAACTGCTGTTTTCCTTAGTTTCCTCAGCTATAAAATGAAGATAAGAGCACCTCTCTGCCATGGTTGTTGTGAGGATCAAATAAGAGAATATTTGCAAAGTGATTTGTAAACCTTAAAGCGCTATATAAATGTGTGAACTTGAGACACTGTGATGTGGCAATTAGTATTGAATCTTTGCCTCTCCCATCCATCCTCCACACAGCTGTTAGTGGGATTTTCCTTAAGTTTTTTGGCACAGTGGGTAGAGCCCTGGACTTTGAATCAGGGTCATCTAGCTCATATACTGCTGTAGCTACTTACTAGCTGTACAATCCTGGTCAAGGCATTTAACTTCTCTGGCCCTTAAAATGAGGAGTTTGGTTTGAAAGACTTAGAAACTCTGATCAGCACAATGACTAATCACAATTCCACAGGACTCATGATGGTGTTTCCTTCTCTCCTTCTCCTGTCCCTCCTTCTCTCCTTCTCCTGTCCCTCCTTCTCTCCTTCTTTCTTCTGTCTCTCTCTCTCTCTGTCTCTCTGTCTCTCTGTCTCTCTCTCTCACTCTCTTTCTCTGTCTTTCTGTCCTTGACCCTCTTCTCCTTCTGTATTTCTTCACTTGCTGAGCTCATGTGCTCCCATGAATTTAATTACCATCTCTATGCTAATGACTCTTAAATCTGACACAAACTCTACTGCTCCCAATCTCACATCTTCATTGACCTTTCAGAAATCTTGAACTGGATGACCAGTGGACGTCTCAAACACAACATGTCCAAAATGCAACTCATTAATCTCTCTCTCTAAACTTTTCTCCCTTCCTACTTTCCCTATTACTGTAGAGGGTAACACTAGCTTCCAGGTTCCTCAGGCTCCCAACCTAGGGGTCATCCTGGATTCCTCACTATCTCTCACACCACCCCCAGATCCAGGCTGTTGATGTCATCTTCTCAGCATCTCTTTACTAGTACCACCAATGTACTGCAGGCTCTCACCATGCATAGACTTGTAATAGCTTGCTACTGAGTCTGCCTACCTCAAATCTCTCCCCATTCCAGCCATCCTACATTTAGACACTAAAATGATTTCCTAAAATGCAGGTCTGACCATGTCACCCCTCCATCCTCCATTCAATAAACTTCAGTGCTGCCTTATTTACTCTAGGAGTAAATACAAAATGCTCTATTTGGCATTCAAAGCCCCTCATAACCTAACGCCTTCCTACCTTTCTGGTCTCACACCTTACTCCCTACTACATACTCTTCAATGCAGTGACAGTGGCCTTCTGGCTGCCCCATAAACAGGATAGTTTATCTCTTGGCTCTGGGCATTTTCTCAGGCTGTCCCCCATGCCCACAATGTCCTCTCTTCTCTGCTGTCTACTGACCTTCCCAGCTTCCTTTAAGTCCCAACTAAGATCCCTTCTTTTACTGGAGAAGTCTTTACTGGTAGAGGAAGCCTTCTGTAAACCCTATTTATCCTAAGTGACTTTCTTCTGTTAATTGTTCCCTGTGTACCATGTTTATAGCTTACTTTGTATACATTTGTTTGTGTTTTCTTCCCCTGTGGATTGTAAGCTCATTGAGGTTAGGGGCTGTCTTTTGCCTCTTGTTGTATTCCCAGCATTTAGCCCAGTTTCTGGCACAAAGTAGACACTTCACAAATGTCACTGACTGAAAGGCGAATTCTTCAGCACTGAGTTTATCAATGCTACTGTAATGAACTTTTGATCCTATGAAGTTCGATGCAAAAGGAAAGGGTGACAGTACACCTCCACAATCTCTTCCCTGTCCAAAGAAGATGAGCCACTCCAAAGCACAAAGAAAGGAGAAATTGTTCCATGTGTGTCTGCCATCTCCAGGACAAAAAGATTCTAAATTAATTCCCAATGACTGCCTTTCTGGAAGAAACCATGAAAGTATTAGCTGAAGATGTGAGATGTATTGTTGCATAAGGTTTGGCACAGATTTGTTGTTATGTACCTTTCCCTATCACATCCTCCTTCAGTCTCTACAACTGTATACTATAAAAAAAGATACTTGACACAGAGGTATAAAAGCTCACTTTTGAAAATAATTCCTCAAAAATTAGAACTGGACAAGTGAAAGCTAATATTTCATGAGGCACTAAGGAATAAAGCAAAATAAAAAGAATGAAAAAAATTGATGAAAATATGAAATTTCTAATTGGAAAAACAACTGACCTGCAATATAGTTCAAGGAAAGAGAATTTAAGAATTATTGCTCTACGTGAAAGCCATCATCAAAAAAAGAATCTGGACATCATATTTCAGGAAATTATCAAGCCTGATATCCTAAAACCAGAGGGCAAAATAGAAATTAAAAGTATTTGCCTTCCCCAGTTGATAAATGGTCAAAGGATATGAACAGGCAATTTTCAGAGGTAGAAATTAAAGATATCTATAAGCATATGAAAAAATGCTCTAAATCACTATTGATTTGAGAAATGCAAATCAAAACAACTTTGAGGTACTACATCTCACCAGTGAGATTGGCTAAGATGACAAAACAGGAAAATGAGAAATGCTGGAGAGGATATTGAGAAACTGGAACACTAATGCATTGTTGGTGGAGCTGTGAACTGATACAACCATTCTGAAGAGCTATCTGGAACTAGGCCCAAAGGGCTATCAATAATTGCATACCCTTTGACCCAGTAATACCACTTTTGGGGTTGTATTCCAAAGAGATCATAGAAGTGGGAGGAAGACCCATATGTACAAAAATATTTATTGCAGCTCTCTTTGTGGTGGCAAAAAACTGGAAATTAAGGGGATGCCCCTCAATTGGGGAATGGCTAAACAAATTGTGGTATATGAATGTAATGGAATACTGTCATGCTATAAGAAATGAGGAGGAGATGGACTTCATATTTACCTGGAGAGGCTTATACAAACAGATGCTAAGTGAGAAGAACAGAACCAGGAAAAAATTGTACACAATCACAGATACAACATATTTGTGACAACCAACTTTGATAAAGTGGACTCTTCTCAGCAACACACAGTTATAAAACAACTCTACAAGTCTCAGGATGGAAGGAGATACCTACATTCAGAGAAAGATCTAGAAAGAACAGAGTTTAAATGGAGACTGAAGCAAGCTACATGTGGTCGTTCTTTTCCATGTTTGGTTTTGTTTCCTATTTCCCATTGTTCATTCCATTGGTTACAGCCCTTCTATACAACCAGACCAATATCCAGTGTGAAAGTATTTGTAGATCCTTATACTTGATTGCATGCCGCCATTGAGAGAGTGGGGTGTGGGGAGGGTGGGGAGAAAATTTGAAACTCAAGGGATTGTGGAACTGAATTTTGTACACTAAAAGTAAATAAACAAATCAATTTTTTAAAAAAAGTATTTTCCAATCACCATCTGGAAGAGATCCTAAAATGAAAACTCCCAGGAATATCATAGCCAAATTCTAAAGTTCCCAGACTGCATTGGGAGAAGGAAGGCAGAGATAGAATGGGCATAAATTATGTCACATAAAAGAGGCACAAAAGAGCTGTTACAGTGTAGGGGAAGATGGTGGTGGTGGCAGGCAACACTTGAACCTTACTCGTATTAGAAGTGACTCGCAGAGGGAATAATATATACACTCAGTTGGATAGAGAAATCTATCTTACACTAAAGGGAAATAAAAAGGGATGGCAATAAAAGAAGGGGGGACTGAGAAAAGGTAGAGTGGACTGGGGAAGGTGGTGGTCAGAAGTAAAGCCCTTGTGAGGAGGGACAGGGTGAAAGATAACAGAGGGAGAGAGAGAGAGAGAGAAAGAGAGAGAGAGAGAGAGAGAGAGAGAGAGAGAGAGAGAGAGAGAGAGAGAGAGAGAGAGAGAAAGGGAGAAGGATAAACCAGGGAAAAATAGGATGGATGGAAATACACAGTTATTATAACTGTAAATGTGAATGGGATGAACTCATCCATAAAATGGAAGCCGACAGCAGAATGGATTAAAACCCAGAATCCTACAATATGCTGTTTACAAGAAATACATCTGAAGCACAAACACACATAGAGTAAATGTAACATGTTGGCACAGAATCTATTATACTTAAGCCAAAGGGAAAAAAAAAAACAGAGGTAGTGAAAACAAAAATATATCTAATTAAAATAGATAAGAAAGGAAACTATCTTGCTAAAATGTATCACAATGAATGTCAATACTTAACATACATGTACCAAATGGTACAGCACCCGCATTTTTAAATGAGAAATTAAATGAGTTGCAGGAGGAAATAGACAATAAAACTATACTTGCGGGGAACAAGAGATTTTTTTAAAGGGGGAAAAATACTTATTTATATAAAAATTTTTATAGCAGCTCTTTTTGTGGTGACAAAGAATTAGAAAATGAAGGGATATCCAGTAATTGGGGAATGGCTGAACAAGTTGTGGAATATGATTGTGTTGGAATATTATTGTGCTGTAAGAAATGACAAGTAGGATGATTTGAGAAAAACCTGGACTTACATGAACTGAGAGTGAAGTGAGTAGAACCAGCAAACTGTGAATGACTTGCTATTCTCAGCAGGACAATGATCCAAGACAATCCCAAAGGATTCATGAGGGAAAATGCTATTCCCATCCAGAGAAAGAAAATTACTCCTTTACTTCCTCTGAGCCCTTTCCAAATGGGGGAAATAGCCTTTATTGTCATATAGGATTATCGATCTATAGTTAATCAGAACTAGAGGCCAACTACTACAGTTCCCTAAATTTACACTTTAAAAAGTTAGGGGGGGGGGGGGAGGGTATGAGATTTACCAAAGGTCAAAGTAGAAAGTGTTGGAGCTGACATGGGTGCCCAGATATTGAGGTCTTCCTCACTCCATAGTCAGCACTTTTCCCACTCTACCATGTTGCTTCCAGATATGTCGCTTGCCAACTTAGCTTAGACATCCTGCCTTTATCAGAAATTCACTCCAATGCTTTATTTCCAGTTGACAGAATCTCCTCTAATCATAGCTAGGTCAATTTTGTCAATGCAAAAGCTTTTTTTAAAAAAAAAGTTATCTTTTGAGTTTATAATCCTATATCTTTTAAACTGCCTTCCGGGTTTTTTTTAAAATCTTTTTTAAAAATCAAAATTGGGTAATTTTTCCTAAGAATGGATATCCTTGGGTCATACTAGAATAGCTCTCAGCTGTCGCCCCAAAAAGCTGCAGCAGGTGCAGGGGCCATTTTGGTAAAGTGTACTGGCAGACGGTGTAAACCAGGCTGAGGGTAACTGACCATTTGTTTGGGGTGGGGGGGAGGGTGTCTACCCCAAAGCTTGTGAAGACTTTCCCAGGCCCCCACAAAGGATGGATGAGAACAATGTGTTCCAAGGGCCAGGAAGGGGGCTGAAGCAGGAGCTGGGGAATGTAGCACTTAGTCAGACAAGGAAGACGCCAAGGGCATCCCCGGGCCATCGAGCCCTCTTGACTTTTTGCACTCCGATGACTCTGGAAGAGAAGGAGGCTGATGGCTTTGGGCCACTCTGCCTCACTTAAAGCCAATCCACAAGAGTCAGGGCGTCACTTCAGATGTCAGTGGGCTTTCTCCGAGAAAAACAAGAAGAGGCCAATAAGGTCGCCAGCGCAGAAACAGCGTCCAGACTACAATTCCCAGAAGGCTGCGGACTGCGATGGGCTCATGGGATGAGGCCGTGGTTTCCCAGAATCCACCCCGAGGCAGAGCAGATGCGCCTGGGCGCCGGCCTGTGCCGATGGATTCTGGGAATCAGAATTTGTTTCCTGAATGTGCGCAGGCGCAGTTCCAGGATTGTAGGGCGTCGTGTCTCCCTTTTGTTTTGCTTTTGTGAGTTCGAGCGTGACCCTGGGTATGGAAGGGAGCCTGTGTGCGTGTGCCTGCTCCTCCTCCCTCCCTGCTCCCCTTTCGCTCCTTCCCCTCCCCCTCCTCTAGACGGATACGGGAAGGTCCCCTTCTCTTCCCCTTCCCCCTCAGGCTGTGGAGATGGGGGCAAGGAGGAGGGGACCGCACAGGATGTGGGGGGTGGGGCCCTGCAGGGCTGAAGAGGGACTAAGGCTACTTAAGGTGGGGGCGGGGGCGCACAGGGTCCCACAGCAGGACCTCCCTCCCCAGGGGTCCGGCCGCCCCAAGTGTCGCAGGTGAGTCTCCCGGGGTCCCATGTGTGACAGGTGCTGAGGACAGAATGAAAGCCCAGGAGCCGGGGCTCCCCCCTCGAGGGGCTTGAGGGTCAGGACCAGCTGGGTCCGAGACTCAGGGTGCCCCGAAACTCATTCTCCGCCAAGACCTCTCTGGGTGTTCAGAGGAGATCCTGTTTTGTGTAAAGGCTTTAGTGAACATGTGGGTCTACTCCCTCATATGTGTCACCTACGGTCCTGCAGACCTTGCCTTTGGCCAGGGGTTCCAGCCCTGTTTATATCTGGATCCCTTGGACGGTCTGATGACTCTTCTCAGAATCATGTTTTTAAAAATACATCAAACAGAAATACATCGGAAACCAAAAAAACAGATTTTTTTTTTTTCCCAAGGTGCTAGACTGCCACCCACTCCCCCGAAATCTATCTTAGACGCTTGGTTGGGGGGAAGGTTTCAGGACCCCAGATTAAGAATCTGATTTAGCGCCTTTCCTGATAGGGTGTGCCAGCTCCCAAGAGACCATTTTTACATTTTCAGGAATTCTGTGAACCTGTGTGAAACACCACCAATGCTGCGTTCAATCAGCTCCTAACAAGTGATGATATCTGTTACTTTAAAAGAATTAGTGGCAAGCACAGCATAGATTACTTTCAACACGTTATTGTCTACTTTAAATGATTGTGGCTTTAATAATGAAAGTGAGCCCAATTCCATTTTGTTCTGATGGTGCTAAAACAACATCGGGAAGGTCTAGAGTAGCTAAAAAGTTGTTTAAATAATTTTTAGGTTCTGTTTAAATCGAGTGCAATTATTATTTGACAGTCATTATCTGAACTAAGACAAGATAATCACTTAAAATATTTCTGGATACCATTTATTCTAATAAATGAATAAAAAACCAAACCGAGCTAGAAACAGCAGCTAAAGAACTTGACATTGAATTAATTAAAGTTGAACCAGTACTGGGAGGAGAATGGGTAGCATATGTAGTTTATGAGCAGCTACTGTTCCATGGCACATGTCCTGAGTTATAAATGCTTTTTTCTCCTTATTCTAGTTTGGCAAAGAAATTAGCTAACATTAATTTCTTGCAAGACTTTCCTTTAATGATTGATAGTCTTAAAGAATTTTCATTATTTTCAACTGCATTTCAATCAAGATCAATTAATATACAACAATCAAACATATAATAACAAGTATGGAAAATTTTAAGACTTTACTGAAAAGCACAAATCTCACATTGAAATCTGTCAGGTAAATTTAAAGATATTCCATTTTATATAAATAATCAATTTAATGCTTTTCCTAGGAATATTTTACTAGAAAGAATGTCATTCAACACATGAACTTACATCTTTTATTGGGACAGAAAGGATGAAAGCATTTTTAATTATCCTAATTTATTTGAACCATCTACTTGCTCTTAGGAAAAACTCACTTCAGATAATTGGTGAAAAAAATATGTCATGGAAAAGTGAAATATTAAAACATGAAATTGAGTTGAACAGTTTTCAGGATTTTGCATGTAATATAGAAAGAAACGGTGTTCAAATCCCTGTCACTATACAGAAAACTTAATAAGATAGCACTGTTGCATTCATTAGTGCTAGAGAGGAAAGGTTTCAATTTAATAATTGTAATTTATTGGAGGGTGGAAAATTATTTAACAGATCACTTATCAAATATAATGACCATATGTTTATTGGGAAAAGAATTAGTGGATTGGTGTTAAACTGCATTTGTCATTTCATGGTTGCAGACATAGGTTGACTACTGATATGAGAACAGGCAAAAATCGGTGAAAACATTTGCTGAGAAATAAATGGCTATATGGAATTTACAGTAAAGAGTATTGTATATTATTGTAAATCGTGTGACATTCTTTATATTAGTAAAATTTGTAGCAAATCTATTGATGTAAATATATAAATAGATATATATTTTTTGGAAGGCTGTTTGTTAAATATTTATAAGCAGAGCCCTGCTTTTCACCCTAATCATTATGGTCCAGTGGGAAGAGGATCATATCTGGATTAAGAAGACCTGGTTTGAATCCTGGTTCTGCTGCTTAACAGTCTTCTTGTATTTATTGACATTTGTTAAGTTCCTACTATGTGCCAGATGCTAGAGATACACATACAAAAATGACACAGTCTGTACCTTTAAGGGGCTTACTTTTACTGAGAGAATATTTACATATGTCATGGGTGGTATGCTATATGCATAAACAGACACGTATTCAAGATAAATACAAGGTAATTTTCTATTGTGGGCATGAGCATCTAGGAGATGTCAATAAAGACTTCATATAGATGGTGGCATTAGAGTTCAGTTGTGAAGGAAACAATGAGTTCTAAGAGACAAAGATGAGGCCAGAATATATCCCAGGTGTGGATGAGACAGCAGATGAATATGAGTGAGGAGCAAGGCCATGGCTGGGCCATAGAGTATAGGAAAGGGAGTTTGGGATGGCATTGGTTGAAATGTCAGTTTGGGGTCAGGTTGAAGACGACTTTTAGAAGCCAAACATAGGAGTTTATATTTGATCTCAAAGTTGAGATAGGGAAGCTTTGGAGTTCATGGAGGAGGGATGCGACCTGGTCAGATCTGTGCTTTACAAAAAAAAATCACTTAAACTTTTTAGATTACATCCTCTAAAATAAGGAGATTGGCTGAGATCATTACTAGGGTTTTTGCTACCATTTCCTTTGGTCTTCCTTTTCAGTTCTTTTCTCTTTTATTGCCTATTTCTTTCAAGCTGGGTTAGTAGATACAGATCAAAATTTGGAAATCAAGAAACCTTGAGTTCAAATCCTTCTTCATATACTTACTAGCTGTGTGATCTTTTGCAGTATAAATATATCAGGTACAATCCTGAAGACCTTTTCTTGGCCAGGGTTCCTAATCCTTTTTGGTGTCGTGGATCCCTTGAGCAGTCTTTAGTGTCTGTAGACTTTCAGAATCATGTTTTAAAATATATAAAACAAAACACATAGGAAATCAATTGTCTTTAAATATTTTTTTCTGTGCAAGTTGCATATATATTATATGTTACAACTTAATTTACATTATTATATATCACATATATTCAACTGAGCCTTAGTTTACTCATTTGTTTGGAGGACCAGATTAGATAATATATGCAGGGTACTTTGCAACCCTTAAACTGATGTATAAATGGCAACTATTAATATTTTTCAGGGCCTTGAAGGTGAACTCAGCTTTATCCTTTAATTTTGTGTTATAAGTATGTGGATATATGACATGTGCATAATTTTCTTTTTTAAATTAAATTTTCATTATGAATTTAAATAATAAACATTTCACTATATAAGGAACAGAAAAGGGGATTGTAATGAAACTTTGAACTTTTTAGGTATTTTTTAAAGTTATTTTCGTGACTATTAAATTTAGCATGGTAGTAGCAAAGCTGCACTGCTTGGTGATGTCCCCATATAAACTTTCTTCTTTCATCTGTGTATCTTAATATTTAATTGATGCTTTCTTTTTTTGTATCTTAGTCTCTGCTGACCAACTGCTTCCTCCCAGTATGGTCATTCCTCCTTAACAAATAAGTTTTATCCAGCAAAACAGATAGACACACTGCCTAAAATTTCATGCTTCATTTTGTACCTCAGTGGAATAGGCTAGATACAGAAGAATCAGAAATAATTGAACCCACTAGGAAACTACTTATTATTTGACAAGAACTTCTCGGAAAACTAGATAGAATTCTGGAAGACATAGATTTGGACCACTGTGATACACCATATTCCAAAGCAAATTCAAAATTGATGTGTGACTTGAATATTAATGATAATACTCCCAAACAATCAGAAAAGATGCAGATCTTTTATTTTTCAAAGGAATGATTAGTGGGCACCTTAGTAACCAAAGATTTGACAAAAGGCAATTCTAGAAGAAAAAAATGTCATTCACATGAAATTGAAGGCTTTTAAGTTATTTTCCTGTCTTTTGTCATATAATTTGTTGTCGTGATTTTGCTCATTTTACTCTCTATTTCCTACTAGTTTTTGTAGATGGCTCCAAAGCTGTTCTGTCACAGAGTATGAACAATTGAATTACTTTTCTTGCACAATTTGAAACTGAAATTCACAATAGTTAGGACACTTCATAACTCCCTCATCAGTGGCCTGTCTTCCCATAGCTCTCCTAATACTGATTGAGCTCAGGTTGTTGTGAGGATTAAATGAAATAACATATGTTAAGTATTTGTAGACTTTCAAGTGATACACCAATGCTAGCTGTTATTATTCTCATGTTTTCTTATCTTCTTCAATTTACATGGTTTATTTTCATTTATTTCTTTCTTTAAAATACTTTAGACCATGTTTTGTATGGCTGTGTGAGGTTTGTAATTCTTTTGAAAATATCTTGTTGGTCTCCCTGGACTGTGTATCTGTTGTGGCACAGTTATGATATTAAACATTGCTGTCAGTACTCTGCACATTTTAGAAATCAGGGTTTTACCAGTGATGTCCCATAGTCTTTCAAAGATCACAGGAAATAAGTAGCTCATCAATTTAAAAATCTTGGGGGCCTTGTAATTTGAACTTTTGAAAAGTAGCTTGATGTGTCCTCATACTTCAGTCAGTAAATAAACATTTATTAAGCACCTACTCTGGGCCAGGCACTGTTCTGAGCTCTGGGAATATTAAAAAAAAAAAAAAAAAGGCAGCTCCTGCCCTCAAGGAACTTATACTCTAATGGAAGAAAACACAAAAGGAAGTTGAAAAGTGTATGAGAGGGCATATCAATACCCTGTTACCCATTTTTGTTATTTATTTTCCTGTCTGGTCACAAAGTTTTTTTTAAATATAGAAATATATTTCATTTATTTCATTAAATATTTCCCAATTACATTTTTAAAAATTTAATATTCATTTTTAATCATTTTGAATTCCAAATTCCCTCCCTCCCACTGCTCTCCTACCCTTTTAGAAGGCAAGCAATAGGATATCAATTATAAAGATGAAGTTATGGAAAACATTTCCGTTTTAGCCATGTTGCAAAAGACAATAACACACAAAAACCGGAAGAATAAAGAAAGTAAAAAGAATATGTTTTGGTCTATTCTCAGAGCTCATCAGTCCTCTCTCTAGACATGGACAGCATTTTTTCATCATGCCTCCTTTGGAATTGCCTTGGACCATTGCCTTGGACAGAGTAGCTATGTCTTTCAAGGTTGATCGTTGTTATAATATAACTGTTACTGTGTAGAGTATTCTGGTTTTGCCCACTTTACTTTCTATCAGTTTATAGAAGACTTCTCAGGTTTTTCTGAAACATAACCTTCATTTCTTATAGCACAGTAGTGTTCCATCACAGTCCTGTACCACAAATTGTTCAACCATTTCCCAGTTGATGGACATCCCCTTAATTTCCAAATATTTACCACCACTAAAAGAGCTTCTATAAATATTTTTGTACAAATAATGTTCTTTTCCCTTTGATCTCTTTAGGGTATAGACCTAGTAGTGGTATTACTGGTTAAAAGAGTATGTACAATTTTATATCCTTTTGGGTATAATTCCAGATTGTTCTCAAGAATGGTCCAACCAGTTTGTAAGTCCACCACAGTGTATTAGTATCAGAGTTTTCTCTAAAGATTTCAGCAGATTAATTTTACACATATACTGTAAGGAATAGAGGAGAATGGAAATAGTTTTCTTAAGTACAGAGGTGATTGAGCCTTAGAGAGCTTGGTTTGCATACTCAGTATCATGGAGAATTTAGGGGGAGTTCCTGTGAATTTGGCTTGTAGTCAACTAATTCCCTTTCCTGGAGTCCTTATCTCTTGGAACTTAAACTAGAAGCAGTGGCTGAGCACCCAGGTCTTGGGCACTACTTTCTGTGGCTCTTCCCTTTGATTTTAGGTAAAGGAAGATTTGTTCTTGGGTAGGTTTGCCTTCTTCTCTAGAGGACCATGAAACTGATGCCCAGCTTAGGTGCTTACAGTTCTGTCTTGGTGAGTTTAGGAAATGCAAGATAAGATTGATCTTCTGCTTAACGTATTTCTCCTTCCCCTGGTTTTAGCTTGTCGAGACTTTGATGAAAAAGTGAGAAGATGGCAAAGAGAATGGCCTTGGAATGCCTACTAGCCTTGTGCCAGGTCAGCTATTTTGTTTGTCTCTTGAAATGCAGCCTCATTCCTAAAAGTATGGACACATTTCATTCACTTTTCCTCCTTCTTCAGACAAATCATACTCAGGGACTTCACCATTGGTTTTTCTCTTTAGGAAGACTTAGACCCTTCTTAGGTCTGATGTATTTTTTTTTTCATTAAACCAATATCTATTTTCTCCCTCTCTCTCTGTTTCTCTCTCCCCGCCCCATCCCTCTCTCTCTCTCTTTCTCTCTCTCTCTCTATATCTCTCTCTGTCTCTCTCTCTCTCTGTCTTTCTGTCTCTCTGTGTCTCTCTGTCTCTCTCCCTCTCCCTCCCTCTCCTACCTTGCCCCTTTCGATGCCCTTCTTCATCAGAGACAAAGTAAAACAGAACTCTTGTAACAAACATGGGTAGTCAAGGAAAACAAATAACTATTATCCAGGTTCAACAATGTGTGTCTCATTCTACATACCTATTCCTTCACTGCTCTGTCGGGAGGTGGGGAGTGTTTTCTATCGCTAATCCTCTGGAGTCATGTTTTAAAGGTTGGAATGTATCTGAAGAATCACGTAAACCAAATGATATATGAGTTATCAGAGGTACAGAGAAGTGATGTGTCTCATGCAAACAAGCAATAGACATTTATTAAGTACCTATTATGTGCCCAGCATTGTGCTGAGTGCACAAAATGAGGCAAAAGATAACTCCCTGGCCCTGAGGAGCCCACAGTCTATTGGAGGAGGGCAAAATAGTAAGCAAATATGTACAAACAAGCTCTGAGCAAGATAAACAGGACGTAATTAAAAGAGGGAAGGCACTAGAATAAAGAGGGGTTGGGGAAGGCTTCCTGTAGGAGATAGAATTTTCGTTGCGACTTAAGGGAAGACAGAGAGGTCAGTAGTTGGGGCAAGGAAGGAAAGCATTCTAGACATGGTGGACAGCCAGAGAAAATGTCCAGAGCTGAGAGATGGAGTATCTGTCTTGTTTGCAGAACAGTCAGGAGGCCACTGTCACTGGATCAGGGAATACATGTCAGGGAGTAAGGCATAAGAAGGCTGGAAAGGTAGGAGGTGTTGGGGCTATGAAGGGCTTTGAGAGCCAAATAGAACATTTTTGTTAGTTTCTGGAGGTGAAAGGGAGCCACTGGAGTTTATTGAGTGGGGGATGGTGGAGAGTGATGTGATTAGACCTGCATTTTAGGAAAATCACTTTACAACATTGTTACAAAATTAACCTACCCATAAAAGTCAACACCATTTTCATATAATAATAATAATAAAATTCAGGAGGTAATAATAAAAGAGGAAGTCCCATTCAAAAATTACTATAAAATGCATAAACTATCTAGGAGTGAATCTACTGTAGCACACCCAGTACCTATATAGAGACACTACAAAGTGAGTCTTAAAGAAATGAAAAAAAAAAACACAAATTAAGTGAAGGTCTCTGAGGAATTAGAAAAGAACAAGTGGATACTGTAGAGTGAACCAGGAGCACCACAAGATACAGTTTTGTCTTGCTTGGTTTTTCATCTAAAGTAATGAGGGCACCCCCCTTCCCCCCCCCTCGCCAAATTACTTAACCTCAATACATCCCTGTGTGTATCTTTGGTGAAAGCTGTTTTTCACATGAAATCAAATCTTTAGCTCTCAGATCTGGAAACATAACTTTCAAGTCTTCTGTATCTCACCTTTTTATACTGAAAGTATTAAACTGTTGTCAGACAGCGTAAAAATACAGTCAAGGTAAAACACAAAGAAGACCTCCATGATGAAGACAACAAAATATTGAAAGCATTGGGGCAATGCTTTTCTGCAGTAATAACCCATCTTCGTAGTCATGGAATTACTGAAAGGGGTAGTGAATGTGGTCTCTTCCTTTGTTGAATTCAAAAAAATTGTAGATAGAACCAAGTGTACCTATCAAAACTTTCCTTAACAGGCTTGCTTCTGTGAATATGTTGAGTCCATAGAAGAGTCTTTGATAGGTGAACCAAGAGACATCTTTGTTTATCAGTCCTTCAATGATCGATATCAAACTAGCCATAAAAAGAGAATCGTATGTTAGTGAAAGGTATTTGCCATGGTCCCGGGCTATAGTAGGTCAGGTTGGTTCCTCAGGATTAATACTGGAATGAAATGAGACAAATATCCATCAAACCGATATATTAGCAAAACATTCAGCAGTAGCAGGGGAAAGACACTAAAGAGAGGACAGTTGAGTGTGGCTCTGAACTCCGTATCTCCCAGGGTGGTCCACTGGTCAAACCTAAGGGGGCTGTTAGAACTTCATGGCTTTTTGTACTCAGGGACTTAGAAGACCATCTCAGTAACACAGGCCTTAATCCTTTCAGGGAATAAAGTCTCAAGAATGGTTTCAATAATTTTTGTTATTTTTGAAATTAAGTTTTATTTTCAGTTCTGAGTGCTTTCTCTTCCCTACTTACTAAAAAGGCAAGGAAAATAAAACCAAATTAATACCTTTAAAAAAAATGTTCAGTTCCAAATTCTTCCCCTCCCCCACCCATTGAGGAGGCAAGAAATATGATTATACATGATTATACATTGTGCACATGCTGTCCAGATTATCCATCATACCTATGCCATTCTATGTGTTTTAAAGATCAGAGCTAGCTCAGCCCACATGGTGGGAAGAGACGAGTCATATATCTTCTACCACACAGCGGGTGACCTTAGCACAGTTCAAACAGAAGGACTCCGGGTCACTCAAAATCACTTTTAGTGATTCCATTCTGCACCTCTTTTTGCCTTCGTACAAGTTGACTCCCATGCTTGTGATGCATTCCCTTCTCACCTCTACCTCTTGGGGGCCCTACTTTGCAGTGTCAGTTATGGTTTCATTTCCTATGTGAAGCTGTTCCTGATCACTAATTACCTTGTATTTACTTTGTATTCATTTTGTATTTACATGTGTACTTGTTTTTCCTGTTAGAATGAAAGCTCTTTGAATGCAGGCGTTGGTTCATTCTTTGTATTTGTATCCCCAGCACTGAATACATGCTTGTTGATTTGCACTAAGAATTCCAGCACAAGGAAGGAGCTGACTTCATAGGTGACATTGAGACGAGACCTTTGATTGTCATAGGGCTATAAGAAAGGCTTTACATTACGCAAATGATGCAGGGAGTATAACAGAAGTGGGTAGCATTATATATTTAGAAGACACACATGAGAAAATCCAGGAACCATAGGAGAAGCTTGGATAGGACAGATGAATAAAGATAAATGGAGAAAAAAAACGGACTTAAAATGGGAAATGCATTACAAATACCTGGATGGAAAGAGAAACTGCATCGGGAATCAGACAACTTACAAGCCTGGAACAGAGGTGCAGTGCGGTGCGGTGGGGAGGGAGATTTCAGTTGCTATTCTTAAAAATGGAGGAGCCTATAGTTTAAAAGCTCTGTGCGTTCTTTTTCATAATTTATATTTAGAACTAGAAGGACCCTTGAAGGTCATTGAGTATATCCCATCGTTTTACAGATAGGTTAAAGCCAGGCAAAATTTAAGTGATTTACCCAGGGTCACACAGCTCGTAAGTGACAGGATTTGAGCCCAAGTCTTTTCGACTCCAAATCCAACACTTTATCCACTACACTTGCTCTAAGGTCTATGAATTCCACCTTTGTCTCCTAGCTCTCCCTTTAGAACTTGGTGGGAGTACAGGGAGAGGATGACCCTTTACTTTAATTATTGGGAAATGTGGCTTTGAATTCTCCTTCTATTAAGAACTGAGGAGCTCATAACAAGATTTTGAGCGAAGAGCTTCTTCTCAATCAGTTTCATAGCTGCAAGGCAGAATTGGTTTCCAGCTTCATTTCTTTTCTTTCCCCTCAGTTCTAGCTTTGTATGGATCAAGTACAGACACAAATAGAAACTGTGTGTCTCTGACCCTGGGAGCTGGGTGGGGCCTTAGATACAGCCCTTAGTCCCTTCTGAGACCCATGGGGGAATGATGAGGGGAAGCCCAGACTAAAAGGGAGCTAGTAAGAGTGTCACTGAACCTGCAGAGTTTCCAGCTGGCTAACAGGAGCTGAATCCAACAACAGTATACTGGAGCTCCAATTAAAGTTAAGACTACATGTATGTTACTCAAATCCAAACCCAGGTCATGAATTTATAGTCTTCAGACTAGGAAGTTAGTGCTCAGAATCTGACCTGGATGAAACTGCTTTGAATAAATTGAAAGTTTTCAAGTATCTAGTCTGAGCTGTCCCTGAGATTCTGGAATAATACAGCACTTACTTCCCTGAGAAAGCAGTAGAGAAGGATGCCAAAGAACACAAATCAGGCCAAGGATGGTCCAGCTATTCTCTCTAGAGGTATACTGAGCTTGACTGTAACACAAAGTCCAAGGTAAGGAAGAATAAGATCCATTCCTTAATTGATAAATGGTCAAAGGATATGAAGAAATCCAAGTTAACAATAGCCATATTTAAAAATGCTCTACATCTCCATGGATTGAGTAGTACAAAAGCAAGTCTTATGTGAAGTCTGCCTCACAGATCTCTGATTGGCAAGGTTGATAGGAAAGGAAAAAGAAGAAGATTGGCAAGACTGTAGGAAAGCAGGCATTGTTGGTAAAACTTCAGATTGGCCCAGCCATTCTGCAAAGCAATTTGGAGCTATGTCAGAAAATTTAGTTATTAAACTATGTATGTCCTTTGAAAAAAGTATACTTTTCTAGGCAAACACTTTAAGAAGATCAAAGAAAGGAAAATGATCCATAGATACAAATCTATTTCTAGCAGCATCTTTTGTAAAACAAAGAACAGCATACTGAGAGTGCCCATGAATTGGGGAATGGCTGTGAGTAGATTATTCCATATAAATGCAGTGGAACATGATTGTACTATAAGAAATGATGAAAGAAATGGTTTCAGAGAAATATGGGAATACTTATGAACTCATGAAAAGGGAAGTGAGCAGAACCAGTCAAACAATTTATACACCAACAACAATATTGTAAAGACAACTTTGAAAAATTTAAAAACTGATGAATTATAATAACCAACCAGAATTCTTTAAGATTAATGTTTAAGAATGCTACCCATCTCTTAATGGAAAGATGATGGACTCCAGACTCAGAATGAGATGCACATTTTTATGTGACTGCTGTGGGAATTAATTTTTTTCCTTCAACAGTAAAGAGTGGTGGTGATATTTAATAAATGCTTGTTAAATAAAAATTTTAAAAGAGTAACTTGCCTGTTTTACTTGGGCCTCATTGTGCTGAATGATTTGTAAGGCTGACTTTAAGCAATAAATTGAAATTATTTACATAGCCTAGTATAAATTGGGGAACATAGTAAGAAAATTCTCAAGAAATATTTGACATGGAATATTCTAATTCCTTGATTCTATGGGAACTATTTACTTTGGTTCAACTAATTTCATGTCTTCCCCATGTTCCATGTGAAGAATGGTCCTTGAACACATGGGAATCTTTTTCACTATTTCAGAAATTGTTAACATTGCAAGATGTGGTTGTAGACTTCACCCAAGAGGAATGGAGCCTGTTGGATCCTGCTGAAAAGGACCTCTTCTGGGATGTGATGCTTGAAAACTATCAGAGTTTTGTCTCCCTTGTTAAGGATAGCTTTTCTCTCATGAATTGTGTGACCATTAGAATGACTTTACATTCTCATTTCCTAAAGGTCATAGTGATTTACTGAGTTCTGACTTGGTGTTCAGAGGTTTCTCATGAATACATGTAGAAAGACCCCTTTATCCTTTGGTGTAAAGAGGCAAGATGTTCCTGTTCCCTCTTCACAGGAAAGGCCTTGGCTTTTTACAACTGGAAATTATGATATTGCTTCTGAAGTTGTACTTTGCCTCCTTTGTGCTCAGAAAAGATAAAAACTTGTCCATTTTAGTCCCTATTCCAGTTATTTTTTGGAAATATAGAAGATTTCTATAATCTTTGTAGGGAAAGTGCTGAAATAAACTAATTGTTTCAACCCAAGTCAGACCCTGTCAGTTATCCTCCATATTTGACGCCATTGAACCATAATACATAGCATCCTTAAGTGATCCTTCCTAGCCTGCTCTCTGTTTTCCTAAAAAGAGAGTAAGATTGAATTCTTAAATGTGTCTCTGTTCTCAGCATGTTTCCAAACATTTCCTCATGAGCACGTACTTCCAGATTCTAAGCCACTTCTGATTTCTCAGTTGGAGAGAAGAGAAGCACCTTGGCTGCCAGTGGAAGAAGTCCTCAAAAGCATTTATGTGGGTGGGTGAATAAAAACCAGGCAAATGGTTATTTAAGATTGTAGGCTACATCACAGCTAGTCAGGAAGGATGTCAGAGTGGATCTGATTCTAAAAGACCCCCAAGATTGTGGGTCTGTTCTCCTTATCTTTTTGTACTTAATAGTTCCCTGCCCCCTCAGATAAAGAGGTATTCCTTCTTTTTTCAATGCTAGGTCTTCCATCTGCACTTGGGCTCCTGTCCTTTTTTGCTCTTTCACATAATCTTTTCTCACATGCTCAGAGCTTCTTCAAAATTTCCTTCTGCAGTGGGAAAAGGTCCCATATGTGCAAAAATATTTATTGCAGCTCTCT
>CM053585.1:30251457-30268394 GCA_028646515.1 Pseudochirops corinnae | reverse complement strand
AATGACAGACCGAGTGGATTTCTGATAGGAAGGAAAGGGAGAGAAAGAGAAAGAAAAAAGGAGAGAAAGAGAGAGACAGAGAGAGAGAGAGACAGAGAGACAGAGAGAGGAGAGAGAGAGACAGAGAGACAGAGAGAGAGAGAGAGAGAGAAAGAGAGAGAGAGAGAGAGAGAGAGAGAGAGAAGGATGGGGGGGGAGGCACGAGGCCAGTGGGGGCTATTTCCAAGCAAGCCCCACTGTTTGATGGGAAGAGGAATCAGAATCAATACTTTTAGGGTCTCCTCTCGGACTCCTGAGCTAAGCATTTCTGCACCTCAGAATTCTCAGATATCCGACTGGGGGGCCAGGCTATACGGCTCCTAAGAGATCTTGGGTTGGAGAGATGGCTGACAGATCTAAAGATCTATCAGTTTGGACCTAACTCCCACTAAGCAGAACGATGTTTAGATCTAGATGAGTCCACTAGTAACAAAAAGTTATTTCTGGCAAGCTTGGACCTACCACACGGAGAACGAATTTTTTAAATTCAAAGTCAGAGAACTCGAGGAGTCCAGCTATAAGGAGGGCCAGAGGCAGCAAGGCTGTGCAGGGAACAGGGCACCAGGCTTGGCGTCGGGTTCAAACCCTTCCACTGACACCCACTCACCGTGTGATCAAGCTATGCAGCAAGCCCCTTCGTCTGTTTGCTTGTGTCCTCCTCTGTAAAATGGGGATAATAACACCTACCCCCCAGGGCTGTTGTGAGGGTCAAATGAGGTGTGTAACACACAGAAGGCCCTCTGCAAACCTCACAGTTCTATATAGATGCAAGCAGTAATTTACCAGCAGCAGCAGCAGCAGCAGCGGTGCCAGTGGTGGTGCCAGCAAGTTTCAGGTCACTGGATGGGGCTTGGGAGAGGCAAGGAGGAAGGACCAGGGAAAGCACTGCCTCTCAACTTCAGGAGGGAGATGGGATTTCAAAAGAGAGAGAAAAAAGCAAACCCACCTGAGACTTGGCTTTTAAGAACTCAGAAGCCATTCTCTCCTCCTCGTTGATCCCCACTTCTTGGCCAGAGTCCTGAGAAGCCAGAACTGGAGGAGAAAAGAGAAAAGCAGAGGATCAGTGCTGTCCTGCACTAGCTGAGGTCACCAGCACAGGAAATGTCGCACAGATTCTGGGAGCGAGTCCACAAGCTGAAGTTGCCAGGTTTGACACGCTGGCCTCTTCCTGGCATCAGAGAATAACCAGACGTTGGTACCTGAGCCCTCGACCTCCTCCCTTGGCTCTCAGCACATCCCCAGAGCCAGAACTCCAGGGAGAGGAGGGGGAAGCAGATGGTGACATCACTGCACCTTGTTGCCCCACTACGCTAACTCACTGGCCAAAGCATTAGGAAGTAAGAAGCCCGAGACAGATGGAACATGGGCTGAACCTAAGATGATGAAACTGAACAGGGATGGATGGAAAGGTTCACCCTTGGGGCCAAGTATAGCCAGACCACTGGTCCTATGACAATGGTCTGCTTATTTTCATGGACTGCATGTTTGCTCAGAATTGACAGAGGGCTGTGGCAGCCAAACAACTGAGTCAACCGCAGGCTGCAGGAGCAGCAGAACAGCCCCCCATGTTCAGAGGATGGGCCTGTAATACTGGGCCCTGGTCAAAACACACCTGCAATGGTGTGTTCAGTTCTTGATAGCCAAGTTTGGGAAGATACTGAACAGAGCACCCAGGGCAGACGGCCAGGTGCCTGGCTTCTGGGACCCCTTCATGCACAGGCAGAGAAAGGTCAAATCAGAAGGGGAGACATTCCAGGGCCAACATCTATTTAGCCTGGCAAGAGGAGCAAGCACATTCCAGTATTTCTGGGTCTCTGCATTTGTTCTGCTTGACTCCAGGGGCAGAGCACCAATGCTGGCTGGAAGGTGCAAAGAGATCAACAATATTTAAGACCCTGGAGCAGAGAATGGACATCCACGTGTAACAGAAGGCCAAGGCTAAGTGGATGAAACTAAGGGACAAATGGGATGACTTATACTGATGTACAGACATCATTATGTACAATGCTGATGTACACTCGAGGGGAAAAAACCCAATGGCACGAGTGTGGCGAATACTAGTTCACGTAGAAGATTTCAAGGTCTTAACGCACTGTGAGCAAAGCATGATGGAATGGTGAAAAGCAAAGGGACCACATCCATTTGTGAACTGATGAATCCCAGGATTTTTGTTGTTTTCCTCTAAGTTTCTTCTGTGGAAAAAAACCACAACAATGGTTTCTTTGTCTGAACTGACTGACAAGACTCCCCCCAGCTCAGAGCCCAGCAAACTCTGGCTGAATGGTTCTGACAGGTCTCCCCTGGGGTCAGCAGAGCCTCTTCCCTCCCAGTCCGTCCCACACTGGCTGGGCTCCTCACCTCTCTCCTCCAAGATGGGATCCAAGCCCTTCATGGCTGCTCCCTTCTTGACCTTTCCTGGATGCAGTGAACCTTGCTAAGTCTCCTCTCCCTGCACAGGACCAGCAGATTCCTACACACAGCAGCAGCTTCTTCTCATCAAGGTCTATGCTGATGCTCTGAAGAAGGGTCTCAGGACAAGTATCCTCAGACCTGGATGGACTCCGGCCCTTCAGGGAAATCCCCCAAAGTTGTCACCATCTGGCAGGCCGGGGCTCTGGGGCCCCACAATGGGCCCTTGGAGGCACGAGGAAAGGCTGCTGGGGCCAGAAGAAAGAAGAGAGCACTTTTAGTTACCATCCAACCCCGGGGGTCTAATTCAGATAGCCAAACGCCCCAGGCCTATAAATGGGGACACAGTTTCACTGACTAACCATTCATCCAACTGCTCAGTCTACACCATGACTCTCCTCCCCATGTTACAAGTGCTGCAGTGGTCACCAGAGCTTACACACCAGAACAAAGGTCAGTTCACCATTGGTCCAGAAGCACAGAGACATAGTAAGTACTTAATGTGGGCCTTAGCCACTTGGACATTTCGCAAAGAGACAGGGACTAGTCCTGTGATTTCACTGGTACAGAGATCTCCAGGTGAGGACATTCCCTCTTCTAAAGAGGGTCAGAACTATATCTACATCAAAGGGTCTTGGAGGGTGACCCCAAAGCACCTAGTCAGCATGTCAGGAGCAGGACAGGAAGCCAGGTGTTCTTGGCTTTAGGGCTAGTGGCTCTGTCTACATGACCAGCATCTCTATACAGACAACACTGGACTATCCGTAGGGGATTATCTGATACTTTAGGAACCTGTGCCTTTTGGGGTACTGGGCACACCTCCTGCAGGCCTGCAGATCACAAGCCCCCTAGAATCCAGCAGATGAGCCTGGAACTACTGTCACTGAAAAGGGCCTGAGACCTCAGCCAAGGAAGGGAACCCAGAGGCTGCCTGAGCCATCAGGGACTTTATGGCACAGTTGTGCACTGGCTGAGTTCAGGGACTTCGAAACATGAATCTAAAAGCCCAGCTGAGTTATGAAGAAGAGCAATGCCCACTCGACAATACATCCATACCTCACCAATATCCAAATGGAACCGTTTCTCTAAGGCAGCGGTTCTCAACCTGTAGGTTATGCTCAATTTGTAACAATGAAAATACATCCTGCACATCAGATGTTTACATTACGATTCATAACAGTAGCAAAATTACAGTTATGAAGTGGCAACAAAAATACGGGTACAAAGACTGATAGATATAGACAGGTAGATGAATACATATAGACACGTAAGTATGTTACATAAAGTAACTGAAACTGGCACTATATATATGTACGTAAACGTATCTCAGACACATAAATACTGATACACTAAATGTTCCCTCCTTCCAAAGCACCAAATGCCCGGAGGACAGATAATAAAATGTAGGATCTCCATATTCATGAGACAAGATGGTTAAAGTCAATGTAGCAGTCATCTGAAAAATATTCTAAGAAGAAAAACATACAAAAGTGCAAATTAGTTATTTAGCATGAATCCTCTGCACTTCTGTTTAATCCTTTTCTTCCTGCTATAAGGTGCTGGGCACACAAAGACAAGAATGACCCAGCACCTGCTCTCAGGGAGCTGACATTCTGTTCCGTCTAATGTAGGAAAAAGGACCCGGCCCAGGGGCTGGAAAGTTCAGGGCTCAAGCCTGGCCCCAGGGGAGATGTGACTGACAGGTGGATGGTCGTCCTCCCCAAAGTCAGCCTGTGTCACTGTGTCACCCAATCCACTCCTAAAACCTCTTGGAGGCAGGGACCTTCAAGAACCCAAGGTCACATCTACACCACAGCCAAACCCTGAAGGCATCAGACTCCGAAAACTCACTGGAATGTAAACTTGCATGTATGAGTACAGATGGAGACTCGTGTGCACAAACACGTACGCACATTGCATACACATGATATATGCACAGCTACGTAGCTTTATGTAGACATCACACACACACACAGGGAGCAGGACCACGGGGAGGTGTGGGGGAGCTGAGCTGGGGGGGACAGAGGGCAGGGCTGCGAGGGGGCTCCCCAGGAGCTGCAGGGAGCAGCCCACAGACCCCAAGCCCCTCCTCTCGGGCTCCACTGACACCAGATCCCTGCAGTGGGGGCGGGGCGGGATGGGGGTCGCCTGCCCCGCCCCCCCAGCACTTCATGGGGCTCGGGTCCCCCTCCCCCCAGGATGCGCCAGCACAGAATCAAAAACAAAACCCTCACAACCCCACCATCGATCCCGCCCCGGTTGACGGCCAGGAGGATTTAACGAGCGGCTCCCGCGAGCCTCGGGCCGCTGGCCAGACCGAGCCTCGGAAAATTCTCTCGCGACCCCGGGAGCAGGCGCCCCTATTGTGCTCACTTTACAGAGAAGACAATTGAGGCTGGGAAAGGCTGCGCACCTGCCGAGAGTCACCTGAACGCGGCAAGCAGGATCCAAACCCAGGCCCGCAGACACCGCCTGTAGGAAGGGGCGGAGAAGCGAGGCCGGCCCCGCGGGGGCCTGGGGTCACTCCCCCCCTCCAGATTCTGCCATGACTCCCTAGTACCGAGGGGCCACGGGCGGCTGGGCTCGGGGCCACGGGCGGCTGGGCTCGGGGCCACGGGCGGCTGGGCTCGGAGCCGAGGCCGGCCCTCCTGCCCACCTGCGGCACGCAGATAGTCGTGGCGCGGCGGGTGCGGTGTTCCAGGCCTCGCGGGGCCTGCGCCTACGGGGGGCCGAGGAGGGCGGCGGCGGCGGCGGCCGGAAGGTTAGGGGAGCGGGGACACAGACACACGCACACCGAGACACGCTTACGCCCCCACGCGCGAGCGCACTCACCCACTCACCACCTACCGGCCCCGGAGCGGCGCAAAAAAATAAATAAAAGACGAGCGGAAAACGCTCACGCAGCTGAATCGGCGCCTGCCCGCGAGCAGGCCGGAACTACGACTCCCAGAATGCCTCGGGAGAAGGGCGGGGCGAGCGGACGCAGATTCGGGCGTGAGGCTCGTGCGCACGTCACGCGGCCCTGCGGATGGATTCAGGGAAATGGAGTCTTGTCCCAAGAGAAGTCGGAGGCCTGAAGGATTCTGGGAGTCGTAGTCCGGAAGCTGTTTCTGTGCCGGCCGCTTAGCATCTCAGCTGTTTACCTGCGTTGTAATAAGGGTCTAGTAGTTTACCCCGCGTGATGCTGAGCAGCGAGGGCGAAGGAAACCGTATCTGCCCTCGGAGTGCTTACGTTCTGCGGGGAAGACGGCCAATAGACGCTCGTTAAGTGCCGGGTGTTCCAAGCCTCCGCTCAGCGCCGGGGATTCAAAGAAAGTCTAGGGAGTCCCTGCTCCCCGGAGCCGATGACGTCATGGGGGAGGTGGAAAATAAACGGCAGGGGCAGGCTGTGCACGTGACGAAAAGTAATTAATGAGAGGAAGAGGAGAGGCAGCGCTGCCCCCACTCACTCCCCATTCCACTCCCTATCCCCCACCCCCCACGCTGGGCGAAGAGAGGAGAGGCTAGTCCGGGTACAACTGGAGAGGTTGCGGGCTCCAGAGATGTGTCCAGCGTAGAAATGCCCAAAGCACAATAGAGGAAACTGAGCAGAGCTCAGTGCCCACAGCACTGTATACAGGGGGCGTGGTCCTTTCGGAGGAAGCGGACCTCACGTCGTTCGGGATGCCCGACACCCAACTATGCAAGAGAGGCATAGTGAAATACAGAGCCTCCTTGGTGGGTAGACTCTGCCCTTGGGGGCCAGAAATCACCCCTGGGCATCTCCACTGAGTGGTCGTGAGATGGCCACCTGGTCACGTTGGACCAGAGGGAGTGGTGCACGATGAGTTGGGGGACTCTCCAAAGGATGGAGGCATCCCACCCGCGGGATTTGGATATGGAATCCCAGTGAAACAGGGTGGAGATATGGCTGGTAAACCAGGAGTCAATGTCACATTCAAGTTTGAGGCCGATTATAAAGGCCTATTCTAAGATCCTCTCTTATCTAATTACCCCGATTGTGGCTTATGTAAAATATCAAACTAACTAATACTGATTGGAGGAGAGGAGGGGTCCAAATGAATTATTTCTCACCCCCCCCTGCTGACACATGCTTTTTTTGCCCTTAAAAGCAGAGACTATCAGCCAATGAGATTCTTCTCTAACTTTACCGTGCATATTTTGCATAGTTGGGTGTCAAACCCTGTATAAACAGGGTCCTGGGGACCAGGGGCATCTCAGATCATGAGGAAGATATGAGGTCCTCCCCTTCCTCCGGGGGGACCACGCACCCTATATAAAACTGCCATCGGTTCAGAGCTCTACCGCAGGCTCTTATTGTAGGTTGGCCAGTTTTCTACGCCAGGCTCGTTCATGGAACAGCCAGGACTGTTGAGCAGGAAGGTGTCAGAAGACTGGAAAGGGAGGGCTTCAAATATCGGTGGATTTTGTGTTTGATCCCAGAGGGGACCGGGAGCCACTGGAATTTATTGAGGGTGGTGACAGGGTGGATTAGAGTGGAGAGAGACTTGAGGCAGATCCCTACCTCCACCCCCACCCCCCCACCCCCCGCCCCAGAGCTTTTGCAGTAGCCCCGGCATAAGGTGAAGACAGACTGTGCCCAAGCAGTTTCTTTGTGTTTATTGTGTTTATTGAACACTGGGATATTGAATTCAATTATTTCTAATTCTGTGTCTAGTCTGAAGTACAGGTTATTTTCAAACTTGGGAATGCAAGTTAGCAACAATATAAAAAACGTGGCAAATCACTAATAAGAGAAATGCCAATTAAAACCACTCTGAGTTTCGACCTGAAAACATCACATTGGCAAAGATAACAGAATTCGAAAAAGATACTGATTAATTTGATTGAGTGCTTCCCAAATACCCTCTTAATCAACTTGATGAGATTATAGGTTTTTGGTCATGCTGCATTGGAACAGGACTCCCCATAAACATGGAATTAGGTACTTATACCTTGATGATTGGGCTTTAGAGATTGGGGCTGCCTCCCTATAATTGATTGTATTGCTTGAGGCTCAGCATAGACTCTTGTAAAAAGTGCCACTGCTTCCCTGATCTATAAATGCACCAGTTTGACTAGTGATTTTGTGTGTGTGTGTGTGTGTGTGTGTGTGTGTGTGAGAGAGAGAGAGAGAGACAGACAGACAGACAGACAGAAACAGAGATAGACACAGAAACAGATGGCTTCCCCTTTTTCCTTTTTTGAATTTTATCTCCCTGTGATTCTCAAACCAGAGTGCAGTAAGGGCAATGGATAAGTGTAGAGAACTTCCAGGAGTCTCCACAGGCGCTGCTAATGAAATGTTCCCCTCTCCTATAAATAAATAAAATGAGGGAGATGTAGAGGACTTTCACGGGTCCCCCGGCCCCACTAATGGAATGTTCCCCTTTCCTTTACAAACTTCTATAAGGTCACTAGGCAGATAATCAGGAGGATGTATAGTCTTGTTTGTTTGTGCCTCCAGACATGGTCCTAGGATAAAGTCTTAATAGCTAGCCTTAAGCTAGGGTAAAGAGTAATCAAGACCAAAGGAGGATCCTTGACCAGCACAGTTGGGTGGGCTAGCAATCAGTGAATAAAGAGACAGTGGTGTATTTCATAGTCTGTTTATTTCCAGAGCCGTTTCATACAGAGCCAAAGATACAGGGAACTTAGAGATAAGGAACATTTCTCGAGCAGAAAATAGTAACTTAGAAAGGGGTTCATGATTGTCCAGGAAACCTTGAGAGGAGATCTTGGAACTCCTGTTATGGCTACCATATTTTGGCCTCTTTCCTAGCTAAGTATAAGTAAGAGACCAATGATCCTGAGAATAGATATTTCCAACCTTGAGGGTTACCTCACAATTCTCAGTTTTAGAGTTTCCAAGAAATCAAGAATTCTTGAATTTGGAAGTCAGGCACCAGGCTTCCAGAGACTTCCTCAAAAACTTCTGAGAAAAAGGATCCTCCCTAGATTGTTTTCATTAGTCACCTCATTTTACAAAGAGATGTTGGGGGTGATGGGAAGACAGGTCCACTAATGCTGTGTTGGTGTTAGTTTAATAATTCTTGAAAATGATATGGAATTACGCTTTAAAAAGTCAATAAACTGTCTAAATCCTTTGACCCAGTAATATCACTACAAGACATTGACTCCCAAGGATGTCAAAGAGAGAGGGTAAGGTCTAACACAGACCACCAAATGTTCATTGCAGAATATCTTAAATAGTAAAGAACTGGAAGGAAAGTGAATGTCTGTCACTTAGAGAAAGTCTAAATAAAATGTGTTCTATAAATGTAAAGGGAAATTATTACACCACAAAAAAATGATAAACATGATGAATTCAGAGAAACTTAAACTTACTTGAACTAAAATAAAAGGACAAAGAGAACCAGGAGAAAATTTACATGATGACCCAACAATGTAAGGAGGGAAAAATACTAAAAGATACCAAATGGCTTTTGTTTTATATATTTGTGTTAGTTCCATACATATCTTGAATATCAGACCCTTATCAGAGATATTTGGGTCCTGTCATTTCAATTTCAGTAACCAATTTCTTCTTTGTTCCCTTCTCTGGCTCCTGGATTTCATTACAAGATCACATATTCTCAGTGTACAATGGTGCCCTATCCCTTCCTTTTACACATTATTACCTTTGAATAAGAAATGCCGTTCCAGAGCCAAATCCTAGCCATGAAACCTAGCCTATGAAGTTTCAATGATACCCGTGCATGATGCAATGATATCACAGACATTTGAACGTTCCTACTATTGTTCAGCCTGTTGGTTATAATCCTTTACAACATGACTAATGTTCAATGTGAAGCTATTTGTAGAACTTATATTTGATTACATGCTGCTATGGCGTGGAGAGGAAGGAGAGGGAGGGGGAGAAAATTTGAAACTTAAGAGATTGTAGAACTGAATGTTATAAACTAAAAGTAAATAAATAATTTTTTTTAAAGTTCCTATTATTACAAATATCTCATATTACCCATTCTTTGCCCATTTTTATATGGAATCTGAGACTATTAATCTTATTTCTGACTCTCCTCTTGGATGCAATCCTCTATGAATTATTCATCATCTCTTCTGTAAGATAATATATAACTCCGAAAATCTTAAAACACAATAAGTGACATTATTATAATCATTCTTCCATATTTATTCCTATTTTTATTTCTTTTCTTCGTCACAATACCAAGCTTTTCAGATCAATGTGGACAATTGTTTTCCTCAACCTTTTCTATTTTAAGGTCTTATTATTAGATTTTGGAAGACTCAAAGCAAATCTATTTTTTCTAGGTTGGACACATTGCATCTCTTGCTAAGAGCCAAGAGCTAATCAATCATATATTTATCCAAAGATACAGAGATCTAAATCACATTCTTAGACACCATCTTTTTAGCCAGATGTTTATTTCCTATACTGCTTTCCTCTTATTAATTCCCTGACTTCAATCAACAGTAAGATGATGTCACCACTTATACTCTCCAGGATCTGAGATGTGTAGCTTCTCTGTTTTTCAGCCCAAGATTTCCTATTCCCAATCCATCTTTTCTAGGTTCCTCTGGATGAATTTGTCCCCACATAATTCACCAGAAGTAGATGGTGGTCAGGTTTGACAGTTCTCAAAAGCCTCTCTGCCATGTCATGGAAACATGATTTAGGAAGACAGTTGACTGTTTTACATTTGTATTTATGTCCCCCAAATGTAGCACAGTGCCTGATATGTAGCAGGTGAATAATAAATGCTAGTGATAGACTAGGAGGTCCACAGATAGCTTCCTCTGTGCGCGTTGCCAGTGAGACATGAAACACAACTACTTTCTCTGGCTGTTACTAGATGGCCTTCAACATAATGGCACCCATGGATCCACAATGTCAATCAATGGAGCATACTACACTGCTTATTCCACAGAAGGTTGGATTTGTCCCTCTTCAGGAAGAACATCTTACCTATTATATGACTCTGATTATGTAGTTTTCTTTCCCACTGTCATATTTCTACTGTGTGTCCTATTCTACCTTCCAAACTAAGAATTCTGCTTGGTAGCATTACATCCTTTTTATCTTTTCTTTCTTCCTAGAATTACATTTTCCATTCTTTGAAGGAAGATTTTATTCAACCTAATAACTTGGAGATAGACATGTTTTCCTAAAGAACTTTCACATTCTCTGCTAACATGCAGATCAACTTTCATTTGGTAGATACCTTGGTATTATATGATACTAAAAAAAACAAACTCAGAAGTTCAGCAATCCTTATCTTAGCAACAGAAGCTTAGCAATCAATGCAAATTAGAGAATTCTCTTTAATCTAAATACTTCTTTAAAGAAAATTCCAGTCACTGGTCTTTGTTTTGGTAGCACTTTTGGCTGACTCTTCTGACTAACCAGTGTGATAAAATGCTACTGGGGAGATGAGACACTGAATGTAAATATAAGATCTGCAAAATGTATTTGTTATGTTCATTTATTCTGCACCTAATGTGAGGAGCACTGAGTTAAGTGCTTGTGAATACAAATACAAAGTAAGATGCTCCCTGTGTTGAAGCAACTTCAATTCTATTAATTTATCATTCAATAAATATTTATTAAGCATATTAAGTATGGTCATACAGCATTTTAACAGGTAAGCAATACATATGCATCCAAAATATAGAAGTGATAGGAAGGAGAAACAAAGAACTGGGAAAACTGTAAAAGCTTTGTTGAAGGAGGTAGCAAATTTTGAGTTTCCAATGAGGGGCTCCAAGAGGGAGAAATGAGATAAGAATAATACCGCTTAACTCCCAGTGTTACAGAGATGATCTAATGAAATAATGTGTGTAAAGCACACAGTAAGTGTTTGATATTTGTTCCCTTTTCTTTGTGATGGGGAATGTGGGGTCTTCAGGAGGATTAGCATCTGTGGGGAGAGGGCTTGCCCAGCTTTTATCTAGGCTGCTCCTCTACCTTTGGTGTCCACCTAATTCACCCAACTCTCTCCTGTGGCTCTAAGAAGCCTTAGCATGCACAGTGGCCACACCCTGGGAAACAATCTGGACAGATGGGCTAAACCAAGTTGAAGATAATGGACAGACTTCAAACATGTTAGTGATTTAGGGGTGCATAAAGACTTTCTCTGGTAGAATGGGTAGATGAGAACAATTTGTTCCAATGGCTATGAAGGAGGCTGAAGCTGGCACGGTGCGGCTCTTACAGCTTGGTCAGACATCAGAGTTGCCAAGATAATCCACTGCATCCAAAGGTATCACCAGTCATCTTGACTGTAGTCTTTGCCACTGGACTCTGATGATTCTGGAACAGAGTGAGGCTGTTGACTTTGTGAAACAATGCCTCACTTTAATCCAGTTCACTAACAAGTCATCAACTGTGATGTTGTTAGTCCTCTTTGAGAACAAAGGACAAACAAATATGGCCCAGCACAAATGCAAAACTCTTCTATGCATTCCTTCCCTGACCTTCCCACCAAGCAATGATCCTTCTCCATTTGGATAACAATCAGTGAATGAATCAGCAAGTATTTGTTAAGTTCTTGTTCTGCACAAACACTGTCCTGAGTCCTTGGGATACAAAGAAAATTTTTAAAAAATCTTTGCTTTCCAGGAGTTTACATTCTAATAAAGAATACATGTACATATAGAGGTGGTCATAAGATAAATAGAGTTGACAGAAGGAAATTCTGGGGAGAAAGGCACCAGAAGCTGAGTTCTTCAGAAGATGGCATCTGAACCCAGACCAAAAAGGAGTCCAAGAAGCCAGGGGGGAGAAGGTTCCAGGTATGGGGGATGGTCAGTGCAAAGACAGAGAGAGGAGGTGGAAGGTTGTGTCTGAGGAACAGTACGCAGGTCAGGATGGATCAACCATAGAATGCAATAGGAAAGGTAGGGTAGGGCCAGGTTGAGAACAAAACACAAACTACTCTGCAGTAGATGTGTATCATGGCATCACAGAATAAGAGATGAGAGAGAATGAACTCACAGGTGATCCCAACTTGCAGTTGGTGTCAATAACCTCAGATTCTAGGCACTCCATAGAAATCCTGAACTCTTAAAACTAAAGCTCAGAAGCCCCAACCAATGTGTTTACCTTTCAATTGTCAGTCAAAGAACAAAAGCTATTTGCTAAAGTAGCATGGTAAGAAAAGGACCAACAAGTCATCTTCCCTAAGATACACTTTTCCACAATTACAGGTGACATCAGAAGGGCAAGTATTCTACAACATAAGGTCAAAATTAGAAAGGCCCACAGTAGCTACACACCACCTGGCTGTAGACTCCACTTCTGACTTCTGGAGTGCAACTTTGCCCTCTTAATAGGAAAGGATGCTGCACAAGAAGCACAGGGACATTTTTTTCCCCTTCAACCAACAGTAAAATGCATCAAATCTCTTTAGAATAGAGGTGTCAAACACACCACACCAGACTGTTGCCCAAACAAAATTAAACTGTAATTGGGAAGTATTTAACAAAACAAATAAAAATACAAAAGAACATAATATTCATGTGGTTTCTTTAAGTCAACATGCAACCTGGACGGATCCTTATGCAGCCTATTGAGTGCCCCATTTCTACTTGAGTTTGACACACATGCTCTAGAGGACCCAATACTTGGAATTTTCAAACTCGGGAACTCTGAAACTTGGGAGTTGATGACATGGCAACTCCCAAAGTGGGTGCCATCTTAGAAATCTCCCTTATTGGGTGGGAGGTTTGATTAAGGGATTATACTCTCTATGGAAGTAAAATTCCCCTCTCTTTGCAGAAAAAGTTGGATCTCAGCAAATAATATCTTTGAATTACTTTCTGAGGCAACATGTATCTCATGTAATATTTCATATTAGAGTTATGTATGTATCATGTCTCCTATTTCCTCTCTGGATTCTGTGAGCTCCAGGTACTCACAAACCATGTTTCATTTAATCTCTTCTAGGACCTCTAACCTGAGTATTAATAGAAAGATGGACATAAGGAAAACGTAGCCATTCTTCTTTCTCAAGGCAACTAACACTAATGTAATTGGTGACAAAATCTGACACCTTGTCTCCCATGATGACTAAATTATTATTTTACTTTACGTCAGTAGGTGTAAGTTGAGGGAAGTGGTCTGATACAGTAGAAACAAAACTAGCCATGAAGTCAAGAAGACCTAAGCTCAAATTTCAGACATGTACTGTGTGACCTTTGGCAAGTCTCTAAACCTCTTTGCTTCAGTTTTCTCACCTGTAAAATGGGAGTAATAATAGCATGTAGCTCCTAGGGGAGTTATGAGGATCAAATGGGATACTCTTCATAAAGTGCTTAGCAGAGCACCTAGAACAGTGGTTCTCAACCTTCCTAATGCTGTGACACTTTAACACTCGTATGTGGGCATATCTGCATGTGGGTGGATCTGCCTGGAGACAGATAGAGGAGTGTAGTATCTCAGTTCCTAAGACCATTGGAAATATGTGTTTTCCAATGGTTTTAGGTGACCACTGTTGAAAGGGTCATTCGACCCCCAAAGGGGTCGTGACACACAGGTTATAAACTGCTGGCCTAGCACATGGGAGGCACCATATAAATGCTATTATTATTATTATTATTATTATTATTATGTCATCTTAGAAGGAGATTTTTGGTGCAATGTTCCTGGGATCTGTACTAGGTGCTGATCTGTTTAATATTTTAATTAATGGCTTAGCTATAGGTGTATGTGCTGTGATTATCAAGTCTGCAGCTGATACAAATGTGGCAGGGGCAGCTAATCACAGTCAAGATTCCAAAAGATCTTGACTTCCAACAACATTGGCCACATTGAATAGGATAAAATAAAAAATGGAAAACTTTACAGTTGAGTTCAAAATATCAAATGCACAAATGCAAGGTAGAGGGATGGCTAGAAGTAGCTCATAAGAAAAAGATCTGGAATTTTAGTGGATGACAGGCTCATTAAAGAGTCAAAGAGTGAAAGAGCAACCAAAAGAGAAAATTCAGTCTCAAGCTATGTTAGGAGAGCACTAAGACCTGGAGCAACAGTATTGTGAATGTGAATCTCAGCCAGAGTAGATTCAGAATTCTGTCATCATATTTACAAACCATATTTTAGGAAAGATATTGATAAGCTTAAGAAATCTGGAAGAAAACAACCTAAATGGCAAATGGTGTGTAGTTCAGTTATATGAGGATAAACTGAGGGTATTTTATCTGAAGAATTGAAAACAGGCTATTTATCATAGCTGACTTCAAACATATGGTGGTTTGTCACAGGCAAGAAGGATTTGGCTTGTTCTCTTGGGCCACAGAGACTATAAGTAGGAAAAATGGATGGAAATAGCAAAGAGGCAAACTTAGACTTGATATAAGAAAAAACTTCCTAAGCACAAGCACTATCCAAAAGTGGAGCAGGAACCCTCAGGAACCCAGTGAGTTTCTTCTCCTTTAAAAAGAAAGGTTGGGTGAGGATTTGTATGGAGTATAGAGCAATCTTGTTCACACAAAATTTGGATTGGATGTTCTTTGAGGTCCTCTCTAATTCTGAAACTTTGTGATTTTGTGTAACTTTTTCAAATCATTACTCCAATATAATAAAATGCACAGTTAATCTTTAGTATGAATTCTCTCAGGAACTATGGATTTTATTCATAAAGAATCTCATAAGTTATATGAGAGAGTTTGTAAATTCTTTTCTCTAGTTGAAGCTTCCTGGAAAAAGATTTTTAAATTCTCTATGATAATAATTTTCTTACGTACACAGGTCTGATTCGGCTTGAATGCTTTCTAACACTCTTTATATTTAACAAGTTCCTCTCTTTAGTATGAAGTGTCTTTTGATACTTACACTTGAAAGTTTTCACACATTTGCTACCCAAAAACTTGTTTTCAATATGAAAATCTGATGTATACTCATGCCTATATGCAGCCTTTAAATTGTTTCATGATTTCAATGCACACCTGGAAGTACTGAGTCATGTTGTTTAAGGTTTCAACAAAGTTTTCTACACTTATTACACTCAGAAGTTTTCTCATGAGCCTGGAGTTTTCTTACATGTATTAGGGTTTCCCTTTCTGCAGGAGCCTTTCACACATTCATTTTATTTCTTAAGATATCTTTCCAGTACAGCTTCACATTCACACGATATGGGTTTTGATTCAAACCTAAAGCCTTTCCTGTATTCACTGTATTTCAACAGGTCTTTCTCCAGAATGAATTGCCTTACATGTTTCAAATCTAGAATCGGTGCAAAAGGTTTTCCCACATTCATTACATTTACAGTTATTCTCCAGTATGGAGTCGTTGATGTCCTGAGAGCCTTTGATTATTGCTGAAGGCTTTCCCACATTGATTACATTTATAGGATTTCTCTCTAGTATGAGTTCTTTGATGTCGTGACAAATATTTATTATTGTTAAAGGCTTTCCCACACTCATTACATTTGTAGAGTTTCTCTCCAGTATGAATTACCTGATGTTGCATAAGTGATGAACTTTGCCTGAAGACTTTGCCACATTCCTTACATTAATAGGGTTTTTCTCCAGTATGAATTCTTTGATGTACAGTTAAGTAGCTATTACTATTAAAGGCTTCTCCACAGCTATTACATTTATATGGCTTCCCTCCATTATGAATTCTTTGATGTCGGGATAGCTGTTGATTACTGATGAAGGCTTGCCTACATTCATTACATTCATAAGCCTTCTCACCTGTATGAATCTTTTTACATGTCCATACAGATGTGCCATCTGCCTGAAGGCTTTTCCACATTCATTATGTCTATGAGACTTGTCTCCAGTATGAATTCTTTTATGTTGTGATAGTTGTATATTACTAACGAAAGTTTTCCCACACTCATTACATTTATAGGGTTTTTCACCCGTATGGATTCTCTGATGCTGAATTAGATAGCTATTACTCATAAAGCCTTGCCCACATTCATTACAGTGGAAGGGTTTCACTCCAGTATGAATTTTTTTATGTTGAATAAGGTAGCTCTTACTGCTGAAAGACTTCTCACATTCACTACATCGGAAAGGTTTCCCTCCAGTATGAATTTTTTGATGTTTGTTTAGGTATTGATTATTGTTGAAAGTTTTCCCATATTCATCACATTTAAAAGGCTTGCCTCCAGCATGGATTGTCTGATGCTGAATTGCATAGCTATTACTCATAAATGCTTTCCCACATTCATTACATTTGAAGGGTTTCCCTCCAGTATGAATTTTTTATGTTGAATTAGGTAGCTCTTACTGCTGAATGCCTTCCCACATTCACTACATGTGAAAGGTTTCACACCAGAATGAATTTTTTTATGTTGAATTAGGTAGTATTTACTTCTGAAAGCTTTCCCACATTCATTACATCCAAATGGTCTTTCTTTAGTATAAATTAATTTATATTTATTAAAGTATGACTCCTGGCAGAATGCTTTCCCACAATGATTACATTTATAGGGCATGTTGCTAGTATGGATTTTTTTATGTTGGTCTAAGTAGTATTTCTTAGTGAAGGCTTTCTT
>CM053585.1:30175307-30250957 GCA_028646515.1 Pseudochirops corinnae | reverse complement strand
GCTTTATCCAGCTTTATCTTGTGGTATTTCCCTTACTCCTCCTCTTAAGTCAACGTTTTAGTGACCTCATTGGTCTGCTTGCCACACCCGGGGATGAGCTCTGCTCGTACTCAGTGCTTTCTGTCATCTCCTTAGATTTTAATTTTTTGATGGCTCAGAATTACCCTAACTTTGCTCCTCAGTTAGAAAAAGGTGCCTTTTCCTCCCACTGGCAATAAGGGAGGCTCTTCTCTTCCCAGCCTGGGAAGATACAGATCACTGGAACATTCTTGGAGAAACACAGTGACAGGCTGGGAATCCTTCATCTGCACTATTAAATACTGTTGTCCTGTAGCTCCTGGAGAGCTCCTTTAACAAGCCCTTACTGGGCATGATGCTGGGCTGCTTCACCATCCTGGCTGCCTGCCTTCTTGTCACAGTTCTCCACCTTATGGATTTTTTCCCTAAAATGTCTTCATAATTAAATATGGCATCCTAGGCCTGTTCTTGTTTAGGGGATATTCCCACAAAGCCGTAGTCTTGGTTGTTCTGCAGACCCCATCTCTGCATGCAGCCTAACGTTTGGATCACCTTCTTTGGCAGGGCTCTAAACCCCACCTCCCCCAATCTCTTTTCCCAGTGAACTCCCATCTGTACTTGAAAATTAATCTTTTAAAAACTCTGAAGTTTTAATCTTAGCAGGTTGAATCCACCATTCTGGTCTGGTAAAGATTTTTCCTTTGTTCCTGACCTGTCACATTATGTGTTGAGTCTCTTCTTCAAGCTTCGCATCACCTGCAGCTATGATAAGCATCCCATCTGGCCTTTCATGTCAGCCATTATTAAGTAGCCCAGGGCCACTGACAGCTCCTGAGGTCAGTCATGTGCATTATAAAGCATACATGAAAAACAGTATAAAAAGGATAAAAAATAATATTTTAAAGCAATTTTACTAATAATGTTTTTAATGTAAGCATTGTGATTGAATATGGCTCATTTGTTTTGAAAATCTTACCTTATTTTTAAGCCCTTTGTGATAAAACTATTTAAAAGTTTGATTTTAAATTCAACTGTCATACTTGAAAAAGATGCTTCCTCCGTGATAGAAAAGGAATTCCTATACAAAGGAGTTAGAAAATGCATAGAATGTTTGGGAGTCATAGATACATTACCAACCACTCCTTAAAGAAATAAAGAACAACTTCAGTAGCCAGAGGAATACTCAATAGAACAGAAATGAAAATACCGCCAGAACTAACTTGTATGCTGAGGGCTGTGCCAGTCAGACCCCCAAAAAACAAACAGTTTACATAGCTCAGCAAAATAGCAAATTTTATTTAGAGGAGAAAATGTCGAATTTTAAGGGAAATAATAAAGTAGGAATGAAGAGGGGTTAGAGCTTTCAGGCCTCAAATTATATGATAAAGCAGAAATTATCAAGATAATTTAGTACTGGTTAAGAAAAATAGGAGGATAAAGATCAGTGGAAAAGACTAATTTAAGGAAGGCTCAGAAATAATAGAGACTAAACCCAGTGTTCAGCAGACCTCCAAAGTAAACACCTGGTAAAGAACTCTCTAGTTGATAACAATTGCTGGGAAACTGGGAAGCCATCTGGCAGAAATTAGATTGGAAGCATGATCTTACACCATATTCCACAGATCAATTCAAAATGTGTCTCTGACCTGAATATTAAAGATCATAATATTAAAGAAAATGTAGAAGGGAAGACTCATTCATGCCCGTGGATGGGGGACGAATTCTTAATCAGACAAAGGTAACTCATGTGAAGGCATGCTGATAATTTTTGTGTGTGTATTTTTGATCCTGCAACCTTGCTAAATTTCTTGTTTTGATAAACTTTCTTTTTATTAACTGGGGTTTTCCAAATAAATTATGTCATCTGTGAAAAGTGATAATTTTGTTTTCTGAGGCAACTAGATGGGCCCAATGGATAGAGTGACGGACCTGGATTCAGGAAGATCTGAGTTCACATTTAACCTTAGACTCTTAACTAACTTTGTGACCCTGGGCAAATCACTTAACTGCTGTCTGCCTCAGTTTTCTCAACTGTAAAATTGGGATAATATTAGCATTTACCTCCGAGGGTTATTGTGAGGATCAAATGAGAGAAATATTCGTAAAGTGCTTATTAGCACAGTACCAGGCTTGTTGTAGGTACTTAATAAATCTTTTTTTCCTTCTTTCATTCCTTTTTCTTCTTCCTTCTCTTCTCTGTCTTCGTCCTTTCCCTTCTTCCCCCTTTTTCTTTGCCTATGCTTGTTCTCTCAGTTTTTTTCTCTTCTGGCTAACAGTAGTGGTGATAATGGTCACCTTTGCATAACAAAACAAAGGATAGAGATAATTACAAAAGGTAAAATAGGTAATTTTCATTACATGAAATTAAAAAGCTGTTGAAGGAACAAAATTGATGCAACTAAGATATGGGAAGTGGTTAACTGGGGAAAAGTCTTTGTATCTAGTATAAAGGACTCTTATCCAAGATACATAGACTACTAACAAAAAAGACCAAAAGTATTTCCCAAGTGGATAAGTGGTCAAAGGATATGAGCAAATATTTCTCAAAAGGATTGCAGACTACTAATAACTATATGAAAAAAATATTCTAAATTATTAATAATTTGAGAAATGCAAATAATAGCATTGAGATTTCACCCCCTCCTCAGGAAGTTGGCAAAGATGACAGTGGACAGGAATAGTCGGTGTTGAAAGGGTTGTGGAAAGTCAGGCAATGCTGATGCATTGTTGATGGAGCTGTGAGTTGGTTCAGCCCTTTTGGAAAGCAATTTGGAATTTTGCAGAAAAGGTGGCTAAAATGTCAGTAGCTTTTGACACAGATTCCACTGCTAAGTATTTACCCTCAGATGTCATCAACAAAAAGGGCCTGTCTCCACCAAAATATTTACGGAAGCACTTTTTTGGGTAGCAGAGAACTGGAGACAAAGTAGATGACCATTGATTGGGGAATGGATAAACAAATCATGGTGCATGAATATGATGAATGCTATTCTTTCTGATGGGCATGATTTTGAAATTAGTAATATGAACTGATGCAAAAGTGAAGTCAGTAGAGCCAGGAAAACAAGACACATAGTGACCACAACAGTGCATATGGAAAGAGCCAACACCACAAAAAAATTAAAATGTTGAAATAGAATGTTGCGAAAATCATAAAGACCAAGCCTTGGCCCCCCAAAGAAGATAAATGAGAAGAAACTTCGGTGACTATCCACGACTGTGGATCACAGCATATAAAATAAAATTATTCCAGTTTATTAATTTGTTTTGCTGAATTTTTTTCTATTTCCTCTTTTGAAAAGGATCTTATGGCCTTCTGGGCGGGGTAAAGGCGGGGAATAAATGTAGGAAATATAAACAGAAAGATAAATAGGCACAAATATAGAAGTGCTTCACTGACCACCCTTCGTCATGGTGCTCATGCTTTAGTCCTATTCACCAGTTAGTCAAAGGTTTTTATAAACTTAATTAAATTTATTAGCCAAGTTTGGCTGAAAAATGTCTGTCTTCCTCTTGAAAATTACTCAGAAGTTACATTATTTTATTTTTTAACAGTGGATTCAGAACCCACTGAAACTCCTAATTTAGACAAGGTTTTTAGCATATGTAGATAAGAAATTTTTATAGGCCTTATAATAAAAAGTTCTCCCAAATTAAAAGATGTATCAGAAAAGTTTAACATTGTGTTCAGTATCCCTCACTCATAGTCCCCCACTTCTGTGGAAGAGCTGGGGGAGGTATCTTCTTGAATCTCTAATCTGAACCACACTTGGTCGTTATAATTTCATACCATTGAATTCTGATTATTTGGAGGTGGTTATTCTTTCCATTTAGATTGTTGTCATTCTGAATGTTGTTTTTGTAGCTTTGCTTCAGTTTGCATCAGTTCATGAGCCTTTCCGTGCTTCCTTGTGTTCATCATTTCTTATAGCACAGCAGTACTTCATTACATTCATCAGTCAGTAAATAAGCATTTACTACATGCTTCAGATGCTAGGCTAGGCAGTGAGGATAAAAGAAAGGCAGAAATAGTCCCTGTCCTAGAGGAACTTCTAACGGTGGGGACAACGTGTAAATGATAAGATAATGTGCAAGTTATATACAGAGTGGATATAAGGTTAATTCAGAGGGGAAGGCCTACATAAGGTCATACTTGAGCTGAGTCATGAAGGAAGCCAGGGAAATTAAGACTGACGTGAAGGGGCATTCCAAGATGGCACTGATGGGGAACTGCCAGTAGGGTGGTGTAACTGGATTGTAAAGTGTGTGGAAGAGTCAAATATAAGACCAGAGGGCATAGCCGTGGTTCAGTTTGTTCAGATGAAGGTGAAGACACGCGGGTCCAGGAGATGGAGAGCCAAGTGGCTGAGCGCTTCTTCAGCTTACAACATATACATGAAGTATCGAAACAAAAGAAAAAAATTATGTTTACAATAGTCCATGTTATTTAGTTGCATTATGACTTGTTCTAATTTAGTGCATTAGAGTTGGTTATGTGGATGTTTTGTGTTATAAATGGATTTTTCCGAACTGTAAAATACTTCATTAGTGGGAAAAATTGTGATCAAACATAATTTCTTGATTGTTGTCAAATCAAGTTACTTAAATTGAAATTATTTTCCCTTTTTTTGGTAAATAAATGAAAAACTTTTAAAAAGAAAAAAAGAAAAGTAGGGAGAGACCAGACTGTGAAGAACTGCAAAAGCCACATGTATGGCTTTATATTTGATCTCGGAGGTAATATGGACCCACTGGAGGGAACTCTTTGGGCAGGAGGGTGATATGGTGAGACCCATCCTTTAGAAATATCACCTTCATAGGTGAGGATTTGTTGGAGTAGGGAGGGACTTGAGTCAGGTAGACCACTTAGAAACTACTGAAATAGTCCAGTGAGAGGAGATGAGAGGGGTATGTGAGCAGAAAGAAGGGTACGTATATAAGAGGAGCACTGAGATTTGGCTGTGGATTGTATGTGTGGGTCAGTGGGAGGAGATACAGATGACTCAAAGACTGAGAACCTGAGTGACTGGAAGGAGGGTGGTGCCTTTGTAATAGGAAAGTACAGAAGGTAAAAAGAGAGGATTTTTTTGTGTTGTTTTTAATTTTTTAGAAAGGAAAAGAGAGTTCTCTTTCCAGTGTTGAATTTGAGATTTCTACAGGAGTGATACCAAACTCAAATAGAAATGGGCACCACTAATCCACAATAAGGGTCTTTGTCGACTGTGTATTGACTTAGTTTTAAAATGTCGCATTATCTTTGTTTTATTGTATAATCATTTATTTTGTTAAATACTTTCCAGTTTCATTTTAAACTGGTTCAGCTTGACACTCTGGTATTATAGGAATATCCAGTTTGGGATGCTTGACTGATAGTTGGTGATGTTGTGGTTGTTGATTATTGCTTCAGGAAAGAAATTAAGGCTGAATATAGACATTTGGGTGCCAGCTGTATAGAAATAGTAACTGAATCCCTGTTAGCTGATGAGGTTTCCAATTGAGGTAGTCTAGAGAAAAAAACATGGTCGTGACAGGAACCTTGGCTGATGTATGTGATTAATAGTATGTCATCTATGAAAAATTAGCATAGGAGACCGAGAAGGAAGAGGTGGACAGTTAGGAGCAGGACCACAGCAGAGCAGTAATGGAAGAAAGGGCAGTCAGTTCTCTTAAAAGTTGACATGAGAGTTCCCAAAAATGATACATTGTGCAAAATCATGCAATAATAACCCTAGGGCTTCTGGAGGAAATAGGATTAGGGACATAACACTCAAAAATGTCGTCAGTGATACATTAAAAAAAAAGAGGAACCTAATAAATGGTAGCAAAGTTTTCTACATGTTAAATGGTGAAGACATATGTAAATACTATAATAAATAATGTCAGGCCTCAGCCTCAGGCTTTTCCTGCCCTGGAGCAGGAGAGTGAGCTGAAGGGCAGAGCCTCTGGGCCAGGAACCTTGGCCGTGGTGGAAGCTGTGTAGAAGGGAGCTTGGAGGCTGGTCCCCGCTTCTGCGACACTAGAAGATCTGTGATAAAGACCTGACATTTGTTTGTGGAAGTGGTTTGGAGTTACTGAAAAGTGGTGCAGTTTTTGCCTTATTGACGTTTCATGCAGAAGAAATTGTGTTTAAACCAACTTGAAATTTGTATTATGCTCAGTGTTCCTTAATACCTGACCATTATCTGGGACGAGAAAGTGATTAAGTGTCAGACGCAGCAGAGAGGTCGAGGAGGATGTTGTGATCACTGGGTGACTTTGGGGAGGGCAGTTTCTGTGGAGCGATGAGGTGGTAGCCAGATGGCAAAGGTTTTGGAAAGGAAGAGGAGGTGCAGAGAGTATACAGCTTTTCTGAAGGAGTTTAGCCACGAGTAAAAGATAAATAAAGAGCTCTAAATTAGTGAGGACAGTAGGATTACCTGAGGGGTTTTATGAGCGAGTTTGTAGGCAGTAGGGAGAGAGACAGGAACACCTAATCCAGCGGTTCTCAACCTGTGGGTTATGTTCAGTTTGTAACCATGAAAGTACATCCTGCAGATCAGATATTTACATTACAATTCATGACAGAAGCAAAATTACGGTTATGAAGTAGCAACGACAATAATTTTATGGTTGGGGGTCACCACGACATGAGGAGCTGTATTAAAGGGTTGTGGCATTAGGAAGGTTGAGAGCCACTGACCTAGTCATTTGACATTGTTACTGAGCGGGGCCTGGCATCATTAAGTGTTTTTAAAATGTCGTAGCCTTTGGGAGAGGTTGGAAGAAGCATTTGCATTGGCCAAAGAGCACCAGCTACTTCATACAGAGCCAGAGTAAAGGGGCAGATTGTGAATACACTACAGTGCGTTTATCTCTTTCCTAGTTCATTATCATCCACTTCTTTGCTACCACAAAACATGCTATGAAAGTGCTGCTGTAAATGTTCTGGTGTATAGAGGGCCTGAGTTTTGTCAGTGATCTCTTAGAGGAAATACTCAGGAGCGGAATGTGTGGGTCAAAGTGTGTGGACATTTTAGTCATTTCTTTTGCATAATACTCAATTCACAGATTCACCAAACATACCATTAGGTGCCTTTTTTTCCATAATCCATTGCACCTTGACTTCCCATCTTTTGTCATCTTTGCCAATTTTCTAGGTGAAACCTTAGGATTAAAAAAATTTTTTCATTGATCATATTAATAATTTAGAGTATTCCTTCATGTGATTGTTTACATTTTGCAGTTATTTTTGAGAAAAGCTCATATATTTAAATGATTTACCCTTTTGAGGACTGACTTTTGGTCTTATATATTTCCTTTAGCTGTCTATATATCTTGGCTATCACTCCCTTATTAGAGATACTTGATACAAAGGTTTTTTCCCTCCAGTAGACCACTTCCCTTATCCTAGTTGTGTTAATTTTGTTATTTCTGTAGCTTTTTTATTTCATGCGCTCAAAATGACCTGTTCATCTTTTCCAGTTGTCTATATACCTTGAATGGTTAAGAATTCTCTTTTAGCCTCAGCTGTGAAAAAGCTTTGTGATATTCTCTCAATTTTTTTTATTCTATAATCTTTAATCAGATCATGTATTTATTTTAAATTGATTAAATTTAAATATGATTATGGAATGTGGTGTAAACTTGTTCAAAACTGGATTTCTGCCAAAGTAATTTCTAGTTTTCAAAGTGGGTCATAATTCCTAGGTAATTTGTGTTTTCAGGTTTATTGAACGCTGAGTAATGAAGCTCAGTTATTTGTCTTTTACACTGATATCCCTTTCTATTTAACCAGTACCAGCTGCGTTTTTATTTGCTTCTTTTACAATACAGTTTAAGGTCAAGAAGTGGTATTCTTTCTTCATTTCTACCTTTTTTCATTATTTCCCGTAAATTCTAGGTCTTTTGTTCCTACAAATGAATTTTATGATTTTGTTTAGATTTATAAAGTATCCTATTGGTATTTTGGCATAGCACTAAATTTATAAATTAGCTTTGATACTATTGCCAATTTTATTGTATATGTTGGCTTTCTAATTTTCAAAGGCATATTCAGTTCATTAATTTTCACCATTAATTCATATTTAACCCAGTCTTGACAGTTTCTAACTTTTTTGGGTGACTGCGTGTCAGAATTAATTTTAACATTTACTTCATAATATGGCTCACAAAGACCTCATTCAAGGAGTAGAGATACCACCTCATTCATTTTCTTATTGGTCACTTGTGTTCACATTATTGATATTATCTTTAACCAATAGTATCTTTATAGGAATCTCTTGAAAATGTTTGTCTATTTTGTGAGTTCAGTAAGACCTTGATCATTTAACCTGTAAATTAATTTCAGTTGAGCATACATAAACTGCAGTGCACTGAATTGTATCGATATCAAACAAATGAATGAGAGTACTCTTCTCAGGATACCTCATATCCTGTATGTAACACATTTCATTTGACATAGATAACTGTGTGAAGACACTAATATTGATATGTATTGTAAATATTCGTAAAACTAAATAATAAATATAAATTTTACTATTTTCCTCCTAAGACTTGGCATGTTGTAATAAATAAAAGAACTTGCCGCTGACCCAGGAAGATCTGGGTTCAAGTTATGCTCCTGATAGTACTATGTCTGGAAGCCTAGATAGGTTACTTAATCTCTTAGTGGTCTTGGAAGTTTTCTAAGACTACAAGTTGCAGAGAAGGACTTGCATTGGTTGGAAAAGGGTGGGGGTTCCTTATTACAGGTCTTTATGTCAGTGAAACCACAGGTTCAGCCTCAACCTTATTACCACAGTGGATTGTCTTGAACAGCTCTTGGGGTGAGGGAGGTCTCCATTTTGGAGGCCAGTGCACTAAAAAATTGTTTCTTAAGTTGGCAGGAAGACTTTAATGACAACACGGTTTTGATCATTCAGTGGTTTCTACATCCACCTTACTGTGCTCTTGTCCATCTTGTCCATTGAAATAACATGAAAAATTTCATCTTATGCTTTGGAAAAAAAAAATCCAGGCAAGTTATCAATAGTGTTTCTCTGAACTACTTTTACATTGGTCTAAAGATAATTTCATCCATGTAAATTGCTCTGCAGGAGGAAATTTATTCTACCAGTGCAGACTGGTAACTGCTATAACTTAATAATTTTAGAAAGTTGCTTAGGCCACTGAGATTAAGTGACTTAAAACCACATCATTCTGATTCTGAGGCAGTTATTCTATCCACTGTAACACCCACTACTCTAATACAGTGAGAAAAGAAATTAAGTTAATCTTTGAGGGTTTTTTTCTTGATTAATCCTTGCCAACTCTTTTTTCTCATAGATTCCTTTTCTAGATTTTCAGTAACTCTACCTTTAATGAAACATCTTAGAATTTCAGCAGGAATTGGAGGAAAACTTAATTGGTTTGTAATTTGTCACACTATTCTTCCATTTTTAGGGGAGAAATTATATTTGACCTGAGAAGTTGAGTTTATCTCTTTGCAGCAGGTTCTTTTATTCCCTTGCTTATAACTAATTCTGTATGTATTTGTATATAAACATCTGAGACCATGATTTCTGTTGCCAGGTCTTTTGGGGTTCATTAAATCCATGGTCAGGATTCTGCCATTATAGTACTTGAATCTATTCCAGAAATACAGAGTTCTGTTTCTACCCTCATAACTAGATTTTCTTTTCCAAAACCTATTTTTTCCTTTTATTCTCCTTACTTTTATTAGCAAGACAGATAAAAACACTGCCTTTTTTCCTAGAGACTTTGGAGTTTTGCCTAGGGCTTCATAATTCCTAGTGATGCTATCTGGGAAATAGCATTAGTTCCTAATCACCAGAATTAAGTAATAATCATCAAGTTTTAACCAGTCTTGTAAATGTTTCACTTTTTGGATTCATGCCCTGAAAATCAATTGATATCACTATGTTTAATATTACTGATAAATAATCAACTTTGTACCCTTCATGAGGAATTCTATACTAATATTTTATGTCTGTTCTTATTTGAACCCTTCGTAGATGGTCTCATGTCATCACTTATTAATCCTCATCATGTTATTTGGAGTATAAGGAACTGTGCCAACATCATAGGTCATGGCTTCCCATTGTTTTGAAAGAGCCTTATATCTTGCTTGTTCCCCCTTGTCAAGAGTCTTATTTCCCTTTCTCTCCTGTGTTCTCATTCTTCTACATTCTAACAAGGATACCACTCAGTTTTTCCAGCATTCTTTTCTTTATTTTCACCTTGAAGCCTTTCCATTTTGCTTCCATCATAGAGCATTGAATATCGACACCCTTTTTTCCCCCAGATTTTCTTCATGAATATAATGTATTTGGAAGACTTCAAACTGAAGAGAAACCACTTGAACTTAATGAATGTGGGAAAGTCTTCAGCAGTAAAAATGATCTAGGCCAAGATCAAAAAATACATACTGGAGGTACACCTTGTGGTTGTAACGACTGTGGCAAAGTCTTCGGTCAGAATCAACACCTTAAAATACATACGATATTTCTTACTGCCAAGAATCCCTTTGAATATAATGAATGTGGGGAAGCTTACCTAGCTGAACATCAAAGAATTCATACTGAAGATAAACCGTATAAATGTAATTTGTGTGTGAAAGTCTTCAGCAGTAAACACTACTTAGGGCAACATGAGAAAAATCATGCTGGAGATATACTCTATAGATGTAATGAATTTGGAAAAGCCTTTAGGAAGAAAGGAAACCTATATGAACAGAAGAGAGCTCACTGTGGTGAGAAACCCTACTTAATTAATAAATATGGGAAAGCTTTTACACAGCAGGGAAGCCTAAAAATCCATGAGGTAATTCATAATGGAAAGAAGTCCTTTGAATGTGGTGAATGTGGGAAAGGTTTCAAGCATCGATCAGTTCTTTTGAGACATCAGACAAGTCATACTGGAGAGAAACCTTATATTTGTAATGAATGTGGGAAAGCCTTCAGCCAAAAGGGAAACCTTAAAATGCATAAGATAATTCATTCTAGAAATAAGCCTTTTGAATGTATGGAATGTGGGAAAGGCTTCAGGAATAGCTTTTCCCTTTTACAGCACGAGAGAGTTCATACAGGAGAGAAACCCTTTGACTGTAATGAATGTGGGAAAGCTTTCAGCCAAAAGGCAAACCTTAATTCACATAAGAGAATTCATACTGGAGAAAAGCCCTATGTATGTAATGAATGTGGGAAAGCCTTTAGCCAAAAGGCCAGCCTTAATTCACATAAGAGAATTCATACTGGAGTGAAACCGTATTCATGTAGTGAATGTGGAAAGACCTTTAGTCAGAAGGGAAATCTTAAAATGCACATGATAACTCATACTCAAAAGAAGCCCTTTGAATGTATTGAATGTGGTAACAGCTTTAGAAATACCTTTCATCTTTTACAACATGAGAGAATTCATATTGGACAGAAACCTTTTGAATGCAATGAATGTGGGAAAGGCTTCAGACATATCTCAGTGCTTTTAAGGCATTATAGAAGTCACACTGGAGAGAAACCCTATGAGTGTAATGAGTGTGGAAAAGCCTTCAGCCAGAAGGGAAACCTTAAAATGCATAAGATAATTCACACTAGGAAGAAGCCCTTTGAATGTATGGAATGTGGGAAAGGCTTCAGGAATAGTTTTTCCCTTTCACAGCATGAGAGAATTCATACTGGAGAGAAACCTTATGTATGTAATGAATGTGGGAAGGCCTTCAGCCAAAAGACAAACCTTAATTCACATAGAAGGATTCATACTGGGGAGAAAGCATATTCATGTGATGAATGTGGGAAAGCTTTTGGAAATAGCTTTTATCTTTTACAACATGAGAGAATTCATACTGGAGAAAAACCCTTTGAATGTATTGAATGTGGGAAAGGTTTCAGGTATATCTCAATACTTTTGAGACATCAGAGAACTCATACTGGAGAGAAACCTTATGAATGTAATGAATGTGGGAAAGCTTTCAGCCAAAAGGGAAATCTTAAAATGCATAAGATAATTCATTCTAAAAAGAAGCCCTTTGAATGTACAGAATGTGGGAAAGGCTTTAGGAATAGCTTTTCCCTTTTACAACATGAGAGAATTCATACTGGAGAGAAACCCTATGAATGTAATGAATGTGGAAAAACCTTCAGACAAAAGACAAACCTTAATTCACATAAGAGAATTCATACTGGAGAGAAACCGTATGTATGTAATGAATGTGGGAAAGCATTCAGCCAAAAGGCCAGCCTTAATTCACATAAGAGAATTCATACTGGAGTGAAACCATATTCATGTAATGAATGTGGGAAGGCCTTCAGCCAAAAGGCAAGCCTTAATTCACATAAGAGAATGCATGCTGGAGTGAAACCATATTCATGTAGTGTTTGTGGCAAAGGCTTCAGTAATAACTTTTATCTTTTACAACATGAAAGAATTCATAGTGGAGAGAAACCCTTTGAATGTAATGAATGTGGGAAAGGCTTCAGACACATCTCAGTCCTTTTGAGACATCAGAGAAGCCATACTGGAGAGAAACCCTATGAATGTAATGAGTGTGGGAAAGCCTTCAGCCAAAAGGGAAATCTTAAAATGCATAAGATAATTCATTCTAGAAAGAAGCCCTTTGAATGCATGGAATGTGGGAAAGGCTTCAGGAATAGCTTTTCCCTTTTACAACATGAGAGAATTCATACTGGAGAAAAACCATTTGAATGTAATGAATGTGGGAAGGCTTTCAGCCAAAAGACAAATCTTAATTCACATAAGAGAGTTCATACTGGAGAAAAGCCCTATAAATGTAACCATTGTGGGAAAGCCTTCAGCCAAAAGGGGAGCCTTAATAAGCATCACAAAACTTGTAGGGGAGAGAAACACTTTGAATAAAATGAAGGGGCACTAGCCTATAGTCAAAACTTAAACAATTATAATTCAGTACATATAGACCCTTTGAATATAGTGAATTTGAGGAAACTTCACATAGTTCATTGGAAGCGTGAGATTCATAATGGGCATAAACCCTGTGATTCAAATGAATGGGAAAACTTTCAGCTGGAAGGGAAAGTAATATACACTAGAAAACTCATATTTGGGAAATCTTTTTCATGTAATGAGTGGCATTTTAAAAAATGTTATATTAACTTTAAGAAACATGAGACTATTAATGCTGGACAAAACGTGAATGTACAGATTATGGAAAAGGTTTCATGAGAAAAATAAAATATTGCATAAAAGAAAATTCATACTGAAGGCAAGGACATAGTGTAATGTGTGCAAACTTTGGAAAAGTAGGAGGAGGATCATAAGAGACTTCATACTGGAGAGAGAAACTCTTTGGATATAATGAAAGCCTTCAGGCCAAGTCAAATCTTTTTTATACGTCATAAAATCATTATGGTGGATAATTTTTTTAAAAATTGGGAAAGCCTTCATCAAGAGGAGACAACTCACAGAACATCAGCTAATTCGTATTGGTGAGAATCTCCACAGATGTAATGAAGAGAGCATGCCTCATCCCAGATGTCATGCTGGAATTTAACTGTGCAAATACATAAGGGAGGGGAAAAGCTTCAGAAAATTCTAGCCACAGAATTTCAGATTTGGAAGGGGTTTTAAGAAGCCATCAGGTTCAACCTTCATTTGAAACAAAATTGCCCCTACAACATTTCAGATTACTACCTGGAATTTCTTTTAAGACTTTTAAAGAGGGTGAACCTGCTGCCTCCCAAGGAAGCTGGCTCCATTTTTGGATAGGGCTAATTACTAGGGTTTTTTTTCCTTTGAAAAAGCTACATTTACTCCCTTCCACACACTTTTTTCCCTCCAGCTTCTCCCTATTTCTCCTAATTTCACCTGCAGCCAAGGAAAAGCTTAATCTCCACTGACAACACAGCAGATATTTGAAGATAGTTATTGTGTTGTTCAGCCACCACCACCAGCACCACCACTGACGTTTTCTCCTCAGGTGAAATATCTTTTAGTTCTTTCCACTCATCCTTATGAGTTGGTTATAAAGTAAAGGCCCTTTGCCTTCCTGGTTGCCTTTTGCGGCACATTTCTCAGATAATACGAAAATGTGGTTCCTAGAATGTGCAAATGACTTCATACTTACTACGTGGCAAATACTTGGGAAATATGCTAAGTGCTGGAAATACAAATGTAAAATCAGACATTCCCTGCCTTTAAGGAGCTTACATTCTAATTGGTTAAAACCATGCAGCTTAGGGCAATGTTTACCCAGGAAAATTGTTTTAATTTGAGAAATCACAGGGAGGGTGAATGGAGCCATAGAAAAATTGATTGACATGCTTTTTTTTTTTTTTTTTAGCAGCAGTAACAGCATTAATATAATTTTTGCCATGGTTCCTGAGCTAGAAAACCAGGCATTGAGGAATATGGGAGCAGGGGTATCCATATGGTGGCAATAAAGGTGGCAAGATTACCATTGTGGAATATGAAATGTGACTAAGGCCATCTAAATATAGGGAGCTATGTGATACATTTACAAGTCAGATCAGCTTAGGTCTCAGGGTGAGAAATCCAGAGATGAAAAAGGTATTTCAGATCAGATGACCATTTTAGATTAGGACTTCTTTGCTTTTTTTGTTGTATGGACCCCACTGGCAATCTGGCGAACGCAATGGCTCTTCTCAGAATAATGCTTTTAAATGCACAGAAATATTTAGGATTATGAAGAAAACTGATGTTGAAGTACAACTATCAAAATGTTTTTTCCATCCATGTTCCCAGACCCCCTAAAATCTATTTGTGGTCCATAAGTTAAGAGCTCATGTCCTAGATTTGCTCTGGAAAGAGTTAACAATGTGGCAGTATCTCCTTCATTTTGATGATTTTACTTCTCATGCAACCTAATATTGAATTAGCCTTTTGGACTATTCTTTCATAATACTTGACTCTTTCTGAGCCTCTATTCTGCCCATTATCTCCAGATGTGTTTCAGATCAACTGTACTCTAGCTATGCTGTTTCTCCTTTGTACTCAGGTGTAAGTTTTTATATGTTATTATGAAATTTCATCTTATTTAATTTGGACTAATATTTTAACATGTTAAGTTTTTTGGAATCCTGACTAGATAAAGTATTAGTTATCCTTACAAGCTTTTGTCATGGTTTTTGATAACCTTGTCTTCTAAGCCATTTAGCACAGATCCCTGGGCCACTTTATTGGATATCTCTCAGATTGACTTTAAAAAGCTATCAAATGAAATCATAATTTATTCACTTCTGAAGAGGTCAGATGAGATTTTGTTCCCAGTTAGAGTAATGTCTGTTTTCTTAAGAGAGAAACTTCCTGTTACAGTACAATATGAACCACATTGGAGGTTCTATGCTTAACAGCTCACAAATTTAAGCTAGTGGTATTTAGGCAGTCTTATGGTACTCTTATTTCCTGGTCTTTTAGTTAGAGATATCCAGGTAGACAAGCACCTCCCATTAGTTTGTAACATTGATTGATTTTTGCATGAGCTGCAGAAAAGTAGCAAGGCGTTTTGGGTGGCCTTTATTCATTTGTTAGCCAGTGCCTTATTTTGACTGCTGTGACCCACCTCACAGTTTTGAGGCACTATTTATGTATGAAAATTTACCTTAGTAATGAGGCTAATGGATGGATCAAGCCAGCATCAATATTTTTGTTACAGTTATTATTAGTTATTAGTCTCATTTATTATTATTACCACTTTTGACTGTATACCTAAATTGCAAAGGGCAACTCCTGTCTTGGGAGACTTTTCCTAAACAGAAGAATCTTTTGCATTAGATAAGATTTATTTTAATGCTTTTTATATACATATTAAGAATTGATCATCTTCATTTTGAAAGATTTAAGAACTCTGATCAGTGCAATAAATGACCACAACTTCAGAGGACTGATAAGGGAATGTGCTGCCCACCTTTCGAAAGGAGGGATGGATGCAAGGTACATAGTGAGACATACATGTGATTTTGGATGTGACAAATGTGTGAATTTGCTTTGCTTAACTGCTTATTTGTTACAAGGATTGTGTTACTCTTTTTGTATTGGGGTAGAGGGATCTTGTAAAGAAAAGAAAGGAGACTCATTGCAGTATTTTTTTTTAATCCTCAGAAGATAAATAAAGGATATGCAGAAGAAAATAAACAAGTAGAATCACTTTGAAAGTAACGTATTGAATTTTATTGTATACTTTTTTAAAAAGCACGCTCTGTATAATATACATTCACATTTTCACATATCCTGTTTTTTCTCTCCTACTTCGCATATGTAAATGTTCTATTTCTTTTGGTAATCCATTAACTTTAGAATAAAAATTTTTTTTTAAAGAATGTAAGCTACTTGAGGGCCACCATATTTCATTTTGATTGTAGCCTACACCTAGCCCTACACAGAGCAAGTGCTCATTAAATTCTTGTGTTTTTTAAAGATACTAGTTTTCTTTGAAACAGTCATTTGTAGTTTCATATAGTTGTATGATAAAAGGTCAGTAGGTCTTTTTCCCCTGTATAATTTCTGTAAAAGGCTTTGCACCTATGCTCTTAATGATAGCATTGTCTGAGTTGGCTAGGTGGCATAGTGAATAGAGCACTGGCCTTGGAGTCAGGAAGACTTGAGTTCAAATCTGGCCTTAGACACTTAGCACTTACTAGCCATGTGATTTTGGACAAGTCACTTAACTCCAACTACCCTGCCTTCCCTCTCCAAAAAGCAAAAAGAAACAAAAAAAAAAGGTTAAAGAATAGCATTGTCAAAGTCATTTTCAAACTATTTAGTTCCAAAATGAGGAGTCTGCCCATCCAAATGTAACTGCCACCTTCCAGTGTCACCTCCTGTATATTATCTTTAAATTAATTAGGAATAGCTGCACATCAGAGGTGTCCCTTCCTGGCCCCCAGTGAGCACCTCCATTGGAGCTGACTGGAGGTCTTTAATATGTATTGAGGACAAGTTGCTTCAGAAACTACTTGAGTGGAGAAAAAAATGTTCTTCAGTTCAAACATATGAACCCTGACCAGTTTGTCTTCTTAAATGGTTAAGAGCAGCAAAATTTCCTGGTACTAAATGACATTTTGCAACTCTCCAGCCAAATAAGAATGCTAGTGTTTGTATCAGCATGGGGAAGGTTGATTGAAGAACACAGTGTACTCAACCCAACCATAAACAATTAGTTACTATCTTTCCCATTGAAGTCTACCTTCTGCCATAGAAGTCCTGAATGAGACTTACTGGATAGAATTCCAGTTATAATTATTTTGAATAAAAGTCCATTTCTTATTCTGCTGGTTTTTATTAATGTACAGAAAAGCTCACAATTCTTGTGATTTTTAAGTCCTTTTTGATTGAAATTATTGTTTCAATTTTATATTGAATTTCTAATCTTTAATATCTACAGTTAATATTTTGCTTTTTCTTTGCATGTGCTTTTCCTAATTTCTTTTTCTTGTCTTTTTGCTACAGCTAGCATTTCTAGAACTATATAAAAAATAGTGCTAACAATTTGCCTGTGATTGGTCATAAAATCTGGTGTTTCTCTGTCATGGGCCGATGTTAGTTCTAAGTTTTATGCTCAGTAAGGAAAGATTGACTTATTAGGCTTTTTCAGTGTTCTAATGTGAAATGTTGTATTTTAATCAAAAGCTTTTTCTGTATTGATATAATCTTGATTTATTTTATTAATGTGACAAATGCAGTGACCAATCATGACTTCAGAAGACAGATGATGAACTAAGCTGTGTTAAGAGGCTGCTGGAAGCTGTCCTAAACACAGATAATAACAGAATGGCATAAATAACTGACTTCACACCAGAAATGGCTATAAAATGAATTTATTTTATAAGGATACAGTTGTCAAGTACAGGTCAAAGATATGTTTTGATCTGATTCTGGTGAGTTCTAGTCTCCTTTTTTTTTCCCCATAGAAATGAGCTGTGGTTGGTGGTATCAAATATCCCTTGCTGGGTGTGTCCAAAGGGCCACCAGATATTATGTCACGAGTACAGTGCCTCCTGTCAGACTTGAGTCAAAGAAGCCTTTGTGATTTTGCTTCCTTTGTGGCAGAGGACTGTCCGGAAGTTTTCCTACTCCCCATGTAACTTGACTTTTGAGCTGTATCACAGTCTAATGATTTCCCCTATTGAAATTCCATCTGTGCCCCAGGACCTTGTCAATCTGCCCCAGGTTGTGCAGTAGGACTGACCTTTGCCTAGCCCACTTTGCTCTCTTCACCTCTTACTGGATTAGAAATGTAGAATGAGGCAGATTTTCAGACATGGCCAGTAAGTTGATCGGTTTTGTTTGGTTATACTTGTTTGTTACACAGAAAGGGTACTTTGGGTGCCTTAGCGAGTAGTGACAGAGGTACAAAATTAAAATAAAAGAACATCAGTAAAACATTTAAAAATACAAGAAAGGAAACAAGTTCAGAAAATAACACAAAGGGCAATTTTGTAACTACCTGGCTAAATTTAACACAGTTTTTCTTAAATAAACAAGACCACAGCTTCATATACAATCCTCTTTTTTCATTTTTGCATATTGAATATTTGCTTATGCATATATATGTGTGTATATCTATCTATTTATATGTACATATATAAAATCTCTTGCTTGAGTTCCTTTCCCACGTGGTAATTGCCTGTGGAGAATTTTTTCTTTTTCTTCCTGGGCAACACTTTAACACTTCCTTTCTTCTAATTCCTTCCCCTTCCAAAACCCCCTCCCCAATTGAAAAGGAAAAGAAACAAAAACCTTTTGTAACAGATGCATAGTTAAGCAAGCTCCCTTATTGGCCATTTCTAAAAATGTATTTCTGATTCTATAACTTTAATCTATTACCTCGCTAACAGAGGTGGCTGTGATGCTTTGTCATTGTTCCTCTGGAATTGTGGTTTGTCATTGCATTGATCAGAGTTATTAAGTCTTTCAAAATTGTCTTTATAATGTTGTTGTATAAATTGTTCTCCTGGTTCTGTTTACTCTTATCAGTTTCTCTGAAACCATCCCTTTAATAATTTCTTTACAGTGCAATAATCCATTACTTTCATATATTTTAATTTGTTCACTTGTTCTTCAGTTGATGGGCACGCCTTTAAATTTCCAATTCTTTGCCACTACAAAAAGAGCTACTATAAATATTTTTGTACATATGGGACTTTTTTTTCTCTTTTGATCTCTTTAGAGTATTGACTTAGTAGTGGTAGGAATGAATCAAAAAGGCATGCGCAATTTTTTTAAAAAGGTTGTTTTTTTTTTTTCCTCAGTGGAGTAGGGAGAGTTAGGGATAGAGTTTCCCCTACTGCCACAAAAAGAGGGTCATTGAAACATGTTTAAAATGCACTGAAGACAATAGAAGGAAAGCTGGAAGAATCACAAGCAGAACAATTCTGAAAGTAACATGCTGAATTTCTTATGTATTTAAAATGAAAAGAAAGCTGTATGTAGTAAAGATTCAGTTTTATGTGTAACCCTCTCTGTTCTGTGTTCACTAACTTAGTTGATTTAGTTTGTTAAGTTCAGAACAAAAATAAATGCAGGAAAAAAATGATATGCAGAGTTTAATAACTTCTTGGGAATAGTTCCAAATTGCTTTCCATGGCTGGACACATTCAGAACACTACTAACAAAGAATTAGTATGGCCTGTTTTCCTGTTTTCCATTACTCCAACAACTGTCATTTTTTAGTGTCCTCTTTGCCAGTCTGATGGATATAAAGGTATAACCAGAATTGTTTTAAATTGTATTTCTATATTAGTAATTTGAAGCATTTTTTTTGTATGGCTAATTGAATAGGTTAGATTTCTTTCTTTGAAAACTGCCTGTTCATATCCTTTAACCATTTTTCTATTGGAAAATGGCTATTCTTATTAAATATGAAGCAGTTTCTTATATGTCTTGAATATGTGGTCTTTATTAGAGGAATTTCAAATGTTTTCTCCATTGTTTTCCTTCGAATTTTAACTGCATTAGTTTCATCTATGTAAAAACTAATTTTTTAGTATCAGAGCTGTCCATTTTATCTTATATGATCCTCCCCATTGCTAGTTTAGTCATGAATTCTTCCCTTACCCATAGCTCTAAAAATATTGTTTTCACTGATCCTCTGATTTGTCTTTGATGTGACCTTTTATATGTAAGTCATATATCCATTTAGAGCTTAAAGATATTGGTGTATGCCTGATTTTTACCAGATTATTTCCCAGTAGGTTTTGTAATTAAGCCTTTCCTCCTGGATTTGGGGTCTTTAGGTTTATCGAATATTGTAATTGTTTTTATATCTTATGTACCAAATCTTTTCCATTGATCGATTTTTTTTTTGGATCAAATTGATTTGAAGGTGTAAGCATAGAAAAAGGAAAAGCAGTTACCATCTTTTGCAGGTGATATAATGGTCTATCTAGAGAACTCAAAAGAGTTAACAAAAAAATTAGGTGAAGTTTCGGGATTTGAAATCATGTAAATCATCAATCAGTATCTCTGTATATTGCCAACAAAATCCATCAGGCCTGGATAAAGAAATTCCATTCAAAATAAGTAGGATGTGTAAAATATTTGGGAGTGCATGTGCCAAGACACAGGACAATATCATGAATACACCTGCAGAACATTTTACAGACCTAGACAGACTTAAATAATTGGAGAGATTTTAATTCCTCATGGGTAGGATGTGCCAGTAATAAAGACAGTACTGCCCAAATGACTGTTTATTCAGTGCTATACTGATCCAACACATCAGAGGATTCAGAGGTAGAAAAAAAATGACAGGATTCATCTGGAAGAACAGAAGGTCAAGACAGACGAGAAACAATGGAAAGAAAGAAAAAGATGGAAAGCAAGTGGTGGTGTAGCAGTACTAGACTTCAAACTATATTAAAAAGCAGTAATCATCAAAGTTAATTGGCACAGATCGGACACTTCCAAATGGATGTCATGGAGGCATTTAAAACTCAACATGTCCAAGAACAAGCTCCACTTTCTCCTCATCCAAACTTCCCTCTATCTGTCTAGGGCACCACCATCATTCCAGTCTACCAGGTTCATAACTGTGGTGTTATCCTTGGCTCTTGACACTCCCTTATACCACATATGCATTTTTCAGCCTTTACAGCATCTCACATCCAACCTTTTCTCTATTCACTCAACTACTACCTTAGTTTAGGCCCCCACCACCTTACCTCCTAATTGATCTCCCCTCCTCAGGTCATTCTCCATTCTGGTCTATTTGCACATTGCTGCAAAAATAATTTCCTTCAAGAATAGATCCAACCATATGACTCTTCTCAGTCAACTCCAGTGGCTTCCTGTTGCCTCTGGGTCAAATATAAACTCTTTTGTTCAGCTTTTAAAAGCCTACACAATCTGTCCCACTGCCCCCGTCTTTCAGACTTACTGGCATTACTCCCCCTCACACTGCAATCCAACCCAACTGGCTTCTGTTTCTCCTACGTGGCACTCCATCCTGTCTCCCCAGTTTTTGCTCTGGTTGGCCCATTTGCCTGGAATGCATTCCCTCCTCTCTGCTGCATAGAGTCCTCTTGTGCGACCCTGCTGAAGCACCATCTTTTGCATGAAGCCTTTCCTGCTCCCTGACTGCTAGTGCCCTCCTTCCTCCACTACCTTCTATTTAACTCCTCTGTATATACTTGTATTTATTCCGGTTTTATTTATGTTGTATACATTTATATATGTACCTGACTCCACCATTAACATGTAAGCTCCTAGTGAGTAGGGATTGTTTCATTCTTTGTATTTGTATACCCAATGCCTAGCACACAGTAGGTGTTTAATAAATACTTGTAGATTGAAATGCATTTGTGTGAGTTTCTATGAGTCTTAAATTCATGGTTTGAATTTTTTTTTAATTAAAAAGAAACTCTAAAGGCCTAGAGAAACTATGCCCTTATCTTGGAATCTAACCAGCTGTAATTCTAATTCTTCAATAAAACCCCACTGGAATATAGATGGATCAAGCATTGGATTTTGTTTCTCCTTTAGAGAACATTTGCTACCAATAGGCAAGAACACTTTTAATACTTATCAATCAAACCCTTGGAATTTTTTACTTGAAACTAGGACACGTGATTGTATAGATTTGGGGAGGGGGGCATGCAGTTAAATTAATAGAATCCTACTGAACAGATAAAAATGTTCATCTTTTGCAGTGGGGATTTGGTAGTGGGACAGCTAGGTAGCACAGTGGATAGAGTGCTGGCCTGGAGTCAAGAAGACACCTTCCTCAGTTCACATCTGGCCTCATACACTTAGTAACTTTGCAACCCTGGGCAAGTCACTTCATCCTGTTGGCCTCAGTTTCTTCATGAGTAAAATGAGCTGGAGAAGGCAATGGCAAACCACTCCAATATCTGTGGTAATGTGTAGTTATTACACTCAGAAGCTTTGTTCAGCAGATGGATCAGGGAATTATTCTCTTGTAAGTCCAATAATTCAGAAGCATTTTTACCTTGAGAAAGTTTCATTATCTCCTATTCAAATTCAATCAAATTAGCACCTGTTATGTTAGGTGTTACAAATATGAATATGTTAAAAAACAACCAGCGTTTCCTGTCCTTTTGAGCAATTGGTGTCCAAATGTAACTGATCCCTGTGCCTTGATTATAAAAACCACAAAGTAACATTTTCTCTGTTGGGTTGTAGTTTTTAAAATTCATTTTTGTTAAACATTTTCCAGTGACATTTTTACCTGGTTCACGTTGCACTCGGGAGTTTTGGTGCTTGAGTAACAACATCTCTGGGGATATATCCTGTACATGTAGAAGCAAATACAGCATCCTTTCAAAAAGCAGAAAACATCAAAAACATGGGAAAACTGAGAAAGACTTCCTCTAGGAGGCAGTGATTTTATAATTTTATAATTTTGAAACATTGTTGTAACTTCAGTTTGTGACATCAGCTTGGGTTGTAAAAGCCATGAAGGATTGGCTCTGTCCCTTCCCTCCCCCCACAGCTGTAAGGCATTAACTCTGTCCCTTCCCTACCCCCAGCCTAGAGGTGTTTCCTCTGAAACCATTTACTCTATAGCTATGATAATGAATTGTTTTAAAAGCGTTGCCTCCTTTTGTTCTAGTAAACAAGACTCATCCATTTGCAGACTGGATGGGTACTTCTCATTTAAATTTGACCTCAAATTTGACCGCTGGTTGACTTTATGACATTTCAAGGCAAAAACCACACCTTTCGCTCCTAGCCCCCTGGAGTTTCTCCCAGTGAATTATGGGCAAAACACATGCACAGTTGATGTGAAGGGTGTGTATTCCTTTAAGTATTAGGCACTCCCTGGCTCCTCCCAGGTCCCTTCCTAACTCCCTCTTTGTACACCTAGTTAGTCTAATGAACCTATGACTGACAGTTTTGTGTCTTTAAAAACTGCATCTCTACTCCCTGCTCTTTGCAGGCTCTTTCTGTCCCCCTGCCCACTGAAGAGCATCACACTAAACCCTCCTCTTTTGCAGGCTTTTTCTAGCAGGGTTTTTCCTATCACACCTCCTGCCTGCTGCAGAGCGTAACACTTAAACTCTATAACCCTGCACTTTGCAGGCTTTCTAACTCTGCCTTAAATCCCTGTCAGCTTGTAGGTCTCCTTACCCCACTCCTTGCCTCAGTGTAACAATAAACTCTTGTAACTCAGCCAAGGATAGCTGAGTCCAGTAATTCTTTTCGGACGATGAACCTAGAAAGGATTTCATTAGAAATCCCCCCTACTTATACCTCTTCATTAGTAACTGGGTGACCCTGGGCAAGTCACTCAACCCTGTGTTCCTCAGTTCCTCATTTGTAAAAGGAACTGGAGAAGGAAATGGCCAACCATTCCAGTATCTTTGCAAAGACACCAAACGGGGTCATGAAGAATTGAATACAACAACATGGGTGTGTGTGTGTGTGTGTGTGTGAGACTAAATTATTAAATGGGAGGATGTCCATGAGGAAGAAGAGGAGGAAGAAGATGGAGGGATTATTTCATGTACCTTGATCAAGATAAAAGCTAAAAGTGAAAGGAAAATAACTCTTGTAATTTTTCAGGAAAAGAGAGCCTACAGACAAATTAGTGAGGAGGAAAAGAGGAGAGATTGAAACAGGGAGAAAGAAGGAAATCTTATGTCAGTGGTGGTAAGGGGTACCACTGATGAATGCTCCTATGGAAGAAGAGAGATGTTCTATAAAGGGAGGCAAGAACTTAACAAAGGCTTGACAAAATCTGCTGGACTTTGGTGTTTAGACCATTCATCCTGCCCCAGCAGAAGGGAAATCAGAATCCCTGGTGGGGTGACTGACATCCATGAAAGTGGGAGGGCCTGGATCCTGGGGGCGGGGGGAATGAATTACAAGACAAATGAGGGAAAATAACCAAGAGGAGGGAAAAGGTCAATGATTTGCCATGATGGTGGAGTAGAGGAAGCCTTCTAGCCAAACTCTCTCAACATTTCCCTCCAAACAACTGTAAAATAACATGTTGAATAGAATTCTGGAGTAGAAGAGTCAACAAAAGTTTGGAGTGAGACTTTCCCAGCCCAAGACAACTTAGTAGGTCAGAAGGAGAAGTCTATGACATTGGGATAAGGGGTTGGCAAAGAGCATGTGCAAGGGCAATGCCAGCTGTGAGCCTTGGAGGCAGCAGCAGCACTTTCAGAAGCTCTCGTGACCTAGAAATAGTAAAGGAATTGAGCAACTAGTCAGAAAGAGATTACAGGGGACCACCGTGCTGGCACTGGGTGCAGGACTGGGAGCTGTTGGCGACCCTGTTGCCCATATTCAGTTCCAGGACAAAGAGGATCTCTTTCATTTGCAAGGGGGCAGGGACTCTGGTTTGGGGACAGAGAGGAGCGCTAGCACTTGTAGCTCCAAGGGAGCAGGACCTCTTCCTGGGTAAGGACAAAAGCACAGACCAGGAAAGCAGTGACCACACTCCTCATTTCAGACCACCTTGGAGGCATGAATATACAGAATCCTAGATTTAGTTGTGAAAACAGCAGGACCAAAAACCCTGAATCTTGGGACAGTAACTGCCCCTTTCCCCCAACCCCTGCCCAGGTGAACAGAACCCAATTTTAACATGAAGTTCCAAGTCAAGAAATAGGCTGGAAAAAATGAGCAAATGACAAAGCAAGCAAACAGACAAACCCCAATTATAAAAACGTACCTTGGAGACAGGGAAGCTTGACACAAACAAGAAGACAACAATGTGGAAAGATCTACAAGCACAGCCTCAAAGAAAAAAAATGCAGATTTTATAGAAACCCAACAAAAATTCCTAGAAGACCTAATGAAAGGGATTTTTTTTTTAAAGTATTCAAAAAAGCAAAGAATAGTAGATTAAAAAATTTGGGAAAAGAAATGAACTTTGCAAGAAAATGACCAAAAGAGAATTAATGACTTGGTTTTTAAAAAAAAGCACAAAATGCTTCTTAAAAATCAGAATTGGCCAAATGGAAAAAGTGGTTACTAAACCTCAAAGAAGAAAATAATTCCCTAAAAATTAGAATTGGTCAAATAGAAGTTAATGACTCCACGAAACATTAAGAAACAAGTTAATAAGAAATAAAGTCAAAAGAATGAAGAAATAGAAGAATGTGAAATATCTCATAGGAAAAACAACTGACCTGGAAAAGAGATCAAGGAGAAATAATTTTAAAATTACTGGATTACCAAAACCATGATATAAAGAGCTTAAACAACATATTTCAAGAGATTGTAAAGGAAAACTGCTGCAATATTTTAGAACCAGAAGATAAATAAAATGAAATGTGGCATAAATATAAAGATTTAAATTATCTTGTGAAAGATGAAGGATGATGCTTCACACATACACACACACATACATAAGGTTTTACAATTAAGAGGGGCAGAGAAAGAAGTTTTATTTATTAAAAATTGGGAAAGGATGAGTACAAAGAAATGGTTTCAAGGATACAAAAGTGAAATTGTGCACTATGATGAAATTTTGGAGCAGTGGATAATTTATGGTCTTTAGGCTCATGTAACTCATAAGCTCATATATTTAGCTCATATAAGACTCAATAGGATAAAACAAAAAAAATTATAACTCTTTGGAGAGTGAGGTATGATTGAATATGATCTGTGAATTTCACAGGGAAAATCTGGTGAGTTGTTAGCTTTTAAGTGAAAGGGTTCACTTGAATTCTAGGAGATTTACACCTGGAGTTGATTTGGGGGAAAATCAATAAACTGAAAAACCATGAGTTAATTTTATGAAAAAGAATAAAGAGGGAATCTAAATTATCAGTATCAAAAATGGAAAAGAATTCACAAGAAATGAAAAAAATAAAAAATATTATTAGAAACTATTTTAGAAGAGAAAGGGAAAGCAGAAAGGAAAGGGAATAAGTATTTGTATACCACTGGCTGGGCACAGATAGCATAGTGGATAGAACTCTGGACCTGGAGTTAGGAAGATCTGAGTTCAAATGAAGCCTCAGACACTTACTAGCCATGTGACCCTGAGCAAGTCACTTAAAACAGTTTGCCTATTTCCTCACCTGTAAAATGAGCTGTAGGGAAGGAAATGACAAACTACTTCAGTGTCTTTGCCAAGAAAACCCCAGATTGTGTCATAGAGAATCGGGCATGACTGAACAACAACAGATACTATATACCAATTGCATTTGCAAATATCTTATTTTGCCCAATTATATACCAATAAAACCAACAACTTAAATTAAATAAATGAAGATTTACAAAAATATTTTTAAAAAACCCCAGGTTAACAGAACAAGAAAATGATAAGTAGTCTATAGCTAAAGCAAATATGTAATGGAAATTAACTAGAATCCTTTCTAATAAAATCAGGGATGAAACAAGGGTGTCCATTGCCCCAATTTCTACTTGACACAGTACTAGAAATGCTAGTTATAGCAATGAGATCAGAAAAAGAAATTGAAGGAATAAGCGTATAAAGAAGAAATGAAAAGAAAAAACCTGAGAAAGAAAAAAATTTTTTTTTTGTAAATGATGGTGTGTTTTAAGAATACTAGGGAGTAAAATAAAAATTAATTGAAACAATAATTTCAGTAAATTTGCAGGATATGAAATCAGACAAATTATTAGCCATCTCTACACAGTACCAATAAAACTCATCAAGAAGAGAAAAAAAGAGAAATTTCATTGAAAATAACTAGAGTGTATAAAATACTTGAGAGTTTACTTACCAAGATATACAAAAGAACTATACAAATACAGCTACAATCACCTATTTACAGAAATAAACACAGACCTAAATAATTGGAGAAGTATTCATTGCTAATGGGTAAGATAAGTCAACATGATAAAATGTCAATACCTGATTTGTTTAATGTCATGCGGATTGAACTAGCAAAGGATTACTTTATAGAACTACAAAAAATAACAATGAAATTCTTATAGAGGTTAAAAATGTATCAAGATACTGAGTGAGGGTAGCAGAAGCAGGAGAACATTGTACACAATTACAGACACATCGTATCTGTGAAGACTAACTTTGATAGACTGGGCTCCTTTCAGCAATGCAAGGTTATAAGACAACTACAACGGACTCATGACTGAAAGGGATATCCACATCCAGAGAAAGAGCTACAGAGTCTGAATGCAATTTGAAGCAAACTACTTGCTCTCTCTCTTTTGTGTTTTGTTTCTTCTTTCTCATTGTTCACTCCATTGGTTATAATTCTTCTTTACAACTTGACTAATGTTTATTGTGAAAGTATTTGTAGAACCTATATCGGATTGCATACTGCCATGGGTGGGGCGGGGGGGGGAGGGTGAGAGGGGAAGAAAAGGAAGAGGGAGAAAATTTGGAACTCAAGGGATTGTGGAACTGAATGTTGTAAACTAAAAGTAAATAAATACATTTTTTTAAAATGCATCAAGACCATCAAGAGAAAGAATGGAAAAAAGTGGGATTGAAGGGTCACTAGTAGTACCATACCTCAAACAGTAATTCACCAAACAAGTTTTATGCTGGCATAAAAAAGAGATGGTTCACTGGAACAGATTAAGTACACAGTGTTCAGAAGCAAACGAAACTAATGGTGTTTGATAAACACGATGAGGCCAGCTATTCAGATAAAGACTATTTGGGGAAAAAAAAACTGCTGGGAAAAATGGACAGCAGTATGGAAGAAATTAAATTTAAACTAACAGCTCATACTTTATTTCAAGATAAGCTCCAAATGGATATGTGACCCAGATATAAAAGGTCACATCCTAAACAAATTAGAGAAATGTGGAGGGAAATTACCTGTCAGATATGTAGAAAGATGAAGAATTCATATTCAAACAAGATAGAAGATCACAGAATTTTTAAAAAGATGATTTTGATAACATAAAATTTATAATTTTTTTGCACAAATCCAATAAAACTAAGATTAAAAGGGAAATAAATACTTGGGGGGAAAAAATCTTTACAGCATGTTTCTCTGATAAAAGTCTCATTTCCAGAGAGCTGAGTCAAATTTCTGAGAATAAGAACCATTCCCCAATTGATAGTCTAAGGATATGAATAGGCAGTCTTCAAGGAAAGAAACCCGGGTTTCATAGCCATATTTTAAAAATGTTCTAAATTGCTAATTGAGAAATGCAAATTAAAGCATTTCTGAGGTTTGACCCCACACCAATCACATTGGTAAAACTGATTAAAAATGGCTAATTTTGTCTTAGGGGTTGTGGTAAGAACAGGCACATTGCTGTACCTGCTGGTATTCTGAAAAGAAATTTGGAATTCTACAGAAAAAGTTGCTGAACAGCCCATGCCCTTTGACCCAGCGATGCCATTGCTACAAAAGAGGAAAAGGTCTTATATGTACAAACATGTTTGTAACATTTTTGTTGTTGTAGCAAAGAATGGGAATGAGTTGTGGTATATGAATGTGATGGAATATTATTGTGCTGTAAGAAATAAGGAAACAGATGCCTTCAAAGAAGTATGAGAAGACCTGTATCACCTGATGCAAAGTGAAGTAAACAGGAGAATGTCTACTGTAAGACCAATATTGCATGATCCTGACCACCCTGACCCCTAACACCCAAAGGCCAGGTTATGTTCCTTTGACAACTCCCCCGGAGTTCTGTGGTCCCCATAAGAGGAATTGGGAGGCTCTAGGTTCTCTGCAAGTGGTTCTAGCCCCTACTGATGATGTTCCCCTAAGTACAGGGCATAGTGTCCTTCACCCCAGCTCCATTTGGCAATTAAACCAGATTAGTGCTTACAAAGTAACATTCACATCAGATTTATGATAATAAATATGTAGGCATGTTCCCAGTGTGGGAGGCATAAGCCCCTTCCTTTGTACTACCGTAGTCTCTGCAGAGGGGAAGGGGATTATTAGGGTCACAGCCTTGGGCACAGCCCCTTTCTGGCTGGAGCCCCAAGCTCCTTGGCTTTTCCAGGCTTCTCTGCCAGGCTGGTTGCCTGCAATCCTAGCTCCAAGGATGCTGTGGCTCCAATTCCTGGGTTCGGTGGTTGGGGTGGCGATGGGGGGTGGGGGGTGGGGGCGGTAAGGGGGAAGGCACCTAAAAATTGAGAAGGACAAACACTTTCAGAACCCTTCCATCAGTTCAGTTCATGGCTCCCTTGGGTGAATCGAACCCTTAATCCCTTGCACTCAACAGGAAAGAGCATGAGCCAGAAAGAAGCCAAACCAAGAAGGCTACAGCCACCCGAGTGGTGGGAAACCACATGAGCCTCAAGGTTGGGTGACCTGGGCGTGCCCAGCCAAGCTCCCTTTACAATCACCAAAGCAAACATCTCTGGAGGCCGGTACAGGGTGTCCCCAAAGTCTTAGTGCAGTTTATACACACATACATGCATTCTGTATATGCACATGCATATATGCATGCAGTCTCAAATATGCACGTGTGCGTGTGTTTATGTATATATATTTGCATATATACGTATGTGGTGTTCGGTCATTTCATCTTGTCTGACTCTCCATGACCCCATTTGGGGTTTTCTTGGCAGAGATACTGGAGTGGTTTGCCATTTCTTTCTCCAGCTCATTTGACAGAGGAAGAAACTGAGGCAAGCAGGGTAAAGTGACTTGCCCAGGGTCACACAGTTGGTAAGTGTCTGAGGCCACGTTTGAACTCAGGGAGATGAGTCTTTCTGACTCCAGGCCTGGTACCCTGGGCACTATGGAGCCCCCTGGCTGCCCCAACACAAATGTATATTGCATACATGTGCTTGCATATGTATATATATACGTACAGGCTAACAGAATAGATGCATATGCATGAACATATTTGGTTACAGGCCACCTTCTACAAGGAAGCTTTCTCCAGCTCCCGTGTGTTCTCTCTCCATTTCCTATTTCTCCTGTAGCTAGCTGGCTTTGCGTGTGCAAATGTGTGTATCTACACACACACACAAACACACAAAATACACACACACATTTGTGAAGACGTGCTTCTGGACAAGCACAACAAAGGGAATTTGTTTTGCTTTAATATAACATATTCCTTACGAGGATTTTTTTTATATCTTTCTTTGTTTAGTTCAATCGGGGCAGGTGGCAGAAGAGCGAGAAAAGCGATTTCTGTTCATTAAGAATATAATATTTAATTTAAACATACAAAATATTTAAAACGCCTTATTTTAAAAAAGCAGCCCGTAGACTGCATTTCCCACAATCCTTCGGGCTGCGGTACAGTCCTAGGCTGAGACTTCGACTCCCAGAATCCATCCTGGACGGGGTAAGCCACGAAAGTCCTTTCTGACTGCATCCGGTTCCCGGTGGATTTTGGAAGTTGTAGTTCGGAGATCAATGCGGACCAGTCCATGGAGGTTTCAGCTCTTCTTGTGTTCTGCTTGCGGATCTGCAGGTGAGTGAGTGTCTTGGGTGTGCGCGGGTGGGTGGGAGTGGGTGGGGACTTATGACCTCAACCCCTCCTGCTGCAGGGGAGGGGCAGATGCTGAGGGGGAGGCAGATCCCTTCCTCATTTTCCTCCTTTGTCAATGAAATGGGAGAGGTTTCACTCTGAGAGGTAGGGTGGTACAGTGGAAGAGGCCGTGGGTTCAGGTCCTGCCGTGTCACTCACCTCCTGCGGGATGGTGGCCCCGGGAAGCTCAGCTTCTTCCCTAAGCAGGAGGTGGAGATGAGGAGGGAGAACATTCCAGGTGAGGGGCACGGCCGGAACAAAGCCTCGGAGTCTGGAGATGGGGTTTCTTGTTGGAGAAGCAGCAAAGAGGGGATGCCCGCGGATCTCCGAGTGAGTGGGGAGTGAGGGGGCAGCTGGCCAAGGGCCCCCTGGTTGGAGGCCATCTCCTCTCCCAGGGGCTCTTCTACTCATGTTGTCACAGTCTAATTCTGGCCAGAAACCAGGAGAGACCCTGGGGACACAGAGTTAACAAAAGGCCTTTGATAGTCCCAGCTCATTAGAGATTGACTTTGCTTTAGGAAGAAACAAGCATTTATGCAGTGCCTACTGTCTATGGGCACCAATCTAAGACTCTACATATGTCATCTCATTTGATTGGCACAACAGCTTGGGAGGTAGGTGTTGTTATTGTCACCCCCATTTTACAGGTGGATAAACTGAGTCAGGTAGAGGTTAAGATACTGGAGGGATTTGCCGTTTCCTTCTCCAGTTCACTTTACAGATGAGGAAACTAGGACAAACAAGGTGAAGTGACCTACCCAGGGTCACACAGCTAGGAAATGTCTGAGGCTGGATTTGAACTCAGGAAGATGGTCCTCCTGCCTCCAGGGCCCAAAACTCACACCCATAACTGCCACACACAATTAGATATATTGAGGTCCAGGGCTTCTGGGAACACTGAAGTGCGAGGTTGCCGGGTGTGGGTCTGCCTGGAAAGAATTCGACCACTCAGGTCTTCCAGTCAAAGTAGCAAGTTTTTTTGTGATGCCAGTACAAGCAGACCAGATTTTAGGAATCTGAGCAATTTAATGGGGGCAAGATCTACACTATTATACTGAAAGAGGGAAGATCTGGATAGGATTAAGCAGTGGCCAGGAGCCTGGGGTGGGGCCAGGTGCAGACATCTGAGGGGGTTAAGTGGTGAAGAACCTCAGTGAAAGGGCAGTTAAAAGGATAATGGACTGGGATGGACTCTGTACCTCAGGTGAACACCAGAGAACTGGGTTCATGGGCTTGGGCTCCAGGTCCCAGAGACATAGTCTTTCCCTTTTAGGGGTCCAGATCTCATCTCCATCCGAAAGTATCTAAGAGCATATTTGAACTCAGGTCTTGCTGGCTCCTAGCCAGGCTATAAGGGAAAGGGAGCTAGCACCTCCATACATAAATACGTGGTGTATATAGAAGAAATACAATGTGATTTTGGAGGGAGGGGAAAGGCACTCAGAACTGAAGATCAGGTAGAAAGAATGTGGTGTTTGAGTTGAGTTTTGGAGGAAGAAAGGTCAAAGGTCTGTTCTACAGGGAGCTTGGGGGGGATGAGTGGGCCCTCTTTTGGGGCTTCAGATGCTGGACCTGGAGATTTGTGGGGCCAAGGCACTGGGCTGGATGCTAGGCTTACAAGGAGCTCAGGGTCCAAGGGAAGGCAAGCAGGGTGCTGGACAAGGCAGAAATGAGGGGTGGGGAGAAGTTCCTGGCCTCCAGGGTGAGATGGGGAACAGATCAGGAGGTGGTCAGTTAGACAAGGGAATGTGGCTGCCTAGTGTTGGTACTGCTGGGGATGGGGAAGGGATTTATTAGAAATGAAAGGCATGTAAAAACAGAAGACATCAGTAGGAAGTCAATGGAACTTATTTCCTTCCTGAGCTGTTGGGAAAGATATCTCCTTTACTTCTTCTTTAATTTGCTTTTCTTGTGTGTGTTGTGAAATGTTGCTTTAAATCCCATTTCCGCCAGACTTGGTTTACGGTTTTTTTCCCAGCAGTTTTTGTGTTTTTGAAGATTCTGAACTTAACAACACACACACACACACACACACGCATGCACTTTCTCTTTCTCTCTCTTTCTCTCTCAGCTTTTCCGTATACAAAGAAGAATAAAATAAAGATTGTAATGAAATCATAAATCCCTATTATATAAGTTTGCTTTTTTACATAATACATTCCACATATAATTTAAACTTTTTATTATTTATTTTCAACATTCATTAAAAAAATTTATTTTGAGATCCAGATTTTAACATGTAACTTTTCAAAAATGTCTTGCTTATCTGTGTCTTCTGTCCTTTCTTTTCTTTTGTGCATTAAAAAAATTAGAGAAAAACACTTCTCTTAATCCTTTTTTCTAATAACCTTATTGCAAGTACTCTTCTCTCTTAAACCTTCTTCTCCAGGTTTAAAAATCAAGATAAACAAAACCATTCCAACAAAGGACACATCATCAACCAAAAAAGATCCACACATCGTGTTAAAAAATGTAGGTCTCATTCTACACCTTAGACTCCATCCATAACCTCTTTCAGGTACTTCCTTGTTGGTTCTCAGGAATAGTAGTTGGTTATTGTAGTGATCGGAATTCTTAAGCCTTTCCAAGTTCATTTTCTTTTTTGCAACTTTTTGAAGGGGGGAATGTGGGACTATTGAGGTTAAGTGATTTGTCCAAGGTCACACAGCTAGTATATGTTAAGTATCTTAGGTCAAATTTGAACTCAAGTCTTCCTGACTCCAGGGCTGGTGCTCTGTTCACTGCACCACCTAGCTGCCCCCAAAGTTCATTTTCTTGACAGATTAGCAAACTGAAGCACAGATATGGGTAAGCCCAGGGTCATGTAGCTGGTAAATGCATGAGGCAAGTTTCAAAGTCAGGTCTTCTTGTCTCCATGTCTGACACTCTAGCCACCTACATGGCTGTCTCTGCCTCAGTTTCCTCATCTGTGAAATGGGAATGATAATAGCTTCCTCCCAAGATTGTTGTATCAAATGAATAAATATGCAGGTGCTTTGCAAACCCCCGAGTGTTACATGAATGCTAGCTGTATTTTTTATTTTTGTGCAATACTATTTCTATTATGGTTAGACCACTTCTACCACATGGAATGGTGGTCTCTCTTCCCACAGCTGCCCCTCTATGGACTGTTCCCACATTTCGCATCTTACCCAGTTGTCATGGTGTGGAGTGGAACCTCAGAGTTGTTTTATATAGCATGCATTTCTCTTATGCTGAGTAAGGCATGTTTTCACATGGTGACATATGATTTGTAATTCTTTTGAAAACTGTTGGTGTCTTTTTGACTACTTATCTATTGGCAAATGGCTGTTGGTGTTAAAAATATTGGTGTCAGTTCTCTGTGTATTTTAGAAATCAGACTTTGGTCTGTGACCATCGAGCCTTTCAAAGCTTGTGGAAGGCTCACCAGTCACAGCTGCACATTCTTTCAGGACCATGGGAGGGAATTTCTCTGATTTGAACTTATCAGTGTTAGCGAGGTGTTTTCTAACTGTATTCATACTCCTCCGCAATTAGGACTCACTATTAACCCATTTTCATTATTTCTTTCCTGTCCAGGCAAAGAATTGTCTGCAGAGACTTGAGTTAATGTCTCCTTCACATATCCTGTCAGTAATGGAATGATTGGATGACTGGATTCCATAGAGAGCTTGGGTTACATATTCAGTGTCATGCAGCTGCACATTGGGGGAAGTTCTGGGAATTCAGCCAGGTCTTCTAATTCCCTTGTTGGAGCCCTGTCCCTTAAAACCTGCCAGGAGCAGAGGGAGAACAGCAGGGTACAGCACACTAATGTCCATGGCCCTTCCCTCTGATTCTAGGAAAAGGTGGGCCTGTCAGAACCAAGGCACTTGCACCCAGATAGTGTGGAGATGATTCTGCCCTGGGAAGTTTGGGAGCGGCAGGGCAGAACTGGTCTCCCAACTAATTTCTTTTTCCTCTCCTAGTTGTGTCTTTTCGGGACTCTGGCCAAGAAGTGACATTCAAAGTGGAGGTGAGAATGACTTCTGGGATCCTCACATCTGGGTCCCAGGTGAGTTTTTTTTCCTTTCTCCTCTGAAATGCCGTCTCATTCCTAAAAGCATGGATACTTTTTTCTCTTTTCCTCCCCTTCTAAATGAAGTCACTTCTTCGACCTGAACATCAGTTATAATTTCCTAGAAGACTCTGCCTGTCCTTATGTCCGTCATATGGCTCCTGGAGCTCCTGCATTGTTGGAGTTGAGAGTTATCTTTGGATTGTGTGGTCCCGCCACCTCATGTGATACAGAAGTTATCTGAGGTGCCTGGAGCTGACACTTCTTCTCAAGCTCACCAGCAGACCTTGGTCTCCAACTTGGCTGCTCCAACATCTGCCCATGTTCTCTCCCTCACATGTCCTGGCACTTAATCTTCTGAGACTGGTCCCACCTGCCAAGAGCCTTCCCTGCTCATCTCCCTCCCTCATCTTCCCCTCTTTGAGCACACTGTTTGCTCCTTACCAGACAAAATGCTGTGAAGCATGCAAGCATAGACTAGGATTCCTGTCCTTAGGTTTTTACACATATGTGTAATATAAATATAGATAGAAGCATATGCATCTCTGTATTTTATTACGTTTTGTTGAGTCATTTCAGTCATTTTCAACTTTTTGTGATCTCATTTGGGGTTTTCTTGGCAGAGATACTAGAGGGGTTTGCTATTTCTTTCTCCAGATGGGGAAACTGAGGCAAGCAGGGAGAAGTGACTTGCCCAGGGTCACACAGCTAGTAGGTATTTGAGGCCAGATTTGAACTCAGGAAGATCAGTTTTCCTCACCTGATCCAGCATTTTATCCACTGTGTCACCTAGCTGCCCCGCAATATGTATAATATATTCTATATAATTATATATGGGCAAGTCACTTAACCCTGTTTGCCTTAGTTTCCCTATCTGTAAAATGAGCTGGAGAAGGAAATGACAAAGCATTCCAGTATCTCTGCCAAGAAACCCCTTCTTCTTTATCCTGGTTTTTATTGCTGTATGTTTTCCCTCACCTCAGTTTTCTCCCCTTCTTCATGCCCAGGATCCACATCAGCTTTGTCTGGCAGTATATATGGGATAGTCCACACCTCTCTGACAGGAGGAGAGGGAGCTGCATTTTTTAAACTTTTTTTGAAGGTCAAGCTTAGTTGTTCAAATTATGCTGTGTTCAGTCTTGTTAAACCATGGGTTTTTTTCTTTTAATAGGGCAATATAGACAGAGTAGAACTAATCAGCCTTGCCTTCTATTAAAAGATAAGGCTTTAAGGAAATAATTAATGCCCAGAGCAGTGGTATAAATGAAATTATGATTTCAGAGAAGGAAGGTGTAGGGCTCGGCTTTCTGAAGGAAATAGAATTTGAATTGGGGTTGAAGGATAAGTATGATATAAATCATTGGAGAGGGAGGTGAAGAATTTTCCAATTAATAGGAGCAGCAGTGGGGCGGCCCTGGAGTCAGGAGGACCCGAGTTCAAATCCGGCGTCAGACACTTGACATACTTACTAGCTGTATGACTTTGGGGAAGTCATTTAACCCCAATTGCCTCCAAAAAGCAAAATAAAATAAAATAGAAGGAGCAGCAGGAACCAGGCTTTGGAAGTCAGAAGGCATTTATTAAATAGTCGTTAAGGTCTGGAGATACTAGGAAAGGCAAAAGCATCGTCTCTCTGCTGTAGGAATTGACATTCATGGGGGGAGGGACGAGACATGCTCATAAATAATGGTGTCCATAGGAACAGGTGGAAGACGGTTGCCAAAGGAAGGTACCTGTAATAAAGGGGATCAGGAAAGGCCTCTTGCAGAAGGTGGGCTTGGTAAAAAGCAACCCCAAAACCTTTATATTTTAATTTTTTTCTGAGAATCAATTAGCAAAACTGACCAAACAGGTTAAGGATGGCCTCTGTGGATTGCACAGAAGCAGAGAATTTGAGAGCTGGATGGGACCTCAGGGACCTTCATGCCAGAAATGAATTCCTCCTATTATATACACACGTAATTAATGGCCATCCAGCCTTTGCCTGAGACCTCTAAAAAGGATGGGGGGGGAGCCTCTCTTTTCACTTGTAGATAGATTGACTGTAGGGAACCTTTTCTTGGCCAAGCTGAAATTTACCTCTTTGAAACTTCCACTCAATATATGCTGCTGACTCTGTTCTTGGGGGCCAAATGAAACCAAGCCCCTTCCCCACATTGACAGCCCTTTAAGTATCTGAAGATAACTCTCCCGGCCTCCTGAATCTTCTCTTTCCAGCCTAAACCTGCAGTTCCTTGAACTTAAGTTTCTGTAACATGGACACGAGGTCCTTCTATATCTTTTCTGCCCTCCTTTGAACACTCTGTGGCCCATCAGTGCCCTTAAAAAACCATGCAGCCCAGAAGTGACGGCATCATTCCCGATGAGGTCTGACCAGGAGAGAGGAGAGTGGGACTGTCCCCTCCCTTGTTGCATTAGGGGTTTTGGCTTCTGTCTCACCTTTAGCTTCACCGGATCCTCCAGGCATTCTTTCATAACTGTTGTCTAGTCAATGGGGCATCTTGTAATTGTGAAGCTAAGGTTCATTTGTCCCTGTTGAAGTCTCATCTTATTGGAGTCACCCCCGTGTTCTAGTTCAGAATTGTCAGACCTGTGACCCACCGGTGCTAGCATTCCTCAGGATGGCTGGAACCAGATTAAAATGTAATTGGAAAGCATTTAACAAAGTAAATAAAAAGACATGAGAATGTAGATAATGTGTGATTTTCTGAGACAGTGTGTGGCCACAAGGGTTGTTATGCAGGGCTCAGTGGCCCCATTTCAGTTTGGATTTGACATGGGGCCCTGAGGCTGCAGGTTCCCCACCCCTGTTCTAGTCCATCCAGACCCTTTGGATCCTGAATCTATTATCTTTTGTGTTAGCCCTGTCCAACCCCCCCCCCCCCATGCATATTTGATGAGCATTGACACCCTTATCTGAGCCAATGATAAAAATGTTAAACAGCATGAGCTGCCCAAAGCCGGGCACAGATCCCTTGGGGCGCCCCTGGAGACCTCCCACTACCCTGACATGGAACCTTTGGCATGTCTTCTTTGAGTCTGGCTGTCCCGCTGGTTCTGAATCCATCTGATTGCATTATCATCTAACAATATCTCTATATTCTTTCCACAGAATAATATAAGCTACTTTATCAAAAGCTTTTGAGAAAATACAGGTCAACTGTGTCCACAGGCTTCCCTTCATCCAGTAATTTAGTAATCCTGTCATAAAAGGAAATGAAATGAGTCTGGCATGAGCTGATACTCTTGAGGAAGCCTAAGAAAATCATGCTGGCTCTTTGGTTTTTTTTCTTCTTGTTTTTTAGGGCATTTTAAAAAAAATTTCATTCTAAAGTTAATAAACACTAAATAAAAAGGATTTCTATCTACCTAGTAGAACAGAAAAAGATGATTCTACCTAAAACTGTGACTCTCTAGTATATATATATATATATATATATATATATATATATCTTAATTTTCTTTTGAATAATTTTAAATTCAGATTTAAATTTAAATACAGTTTGCTCATCCTATAGCTCTGAGTTAGTCTTTGATTTTTTTCTGGCCTTTCTGTTTTCCATTGTGCTTTTTTTTTTTTTAAAGATGTCTTAATGTCCCTCTTTTCCTTTTCTTTGCATTTGTCTTTTGCTACCTGATCCCTATTCCTGTTTCTCTTTCCCTTTCCCTTCCACTGGGAAAAAGAAAAAAAGACAGAACAAACTCAAAGCTCTTGTAATGATTGTGTATGGTTGAACAAAACAGACATACACATTGGTTGTATCAGAAAACCTATTTCTAGGGAGGCTAGGTGGCGCAGCAAATAGAGCACTGGCCCTGGAGTCAAGAGGACCTGAGTTCAAATCCAGCTGGGCAAGTCACTTAACCCCAATTGCCCTCCAAAAAACAAAAACAAAAAAAAGAAAACCTATTTCTTATTCTTTCTTTGGCCCACCCTTCTTTGACATGAGGCACTTCACCATTGGGCCTTTGGAATTGTGGTTGGCCATTGAATTGAGCCAAATTTTCAAGTCTTTCCTAGTCTTTGCTAGCTCTTTGTAATCACTGGTTCCCTTTTTGCATTTTTGTTAACTGTCTCTGTAATGATGTATTTTAGACCATTCCCAAGAATCAAAGTCAGTTTCAATGGCCTGTAGTTTATGGTTGTAGAAGGACAGCTCTACGGAGGGAGCATGGTAGCATGGCCAAATTCTAGTCTTTAATACTCATTCCTTCCTCACAATCCCCTTGTACTTGGGGAATGAATTTTCATATTATTGATACTTGAACACAAAGAGAATAATAGCTTGGGAGAGAGCAGGCTCACATTAGTTTGGGAGAGGGAAACGAGATAGGGAGGGAGGGAGAGAGCAAGAGAGAGAAGGGAAGGGAGAGAGACAGAGATAGAGAAGAGAGAAAGGGAGGAAGAGAGACAAGAAGGGAGAGAGAGGGAGGGAAGGAGGAAGAAAGAAAGAGGGAGGAGTAGGAAGAGGAGCAGAAAGAGAGAGAGAGAGAGATTCTCTGACATGTTTCACTTGTGACCTACCTTCAGAATAATAATACTCTGGTGATCAGCCATGGAGAGTGAAGGATGTGATGTATATAATGTAGAAAGCTATGTGATTTTTAAGAATGAAATGCATATTTTGCTTGGGCTCAGTGATTCGTAAGGCTGACCTGGAATAGCAATTATTTATAATTCGCGTAGAGACGGATCTAGAGCAAGGAGCATGGTCAGTAGATTTTCCAGACATCAATGCTTGATGGGGAGCATTATAAGCTCTGCTTGCCATGAAGATGGCTCCCTCTGGGCCCTGCTGGCTTCATTCTTCTCTCCTGTGCAGTGTGAATGCTAATCCCTGGGTGAACAGGAGCATGTTCTGATTTTTCAGAAATCACTGACATTCCAAGATGTGGCCGTGGAATTCACCTGGGAGGAATGGGGGCTGTTGGAGCCAGCTCAGAAGGACCTCTTCAGGGATGTGATGCTGGAAAACTATGAGAACTTTGTGTCCTTGGGTAAGAACAGCTTCTTTCTCCTTAATCTTTGGGCCATTGGAAATGTCTTTGCCATTCTCATTTCCTAAAAGTTGTGGGGTTTCACAAGTGCTTTGCTTTGATTTGGTGTGCAGATTTACTCACCTAACCGTATCTGACATAGAAAGATTCCTAAATCTTTTGGTGTGAAGAGACATAGTATTTCACTCTTTCCAGATGAAGGGTGTTTGCTTTGTACATTTGGAAATCAGCAGCTTTTCTGTTTTGCTCACTGAGGCCACAACTTCCCTACTCTGTGTTTGTCGTGGTCATAGATTCTGTACCCAAATTCTAATGTAGCCCCTTGAAAAGTTCCTAGCCTGGAATGTATTAAAATAAATGTATTTTCTTGGAACCCAAATCAAACCCTATCACTCATTCCCCCTCATGCTTGATGGGAACACAACCTAGAGCATCCTTCCAAGGTCCTTCCTTGATGCAGCTGTTCTTTAAAATGAAAGAGAAAGAATAAAATTGACTTCTAAGATGTTTCTCTGTTCTTTGTCCTTTTCCAATCATTTCCCCATGAGCAGGGCTTACAGAATCCAAAACAGCTGTGATTTCCCAGGTGGAGACAAGAGACTCACTGGAGTTGCCAGACAGAAGAGTCCCAGGAAGCATTTTTGTAGGTGAGTGCAGGATAAGAAACCAGAGAGGCGGGGGATTGGGAGCAGCAACTTTTTTATGATGTCTGCCCTTCTACCACTTCTCTAGATCTCATCTTTTTTGTGCCTCTTGTTGCGATAATGTTCTCCCCCACAATGTCTCCCTTTTCAAACAGTCCTTTCTGTCTCCCTCAGATGGTAGATGAGTCTCACCTATATTGAGAAGTTCAAGCCCATTGATTGTCCCTAGCACCTGTTCCATCTATCTTCCATTTCAGCTCTGTTCTTTGCCCAAATCCTGCAAACTAATGATTCTCCCTTTTCATTTCCTCCAGCCTCTTTCTTAAAATGCTAAAGTCTTCCCTTTTCCTTCTGCTTCCTGGAAGATAATTATTAATGTTTCTATTGGGGTAGCAAGGTGTGTCATGGGTCATTTCGAAAGAATTCACAGACTCAGACCATCTCCAAACCAAGCAAAGGCATTTATTGAGGATTATGCTCTCAGCTGGCTAGGCTCCTTAAAGGAACCAGTAGTCTAGCAAAGCAAGACAGGGATTTTTATAGAGAAAGTGATGCTATTAATATAACAGAAAATATGAATTTTAAAATACAGGAAGAGTTTGCTAATATAAGGAGAGGTTCTAACCCTGGTAGAACTGTGCATGTGGCTACCCAGGATGCATACAGAAAAGCCCACTCAGGGAAATATTAATGTATGGTAATGATATTATAATAAGCCTCTCTATGTTATAAGTTTACCTGAAGGACAGTTTTTGCTATTACTGTGCAGGCATCCACTTAGGGAAAGTCCCTTCTGTGATTTAGTGGCCAGCATCCTGCTCAGTATCCTGTCTGTGCTGTTTTTGTATAGGCTGGCTCTTGTGGTATGGCTAAAGCTAGATGTATGTGGCTGAGGTCATATATGTGTCTGCTGTCTTAATGAGCAGTATGAGGAAGTTGGGATCTTGAGGCTGCGGGCAGTGGCTAGGATTCATCATTTACCACAGACTTCCTTAATGTTACTCTTATAAACTAATATTACTTTATGACTTACCAACTGCTTTTTTACTCTTTGAGGTGGCTAATAAAAATTATTATCCCATTTTATGGATGAAGAGACTGAGGCTCAATGAGGTTTCAATTTGCCCATGGTCACAAGGCTAGTAGTGGCAGGATGGACTCAGACCTCGTCCTTCTATTTCTGAGTCCAGAATCTGCCCCCCATACCATGATGCTGCTTTTACTTCTACCTAAAATTAAAGAATATTTTTGGGGTGGCTAGGTGGCATAGTGAATAGAACACTGGCCCTGGAGTCAGGAGGACCTGAGTTCAAATCTGACCTCAGACACTTAACACTTACTAGCCATGTGACCCTGGGCAAGTCACTCAACCCCAATTGCCCTGCTTTCCCCCCTCCAAAAAGCAAAAAAAAAAAAAAAAAAGATTATTTTCTTTGGTCTTATCCTCTTTCATAAATTTGGTTGACCCTTAATGACATTTGTTGGTAGGGGGGACTTTTGGTTGGCTACAGGTTGGAGCTTCTGGGGACCTGTCTATCTCTGGGATTGTGATAGTCCTCATCTACACTCTCCTCTTGTCTTTGCATGTCAGGTGACTTGGGTGAGGTTTCCACAAATTAGGAAAAAATTACAGGAGAAGGAGCATATTTGGGTGAGGGACCTGAATGGTAAGAGATTGGCAGAATGAACTGACTTTTTCTCATCTAAAGGAGAGAAAACTTTGTAGGATATATGATAACTGCCTCTAAATATTTGAAGGGCCATCCTATGGAAGAGGAATCAAACTCATTCTCCCTGGTCCCAGAGGGAAAAGAGCATGGAATACAGAATGGACAGAATACAGAATTGCAGAGAAATACTTTTTGTTTTGACTGAAGGACAACCTCCATTAATTAGAACTGCCTGTAAGTGGTGCATTGGGCTGAGTCAAGAGATGGTGGTTTCTCCCTCATTGGAGGCCTTCACACAGATTCTAGCTGGTCACTGGTCAGCGACATTGTGGAGCACAGACTTGGTTAGGTACAAGATTTGGCCTGACATAAGGAAAAGTTCCCCAGTAATCAGGTATCTGAGTGTGAACTAGCCTGCCACTAATGGTAATGAGGCTGCCCCTCATTTGAGGTCTCCAGGTGATGGTTAGATGACTATCTTTCAGGCATGTTTTAGGGGAGGCTCACTCTCAGGCATGGGCAAGACTCAAAGGTCCTGTTGGATCACTTCCATGTCTGAGATGCTCTGATTTCCTATCTTGATTCCCCTTCTTTTTCTCTCTCTCTCTTTCTCTCCTTCCTCTCTCTTCCCTCTCTCTCTCTCTCTCTCTCTCTCTCTCTCTCTCTGTATATACACACACACATATGTACATGTATATGTATACACACACACATTCTATATATAGAACTATCTCATCTCTGTCTTTTTCATCTCCTTTGTCTCCCAAGCCCTTTCTCATCCATTTTGTGTGTCCCTCCAAGGACTTCATTCCTCTCTGTTCTTCAGAGAGCTCCTCCATTGTTGAGGCTTTGCTTGTCCTTTCTCTTCTCTCTCTGCCTTTGGTGATTTCATCAGCTCTCCCTGATCCACTTATTTATTTAAAACCAGGCAGTGTAAACACACACAGTGCCTGGTACAGAGTGGGCACTTAAATGTTTATTGACTGACTTATTTATGCAGATGACTCCCAGATCCATGTTTCCAGTTTTAATATCTGTTCTCAGCTCTAGTCCTCTAAGCATCTGCATGTGCCTGCTAGTTGTCCATCAACCTCTCTGAGTCAATATGCCCAAAATGGAACTCACTACCTTTCCATATAAATGTATCTATTATCTGAATTTCCCTGTTTTTGGCAAGGGCACTACCATCCTTCTTTTGACCTTTGGCCCAGATTTGTAATCTTAGTGCCACCCTGACCCTATTTCTCCATTAGCTCCTGCAGTCAGTGAGTTGCCAAGCCTTGTCAGTTCTATCTCTATAACTTCTCTTGCCTCCACTTAGGAGGCCCCTCATCACCTGCTGGCACTGGAAGAATATTCTGCCTAATAATTGGCCTCTCTCTTTCCACTCTTCCCCCTTTCAGTCCATGCTACACCTGCTGCAGGGGACCTGCAGTGACCTGATGGCACAGGGCTGACCAGTCACTCCCTCCTTCAAAGGCCTTTAGTTGGTTCCTGGTCCCTTTAAGGGTAGAACTTAGTTTCCTCACCTAGCTTTTGAAGACCTCCATGATCCGACTTCTCCTTTGCCATTCTGATCTCACATCACACCGTCTTGAATTCTCTGTTCTAGCCAGATGGCCCTGTTGCTCATTGCTAGGACTCAGCATCTCCCTCCTGTGTGCATTTACCCCCTGCTTGGTAGACATTTCCTCTTCATCTCTGCCCCATAGGATCCTTATCTTCTTTAATTTTTAGTTCAGTATCATTTATACAAAGCCCCAAAGTGTCTGCTTCCAAAGTAGCAAAATTCCCTCCCTCATCTGTTAAGGTACTTCTTGCTGTTCAGTTCTTTTTCACTTGTGTTTGACTCTTTATGACCCCACTTGGGGTTGTCTTGACAAAGATACTGGAATGGTTTTCCATTTCCCTTTCCAACTCATTTTACAGATGAGGAAACTGAGGCAAACAGGATGAAGTGACTTGCCTAGGGTCACACAGCTAGCAGCTGGGGCTGGATTTGAACTCAGGTCTTCCTGACTCCAGGCCCAACGCTCTATGCATTGCTTTGCCTAGCTGTGCTTTCAGGTACTCTTCCCATTCAAACTATTTTTAAATTTACTTATCTATCCTCACAGTAGAATGAAAGATTTTTTAATTAGGAACTATTTCTGTGTTTCATGTTGTTTCTTGAGTGCCCAGCACCCTCAAGGTAGACACTTAATACACACTCAGTGAATTGGACTGAGTGATTAGGAAATGGTTTATCCAAAAACAGGCATGTGGTCTTGAGGCCCTCTTTGGATTTGAATAGGTAGACAGAGAGAGTGTGCTTTTTTTTTTAAATTTTATTTTAGACTCAAGGGCCAGAACACAGATACAGAATAGAGAAAAGAAACAAAAACATATCATAAACTTAAATATTGGAACTTAAACATGAAGTAATAAAGAAAAAAAAGGCAAGTCGTGTGCATAGCAGAACATAAGAGGATTCAAAATATGTAACAATAAATTTTCATTTCAAGAAAGCCTGTATGATAAACGATACACCTTGTGTTGAGAATTATGCATCTTTTCTTTGCTTCCTTGTGAGTTTTCTTTTGTTCTTTTGTTCTTTCTTTCTTTTGTGCACTTTTTTACTCTGTTCTTTTTTTCCCCTCCTTTCACCCCTCTCAGAGGCTACAATAAAGTTTAGATATGTTTCTCTATAGCTATAGATATATACATACACATATACATGTATGTGTACATATATAGACATATATTTTGAGAGAGTGCTCTTGACAGGGAAGGCTGCAGTAGAAAGACATGGTGGGTCAGTGTAGCCTCCCTGGTATCAACCTAGCAATACCCCTGACTGGGGGGTGGGGTGTTTGCATGCCTTCCCAAGCCTTTTGATATCCTGTAGCATGGGGGTTCAACAGGAGGGGGAAGTATTGGGTTTTATTTCTTTTTTTTTTTAATTAAAAAAATTTGTTTTGAAATATTGGGTTTTGAGCAGGGAAATATTTTGAAAGTAATGTTTTGAGGAAGATAAAGATTGGTTTTGTAGAGGGTTGATTGGAAGGGGAAGTAACCTGACTCATCCATTAATTCAGCATGGGATGGATTCAGGACCATGCCTGCTTCTCTTGGATCCTTCTTTGTCTTGTGATATTTCTCCAGTTCCCCATGCTCTTCTGTCTGTAACTTTGGTGACCTTGTCTCTCTGCTGACTCCTCTCAGCAATGAGTTCTGCTCATGCTCATTTATCTCTGTCATCTTAGATTTTAATTCCATATTGGATGTCCCTCAAAATTCTACTCCCTAGAAATAGTGTCTTTCTCTCCCATTGGCATCCCAGGAACTTACTCTCTTCCCAGGCTGAGGACACATGACAACAGATGTTCTGTACTGACACATTCTCAAGGAAAGAAGAGACGGGGCTGGTGCAAATTCTTCATCTATACATCACCCTTCCGGTATATAAAGACAGTTGTCATGTCCTTCCTGAGGCTTCTCTTCTGAGCTAAGCATTCACAGCTCTTTTTCATAATCCTCACTGGGCATGATCTTGGGATGCTTCCCCATCCTGGGTGACCTTCTTTGGGTACTCTCCAGCTTAGCAATGGACTTCCTAAAATGTTATCATCAGAGCTGAACATGATATTCCAATTTGGTTTTTGTCAACAGGGAGTAGAGTGGGGTCATAAACTTCTTTGTTCTGGACCCTAAGCCTTTTGATGTAGCTGAAATTGCCTTAGTGATCTGGGTTGCCATTTTGGACTCTTGATGCAGAGCACTAAAACCCTTCAGTATTTATTTCAGTGAACTTTTTGGGGGGACTGTATCTCCCCCATCTTGTATGTGTAATCCAAGTGCTGAATTTTATATTTCTCTATAATAAATTTAATGTCATTAGGTTGAATCCAGCTTTCTTACCGAACAAAGATTTTGGATCCTGACTCCATCATTCAGTTTGTTGAGCATCTCTCCTAGCTTTGTGTCATCTGCCATTGTGATAATTACACTCCCAACTCCTTCCTTCAAGTTAGTATTAAGTAGCCCTGGGCCCAAGAGGGCACTCCCATTTGAACAGTGTCCTCTGAACTTTTCCATCATGCATCCTTATCAGTTTAAAAAATGTTGAGCATTCCCCCCATAAGTATGTATATTTATTTAAAAATTTTATCATGTAATACCACAGTAATATGTACATTATAAAAATATGTCATTATTTAAAGGTGTTTGGAGGGGTTTGGGGGAGAGCTCAGGCAAGTCACTGCCTTTTCTCCACCATCTTGGCTCTGCCTCTCTATTCGTTTTTATAGAGACATCCAAAGCTATGAACTTTATTGTTGGATTTTGTCTCTGTGAAGTGGCTCTGTTAACTGCTTTTTTTCCTTCTGTGTTGCAGGTGTCTTTATGGTATCTAGATTTTTAGATCTATAGAAGTTGTTTTTTTCTTTTCTTCTCCCTTTAGTTTAAAGCCTTTTTAGAGTTCCAAGTTTCTACACACAGATTTTTATCACTCCTTCTTAGGCAGTTTTTGGCCAGGTCTTCATAATCCCTAGTTCTCTTTTCTAGGTTCCTGTTGGAAGTATCATTTGTCCCTATAAATACCATTGGAATTAGGCAGTAACCATCTCATCTGACCAGTTTGGGGAGTTTTTCTAGTACTTCTCAGATTATGTGTGTGGGTGAGTCAGCAGTTTCCTCTACAACTAATGTCATCAGCAGATGGCCAGGCCATGTTGATACTCTTCAGCAGGAAATTTCTAACCAACCCTATTTTTCTCTTCTTCCTCTGACATTTAGCAGAATATCTCTGTTCTGTTGGCACATGGGAAATTACATCATGGTTCCTTGAAGTTTGAGGAGTTTCTGCCTTCATAGGTTACATTGCCCACTCTGTTGCAAGAGTTTTATACCTTATATTTATTCCTAGTCATTCAAGGATCCCTCTTCCCTTTCTTCTCTATTCATATTCTTCTATCCTGCACCATTAAAATATGGGGTAGGTTTCCCCTCTTTTTCTTTAGTTTTATTTATTTGTTTTTACTTTGAAGTCTTGTTTTTCCTTTTGTTTACATCACAGACAACATTGACAATTTATACCTTCTGTTCCCCTAGATTTTCTCCATGAATGTAATATACTTGGAAGACTTCATCTTGAAGAGAAATCATTTGAATGTAATCAGTGTGGAAAAACTTATTGCACCAAACAATATTTAACTGAACATCAAAGAATTCATACTGGGGAGAAACCTTATAAATGTAAAGAATGTGGGACAGCCTTTAGTCACAAGAGACACCTTAAAATCCATAATATAATTCATACTGGAAAGAAGCCTTTTGAATGTAATCAATGTGGGAGAGCTTATTGCAGTAAGCAATATCTGACTGAACATCAGAGAATTCATACTGGAGAGAAACCCTATAAATGTAATGAATGTGGGGACACTTTTAATCGTAAACACTCCCTAGGCCAACATGAAAAAATGCATACTGGAGAGAAACCCTACAAATGTAACGAATGTGGGAAAGCCTTTGGTCAGACAAGACACCTTAAAATGCACAAGATAACTCATACTGGAAAAAATCCCTTTGAATGTAATGAATGTGGGAGAGCTTATTGCAGTAAGCAATATCTGACTGAACATCAGAGAATTCATACTGGAGAGAAACCCTATAAATGTAATGAATGTGGGAAAGCCTTCAACCGGAAACATTCTCTAGGCCAACATGAAAAAATGCATACTGGAGAAAAACCCTACAAATGTAATGAATGTGGGAAAGCCTACAGCCAAAAGAGACACCTTAAAATACACAAGATAATTCATACTGGGAAAAAGCCCTTCAAGTGTAATGAATGTGGGAAAGCTTATTGCAGGAAACAATATCTAATAGAACATCAAAGAATTCATACAGGAGAGAAACCTTATAACTGTAATGAATGTGGGAAAGCCTTCAGCTCTAAGGCAAATTTTTATGTTCATAAGCGAATCCACAGTGGAGAGAAACCCTACATATGTAATGAATGTGGCAAAGACTTTACACAGCAAGGGCAACTTAAAATGCATAAGATATTTCATACTGGAAAGAAGCCCTTTGAATGTAATGAATGTGGAAAAGCCTTCTACACCAATTCTGGCCTTAAAGAACATAAACTAATTCATTCTGGAGAGAAACCTTTTGAGTGTATTGACTGTGGAAAAGGTTTCAGGTTCAGTTCAGGTCTTCTGAAACATCAGAGAAGTCATTCCGAAGAGAAACCTTATAAATGTACTGAATGTGGGAAAGGCTTCAGGCGGAGCTCATACCTTATGCAACATGAGAGAATTCATACTGGAGAGAAACCCTATGAATGTAATGAGTGCAGGAAAGTTTTCAGGTGGAAAGGAAACCTTGATTCACATAAAAGAGTTCATATTAAGGGAAAACCATATTCATGTAATGAATGTGGGAAAGCCTTTAGACTTAAAGACAGCCTTAATACACATGAGAGAATTTGTACTGGAAAGAAATGCTTTGAATGAAAGGAGTGGATAAGTAGCTTATAGTCAGAGACTAAACTTTGCTGCACATAATAAAAGTTCACAGAAATGCTTTGAATGTAAAGAGTCAGTGAAAATTTTGCCATTTAATATGTACTGTTTATTAGTTAAGAGACATGGGAATTCATACTGGGCAGAAATCCTATAACTAATGAATGTGAGAAAGCCTTCCACTGGAAGCAAAACCTTAATATACACACAAAAAACCTTAATATTTATAGGAAACCTTATTTTTAGTGTAACAAATCTGGGAAACCCTCCAAATGGTGTGGAATACTTAAGGAATTTGAGACAATGATGGAGAGAACCCTGTTGGTGCACAAAATGTGGAAAAGGCTTAATGAGAAAACAAAATTTAGCATGAATCAGAGCTTTCATATTGACAGCATCACATTTAATGTGATGAATGTGGCTTAACTAAAACAGAGTAGAAACCCGAAGGACCATAAGAGACTTTATGATAGGGAAAGAAATTCTTTGGTTACAATAAATTAAGAAAGTCTTTAGGCTGAGTCAAACCTTTGCTGCACATCATAAAATTGTTATTCTTTTTTAAATATTTGGGGAAAACTTCATCTAGGGGGAACACATTACGTGACCTCAGATAATTTATCTGGATCAAAATCTCCATGAATGTAGTAAGACTAGTTGAAAGTCCATCATTGACCTCATACTGATAATTAACTCTGTAGGCATGATGGAAAGAATGCTTCAGAAGAGTTCATGGTCTCAAAATTTCAGTTATAAGGGGCCTCAGTGGCCATTTGGGCAAGTTTTATCTGAAAAGGAATCTTCTATACAAGGTGCAAGTTTTGTCTAGTTCTTGTTTTAAGACTTTTAATGAGTGGGAGTCCTTCACTTCCTCAAGGTAGTTGACTCTACTTTGGGATTAATCTAATGATTTAATTTTTCTTTATAGTAAGCCACTTTTTTTGTACTTTCTCCCATTTTTCCTAGCTCTTTCTCCCATTTTTCCTAGCTCTGCCCTCTGTGGCCAAATACAACATGCTTAATCCCTTTTCCCAGTGGCAGCCCATCTTATCCTTGACATCAGCTCACTGAGTCTTCTCTTCTACAGAAACATCCTTAGTTCCTTCACTTCAACTTCATATAAAATGAAAGCCCTTCACTGTTCTAATTGCTCTCTTGTTAACACTCAAGCATGTCATTTGTCTTCATAAAATATGGCATGAATGAATGTAAAATCATTAACTATGATTACTAACTTATTAGTTACTGGCTTACTAAGTGCCAAGTGTTGTGCTAAGTACTGGGGATACAAATTCAAAGGGGAAACAGTTTCCGTCCCCAGGGAACTTAGGTTTTAATTCGAGAAGAAAACATGCATAGGGGAGTGGTAGTTTGGAATGGTTTTGACTTGGGAGATGGTGAATTGATTGACATGCCCTTTTTTCCAGTAGCACTGGTGATGTTAATTTTATCATGGTTACAGAACAGAAAACTGGTGATGGAAGAGTGGAAAGAGTAGAAGGGTATATGGTGTGACAGGTTAGATGTCAAAAGATGACCATGGCTCAAGGTCCAGGCCCAGTCAATCTTGGCTAGACATGACTGGATATTGTGGGTCATTTGATATACTCATTAATTAGAATAGCATAGTCCTATACTAAGAATCCTAGAGCTGAGAGGGACAAGTTCCTGAGAAGATGGCACCTGGCCTGTGAAGGTGCAGTAGGGAAGATGGCAAGGTCTGGAAGGCCATATGGTACAGCAATAGGCAGGGCAGATGACTGGTAGAATTTCAAGCATGGTGGAACCAGTGACATATGGGTCATGTGATACACTAATCAGTCAGTGAAGAGCCAGGAATTCCAGAGCTAAGGATATAGTCTTCGGTCTCCAGTATATTAGTAGGATGAATAACAAAGTCTGGAGATGTAGAGGCTGCAACAGTAGGTAGGATAGAAGGAAGGATAACCGAGAGTGGAATGTGAAGTATGGCTTAGGCTGGCTAGACATACTAGGACATTTAATGCACTCCCCAATGAGGACAGCATGGGCCTCACAATGGGAATTCTAGAGACAAAATAATGTATTCCAGAACTAATGAGAATATTTTGGATAGACATAGTCTGAACAGTGGAACAATATAGCAATATTGTCCTCGTTCTCAAAAAGAAGACGTGTCTAATGAATGCTGAGGTTGAATTAGCTTTCTTTGGCTGCTCTTTCATATTGTTTGACTCTTATTGGGTCTTTGATTCACCAAAATCTTCTGACTTTTATCAGATGAACTGCTTCCTAGCAATGCCTCCCCTGTCTTGTACATGTGAAGTTGATATGATAAACCTAAGTGTAAGACGTTGCACTTACTCCTATTACATTTCATCTGATTCTGTTTGGCCCAGTGTTCCAGCTGGTCAAACTTTTTTGAATACTGACTCTATGATTCTAATGTTTTAGCTTTTCTTCCCAGGTTTGTTCCATCTGCAGATTTGATAAGCAGACCTTGATCCAGCTGTTAATAAAAATGTGAAATAGCACAGATCTCTAGAACGCTGCATTTGACAACCCTTTCCCCTTTAACATGAAATAGTTCTCATCAAAAGAAATCATACTTTATTCATTGCTGAGGAGGTAGTCTGTCAGATTTTTTTTTCCTCACCAGTTACAATAGTATTGCCTTGAGAGAAAAGTGATTTGGAAGTTCCCTCTAGTGGTGTGGATCAATGGTCCCTGCTGGCTGTATATTGACTTAGAAAACCACAAATTAATATCATCTATACTATGTTGTATTTTTATTTATTTTGTTAAATATTTCCCAATTACATTTTGATCTGGTTCAGGCTGCTACAATTAGGCAGTCTGCAGGGCCTCTGAGTAAGTTGACCAGTGAATCCACCTGATGCTCTGGAGTCCTTCCTTGAATTCTGACATCATGAGGGTGCCGGTGGAACACTTTATTCATCTATCATCCCTCACCGTTGCCATGTGACAAGCCCATCTTTTCCAGTCATCTGATTTGTTGACGACATCTTTTACTCCTGTTCTTTGGAGCTGCTCATTAGTTATACTCCGTTAACACCCACTATGGACTGCTCTATTGCCCTCTGTGTGATAGTCATATCAATTTCTTTGTAGTCTTGTATTGTATGTTTTATTGCCTGGCAGTATTATCGGTAGAATGTTGGTATTAAAAAGATGGGCCTTTGTTTTCATGAGAAGCTTGGAGGTGTTAAATAAGCTTTACAGTTTCCTATTGGCAATTCAGCACCCTCTCCTCTTGGTCAACTTTGGATCTATCTATATAGTCTTTTCCTAAATATATATACTGTTGGACAAGTTCTACGGGTCAGTCATTAATGTATATGTTTTTCTCTGGGTAGTAGACATTCTTCGGCTATTTGGTCTTTACTGTTTGGATGGTCAAGCTACACTCCTTTGAAAAGTAACTGATTCCTTCCAAAAGACTGAAGTATCCCAGGGCTCGATGCAGTTAGTACAGTGTCATCTACAAACAAGAACATCAGGAAGACATCACTTTTTCAACTTAGACTTTATGTTTGATCTCCTCCATCATGGTGGCAGACAGTTTTGGCAAAAATAAAGCCCTCTATTGTATGCCTTGCCTGACATTTATGAACATGGGATTGTAGAACAGGATTTTTTCTATTATTTTATCTTGGGAATGATTTTAATGTATGGGTGGGGAGCCCCTTGTTGCAAAAGAACCTGTAAGGTGGCATTTTGTTCTGTCTGAGCAAATGCTTCTGAACAAACAGTGGGCACAGTAGAATCCCAAATCCTATACATCTTTCAATTGTGAAATGGTGATGATGTGGTCCAGTGCGGAAGACTGCTTGCCAGGGCCTATTTAATCTTTAGTTATATCCTCATTAAGTATATTCTTAATTCATGTTGTGTCATACTTCCTTACTCCTTTAGATTATGAACTCCTTAGGGGCAGGGACTGTCTTTTCCCTCTCTTAGTATGCTCAGCACTTAACATGATCCTTGGCACGTAGCTAGCACTTAATAAATGTTTTCTGACTTGTTGACTCATGTAGATGATTCTTCTAGAATTTTGTATCTAGAATTCTTCTAGATTTTGTACAATTGGAAGAGAAGGTATGTAGGTCAAAAGTTACTGGTGTGCTCTTGATCACTTTTGTCAGTATTAATAAGGTTCCAGATTTTTCCATTGCTTTGGCATCTTCCTCTCAGATACCTTGGATGTCCATCCTTCAGTGACCTCACAGTTGTGCCATTTCTAGCACAGGTCTCCTCAGTGTACACTTGGTCTGGGCTGCCCAGTTTTCCCATCTTTGTTCTCTTTATTGTCATCTTTCTCTTCTATGAGCACACCCAGTATTATGATGTTAGCATATGTGTGGAATGATTCCACTGTTCTTGATGGAGAAAAATGTTTTCCATGACAGCTTTTACAAATCTTTTCCAATTGTCTTATGTTTGTTTTCCTTCCATTTTCATTTTTAATGCACTTTGGATGACTTTGCTTAGGTGGACACCATGCCAAACTTTTATCCTCCTCTGCTTCTCTCTGCTTTATGAGACCATGCTCTCCCAAATTGTCCATCTCTCTTCTTTGTAACACTTTTAAAATAAAGTAATATTCTAATTGGGTGTAACTTTGGCTGACATCACTCTTCAGTTTGTCAAGTCAGATGTTTGCTGACTGCTGGAACTTTCTGTGCTCATAGCTTTCTTGCAGCAAATTAATTTACATAGAGTTAACTTCCACGTAAAATTCTTAGAGTTGATATTGATATGTGTTGTCCATTATCCATTTTTGATTGTTACTTATTTAAATGGTTTAGGATTAAGTTATTTCACTTGTATACCATAACGTTTTTCTCATTGATTTGTTCATTTTTTACTAATTGTAATCATAGTTCTGATAATAGATGATCTGACATCACAGGTACCTGGTTCAGGGATAACTCATATCAATATCTAGTCACTTCTTGTCTGTTAAAACATAACCTACTTTGGTTTTTTAACTTGTTTTTATTTGGTGCTCACTGGGTTCCAGCACCTGCCTATGCATAGAAAAGCACATTGCAGTAGGCCAGCTATCTAGCAATGAATTGTTTTGGCCATGGCAACACAAGAAACAAAGTAAAATGAAAAGTGACCCTTGGTGCTTTGCTGCCCCGACTGCTTCTGAGGTGATAATAATGAGTTGGGGGAAAACAGACCACCAACAAATATTATTTTGACTATTGATATTCTAAATGCAAGATCCTTGTCCAGGGGTCAAGTGAACATATTGCTGAAGGAGGAGAATCATATCAATCTTGACATTCTTGTTACAAATAAAACCAGAAGACAGATGGAAGTTGTAGCCAAATAGATGCTACAGGGATTCACTGGAGAAGCAGAGAAAGGTGGTAGATAGGGATAATGCAGCCTAACCATAAACAACTAATTCCTTCTATTATGTGAGTTTCCCCTTATTTCTGTAAAGAATGTTTTTATGTATAACTTGGTAGGTGGACTGCCAGGTATAATCTAAATATTCATAGATACTTTGTATGGAATTTCTTTGTATAAGTCTTACTGAGTTTTGTTAATAATATACAGAAAGGCTGAAGATTTGAGAAGTTTATTTTATATCTTGCTATTTGACAGGTTATTGTTTCAATTAATTTTTAGTTGAATATCATGTGATGCTTCCCCTTTGTCTACATTTATTCTCCCAATTTCTTTTTCTGTCTTTCATATAGCTTGCATTTCTAGATCTGTATAAAATTAGTGATAACAATGGACATTCTTGCTTTTCCTTTAGTCTTCCTGGAAAGACCTCTAGTAATTTCTTCATTTCAAACAGTGCTAACTTTTGGCCTTAGGGAGTTTACCTTATTAAGGAAAAGGTCATTTCCCCCCTTTTTTTTAACATTGGTGTTTCTATTTTGTCACAAGATTTTTCCACATCTTTTGATATAATCATGTGATTTTTGGTTTTGTTACTAATACGGTCAAAACGTAGTGACCATTGACTTTTGAAGGCCAGTAATGAAGACTGCCTTTCGCTTCTGGGCAGATGGTGGACCCAAAATGCAGAATGAGGTGCATTTTCAGATATGGCTAATGTGCTGATTTTCGTGGCAGCTCAACTATATGCATTTGTTAGGAGGGAGGGCTTCCCTTGCGGGAGGGGTGATTTAATGAGAACAAACCTCACTAAAACAAACAAAAAATACAGAGAAGGAAAAAATAATTCAGGACTGGAATTTCACTACTTTGTGAAACTTAAAATGCATTTTTGTATCTTTTTGTATATTAAAATATTTGTGTTGGTGGTTTAAGTTGGTAGGAAAAATATTAAACATTTTTATAAAAAGAAACTCTTTGGGATATGGAGGAATCTACCCTCCTGAGGGTGCCTTGGCAGTTTTTGAACTCTGCAATTGTTTTTCATTCAAGATTTGTAAATCAAGTCCTTCAATAAATTCCACTGGAATATATACAAGCTGTGTACTGGGATTTTCCTTTCCTCTTTATGTACACAACATGCTAAGACCTACTTTAGGGGGCGAACATCATTGTGGCCGGAGAGAAGGCCCTCGGAAGGCTCGTGCCTGGGTCCAGGCGAGGACGGTCTGGATCAGGATTTGGGGAGGGGAGCGATGCACGGGAAAGGGCTCCGGGGCAGATGGATAAGGGCAGCCCTGAGGTTGGGGTGCTCGGAGCACGGGGTAGCCCCCGGGGGGTCTTCTTGGTAGACAGTGGAGGGCTGGGCCATTTCCTTCTGCAGCTCATTTGACAGACGAGGAAACTCAGGCAGACAGGGTCCTGTGACTTGCCCAGGGTCACACAGCTCGTCCTTGTCCCAGGCCGGATGTGACCTCAGGCTTTCCTGACTCCCGGCGGATCCAGGCGCACCCCTCCCACCTCCCCCACCGCTGTTCAAGCTGAAGCCCACCGACTTTAACTTCTGTAGCTACGTCGGGCCGGGTTCCCCCGGCCTCGCCAGGGTGTGTCTGGCACAAAAAGGGCTGGGAACGTCCGGAACAGAGGGCCACGGGAGTGCCGTGCCGGGGAGCCCGCAGGACCTTGGAAGGAGCGGTCGAGAGCGTCGGAGAGCCGGAGGTGATCCCCAGGAGCTGAGGCCAGGCCGGAGACCTCGGCATTTCCCGTCCACTGAGCCATCTCCGACATGCGTGGACACCGGGCCCTCAGCTCTGCTGCGTTCCGCTCCTCGCAGTAGCGCTTCCAACCTCCCCCTTCCCCCCGGGCCGCAGCTACTGGGCGGGGCGGCGGAGGTGGGCATGGGGGTGGGGAGGAGGGGGGGGGGGGGTGTATTATGGCTTGGCGCCTGCGCAGAAGCAGCGCCGTACTACATCTCCCAGAATCCTCTCCTTGGGACGAGCCTCTTTTATCCAAATCCTTCATTGGTCGGCGGCCTCCTCGCTCTGTGCTCGGTGTGCGCAGGCGCAGTTCCCTGCTCGTCGGGGTTTTTACGTCTCCTTTGCTGGCTTCGTGTCACCCTGGTAGCAGGTGAGTGTCAGCGGGGACTGGGGCGTCAGGGGGGCGGGTCTCTTCCCCTCCCCTCCTCGCCCCGCCCCCTTTTCTGACCTCCCCTTCCCCCGCTCGGCTCAAGGCCCTCGGTCCCTAGTGCTTGGCTCCTCCGGTCCTCAGTTTCCTCCTCTGTCAAATGAGATCCCTGGGGAAAGAAAGACCCTGGGGCGCAGGGCCTCGATGGTCGCTGCCCCCCCAATCCCCCAGGGAGGGCGGGTCTGGAGTGGAGGGGCCAAGGGGGCGGAGCTGACAACCTGAGGGGACTTCGCAGGGACGAAGTGGGAGCAGCTCTGTTTGGGGGGAGCCGGGTGCGTGGGGCAGGGTCTGGGATCTCCAGGGGAGGGGCTGGGGGAGAAACCCTGGGGGGGGTAGGGGGCGGGGTCTGGAAATCTGTAGGGGAGGGGGCTGCACTCTACACTCTCCCTCCCCCAGCCTCGCCCTTTGTCCCAGCCCTTGGTCTGTCATTCACACAGGCCCCTTAGTTGAGAGGAGCTGGGATCTGGGAGTCAGGAGGGACCCGGGGTCCAATTTGCTTTGACACTTAGCCAGCTGTAAGACCAGAGTTAAGTCTAGGGGTGTTGTGGGGCTTAGATGAAGTAATAGGTGTAAAGAGCTTTGCAAACTTAAAGTGTTACATAAATGCCAGTTACCATCACCATCACCATCACCATCACCATCATCATCATCAGTCAACTGTCACCAGGTCTCCCATCTGGTGATCACTCCCCCGACAGGAGCTCAAGCAGGATTTATAGAGCCATATAGGGCATGCTAGTAAATATTTAACAACCAGGCCATCTCTTGGGGGGTAGGGAGAGGGGGTGAGAAATTGTTTGCCCTTATGCTTTTAAGTTCAATCTGCATTATTAATTTTCTCCATTGCTTTCTCAAGTGTAGACAGTCAACAAAACAGTAAATCAAGCCCTGGTTTGTAATGGATTTCAGAGGTGTAAATATTGTCACTGAAAATTTAGCAAGAGCTGGATCCAGCACCTCCCTGGGCAAATCAGAACTATTCTCTCTAAGCCTTATTTGAGACATCTGGAAAATGAGAATAATAAATCCTGGCATCTCTTATTTCTCTGGGATATAGAGAGACTCAAAGGAGAGACTAGGCATGAAGTGCTTTGTAAACTCTTAATAAAGCACTATATACCCGTCTGCTGTGATCTCGTGAACTTTTTTTTTTTGAGTCAGACCCCTTCCTATTCTTTTGTCAGCTTGATCCTCTTGATACTCTGAAAGGGGAATTTTATTTGAAATCAAAAGACTTGGGTTAATATAAAATTTTTTTAAAAAATTTTTAAACAAATATAAAAGGAAAAAAGAAAAAAAGAACATTTACATGTAGAGAGCAGAACATAAGAGAGGATTCAATATAAAAATAAATAAAATAAAATAAATTATAATAAATATATAATTATAATAATATGTATTATATAATATATATTATATATAAATATAATAAATATAAAATAAATAAAATAAAAATTTTCTAATTCAAGAAAACCTATGCAATAAATACTATACATTGTTTTCAAAGCTACTGCCACTTTTCTGCGTGCTTCCTTTAGGTTTTCTTTTGTTTTCTGTGATGGACTTTTATTTACTTATTCCCCTGCTGCCCCTCCTTCTTGCTACAATTAAACACACACATACATATATGCACACATGTACACATACATACATACATATCTATAAACATACACATATGTAAGGTTGTACTATGCATATTTCTACTTGTGAGTTCTTTGAAGGTGGATAGCATCTTCTTGCATAGATCCAAGTCTTTCCATATTTTTCTAAAATCAACCAACTCATCATTTCTTATATCACAGTTGTATTCCATCACAATCATATTTCATAGCTTGTTTAGCCATTCCCTAATTGAAGGATATCTATCATTTTAGACAGTCTGATGTGTATAAGATGATATCTCAAAGTTGTTTTAATTTGCATTTCTCTCATGAATAATGATTTAGAGCATTTTTTCATATGATTATATGTAGTTTTGATTTCTTCATCAAAAATCTCTCTGTTCATGTCCCTTGACCATTTATCATTTGGGATATGACTGTATTCTTATACATTTGACAAAGATTTTTTTTTAATACATTTGAGAAACGAGACCATTATCTGAGAGATTGTCAATGAAAGTTTTCCTCCAGTTTTCTGCTTTCCTTCTCATCTTGGCTACATTGGTTTTATTTATACAAGAACTTTTAAATTTAAAATAATCAAAATTATCCATTTTACACCTCAACAATGTTGTTTCTTCGTATATTATTCTCCTATCCATGAGTCTGATAGGTAACATGTTCAATGTTCTAATTTTCTTGTGTTATCTCCCTTTGTATCTAGGCCATGTATCCATTTTGACCTTATCTTGGTACATGGTTTAATATATTGGTCTATGCCCAACACCTGCCAGACTGCTTTCCAACTTTCCCAACAATTTTTGCCAAATAATGAATTCTTATCCCCCAAACTTAAATCTTTACATTTGTCAAAGACAAAGTTAGTGCTTTACTATTGTGTATTGTATGTCTACTCTGTTCCACTAATCTAGCCTCTTTCTTAGCCATTACCAGATAGTTTTGATATTTTTTGTCTTGTAATATAGTTTAAGGTCTGCTACTACTGAATCTTCTTCCTTTACACTATCCCCCTCCTTAGTTTCTTTGAAATTCTTGACCTTTTGTTCTTCCAAATGAATTCTATTATTTTTTTTCTAACTCAGTAAAATAATTTTTTAGTAATTTAATTGGAATGGCATTGAATAAAAAAAGATGAGTTTGGTAAAATTGTCATTTTTGTTATATTGGCTTTACCTTCTCATGAAGAATGAATATTTCTGCAATTATTTAAGTCTGACTTTATTTGTATAAAGAGTGTTTTATATTTATGTTTGTGTAGTTCCTGTGTCTGTTTTGGCAGGTGTATCATCTAATTATTTTAAATGATCTAGAACAATATTGAATAATATTGGTGCTATATAGTGTAATTTCCCTATTTTTCTCTTATAATTAAATCTATTTTAACTTTAACTTTGAGATCATGATTGCTATCCCTGCTTTTTTTCATGTAATAAATTCTACTGCAGTCCTTTATTTTCTTTCTGTGTGTATCTCTTTATTTTTGTTGTTTCCTGAAAGCGACATGTAATTGAATTCATATTTTTAATCCATTCTGCTCTTGGTTTCTTTTTGACAAGTATATTCATCCCATTCATATTCGAAGTTATAATTACTTGTTGCATGTTTGAATAACTGCAAACTTCAGGAGGTCACAGCCTTTCTGGGCCATGTTTTCTTCATGTCTGAAATAAAGGATTGGTCTAGATGATTCTTTTTCTTTCTTTTTCTTTTTGGAGGGGGTAAGGTAGGGTAGTTGGGGTTAAGTCACTTGCCCAAGGTCACATGGCTACTTTTGTGTTAAGTGCCTGGGGCCCAATTTGAATTTGGGTTCTCCTGGCTCTAGGGCTGGTGCTCTATTCACTGTACCACCTAGCCACCACAGACTAGATGATCCTTAAGTTTCTGGCCAGATGCCTTCTGTTTGGTCTCTTCTTAAGCTCTCTTCTCCCTGACTACATCTTCTGTCCTGGCTGGAGGCAGCTTGGTAGATAGAGTGCTGAACTTGGATTCCAGAAGACTGTGGTTCAAGTCATACCTGAGGTATGACCTAGGCAAGTCTCTTAGGCCTAGAATCCTGATTTCATGCCTCCTCATTCTGGGTAGTCTGCTTCTCCTCAGGTTATCCAAGATTGAATTGACTTTTTGACTACTATATCACACTGTTAATTGAGCTTGTGATCATCTGAATTCCTGCTCTTCATCACCATCTCCAGAAGCTCGTCATTCTGCAAGGTGACATCATTTCTATAATTCATACCTCCTCAGTACCCCTAGGGCCCCTGGGGCCATCTCATGATTTTCCACCTGGCCTCACTATGGACTTCATCATGCCTCCATATCGAGTACAACCCCAACCTTTCCAGTTTAAAAAGAAAAATGTTGTTTCCCCATTGTAGATTCTTTGACAGCAGAGACTGTCTTTTGCCTTTCTTTGTATTTCCAGTACTTAGCACAGTGCCTGGCACATTGTAGGCACTTAATAAACATTTATTGACTGACTTAGCTTTTTCACCTGACTTTCTGTTTATCTAGTTTTACGTCCTTTACCCTTCACTACTTTATCCCTTCTGAAATTGATTCTTTAAATCCATGTAAAACTTTACATTTACTACCATTAAATGCTATCTTAGATTCAGGCCTATGTCCAAGTCTGTTCAAGTTTTTTATATCCAGATTCCTTAATCCAATGTGATAGCAGCCCCTTCTAGCTTTATCTTTGATAAAAATGTTAAATAAAGTGTGGATACTAACATGGTCACAGAGACACTCAAATGGAAACCTTCCAAACTGACTTGACTTTGTGGTTCAGTCATTTTTCAGTTGTGTCCAACTCTTCATGACCCCATTTAGGGGGTTTCTTGGCAAAGATACAGGAGTGATTTGCCATTTCCTTCTCCAGCCCATTTTACAGATTGAGGAGGCTGAGGCAAACAGGAGTAAGTGACTTCCTCAGGGTCACAGAGCTAGTAAGTGTCTGAGGTTAGATTTGAATTCAGGTCTTCCTGACTCCAGATCTGTTGATGGTGCTCTATCTACTGCTCCACCTCGCTGCCTTGTAAATGGATTTAATGTCTTCCTTTAGGTTCTGCTAGTTTCAGATCTACCCAACTGTTGTATTGGCTCATCCACGTTTCTTCCTTTTGTGTACAAGGATAGCATGAAAAAACTTATCTATGTCATTCCCTTACCCTAATGGTCCAGAAAGGAAATGAAGCTCCTTTGGTATAACCGGATTATTACAGCGTTGTCGATACTGTCAGTTCTTTTAATTCCTGCCTTCCCATGTCCACCAATAATCCTCTCCTGTACAAAAGAACAACACAGTGGCTATGTCATATAGCACAGGCAGCATTCTCTCCCTTTCTCTCCCTTTTCTTCTTAGACGGGAGGCTGTTTCTTTCTCTCTCTGCTAGGGCACAAGATTGGTCCTCCTATTGAACCTGAGATTAGCTGCCTTTTAGTGTGGTTTTCATTTACATTAATGATGTCATTGTGCACATTCTCTTTCTCCTTTCTTTGTTATATATCAGTTCTTGAGTCTTCTCATTGTTAAATCTTCAGGCTTCTCATTAGTAGGGATTCCTGGCTGGCAAGTGGGAATTCATGCAAGTCAACAACCCTCCTAGCAAGGGATGATAAATTAATAAATTTGATCTCCTGAAACACGGCGTGGAGTGACTCAGTCCATAAGATTTAACAAAGAACTGATAGTATCAACAACGCTCAGGGAGTTTACAATCAAATCGGGGAAGAAAGCACACAAAAGGAAGCTGGAGAGGTGTGGGGAGAGAGGCTGTGATGTTTGGTGGAACAGAGGCCAAGTCGATTGAATGGTAGAAAATGGATAGAAAATGGAGAATTGTCTGCAAAGTTCTGATTGGAGCCTTGTATAAAGGAAGGCTTTGGGAGAAATGACTGCTTTACCCTCCAGCCCTCCAATTAGGTCTAATGTTGCAGTACGATTACTAGAAGAATATATTCTATTCCATTGGCACAGAGCAGTTCCACTTGATTTTATGGCTAGTAGTTTAAGGTAATGGTCCTCAGTGCCATTATAGATGGTCTCTCTTGAATAGACTTTCTTCTAATACAGACGCCTAAATTCTGTATTGCTTGTGCTTGAAACTTTAATATTCTGTTTACTACATTTCTCTGCGTTTTGTATGCTTGCTATTTCTTATGGGTCACCAAGATTCCCCATATTCCTTTGCATGGTTTGTTCAGCCATTCCCCAATCGATGAACATCAATTTTGTTTCCAGTTTCTTGCTGCCACAAGATATGCTGCTCTGAAAATTTTGGTAGACATTTGAAATTTCTTTCTCTCTTTAACTGACTTGAAGTATCTGTCTAGTATTGGAATTCCTGGGCTAAAGGATACGAATAGTTTGACAACATTCCTCATGTAATTCCAAGTTATCTTCTAGAAGGGTTGGACTAATTTGCAATGTCACCAGTAGTCATATGGTGTGCCTACATTCTTATAGCCCCTCCAACATTCATTAATTCCTTTAATTCACTTAACAAGGATATAGTAGAGCTTACTGTGTGAGAAGCACTTGGAGTACAAATGTAGTACTGTGACAATAATTAACTCATTTTAAACCTGGAGAGAAGCAATCAATAACTCCTAAGGTCCACGTGGTTCTTCACCCCACCCCATCTTTCTGCTTTAGGAAATTTATTTTAGATAAAAAAAAATTATGAGTTCAGTCTCGATCACTCTAAGCCCCTAGTTAAGAAAATTCCTAACATTTAGGCGGGGGTTCTGCCCTCTGAATAACTTTGTGTTTATATCTATCTCTAATTAACCTTTGGCCTAATTGTGGTATAGGAAAAATTCAGTTTATTGGAAACATTCGAGTAATGAAACAAAATAGGAGATTATATTTTCAGTGTATAGATAGCCTGGGATGGGAAGTTGGGGAAAGAGCCGACCTTTTAGTGGGATTTCCCTGGCCCAAGACATCTCTGCTAGGAGATGCCCATAGACTCTAGAGAGGATGGCCTTTCATCAGTATCTCTCTTTTCTACCTTCGCTTCTCAGAGGTAGGCTGGAACAACCGTGCTTGCTTTGATCTCTACTTTTGTAGAACCTCAGAATCTCTTCCTAGTTCTGATAATTTCCCTCTGAAAAATTTTTTTTGCCATATAGGATGAGTCTCTGGGAGGGGAAGTGGAAGGGAGATACTTATTTATAAATATCAACAAAAACTTATTTGCAGCTTGATCTACTTGTGATGAAATCATGCTGGCTCTTTGTGATTGCAGCTTTCTTTTCTAGATATTCGCTGATCATCCTTTTTTTTTTTGCATGTAAAAACAATTTTATTTTATTTTATTTTTAGCATTTGTTTTTAAAACTTTGAGTACCAGATTCTCTCCCTTTTCCAGTCCTCACCCACCCTCACTGGGAAGACAAGCAATTCAGTATAGGTTATACATGTGTAGCTATTGATCACCCTTTTAAGAATAGATTCTAGAATTTTGGCAGGAATCTGTATGAAGCTTATTGGCTAATCATGAACAAACGCCATCATTTTCCCTTTTTTGAAAGTTGGGAAACCAGTTGTGCTTTTTCAGTTCGTGACAGCTTTCTGTTCTCCATAAATCTTTTTAAATGTTTCCTACTATATAGGAGAGAGCAGACTGGGAGAGGGGGTAAACATGAGTTCCTTGTTTTGGGGTGGTGGGTAGGGAAAAGATGGGGAGAAAATTTGTCACTCAAAATCTCGTGAAATGAATGATGTAAACTAAAAATAAACAAAAGTTAATTTAAGAAAATAAATTAAAATAAAATAAAATGTGTCCTACTGATTGTTGTCTTTATATTACAGATTTGTTCTCCAGATTGAAACTCCTTCATGAGAAAAAAAAATTAAGAAAAATAGATTATATGCAGGGCATGTCAAACAATGTGGACAGTAACCCTCTCTTGTTATTGTAGTAGTTTGCTTTGCCTTTTCTGTGAGGGATCAGATAGACTATTTTCTCTTATGAGGGACCTTTCTTACTTTTTCCATTATTTAGAGTTTCTCTTCATGTTTATATTCTTGTAGTTTTTGTGTATTGTATAGTTTGCTTCACTTTGCGTGTCTTTATACAGATCTTCCTATGTTTCTCCAAGGTTCTCTTCTTTGTCATTTCTTATTGCACAGTTTTATTATGTTAGTAGAGCATAGTTTTTTGGTTTTGGGTTTTGTTTTTTTTTACCATTCTGTTTCTAGTTTTTTGCTATTACATAAAGTGCTGCTATTAACGTTTTTTATACATTGGACTTTGATTTCTGTCTTTGGCTTCCAGGTTGTATCCTGGGCTACATGTCCCATAATGGGATTGCTGGGTCAAAGGATATGGAGATTTGAGTTACTTTTCTTGTAAAATTTGAAATTGAAATCCAGAATGGTCAGACCATGTCACAGCGCCACCAACTGGGCATTGATGGCCTGTCTTTCACAGCTCCAACTTGGGCTATTCCCATTGTTTGACATCTTTGCTAATTTTTTTTGTATGAGGTATTAAAGCAGATTTTTCAGTTTGTATTTTTTTACTATTAGCTCCTTGGATCATGTTTTCATGTGGTCATCTTTAGTTTAGAATTTTTTTGAGAACTGATGGCATCTTGTGGTTAGTTATCTGTTATACAATTTTTATTGGTGTTATGTAGTTATGACCTCAGCAGTATTCCAGTTTTTTAAACATCATTTGCAATATTTCAGTAATTACAATTGCATATTCTTTCACTACCGTGGGCACAATATTCCTGTCCTTTGTGATTCTGCCTTATCAGAGGGACATAGGTACTTTCTTTGTACTTCTCTGGAATTTCTATTCCTTATTAGCCATTTTTGGTATTTCTTTTCCTTTCTAGCCACAATGCCTTCTGCAGATATTTCAGCAAATTAATTCCTCACAGAGCCTGTCAAGGAGAAGAATGAAAACATTTTTCTTAATTCAGCAAAGGAAAGATTGAGCCAGAGAGAGCTCAGCAAGCGGCACATACTGTGAAATTGTGTGAATTCAATCTATATTTCCTAATTTCTCTTTTTGGAAATGCACCCTATAGAACTTACTAGAGGCAGAAGGAAAGAGTTTCAGTCTCTGGTACTAATAGTCATCGTCTTTCCTTCTGATTCTACAGAAAGGTGGGTTTGTTCTTGGGTTGATTTGACTTCTTCCTCCGTAAAGAACCAAGGAACTCATAGCCAGATTGCATGCAGGAATTCTGTCTTGCTGAGTAGAGGAGTTACTGGGCAGTGTTAGTCTCCTATTTCACTTCTTTCTCTTCCCCCCATTCTAGCTTCTCAAGACTCTGGCTTTCCCTAAGAAAACACAGGTGGAGGAGACAATGACTTCTAGGCTCATCAGAGCTGGGTCCCAGGTGAGTTATTGTGTCTCTCTCCTGAGATTCCATTTAATTTCTAAAAGTATGGATATATTTCTTTCCTCATTCCTTCATCTTCTCTGCTCCACTAAATGTAATTCAGGAATCTGAATACCAATTTTTCTCCCTTGGAAGCTCCTGGTTTGTCTTGTGGGTGTTGTAGTGTTCCTAGAGTTCACAGATGTTTGGAGTCAGAGGTATTTTAGGGCCCTGTGGTTCAGCATTCTAATGTAATGCACTGTGTATCTGAGGTACAGAGAGAGGACCTGTCTCACTCAAGCTCCATTTCCAGATCTTTTCATTTCTCTCTTCCCAACATCTCTCATTGCAAGGTCTCTTCTCTATTCATACAGCCGCCACCTACTTCAGGACCTCATCTCTCATCATCATTATTCGTTTTTTAAAATTAATTTTTATTTTTTCAATTATCAAGCATTTTTTTCTCCTCACTCACCCTAAATTTCCTTATTCCATGCCTCTCCCAAGCCACCTCAATAGACTCCTATAAACCTCCAGGATCAAAGGTAAAGTCCCTTTTTGTGTAATTTAAAGCTCTTCTCAATGTGGTCCCTTCTTCCCTTTCTTGTCTTTTTTATATTTTTCTCCCCCCTATACTCTCACATACCCTATGATGCAGCTATGCTGGTCTACTTACTCTTCCTTGAATAGGACATGCAATAAATTTCCCATCTTACCTGGAATGCTCTCCCTCTTCAAATCTCTGGTTTCCTTCAAGATTCAGCTCAAATAATGTCTTCTGCAGGAGGCTTATCCTGGTACCCCAGGGGGCTAGACCAGAGCCTTCCCTGCCCAACTTTCTACTCTGTACTATGTACCTATTTATTTACATGGTGTACTATGTACCTATGTAGTACTCTACTATGCACCTATTTATTTACATGGTGTCTCCTTCATTAGAATGTGAGATCCTTGAAAACAGGGACAATTTTTGCCTTTCTTTGTACCCCTGATGCTTAGTGAAGTGCCAGCCAGTAAGCAATGAATGACTACAGAGTGGCTGGCTGGCTGTGGTTCTTTGGGCAGAGCCATTTGGACTGGGTGTGGAAGGCATTGGTGCATTTCATTAGTGCCTTAAAAGAATTTAAGAGCACAAGTTTAAGACCACATCATCTTCAGTTTTAGGTTAGGGAATTGACAGACCATTAACATATTATGTGGAATGTATTCATTTCTCTTTCACATGGCAGATTCTATGCTCATAAAGCTTTTGGGTAAAACATTTGAGCATTTCACTTTGGTCTTAGGACAAATTGGCTGTTGTATTTAAATTTTACTTTGTCTTTTTGCTGCTCTCCTGGACTCAGTAATAGGAACTGTGAAGATCTTGGACCTACAGTATCTCGAACGTTTCTTGTACAATTTGTCCTGTAAAGTGAGTACCCTTGTCACAGTTTGGACAAAAGGATACCAAATTAAAGAATGAATTCTTTCAAGAGTCCTTTAATAATTTGACAGTACCTGCTTTTATAGGAATGGGCTTCTAAGCTTCTTAAATACATACATACAAAGAGCTATGTGTGAATAAATACAGTATATTCCTAAAGGTTCCCACAGTGGGAGTGAGTTATCCTTTTTGCTCTTGTAGGCATTCTCACACTGTGGGCCTGGCAAATAGTGATGTGGATGGAATTTGCACTGGACCCCCTAAAAGGAAAAGACTATGTCTTTGGAGCCTGAACCCCAAAGCCCCTGAACCTGGATCTCTGGCATTCACCTGAGGTACCTGGCCCGTTCCAGTCCAAAATCCTTTTAACTGTCCTTTTACTGGGCTCTCCCTCCACTTAACTCCTTCCATTGTCTGCACCCTGCCCCATCCCAGGCTACTTGCCACTCCTTAATCCCATCCAGATCTTCCCACACTTTTTCTGTAGAAAAGTACTGATTTTATCCTCATTAGATATGCAGATTCTTAAAATCTGGCCTGCTTCTATTGGCAACACAATTAACCCTGTCTCTGACTGAAAGAAGGTTTAAGTGTTTGAATTCTTTCAAGCAGACCCCTGCCCTTTACCCTTGCATCTTGCAGTTTCTAGTACCCCCCCCCCCACAACAACAATAGGACTGCTTCTACAAATGCTGTTGGGCAACTAGGAAAACATTTGGAGCAAGCGAAATTTTTTTTCTCTGTGTTGTCTCCCCCAACACCCTACCCTTTCACCCCCTTTGCTCATGTTACCTTATGCATGAGAGTAAAGGATGGGAGTAAGACATTGGGTAGAGTCATTCATTGTGGATGCTCAGGATATAAAATATAGTCTGCTAGTCTCCAAGGATATTTTTCTGTTTCTGCAGCCTGACCTTGGAGGAGAGCAACATCCTCATGAGGGGTCTAGAGGAGCCTGGCCCTTAGGAAGGGAAATAAATGAAAGGGGCAGCCTGTGGCACAGGAAGGACGACCCCCTAACTGATGAGTTCATCTCATGGGATTGTCCAGGACGCCTGCCTATCTCTACATATCTCCACAAGAAAATGAGTGTACTTTTAAACTCCCATCACTGTGGATGCAGGGATACAGAGAGTATTGAACTTCCCATCCTTCTATGTTCAGAGGCCTTTACTATAAAAGGGAGAGGAGGAATATTGCTGTGATAACATTAAAGTTCTTTCAGGTCTGGGTATGAAACTTACAGACTGTAATGCCAAGCAAATGAGTACTTAGCACTTTGTTTCAGCTGTCTCATTATTTAGCACCTTGTTTCAGTTCAAGTGTCTTTGAGTGGGCAGAACAGGGAGGAGCTAAAGACCATATAAAAAGCCAAGCACAGCTGGGACAGAGCAGAACTGAGAAGGGAACACTTGTGGTGGCTGGCATTCTGTTTGTCTGTGTTTGATTTGTGTTTGTGATACTTTGTACAGAAGCTCTGGGACCTTACTGGAAAGCCCTGAAAGAGGATTTTTTTGTTGTCTGTTTCCAGAAGTCCTGAAAGAGGGTTTCAGAGGTCCTGAGACTATGCTGATGATTTGTGTTGACTTCTCAGACTTTGTTTGTGGGTCTGTGTTGATTTCACAGGCAGATAGTGAATCGATGATGGTGCTGGCAATGTGTGTGAATGTTGTTTTGGCTCTGTTAAGCTTTGTCTTCCCAGAAACACAAACTGTGAGGGACTTGAGGTGGACTGGACACTGTAAGCTTCAGTATGGAACGGGAACTGGACAAGAAACTGTACAAGGAGCTGGACGAGGAACTGAGAGCTGCCTGCCTATGAATCTAGGTGACAGCTGGATAGATTCAGGCAAGAGCTGGACCCATGGAAGAGGAACCATCAGATTTGGGAGCCAAACTTGCACCAAGATGAAAAGACTTGGCCTTAGATACTTAGTGCTGACTTAGAAGATCATGATTTACCATGGCTTAAGAGTGGGAGAACTTTGTGCTTTGTACCTTGTACCCCTTAAGGATGATTGAGTTAAGGATAATTGGAAACTAATCTCTAATCAAGAAGAAAGAAGACTTTTTGACTGAGAGATTAAGACAATGTGACCCAGGGGTGGGAAAACTTTGACCTTTGTACTTTGTGCCCCTTAAGGAGGATTACTCCTTAAGGATGATTGAGTTAAGGACTTACTGAATGATATCTTTTGTTTAAAACTATTCAGACACTTTAGTGATAAGTTGTTATGTTATAGAATTGTGAGTGCTGTACTTTGGTTTCTGAATGTTTTGTTTTAGTTTACTGCTGAATAGATAGAGAGTTCACTATACTATGTGATCAGAATCTTAAAGCTATTCATAGCAGCACTCCTCTGGAAAATTGATCATGTTTGACTTTGCACAGACTAACCTTTGTATGTAGTGGCAAGACTCCCTTCACTAAGATCCAGGGTAAAGGTCAGAAGTCTTTTTGTAACATCTGATTTTTGCACATTTGTCTAAATGCTTTTGCCAGGTTCAGAGTCAGATGATAACTGGTAAATCAGGTTAGATTTATAGATTCCTACTCACAGTGTAAGTTCAACCCTCCCTCACTGAAATCCAAGTCAACTGCAAGTCATGTCATCATTTCCCTGATGTCATGGTTCTCTTTGAGAATGAAGAACAAACACAACAATACAAGTTCCAATGTTTTCAAATTATTTTTCAGTTTACATCAAGACCAGCATGTTTTAGGATTTGTTTACAGATGTAGTCTGGGTTCAGATTTCTATTGGGCAAAGACTTGAAGTATCAAAAAAACTCTTTAATAAGCATCTGTAAAGTACTATTTTCCTGTCTCATGGGAAGAGAAGAATGGAACGCAGATACTTGTTGGTGTTTAATATAGACAGACTGATACATATATGTACATACATAATGCATATACATATACATTTTAGAAAATCCATGTAGTCTTTTTGCTTAGAAAATCTGAAGTTTTAACGTTCAAGCTCATAATCAGAGTACTTCCAAATATCCATTGAATAAAAATGTGTATGTATGTATACACACACAGAAGTTTCTCATTTTATTTTATTTTTTATTTAACATTAATTATTTAAATTGTAGTTTTTAATCTTAAAGTTCATGAAAATATTTCAGCTTCCTGGTCACATTAAAGAAAGTAAGTCACTTCTGTTCTTTCTGCTTTTGGAAACCACTAGTTTGGGATCAAAATCACTTAGTTCCACTTACTGCTTTTTTACCTTGTGATTTACATATATTATGTGTTTCTTCCAGTATCTTGAACATCACTATATCATTCTTTTTCTTTTCACTTCTTACCAGAACCATTGAATTTTTGATATTCCAGGGTATACACATTTAAATACTTGCACAGTCATTAGCAAGAGGCAGTTCTGTCCCCCAGACAAATCTGCTGACCATGTAATAACTATTATTATGCATCATTAATAGGACTCAGGTCCAAGAGGATCCAACCTCTTCATATTACATAGGTATCCTGTTAGGTATTGTTTCCAGGTATTATCAACACAGCTTTGTAACCCTTCCCAAAATTATGCTTGAAATCAATAAATATAGCACTAATGTGACAATTTTAAACAATTAAGGCATCAGATTTTAAACAGAACCTCAATTGGTATTACTTAGTCTTGGAGGGATGAGCTCCATGATGGGAGTATAGCTATGGAAGGGTTTTCCTTGTTCAGAAGTAACAGGAAGCTTTAGAATGGTAGGAGTGATGTGGGTAGGTCTAACATTATATATTAAAAGAAGATATACACATTAAGAAATATAAGAATCATAAGCATGGCAGACAACTTTTAGGTAAACCTCAGAGTAGACCAGAAGAAATGAGATATTATCATTGGTAGGTGTCACATATCATTTCAAATAAAGATTCTTAACTGTTATTGTGGGTCATGTTCCCCTTGGGCAGTCTGGTGAAACCTATGGTCCCTTTCTCATATTTTTAAATGCATAACATAAAATACATAGGATTACAAAAGAAACCAATTATATTGAAATAGGCTTGTCAAAATATTAAAAGATACAAGTTCACAGACCCCCTGAAATCCATCCATTGACCTTTTTAGGGTCTGTGGAGCCCAAGTTAAGAACTCCTAATCTAGACAGAGAAAAGAACTTGATGAGGATTCAGAGAAAGAAATCAAAAGCCTGACACAGAGGCAAGCCATGATAGGATGATAAAGGACTTGAACTATCTGTTCCTCTGCTGTCTGAACCAAAAACAGTAGTCAATAATTTCTTGACAATTTAATCTTTCATATGATGGAATCCAAAAATTATGTTCTGGACCTGTTTGTCACCGATGGAGAATTAATGGTTATTAGAGTGAAAATTATAAGAACCCTGGTGGAAATTGACAACTGTATTGTGGAATTTATGATAAAGATGGAGAGGAAAGCAGGAAACAGGCTGACATGTACTTAAGATTTTTGTAGAATGGTTTTCAAAAGTTCAAAGAAAATATTGTTAAAAGCCCATGAATTAAAATTTAGGGGAGAGTTTTCCCAGGAAGGATGGGAAGCTTTCAACAATGAAAATCTTATAGTCACAAAAAGAAGAAGAAAAATGAAAATTGTTTGAAGATACCAATTGAAGTATACAGGTAAGTATACTGACCAATTTCAGTCCTGACTAAAGACCTGTAAAGGAGATGAAAGCAAGGACATGACTAGAGAGTGATAGGTGTGATATAGCTAATGAGGGAGTAGTTTGATTTTTTTTTGTTGTTATTTAGTTTTTTTTCTTTTCAGCTATTATGAAGTTGACAAACAGCACAAAGCATGAACATTTCCACATACAAAGAATAGAAAAAGATGACTGTATATGAAAATATGAATTTTTATTATGTAAACCTTTTTTAAAAGTATGTACTAAATTTAACATGATAGTTTCAATACATCCATGCTTGTCTATAGTCCTTTCTGAGCTAGCTTTTGCTCTTTTGAGTGTTTTTGAAAAAAAGTCTTATTGTCATTCTTGTGTTAATTAACATCAAATAGCTTTTATTATACTGCCAGATTCCCATACTTTCCACTTTTTTTTCTTTATTTCCCTTAAGATTTTTGACCCTTTTGTTCCTTTAGAAGGATTTTTTCTGGTTGTACAAAGTAATTCTTTGCTAGTTTGGAAAATAGTATAACCTTGAAGAGTAAAGTACATGTTTTATTTGAGACTCAGTGTGGGAAATTATTTATTAGCTTTGCTTTGAGCAACTAAATAGAGTTATTTATGATGCACAGAATACAGTATGAGGTCAGGGAGATAGGAAGTAGATTCTCAAGAACTACTCATGTGGAATACTAAACCTTCCATGTTATGAGAACTGCTCCCTTTCTCTTTTACCAATTTATGTCTCCCTCATGTTTCATGTGACCAGTGGTACCTGAGTGATCAAGAACTTTTTTGATCTTTCAGAAATTGCTGACGTTCCAAGATGTGGCTGTGGACTTCACCTGGGAGGAATGGGGATTGTTGGAGCCTGCTCAGAAGGACCTGTTCCGGGACGTGATGTTGGAGAACTATGAGAACTTTGTCTCCCTAGGTAAGATAGGCTTCTTTTTTCTGAATCATCCGGCCATCGGGATATTTTTACGTTCTCTCTTTCTAGAGGAAAGCCTGAAATGCTTTGCTGAGTTTTAGCTGCTGTGCAGGGATATTCTCATGAATGTGTGCATTGTGAAAAGATTAAAAAAATTCTAAGCCATAGCTTTACTGTGTTGTTTCTGAGGCTGTAATTTGTCTAGTGTCTCTTTGTCCAGGTCAACGACTCTCTGCTGGAGTCTCATTATAGCTACATGAGGAAAGACATGAAAAGCTTCCACCTTTTTCATGGGGAGAGTCTCAAGAATGATATATTTCCTTTGAGTCTAAATAAAACCGTTTCATCCATTCCCTTTCCTTAATTGTAATACTATGAAGAACATCCTTCAGAGATTTTTCCTAGAGTGCCCTCTGTTCTCCAAAGAAAAAGAAGTCAAAGTTGAATTCTGAGACATTTTTCTGTTCTCAGCACTTTTCCAACTATTTCCTTGTGTTTAGGGCTTTTAGATTCCAAATCAGATGTGATCTTCCAGTTGGAGAGAAGAAAAACACCAGGACTGCCAGATGGAGAAGTCCCAAGAAATCCTTCCCTGGGTGAGAGGGGAGCAAAACAAAACAAAACTCCCCAAACCCAAGCAGGTGGGTATGATTGCAAGCAATACCTCAGCTTATCATTAAAGATGTGTTATCTTTTTTAAAAAAATAAAAATTTAAAAAAATAAAATGTAACTGTTTCAATGAGCAAAAACCTGCCCTCTTCCCACTTTCCAATTGAGAATGAATAAATACACACAAACACACACACATCTATATCTCATTTTAGTCTCAGAGTCTTTGACTTCTCTCTCAAGAGGGTGGTTAGCATTTTTCATCATTAGTCTTCTGCAATTGTGGTTAGTCATTACGCTGATCAGAGTTCCTAAGTCTTGAAAAGTTGTTTGTCTTTACAATATTGTGTCATTGTATAAATTATTCTCCTAGTACTGTTCACTTCACTGTGCATCACTTCAAACAAGTCTTCCCAGGTTTCTTTGGAACTGTCTTTTTTATAATTTCTTATGACATAATAGTATTCCATCACTTCCATAGATCACAACTTGTTCAATCATTCCCCAGTTTCTGAGCACACTATGAAATTCCCATTCTTTGTGACCTCAAAGAACTATAAATATTTTTGTATGTCTTTAAAGTTTATTTTACTTAGGACTAATCCTTTCCTTAATTTACCTTCCGTCTAATTCCCTCTTTTCCCCCTTCCCTTCTGTTTCCCTGTTGAGTAAAATGGATTTCTTTAGCTAACTCTGTGTGTGTGTTCTTCTGTCTTTTAACCAGTTCAGAGGAGAATGAAGTTCAAGTGCCAGCCCCTCCTTGCCCCTTCCTCTTTGTTGGTTTAGATCATTACTTGTGTACCCTGATTAGGAGAGTGTTTTCCCTGACCTTTTCCGTCTCTCACTCCTCACCGAGTGTATTCCTCTTTTCCTTCTTTCCAAATCATCAAGACATAACAAAACTACTACCAAACCTTCCATCTAATTAGACTTCTTGTATGACCCTGATGATGTTGGTGTTCGAAGGAGACATATGTATCATCTCATATTTTGACCACAGAGTAGAATTCCACACCTGCCGTGGTAATCAGACCAGGGTTGGGTAAGCAGACAATTTTTAGGGTATCTTTTCTAGCCCCTTCCTCACACCAGAAGGTGAGCAGTACGATCTTTAAAAGACTGTTCAGATACCCAGGGGGCTGCTGAATGCCACTGCTGCTTCCAGTGAGAAACGACCATATGGCTTGGGCTACTTGAGTGCAGGGTTGTAACTAAGCTCCAAGTGTATCCACACCTGCTGCTTCAACCTGTTGCCATAGGATTTTGAGATGGGTATCATCTCCCTATAATAGAATGTAAGCAGTTTATCCTTGTTTAGTCTTTTATCATTATTCATTCAAGTTCACCTTTTTATGTTTCTCTTCAGTCCTGTATTTGAATTTCAGAGTTTCTATGATGCTCTAATCTTTTATTAGAAATGTTTAGAAATTCTCTATTTTATTAAAATTCCATTTTTCTCCCGATAACGTTATATTTAGTTTTCCTGGGTAGGTTATTCTTGGTTGGACACCTAATTTTGCTTTGCCTTCTGGAATATTGTATTCATTCAACCAGTTAATAAGCATTTATTCAATGCTCACTATGTGCCAGGCACTGTTCTGAGAAAAAGGGATGTAAAGAGAGGCAAAATATAGTCCCTGCCCTAGAGGAGCTTGCAATATAATGAGGGAGACAACATGGCCCATGGAAACAATTATATATAAGCAAGCTATTTACAGGACAAATAGGAAATAATCAGTGGAAGGAAGGCACTAGGATTAAGAAGTATTGGGAAAGGCTTCCTACAGAATATAGGATTTTAGTTGGGACTTGAAAGAAACCAAGAAAGTCAAGAGGTGGAGATGAGGAGGGAGAGCATTCCATGCTCTCCTCTCCTTTATAGTAGTAACTACTAAATCATGGATGATCCTGAATATAGCTCTTCAATACTTAAATTCCTTTTTTTTTTTCCCCTGGCTTACAGTGTTTTTTCTTTGACCTGTAAACTCAGAATTTTGGCTAGAATGCTCTTGGGAGGTGTTGAAGAAGTAGGAGCATTGTCAGGAGAGTGATCAGGATTTTCAAAATATTAGAGACCAGATAGATCATCCTTGGATTAGTTGAATGACCTGGGTTGTTTAGACTGGGAACAGGAAGACTAGAAAGGACATGGTAACTGTCTCCAAATATTTGAAGGACCATAGTATGGAAGAGAGACTAAATTAGTTCTGCTTTCTCCAAAGCCAAGAACTAGGAACAATGAGTAGAAGTTGTAGAAAGGTGACTTTAGGCTTAGTGTAAAGGAAAACTTCTTGACATTTCAAACCATCTGTGAGAGGACTGGGCAGCAGTTCTCCCTCAGTGGAGACATATAAGCATAAGCTAGATGATCATTCATTAACCATAGACAGCAGATATTTTTCTTTTTTTAAATTTTTATTAACTTTTGTTTGTTTTTAGTTTACATCATTCATTTCCACAAGATTTTGAGTTACAAATTTTCTCCCCATCGTTTCCCTATCCACCCCCCCAAAACAGCCATCCCACTGTATACCCCCTCCCCCAATCTGCTCTCTCCTATGTCCTCCCCTATCACCCCTCGGACTTTCTGGTAAGGAAAGATGGATCTCCCTATCCCAGTGCCTGTATATGTTATTTCCCAGTTGCATGTACATAATAATAATGTATATTATATATATATATATATATTTTTTTTTAAACATTTGATTTTAAAACTTTAAATTCTAGATTCTTTCCCTTCCTCCCTCATCCCCTGCCCCCACTGGGAAGACAAGCAATTTAATACAGGCTGTATATGTGTAGTTACACAAAACATCTCCACAATAAACATG